>OW285237.1:184786067-185986067 GCA_935421215.2 Melolontha melolontha | reverse complement strand
TTCACAGGTTGAAAATCATTGTTATAGGGTGGAAGAACCACTTACGGCCACACTAAGAACTTTTTAATAGTTTTTATATTGGGAAAAATTTGGAATTTGAAAAAAACCCATTCTCATGCTCTTTTAGAAATTCAATTGATATTAAAGATTTAATGAAACCTAAAAACGTTATAATGCATTTTGAACTGCAAAATTCCCCACTTATGGCCATCTGTTTCTATATTTGGCCACATATTTTCCCTACTTTTGGGTATTCGAAAATTTATTAAAACTCTAAATATAGCATGTTATTTGTACGTATTTATTGAAACACGAAATTGTAAATAAAGCAAAAATCTTTTCTGGTAACAAACAAGAAATATATGGAAGTTTATAACCAGTGTACCACAAACTATAGCTTTTCAGAGATGTCTACGAAAAATTGTCTTGCACTCTCTCTCTCTTCGTTTACAGTGGAGTTGGTCAGTTTTTCTAAAATGTCGCATATATCTATGCTGGAAATATCCTGTTCTATGGGATAGAATACAGTCTTTTCTTTATTACCACTTGCAAAACACTGAATCTTGTACTCTTCAGAAGATAAGGACTTCTAAAAGATTGCAACATATCTGTACGTTGTCAGTCTTTTGCCAATTAGCTTGAATCTGACAAGTACGAAATCTCCCAATTTCAGATCTTTGGGAGCAAACATTACGTCTTCCTGATTAGGCACTATGTAGTCAACATCGTCTCTACTGTTTCCACTTTCCACCCAGTCTTCTAATTCTTCTGAAGAAGAGCTTGATTTTGCTGCCTTATTGTTGTCCTTTTTTTGTTCTTTCATATGTTTCTTCAGCTCTAGTGCCCGCTTTGGCAATAGCCATTCCTTCAGATATGGCATTCAAGCTAAGTTAACCTTTGACCAATACTGAAATTTTGTTTTTTCCTCTCTGCCTTTATCGACTTTCTTCGGTATTTCAGCATATTTACTGAAATAAATAAAATGCATTTATGTAAAACACGTTGAACTCTTGATTTAAACAAAAAACGTAAACTGGCCAGAAGTCTAGAACTAGTAAATTTTTTCCTTTATGACCACCTTCATTTTTCAAATATTATACTGCTAGTTATGGTCAACAATAAAAGACGTAGGTTATAGTAGGTTGATAGATTATGTACCTACCTTAATTTTTGACTTTCATGCAAAAAAATTTCAGATTCAACAAGATGATATAAGATTACTTCCTTAACAAAATCCATTAACTGCTTAAAGCGGAACTAAAGTTTAGGTTACAACTGCTTCTGTCACTGTTCCCACTTACTCTTGAATAATATGACATTTTAGCAGCATTGGTGGATTGACACCATGCTTATTCCACCAATTACAGTGAAATGGCCATAAGCGGGGGAGTTACCATAAGTGGTGCCTCTGCCCTACTTCTTTGTTTGGAGTCTGAGGTTGTAATTATCCTCCCATCTTTGTATCAAACGGATACCGTCTAAGAAACTGCAAGTCCTGTAGCCTTGCGTTAGCATTAAAAGGGCAGGAGACTCATCTTACTGACACCTTTTCTCAGATTCTCCAGATTGCCTTTAATTAGCTATGATTAGGATTCGTCCCAATATTTCTAGTGCAAGCGTGTCGCACGTTCATTAATTTTGTTCCTGTGCTTCGTTCCGTTCTGAATATCTTACATCATTTGACCATTTGGCTTCTTAATAACGTGCCTCTATCGATCTGCCAATGTAATCTGGACAGAATATCAGTTACTTTAATATCTTCTCCTAAAAACTTTATTATAACGCGTTGTACAAGTAAATTAGGTATTGGCCGTTCGAACACCGTGATTCCGAGCAACCTCCATCCAATTGCGACGTCCGCAGTGGGGAAAAATATCGTTTAAATTTGACTATTCTTGTATAATAGAACTTGTAAAGTTAAACACTGCAAATTAGTTAAAAAATGTTTGAGTTAGATGGAATTAATTTAGTCCAATGTCCGATTTCGAACATTTAAAACGTTTATTGAACATTTTATATAATTTGTTACAACTTTTAGAACTAATTCCAAGACCAGCACGTTCCTGCGACGATCCACCTCTTTATTTGCGGTTACGAATGGGCAAACCGATAGATAAGCCGATACCCAGAAACACACCCCTTATGTCCTATGGTAAAAAGAAAATGAGACCGGAGTATTGGTTCAGCGTCCCCAGAAACAAAGTCGATGAAGTGTACGCTTTCATAAACGTATGGGTCCCTCACCTCTACGGCGAATTAAACGAAGAACAGGTAATCTATTGATGTTTGCAACCTTTTTTCAAGTGTATCTGATTGTGTTCGTTATAGATTCAAGCAAGAGGTTTGGTTGAATTGGATACCGAATTATGGAGTGAGGATCAGACTACATCATCATCTAGTCGGCATGGCAGTCAAGATGAGGAATTTTCAGAATTAACCAAAGAAAGCTGGGAGGTCAGTGAAAACAATTTATTTATTTACTTTATAAACTGAAAATGTCGGAAATTTGGAATGCTAATATGCTCTCTCTTTTTTATTATAAATAAGTATTTTTTAATGTATATATTTTAAGTATTATTCTTTTAGCTACGCAATATAATTTATTTTATTCCATTTTTTTTACTTTTGCCAATTCTTGCTGTAAAATTTTGTTGGAAACAAATTTAAATACAAGTGTCACTCATGAAAATTGTAATTGTTGTTGTTTCGTTAAAATTGTGGAATTATTAAAAATCTGCTATAAATATTGGTGCAATTATAGTTTCTAAATGTGTATATTAAATCTACATAGAAGCAATTATAGTCAATGTCACAAAAACATGTAGGCGATTATTCAAGGAAAACGTGTTCTATTATAAAAAATTTCTGCATCATTAGAAAATATTTTTAAAGTACTAAGTCGCAATTACCTAACATGCAGTCCAATTGCGCTTTTGCGACTACTGCTTGACAGCAGTTTTCTTTACTCGCAATAAGATTTTCTGCATAATCTGTTGCAAGAGACCACCAAATTAATTTAATCGTATACGATAGATGTTTCAAATTATGCCCACACATTTTTAATTGTGGAATATTTTATGCCCATTCATCAAACCACTGTTTAACAGATTTTAGTGAACACCTGAGATTATTAATTGCCACCATTTTTTTAACATCTTAATTTTTCGGAAAATGAATATAGCAATCCAAAACCCCGCGCATTAGAATAACCGCATACACGACTTTGTGAAAAGTGTTTAACAATTCTTCCCAACACTGCTGATCCATGTGCCATATATACATATGCCCTTCTTCTAGAAATTCACAACACAAAATGAAGCTTCGGTGGTAAATATGACATTATTTCAATCTCGATTGTAATTTTCTTGAATCTACAGATATTGATGCCGTTTAGACTTTGGAAGTGGTAGCATCTAAGCGGCGAACAATTGTTTTAATTAATGTATTTAATATACCGGATTACCACAAAAGAAGCATCGGGTTTGAGAAAGCTATATTTCAGAAAGTATTAGAGATAGAATAGTAAATAACATGTCTATAGTCAGCGACAACCTTCAAGTTTAGAACGTGCGCTTACGTACATCGCTTGACATGCGCACACCGAAGCCAGCAGGCAGTATGTAAAATGGCGACGATGCAACAAAAAGCGTTTTGCGTGTTAGAGTACGCGCGATGTTTCTCGCTTGTTACGGTACAACGTGCGTTCCGACGGCAATACGAAAGTAATCCTCCAGGTCATCAGAGCATTTTACGATGTTATCGAGAATTTCAGACAACAGGTTCCCTTACTAAACGTTAAAGTACCGGACGCCCACGAGTGCCTGAAGCAACGGTGGATGCGGTTAGACAATGCTTCGTGCGTTCGCCGCAACAATCTACCAGTGGCGCAGGCCGTGCACTTGGTATTCCGCAGCAAACTGTTTGGAAGTTTTGCGGAAGCGTTTGCGATTCAAGCCGTACCGTATACACATGGCGCAATGTTTACGTCCAGATGATTATGTTAAGCGAACCGAGTTTTGTTGTGACATGCAGAGAGCAATACAGGACGACGAATTTGCTAACCATCTCGTGTTTATCGACGAAGCGATATTTCATTTAAGTGGCAAGGTGAACCGTCATAACATTCTGATATTGGGTACGGAACCACCTCATGTCATTGTGCAACATGAAAGGGATTCTCCAAAATTGAATGTCTTCTGTGCTGCATCCAACACAAAAGTGTTTTTCTTCCGTGAAAAATCTGTGACCGGTATATCCTACCTCGATATGTTGCAATTGTAGTTATTTCCGCAACTGACAGATGATTCAAAAAACTTTATATTCCAACAAGATGGAACTCCGCCTCATTGGCATAATGAAGTGCGTCGGTATCTAAACGAGGTGCTACCTCAACGTTGGATAGGCCGTTGTGCTGAAACAGATGTGGCATTGTACGCGTGGCCTCCCAATTCTCCCGATCTTACCCCGTGTGATTATTTCCTTTGGGGGTACATTAAAGACAGGGTTTACGTACCTCCATTACCTACAACACTTGAGGAACTCAGAAGACGCATTACTGCTGTTAACAGTATCGACCGAAACACCTTGCAGCGTGTATGGACTGAACTGCACTATCGATTCGAGGAGCATTTGTCATGATATTCTCACAAACTTGATTATTTTCTCTGCATATACTATCTCGTCATTTACTATTCTATCTATAATACTTTCTGAAATATAGCTTTCTCAAACCCGATGATTCTTTTGTAGTAATCCTGTATTATTAAATAATTTTTTGGTTACCAAACTGGCAAATCTTTGATTCGTTATATCTCTGCACGCGAACTTAACAACAAGCAACTGCGATTTTTTAAAATACTGCTGTTACAACGACTGCAAACCATATTCGAAATAATCTCGGATAGCTTCAAAACGTTTATTAAATGTGGTTCTCATAATGATACATGTCCGCATAGATCGGCAATAAATATAATACTAAGGTTTTGTTGAACGACGACCAAAGGAATATAGGTAGGTACCTTCCTAATCACTAAAGTCATTAATACGCCTACACGCTCTTGTGACGCAAACTTTACCTTAACTATAAAACATATTCTTTAAACGCACTGTGCCTCCCAAGCATTAAATGAAACAAACAGTATCATAAATATTAATTGATAAATCAAATAAATTTGGCGAAGCTCATATGTAAATACACCATAACAATCATCTTGAATTAATCAATTTTATAGTTTTATAGTATGTTCAGATGTAACTTAATAAAATTCAATAATTCACTGTTGAGATTATGTTATTTACTTTATTGGTTTCATTCAAAGACTGTAATCCCCGTAAAGTCGTAGCCATTCATCATATTTTTAATCTTCGTGATTACCTGTTTACGTTTCTTCTCAAAATGTTCGCTAAGCTGATTTCTTTGATTTGTGGGCCGATAATTGAGTTCAGTTCATAAAGTGTGCCTTTCCAGTTCGTACTGCCCAAGTATGAACCGCAAATTGTACTTTATCTCTTTCTAACACAGATAAATACGCGCTGTAATACTACACACATTAGTCATTTTAAGAGAATGTTATGCCTTAAATTTGGTCATGTGACTGCAAAGAAACACTTTATGATCACTTATTATACAGGCTGGCCCAAAATGACCGAAGGGGTTTGAGTTCATTATAACTTCTTATTTAAGACATAATTATTAAATTTTTTTTATTTTAAATACAGTATATTAATGGAGAATATTTTTAATTTAATTATGAAAAATTATATCTCGCAAGTGGTGGCCGTTTTCTGCTTCGCATATTCGTCCTCTTTCCAAAACATTTTCCATAACCTTTCGCAAAACTTCAGGTGTTATGTTGTTGATTTCGTCGCGTATATTATTTTTTAATTGCTGTATGGCTTATTAATATAGACTTTTCCTTTCAAATAACCCCAAAGGAAACAGTCTGAAGCGGTTAAATCCGGTGAACGCGGAGGCCAATTAAAATCGCTTGTACGGGATATAATTTGTTCACCAAAGATGTCGCGTAAAAGAGCCATTGTGTCCCTCGCAGTGTGCGCTGTGGCTCCATCCTGTTGGAACCATACTTGCGGATGGTTTTCCACGGCTGGCCTTAAAAAATTTTCCAACATTGTCCGATATCTAACACCAGTGATGGAAACGGCGACACCGTGTTCATTTTCAAAAAAAATATGGGCCAATTATCCTTTCCGGCGAAACACCGCACCAAACGGTACACTTAAGTGGATGTAATTCTCGCTGTTGAACTACTCTTGGATTTTCCGTAGCCCATATCCTGCAGTTTTGCCTATTAACGAACCCATTTAAATGGAAATGGGCTTCGTCGCTCATAATTAAATTATGAATAAAATCATGATTTTCTTCTGCTTTTTGACGAAAATAAATTGCATAATCAAGTCGTTGCTGGGTAATCTGTCGGTTTCAATTGTTGAACAAGCTGAATTTTGTATGGAAACATTCTTATTGTATGCAAAATTCTTTGCAGCGATCCTCTTGAGAGGTCAAGTTGTGTCGAACGTCTCCTGGTTGATGTTTCTCCATCTTCCCGAATACTCTCCTGTACCCGTTCAATATTGTCATCCGTGTGCACCGTTCGTCGTCTGCCGGCACCAGGAAGGTTCCTTACTGCCCCTTGTTCTCGAAAATTTGCAACCAGACGGTTTATTGTTGACTCTGAGGGTCCAACCCGCACATTAAAATAACGACGATATGCACGCTGAGTCAAAACAATGGATCGTTGATTTGAGAAATAAAGTTCAACGATTTTGGCACGTTGTTCAATTGTGTACTGTTCCATTTTAAATTCCCCAAGTCTTCTTTACAAAATAATGAAAACAAAAACAAAAAATTATAATAAAAAAGATAAGGAATTAAAACCCCTTCGGTCATTTTGGGCACCCTGTACTTTATCACTTGTTGTGGACATTCATTTTCTAAAATTTATAATCGATTATCTTATTTAGTTAGCAACAGGTTTACAAGAGTTCCTATCATCTGCCAATATCTGTTTTTATTGCATCTAATAGAATGTTTATTCGTTATTTATTCATTATTATGTTTATTTATTAATTAGATGCAATTATTCACATACATATTCATTCCGTTTACATATTCTTACATCTAGCTGTTTCTGCGTGTTTTTATTTCGATCTGCAATGTTGCGCAAGTGGCAAAACTTGTATCTTCTCCGATTTGGGGATTATTGTAGTTAGTGCAATCTTATCTAATTCCGTTCTGTATTTTAATGATTTTCCTCATCTTCCATTATGGTGTATTTCTATACTTCTATTGTTTAAGGCTGTTATACACGATCATAAATTACATGTATTTCTACATCTATTAATTGAAAAACGTCTGTTGAACGTGTATTACACCAAATTCTACGTCAAAATTCTACATATACAAATTTGGCGGAATAAATCATGTCCAATTTTAGGGATTATAGTTTTTGAAATTGGTTGACGACGTTGGCATTGTGGCATTACACATATCACGTTGTTTTTAACACAAGACTTTCGGAAACTCACAATAAATTAAAAAAGAACACAAGAGAATTTATATCAGGTTACTCCAGAGAGTGCCAATACTTTTTACTTTCTACCAACAACAAAATATCATTCCCCTTTGTCATCCTTGATTCTAAATATTATCGTGTATTGTGTCAAGCGCTTCAATTTTTACATGTATTTCTATGATTGTGTATAACAGCCTTTACTCTGTCTTATACGCAATGTATTCGAAATAAATTTTAATACGAGGGACACCACTATATATTTTGAGATGCCACTAAACTAGAGAAGTTAGAGCTGGCAACACTGCATTTCCAAATAACACCATCCTTAAGTAGTAAACTCTGACTGTTAGTTGAGTCGCTGCTGTCATAGAGCAAACGTGGTAGATACCATTTGTCATCAAAACATGGACTTGAGAGAGAACATGTATGCACAATGATCTACTACGATTTTAAGGTCGGTTTAAGTGAACAACAAAGTCTTGAACGATTGTAACTCGCACTTGGTGATGAAAGTCCTTCACGTGCAACTGTGTTTCGATAGCGAATTTAAAAGAGGACGGATATCGCTTGGTGATGAGGAACGTGCTGGTAGGCCCTGTTTTTCAGTTACCGCTGGAAACATTCAGAGAGTGAGAGGTATGTTCGACGAAGATCCAAGATGCACCTATCAAGCGATTGAGGCAACTCTTGGTGTAGGATCCGCAACAGTAAATTCAATTTTACATGATCATCTTCAGATGAAAAAAATTGTTACTCGTTGGGTGCCACATACGCTTAACGATTTTCAAAAAGCAGAGCGAGTAAGAATCGCTCGGGAAACGTTTGAAATGTTAAATAATGGTAGACATCTCGCATTCTATCAAAAATAATAACAGGTGATGAAACTTACATCCCATTTTACGATATTCCTACCCGCTGTGTGCGATAGCCGTGTGTAGATCCACGAAGATACTTCAACACCAACAATGGCCAAAAAGCAAAGGGCTGTTAAGAAAGTTATGTACGTAGTTTTCTTCCATAGTACCGGATTAGTAAAAGCAATCAAGCTGGAAAATCAACGTACAATCACAACAAACTGGTACACCACAAAGTGTTTACTTGCAGTTCTTGAGTCAGTCAACATTCCCGGGTTAATGTTGCATCAGCACACAATGCGCAGCAGACAGTTGAATTTTTATGTGAAAATAAGGTAAAAGTCATTGAACATCCACCCTATTCGCCTGATTTGGCCATGTGCGACTTCGGATTGTTCTTTAACCTAAAGAAACATTTACGTGATTGATGTTTCACGACGGAGGATGAGATAGATGAAGCAATTCATCTATTTTTCGAGAGCATTCCGAAAGATGACAGGCTTCAAGCTTTTACGTTGTGTAAACTTCGGTTACAAAAGTGAATTGATGCAGGAGGTGATTATTTTGAACATAAATAAAATTATTTTCATAAAAAGACTTGTAGTTTTGTTGTCTCTCAAAATATATAGCGGGACCCTCGTATGGATGCAATTCGCGCGTTTAAAAAACACAATTGGACTATCGGCATACTCTAATTCTCACGTCTTTATCTGATTAAAACATTCCCTCATCTCTACTATCACTATAAATATGAAAGGTTGATTCTTTTTTACATCTTTTCATTGTTTTTGAAGCTAGGTATGCTACAATTGATAATTACAAATTTAACCATGATTATTATTTTATTTCCTGAAACAAATCAACGCCAAATTTATTCGAACACCTGATATTGACCAAAATAACTACTAAACTATATGTTTTAATTGCAAAAGAAAAGCATTTTCAACTAGTGATGGTGATGCTTGAATTTGAAAATATATTATTCTTCTTTAAACATTTATTATCATTTTTCAAGACAATCTTGTTTTTGCTCAGTTGCTTTTTTTGTTGCTAATATTGCGACATAAAATAATGTGTATTTTCTTCCAAAAATCGCAGCTAACGTCATGTCATATATAATATGGGCTTTATTCAAAGGGCTTTTGATAATTATTCCAAATTTTTAGGCAATAAAAAGGGATTTAATACGCCAAATTAAAACCAAAATGTAAATCGCGGTTTTTTTTAAATTATATGTGACACAGGAAAATTTAGCCATTAATGGTTTACTGCATTTTATTTATATTCTCTAGTATGATGATTAATTTCATAGATGTTAACTTCTAGAAGTAATATAGTAACAATTTTTAAATACTTAAGTCATGTCAAAATTATTAATCCAAATTTAGTTTGATTCAGCTTGAGTAAAGTTCATAAAATTACTTTTTTTTTTTGAAGAGGGGAGGAAATTATTATTTATATTTTATCCTTTAAGGTTTTCTTCTAGATTGTAAAAATTAACTGCTGTCCAGAAACGTCTGAGTTTTAATTCAAAAAGCAAAAAAATATAAACAGTTAAAGTACCCTTTAGGAGACCAATAACGTGTCAAAATAAAAGTATGTACTTCCAAATATTGATAATTAAAAATTTGTGAAAAGCCACATTTATCCCGGAACGTGTAGAGCATTTCGCTCTTATTAGAGTTCGTCAGTGTTGCGTTCTGCATACAGGTACAAACTTAGTTAAATTGTAATAATTAGCGCAACACATTAGGCGACATGATAGCAGACTACCATTTAGTTATAAAGGTATATCTCGTCTGACACAGATAAATAAATCTTCATAATCTTTCCATAGGACTTTGTAAAAACAAATCCACACTTGAATTACACCAATTATTTGAGTAGTAAACACACAAATAGGGGTTCGTTTGAATTTAGTGTCGTAACACGGGCGTTGTTAATTGAAATTATTCTGATATTATCTTATACTTTTTTGTGCAAGAGTTTGAAGGCATGGCAGTAGCGAGCCCAAGATTAATGTATATTTAGATTAGTTTTTAAATCATTCAAACGTGAGAAAATGATATTGAAAAATGAAAAAACGAAATTTCGTCCAAATAATAATGCAAATACAACGAATGATCTGCTTGCATGTATTTCAATTATCTAAACGGATAACACAACTTATGTATTACATGTTTTCGATAATAATATTTGGAGGATAGTGTTTGGACACTCGTGTATGGATCTGGTGAAAAGATTTAAAACGTTAATGATTTCACCAACTCGATTGAGCTGATCAATAAAACCAAGCACATGAAAGGAAAATCAAACGGGGTGTCACTGCGTAAAGTTAACTGCCTTGTTTCCTAATAAGCCATAAGGCTCTAAACATAACAGATAACCTTCAAGACCTATTTTATTGTTATGAAAAGAAAAAACAAACGTTAGTATAATACAAAGGTTATTTCTGTAAAATATAAAATAAAATTTATATTTTTCAAAGTTCTTTTCGTTTTTATCAATGCATTTCTTTATACCAAAAACAAATTAACATATCGACATCAAGCGCTTTTACAAATAATGCAAATCTGTATCTGTAAACATGGACATAACAACACGTCGCTAACTTCAACCACAGACGCATGCGTTTCTGTCTAACGACTTTGTCAATGCGAATTTACGAAAGAAGTAACGACTAAGGTTCGCTTTCTGGTCTAGTAATGAATTTTGTCCTATCAAATGACTCCAGATAACCTCGTGACATCTGACGAACAAAACAGACTACGCCGATGAAAGCGATCTCTTCTCGAATAGCTAAGCTATTACAGAAGAAAAAGAAAATACATATTTACTGTAAGTCCATTAACTCGTCGCCAGGTAGCGTCATATACCAAAAACAAATTAGCATATCGATGCGAGAGCTCGCTTCAAGTGTTGTTACAAATGATACAAATCTGCATAAAACAAATCTGTATCTGTAACATGGACATAACAGCACGTATTAACTACTTGCGTTAACTTCAACCACAGACGCATGCGTTTCTGTCTAACGACTTTGCATCATTTGTATCATTATGCCACATTAAAAAAATTTAGGATTCCTTAAAAAAAAAGTTGACGTCAAACGACAAGGCGATAACTAAATCCAAAACTAACTACGTCATTCTGTAGACTTTAAGAGATAAAGCAACTTTCATTTATAGGCTTTAAGAGGTAAACCAATTTTCATGTCAAATATTTATTCGTAAATATACCGGGTGAGGAGTTGCAGTCTGTAAACTAAAATCAAGGACATTTGACATTTTAATGTTAACTATGCAACGGTTGCAATCGGAAAAGACATACGAACTCAAATTCATAGATGACTCGACTACAAATTATCCTGATGGCTCGTTACAAGAAAAACAATAAACAAATAAGTACCTGCACAATTTGCTAATCATTGAATATATACATATATTCTGGTGAAAATAAACGAGCAAAAATATTAGGTATGTTTTCTAAAAAAATAATTTTTGGTAGTTTTCAAAGTTTTTAAATTTGTCGCGTTGAGGGTTGCTATACATACACATATACATACTTGCATCTGTGCAAAACAGTAATCAATACACACAACAAAAAACACTCATACAAGTCACATAGTTTTACAATAATACAGTCCACTGTTATTAAAATGAAGTGTTTTGTTTCATGTAACAAATAAGTTCAAAGTGTTCATGTCAAACATAACAGATTTTGTATACGTGGCACATTCAAAAATATTAACCCATTTGTAGAAAATGTTCCAACATATTTACAACATCGTTTATGAAATATTACTAATTATAACGGGTGTTCAGAAACATTCGAAGTCAAAGTAGTCCTTGAAAATATGAAGTCATGTCTGATATAGATTGATACATTTACTTAATACAATTTTATATATATATATATAAATATACAAATCAGATACTTAAGTAAAGATATACGATTTTTTGTTCAGAGCCCACTTGACTTCGAATGTTTCTGAACACCCGTTATATATACGATATATACTGGCAAAAATAAGATGTATTTAGAACAGAATTATCAAAAAAATTGCATACATGTCACACTCAAAAAAATATGGTGTGTTTTATACTATTTGGTATTAGATTATTTACTTGAAATACTTAATTTATTGTTCCTTATTTACATAACCCGCAATTTGAAATAACTTCTGGAAACGCAGTTAAAATTAAAAACAGTTGCAGATAAAAACGAACACAAATTTATCCTACAAATTACTAAACATAAATAAAATATGTGCATAAATTAAATAAATACTGTATACATCTTTTTATTAGTGATATCTATTGCAAAAAAAAACATCAAATGCTGATTAGCATAAATGTGGCATAGCAAACAATATTGTTAACAATGAAGTTCATATAAAGAAAATTGCAAGCTTCAATTACAGCTAAATTTAGAAAACGCTATTCCCTGCTATATATTGAAATAATATTAAATTACCACGGTTTGTATCGTATTATTACTACAACAATAAAATAAAATTTTAATATAATTACTGGTAGTAAATTTTTTATGATTATTTCTGAGTAAAAAATCTTATGACATAAGCAATTCTAAAAAAATAGTTGAAGTAATCTAGAGATTTTAATATTATAATATATAATTATAAAGTGAACTAACTGTACCTTTATAATGCTAAATGGTGTCGATGTAATTCAATATATTATCGATTATTAGCATAATTCTTCATTATTGCTGTAATTTCTTCTGTTGAAGTTAGTTATGTTCTTAATCTTTCATTGTATCCCGATTTGCTTAACTTCTAATTATTTAACTTAGCTGATGTAAATGTATCTGAATCAATAACCTGTGTCACACAAATTACAGACAAATTTTACAATATTTGATCGCAAACTTTTGGCGCATTAAATCCCCAAGACTTAGCGGATACATATCCCATATATTTTTTTCGAAGAACATTTACTTTGGTATGCGTTTATTTTCGTTATAATGTGTACAATATAATTGAAAAATTACCGAAATAATAAGTTAGAAATGATTTATTGGGTGCAGCTGATCAAGGCTCCTTATGTTAAGATCTACAGCATCATCAAGACGCAGACGATGTCGGCAGATGGAAGCGATGAGGTGAACACACTGCACGACACAAACAAACACTCTTCACTTCAGTTCCCTCTGTGTTAACAATAATAATTAGAAAGAAACGATCGATTTTACTTTAAAACGATTCGGAATGAAAGTATTATGCATTTCATACACCATTGACAAATGGATTGTTTTTCAAATAAACTATCTTAAACTATTTATTTTTCCACTCTGTATAGTAAACGTATTTATATTTATTGACAAAAAATACTTTGCCATTAATTGTATATTATAAACAATTGTACCTCTGATATAATGAAAAGACACGTGCAAATTTATACCTGTCAGATTTTCTTAAGGCCGCTTTACAGTTTGCAATTTTCATTGCATGCATTTTTTCTTGGAGCAATTTTTATTGCACGTTACGTAGAGTTTTTGTCAATCAAGTTGACCAACACAAATACTTATCACAAACAAAATAACATACATAATCTGTACATACAAGGTTAACTTATAAAAGCCGTTATGGATAAAAATCAACGCAAAATTAAAATTAAACCTGGTAGTTTGCTACAAATTATGGCGTCTTCTGCATTATTAGCAGAAAATGCAAACATTCAGAAACGATGATGGTGAGTTAAACCCTGGTTGAATTAAAAAAATGAAATATAAATTTAACAGAAGAATTTTTGAATATCAACGGTCTAAAATTTGTAAAAAGACGGTAATTTTGTGTTGGCTATGATAAAATCCTTAAAAAAACACTAGAATTGCAACTAGCGTGCAATAAAAATAGAACATCTTCTAGCTAATCAACTGACCGAAAATGGTTGGATTGCGCATGCGTGCAAGAAAAATTGTGCATGCAATTAAAATTGCAAACAGTAAAGCGGCCTTTAAAAAGTTCACTAAATTAAAATATCGGAAGTAATACTGCCGGATGCGTTACACGTCAGTGTCACACGTCAGCCATTCGAAGAAATAGTAGATTTGTAACAATTTAAAATAACATCGCACCTGCCACCCACTTTGAAAAGAGTTAAATATTATTGATAAATTAACTCCTATATAAAAATGTCCATTTGCGGGTGACATTTTTGTCACTTTGACAGCGATAAAAACCTACATAGCTTTTTATCACCGATAAAAATGCTTCTTCCTCCGATAAAAAAGCTTCTTCCTGTTACATATCTAGTAGCCCTGCATCACTTAATTTATTTTGGCAGCTGACAGGTAATAACTATTAAGTATTGTTGAACGTAAAATGTACGAGTCGGTTTGGGGAAATTTCAACAAATATCAAAAGATCAATACCGCAATACACAAGAAATACAAAATCGTCAATATGGAGACAATTTAAACAGTTTTATTCATGTCGTTAATTTATCTTGCCAAAAAACACTCGAGCTTTTCTTTCAATCGGATAAATTTCTTTTTAACTCAATATTTTTCCAATCAGTAATTTCGCTCGAAAAACTTATATTAGAAAAAATCGCTCGACCTTTCGGTCTCGGCGATTTTTTCATGTAAGTTTTTCTCGGCAAATTACTGATTGGCAAAATAATTTCGTTACAAAGAGAAATTTATCCGATAAAAAAAAATCTCTTGTGTTTTTACTTATGATTAATTTTTTAAACAGTCCTGTCAGCCAATCGTAATGCGGAAAAATTTCAAATCGACCAATAGCATCAAAATTACACTGACAACTTAACTCATCTGTCAAAAACATAACATTTGAATACACGTTATGTTAGTTTGATATCGGATAAACTGCAAGTAAGTATGTTTGCAAGTGGATAAACTGCATGTTGATTTTTCCGTGGTAACGAGAGTTCAATTCTGACAGTAACGTACAGATAAACGTGAATACGAAGCAATTCATGCAATTTTAACAATAATAATAACCTAAGTAGTGTTCAGTCGGCCACGAATAAAATAATTGATAATAACAGTACATTTTCTAACTGTAGTTTTAGTAACAATTAAGCTACTATTTACCTATGTATTCAAAGAAGTACATATTGTGTTTTGACGTTTAAATAAAAATATTTTTGTTTATTAATTTTAATTTAATTTATTAAATTGTCTTAACAAATACCATTCGAGCTTGTATTTATTTATGGAACAAACTTTCGTTTTGACATAACTCAAATTTTGTTGCTTAAAGGTAACACGACTCGAACAAATAACAGAAGGTAAAACCGCTCCACCTACGGTGTCGCGGTTTTTACCATATTATTTGTTCTCGTCAGTTACCAAGCAACAAAGTTTTCGTTCAAAACGAAAGTTTGTCCGGATAAACACAAGCTCTTATGGTATTACCCCCGACTATTTGCTATTATCAAATAGTCAGTGTAACGTAAATATTGTTTTCTATATTTTACGACGCTAATTATTCGAATTTTTTAATTGAAAAAATTCGCCCGTAAGCAAGATTCGAACCCACGTCCATGGTTTACCGGACCATTGCTCTGCCACTAAGCTATTAAGGACTGTTGTTCCGAATACATTGGGAACTTAACTTACATTAAGGAAACAGATGTTAATATTTTTTGCCTGTAATCGGCAGTTGTTGCAAATTAATTGCAGTAATGTGAATGTAAATAATACTTTCTACATTTTACGATGCTAAGTATTCGAATTTTTTCAATTAAAAAATTCGAATAATTAGCGTCGTAAAATGTAGAAAGCAATAATTTACATTCCCATTACTTCGCGAAAATGTAATTCATTTGCAGTCAGTGTAATTTTGATATTGGTTAATTTGAAATTTTTTCTCATTACGATTGGCTAATAAACATACATACTTGTTTAACATTTTGCAACATAGTGTAAAAAATAGTCACTCCGAATTCCATTCGTGGTGATTATTATGTTTTTTAATAATTTTAACAAGATTTGGACCAATCTATGTTGCTATTAAGAAGTCTCACTCATGGACTTCGTCCACTCGTGAGATTTCTATATCAACAAAGTTTCGTGAATCTAGTTATTAAAATTATTAAAAAAATTATCACCGCTTATGTAATTACTGTTGATAACTGTATTTCAGTACTATTTATAGTCAAATTAATATCACTTTTTTACAAACTAATTACATATTATTATGTATTTATGTATAATTTTGCAATTTACAAGGGCAATTTAAATTTAACCTACATTTTATTTTTCTCTGGTCGACACGAACTACAAATTAACATTATATATCTAAGTAACAATTTCCCTTTAGAATATTCTTATCCCATCGCTCCAATAGCTTCTATATTCCCATCGAAAAAAGATTCTTTCAGTTGACGACGTAGCCAATTTTGCATTGTATCCTTAACTTTTTCAGTAGAAACAAATCGCTTGCCTCCCAAGAACTTTTTGAGTGGCCCAACGAGATGAGAGTCACTCGGAGTCAAGTCCGGATTATGTGAGGGATGAGGCAGTACTTCCCAACCCAATTTAGCCAATGTATTGTTTGTTAGATGGGCTGTATGTGGACGAGCGTTATCGTGTAGCAGAATAACCCTGACTTAAGAGACCGTATCTTTTTGTTCGTATGGCCAGCTTAACCTTTCTAAGAAGCTCATAGTAAAAAAACTGAATTAATCTTTCTTCGAGAAACTCAACGTAAATTGGTTCAATTGAATCCCAGAGACGGGCGCCATCACTTTACCAGCCGATTGTTGAGTTTTGATTTTTTTAAACGGAGGTGAACTTGGGTGACGCCCTTCCATGCTAACACTCTTTCTGGTGTACCCAGGTCTCATCAGTTGTTATAATGCGTGACAAAATGTCACCGCCTTCGTACTCGTAGCAAAGCCGGAATTCTCTACTAACTTGAAGTTGTTTCTACTATTGTTCCGCAGAAAGTTGTTTTGAAACCCACTTGGCGCTAACTTTACTTAATTTAAGCTTATCGTGGATATTAGGGTGAACACTACCAACATTAGTGTTTACAATCCCAGCAATTCCCTTCACACATATTCGCCTATTGCTTCCGATGATTTGGTCAAGTTTTTGAATGTTCCCAAGATTCACAGCAGATGCTGAACTAGCATACACAACTATCCTGGAAGTATTTACACCACTCAAACACTGTTCTGAGTGCTAAACACTCTTCTCCAAACTGCTTATAAACTCCTTGATGAATATCAGTATGAACATCAGTTTTTACACCTTCATTGAAAAGAAACTTAATAATGACATGTTGTTGCGACATTGTTAATAGAACTGACAGTATTGACACAATCAAGTTGCAGTTGTTTATGGCGTTAGCTAACATGCCTGCTTCGATAAATATAAAACAGTTTTGCAGTATCTCTTCAATTATGTTTAGAAAAGTAGAAAATGCAGGTTAAATTTGAATTGCCTTCGAAGAATCTATTTATTATAGGATTTGAGAGTACTGTTAGGGCATCTTTTCGTCTATCTTGTAAACTAATTGTTTATTAAATATTAACACTTCTTTCGTGTCGTTATTTCCCTTACTATGCCAATGATTTTTTTGCCAGCAATTTGATTATATTGATCGGCGGACAAATAAATTTGTTGTATTCGTTCAATAAACTAATCGTTCCAGCTTCTTTCTATGTAATGATTTTCAACCTTTCTTGATTATATTACGACGTTCCTGTATTTGTATCTCTGTCTTAGGGTTTCCTTACTTTTTTATTCAATTTCTCGACATTAAAGACTAGTACTCTTACTGTAGTTCAAGCGCGGCTCTTGATGACGTACTGTAGGGGCACGTACAATGATGCGAGTGCTTCGTGTGTTTTCGGTGTTTATTAAGAAAGCGCTACAGTTAGTACACGAGAATACACGATACACTCGCATCATTGTACGTGCTCCCACAGTACGCCATCACGAGGCGCGCCTGCTGTAGTTACTATAATTAATCCTCGACAATATTGATCAGAATTAATATGTATTAAGATCCGATTGTTGAAGTTACATAATATAACAGAATATTATTTATCCCACCAAATGGGCATTCTCTTCTTTTGATATATGTAAATACTTTATTTGCAATTGTCGAACTGATAGCACTAATTGCTATAGTGGATAGCTGTATAAAGTTGTCAAGACTTATCTGTCACCAATAAGCATTGCCTATAAGTTCTGCGTAATTTAATTAGAGCACAATTTCTAGCACTTTGGAAACATCCCTCGTACATGAAGATATCTTCATGTCACATCTCGACATCAACACAAATGCATAGTGTAACAATGATTAGCAGCGTCGAACTCTTACAAGAATAAAAATGACACGATCGGAAACACTAAAAGAATGGATTTAGTAATATGAAAATATAATAAGCAGTGATTGATGACGTAAAACGTGGGCTCCTGCACGGATGAGACTGTTAATAGAATCACACAGAAGATTCTGTTCTATTATTTCCGTTTCCTATATTACCGAGAAAACATAAGAAGTATTAAGGAAAACAATGCACATGTATAATTTAATGCAACCACCTTAATCCAGTGCACTATAGGTCAAATAGCCACTTTTTCTGTGCTTAATTAATAACTTCTTCAAAACCATGGTATTCAAACTAAAACCTGTAGGAATTTACTATGTAAGAATAAATCTATTAAAAAATGCAACTTAACCCATTAGCGACCAACAATTAACCCTTTTGCAACCATTAATGCAAACATTATACGTAGTATTCATTTATTTATTTTAATTAAACTACAATATTCAGTAATTGCTTAAATCTAATTCGTTTTGTAAATTTAAATCAAATAGGTCCTCTTCAATTTCATTAATTTCATCGTCTTGGTTGCTAAGATGAATTTCTTCTATGGTTTCGCTGCAACATAACAGTTCAATTGCTTCAGGTGGAAGAGTAGAATGTTTCCGCTTTTGCAAGCGCCTATTTAAAAATTTTGTCGAAATTAATGGATCTGAAGTATCGACAGCTCTATTAAATACGTCTAGCAGGTTATTGGTACGATTGTTTCTGCGGGCGTGATGCAATCTATCGGCTTTGTATATCTTATGTCGCGATTCAGCTGCTTCTTCTGCAAAATAACCCATTTACTTGAATTAATTGCAAACTGGCAGGATAAACAAATCAAAATGATTTTGAATCGATATATTAAATCTTTGTCGACATTAGTTATTTCAGAAAAAATAACATGCTCAGTAAAAGCTCGACGAGCAGTGTTTCCGTCATTTGTGGAACCGGAGCCACCTACTCTGGACATGTCGACACGAAGTCCGAGCTTTTTCCAAAAAGCGTTTTGTATGTCTGTTTTTCTTTTTAAAATAATTAACTTATCATCTCCTCGTACCTGCCACTTTTGTAATTCGCATTTATAGCCTAAATGTAATACAAATTCAAAAAATCTAATCCAGCAATGAAGGGGACTAAGTCCAAACTTTAAGTTTTCATCTTTTGCCCGGAATATTTCACTTTTGTAATTAAATGTGTTCATAAAGTCCTTCGGCGTAGCAGCACAAATGGGACAAGCCTGGTTTGATATAGTTCCAGTTATAATGTTTAAAACTTTTCCATCAATGAGTGTTAAAAATAATTTAAATGATACTTCAACAAATTTTCCATCACCAATTGATATTCTTACGCTTGCCAGAGCGTCAATTTCTTTTTTAAATCCAGGTCTTCGTTTAAAACAACTTCTTTTGTCTCCTTTATGTACTGCAATTTTATGGGCCGACAAAATCTTACAGACTGTGGTGTGCGGTTGTTCCAAATTGGCGTTCCGGATAAGAGCAGTAACCTTAAAGAAATAACTGTAGTAGCTAAAAGAGAGGTATCACAGCTATTTGACGAACCTGCCTCATTAAAAGTTTGTTTATATTGCGACTGACCAGTGCTGCTATCAAATCCATAGCTTAATATTAATACCGATCCCAAAAAATTCGTCTTCTCCGCTTCCATTACAGTTTGAAAAACTTCTTTTTGGAGGTCAACAATTCTTTCAGCCGTATGCAGTAAAATAGATTGCAACGAAACTTTGGCAAGGGTCTCATTTGCTATTATACCCTGAGGTCGACATTTCAACTTTGCAACTGTAATCTTCCTATAATGTGGATATATATCGCAATTACGCAATTTGTTTTCGTGGCGTATTGCATTATATTGTTCTTTGGAAAAATTATATTCAAGAAGAAAAGCTAAAGCCTCATCCGCAGATAGTGGAATTGGCTTTTGGAGATCTTGAATGCAAACCTTACGCATTTTTGATGGTCTTGTTGGGCTTTCTTTTAGCACTGCAGCTAAATCAGCATCACCGTGCTCACGAGCTGATATTTGCTGCTGCACAAACGAGAAGATTTGTATCAGCTTTCTCATTTGAAAGGTCTGCAGCTTCTTTTCTTTTCCCAAATTCTGATTTTGCGTTGAATGGCACACGTGGACGACCAACAACTTTTTCGGTGCCATTCACCACAAAATTTAAACCTGAATTAACCACGCATGATTTTGATCCTTAAACACATTCATCCTTCTGTGACATTTTTCCCACTTTTGAACCAACTTTACGCAAAAAAATTGTAATGTTTGCTTTATATGTTTCTCCATTTTATCCGAAATCGTATTAGCTTCAATTCTTTCAACTACATGCTTGAAAAGGGCATCAAAATTTTTTTATACATTTTTTTCGCCATATTTCTAACAGTTCTATTTTATTAAAACAAAGGTTACCTGAAAAAAAGAGGCATTACTCGTAAAACGCAAAAAATAGCAGCTTGAAATTAATTGCAAATAACTCATTAAATATTGCTTAATCTATATTTTCAATTTCAAAGAGGTCAAATTGGGTCAAAATTTTGTATGGCTTACAGAATATCAAACATTTAGAGAAATTGCATAATTTTAAGGTTATGTACTCTGATGGGTAATTTTCAAGTATACCGACATAAACATAAAGCAGTATCAATGACACATATTTATACTTATTTGTCTCGTTATTTTGCATTTTACAGAAATTAATTATCGTCAACACAATTCGAGAAACAGACAGTTAAAGTTGACCAATAAATAAATAGACTTTGACATATATATAACGGTGCATTTACGGTTATATTTAGCACAAAAAAAAAATAGGTATATTTGTTTTGAATGGTTTCCAATTAGAAAACAATAACAACGAAAGTAAAAGTGAACTTTTTTCACTTTTGCACAGAAAAAGTGGCCGTTTGACCTAATGTGCAGTGTAGCAAATGTAAGGAAAATGAGTTGACAGGTTAATTTGCCAGTGTGAAAAGCGCTACATCGGGCAAACGGGAAGAACTATCGAGCAAAGAATAAAAAAACAGCAGAGTAGTGCACGAAAAAAAATCGAATAATTGGAAGTTGCATAACATGTGTATATGAAAGGGAAATAAAACGCATCCATACACACACTACAAACTTAGAGAGAGTGTTTGTCGAGCAACATTTGGCACTACGGCATAAAGCTTTAGCAGTATCGACAAGGAGGTCGGTTAAGATCGGTAAATCCAAACTGATCATCGTAAAAATGTTGGAGTTTTCGTTCTCGTGTTATGCTTATCGTGGCATTCACGTAGCTTACATGCTCATTTAAATTTCGTGAACATATAGAAGAATAAATATTGAAGAATCTACTAATATAAGCAGCGAAACGATGAAAAAGATCGCATTACTACTGCTATGTTATACCATACATTTGTAATGAAACTTTTAATACTAAATTACTGTTTATATCCTTAATTTTCGGACACGCCTCATACAATTGTGAAAAATAAGTTTTGCCATAATTAAAACGAATATAATTGGCGGAAAGAGAAGAAGTTTATCACAGCCTTGTATATTTGCGCTTAATAAATATGCAGGAAAAAAAGGCCGATAAAAAATAGTAATTAGTTGTTTACCATATATAAATGTGTATCTTTAATTCATAAATGGGTGACGTCTAGCAATGCAAATATCAAAATCTGCGGTCATTCTTCCGTTCTGATGACGATAAGTAATTTCATATGCAGGACATTCAGGTTTGCCAATAACAGTCATTTAATTTGTTTACACAAAAAGACATCGATCTTCGTGTCGGAGTAAAAAGTAAAGAATCGGATTACGTTTATTTTTTTTTATGTATTCAATAAAGCAAAGCACATTTGTTTTCAGTTTCATTTCAATTACGAGGTTTCTGTTATTAATATTGACATTTAATTTTGACATTCCTGTCTAATTTATGGTAATAAACAGTGAAAATGTTTCAATTTTTGAGTACCCGTATCGTAAGAAAACACAGTTTCAATAATCCGTTCAAGAAGGTATGTATTCCAAATTATATTATATGCATAAATATCAATACTTACGAGGTGCTAACCAGAAATTGCCGGAATTTGAATGTGGTGCGCGAAGAGGTAGCAGTACAGCTCTATAGCGCTAGTTGATGTATGCTACGTCTATACTAAGTCAGTATGCCCATCGGTACTAAGTAGTGACAAACAGTTTTTGTGTTTATATTTGTTGAGTTCTGCGACACTACAATGTCTGATGTGAAAGAACAAGGATCGAACTTGGTAAAACGGCAGCGGAAATTAAAAATGCTTAAACAAACGTTTGGTGAGGGTGCTTTAGGCCACACGCAAACTTTGCCTGGTTTTGCAACCGTTTTAAAAATGGACGTGTGTGTCGGTTGATGATGGGCGTTCTGGTCGTCCAAAGACGGAAAACATCCCACAAAATGTAGCAAAAGTGCGTGATGCTATACTGCAAGAGCGAAGAAGAAGAATCCATGAAATTTGTAATTTTGTCGGCTTGTCGTACGGCGTTTGTCAGCGTATTCCATCCGGCGAACTCAACTCGCGGTGTATTGTGACAATGCACTTACCCACACGTCACTTGTGCGTCAGTTTCTAGCATCAACGAAGACGGCAGTGCTACCCCACCCTTCCTACTTCCCAGATCTTGCTCCTTGTTACTTCTTCCTGTTTCCAAAATTGAAACCGAAGCTCAACAGGTGCTGTTTTAAGACGATTGAGCAGGTCCAGACCGAATCGCAGGCAGTATTGAACACGTTAACACGCGAAGACTTCCAGTACTGCTTCTAGTCATGGACAAGTCGCTGGGATCTGTGTATTCATGCGGAAGGAAAGTACTTTGAAAGAGATGGTAGTGAATAAGTTGTAAGAACAATTTATTGTGTTTTTTTTTTCACATTCCGGGAATTTCTTGTTAAATTCTTATTAAATTATATTTGACGTTGTTTCTGTTTTCATCATATCTTCCATTTAGATAAACATTTTTCGACTAATTTTGAAAAACATTAATGCTGTTTTTGAGTTTAAATTAAGCCACCTACTTTTTTCTGCTCTTTTGCGTTTGTTACCACCAAACGTTATTCAAATCAAATTTGTTGAAATTCGACAACAACTTAAGTCTTTTTACCAGATTTTCATTGTGTTGTGATAAATCACTATTCACCTTTTAGGTTGTAAGTTAATTACTTTCCAAAATGATTATAATTCTACGTTTCTAGTTAGTAGATCTGTAATAGTCTGTCATATTATTACGAATTGAGGGGTTTGCTAGGTATAATAATAATAAAATTATTCTAAGATAAATAATTTGTGGTGTTGGTGAAGTTCCTTCAAAGGTCCAGGACGTGCGTGGTATTGGTTAATTAAAATAAATACACAAAAACTAATAAATAAAATAAAACTGCGGCGTCCTTAAAGTTTATATTTATATTTACATAATAAGGAATTGAAACTCGTATATTTAAAAGCAAATAAAACAAAGTAATATGTACACGAGGAGCGGCAATTAAGTAACTAAAATTAACACATAAAAATACTCTGAAACGAACGTTAAATGGAGTAGTAAATTAAGGGTTAATTAATTACGATGAATATAAAATAATCTCTGTATAGAACAATACAGTTACCTTGAGTTGGCGGCCACGTGGTCTGAAGATATACTCGGACAAGTATATGTAGAGCGGTGTTGGCCGGTGGGATAAGAAATTAATTAGTTTAAATTCATATGAATTCGCTTAAAAGAATAATATATATAGAACAATACAGAATTACCTTAGAAGCGGAAGAGATGCAGGGGGCACGTGGCCATGCCACCGGTACTTGACCAGTACGGCGCGTGGTGTTGCACTTTCGAACGTTCGAACGAGAAGCCCCTGATAGATTTGTATCGAAAAGGAAAGGGTCTAGAAAACGGTCTGTTTATGATCTATCGAAGAGGGGGTCGATATCTTGAATTATAATAAATAAGAAGCGCGACCTAAAGATGCCTTCTATCGATGTCATAATTATTATTAGAGTAACCCTTGTGACATAAGCTTCCTAACGATATCAAACATCACATATAAAAGAAGAAGTATGTAATATTAATTAAAAGAATTTAAAATATGGAATTTATCTAGAGGAAATTCTACATTACTGTTATCGGTTGACGGTCCAGATAGATGACGAAGGGTCTGTCGGTCAAGATATATGACAAAAGAAATGCTTTCTCTTTGTAACGAATATATACAAGAAAAAATGTCTAAGTTAAATATAATTAAAATGAGATATTTAAAGACGAAAGAATATGTGTATTTAAATAAATGAATTAAAACTTCTATACGCTAAGCGTAACAATATTACGAAAAATGCGAACATTTTGAATACGAATACATACAATACATATTCTACATACACTCATTGCCCTAATGAAATAATATACCGTCCATTAAAAAAGATTGTAAAATATTAAAGAAAGTACTAGTATGAACCAAAATAAACAAAATGTCTTAATAAACATGGGTTCGCAAGGTAACGGTTTCGGAGATATGGAATGTTATTCTTTTATTCCCTCTTTTTTTTTATTTTGCAAAAACTTGCAGTTTCTAATCATGGTTGGCTGATAGTTTGTGAAATAAACATTAATTATGTGACTGTTCTTGTCAATGCACAAGTTTTCGTTTGTTATGGCTGTTTACTCTAACGCAGAATTAGCAGACATGCATTTCATGCATGGTCGTGCTAATGGTATTGCCAGCGGAGCGCGTCTTTATGTTGAAGCTTATCCAAATCGCCAAATTCCTTCACATGCTTTAAATAATTCACCAAAGATTGCGTGATACTGGTTCTTTGAGCAAACAGTGCCATTTATCCGGAAGACCAAGGTCGGTATCTCCTCCTAGAGCTGAAGAAGGAATTCTAGCACGGATAGAGCATAATCGGTGAACGAGTGTACGGAGAATATCAGTCCAGATTGAAATTACTGCTCCTCTTGTTTGGAGAATCCTACACAACCAGCTGCTTTATCCGTACCATGTACAACGAGCCTTCAATCCACTTGATCATCAAGCACGTATGGTTTTTTGTCGCTGGTTGCTACACAATGATGCTGAAGGCCCTCGTTTTCTTGCCAATATTCTTTTTACGGATGAAGCCGGATTCACACGAAATGGAGTTGTTAATTTTCACAATACGCGTGTTTGGGCCGACGAAAATCCCCATGCTGTAATGGAATCTGGACATCAAACACGTTTTACATTAAACATTTGGATGGATATTGTAGGCGGCATGTTTCCTGCTGTTTTACCAAACCGATTAACAGACGCTGCTTACCTAAACTTTCTGCAGAACACAATGTGTGATCTTTGGGACCAAAGGCAACAAATGTTGTGCCAGCATGATGGTGCTTCGATTGCCGTTAGAGAGCATTTACATCACACTTTTCCACGTAGATGGGTAGGCAGAGGCGGACCTGTTTTATCTAGATTTGTCTAGATTTTTTTATTTGGGAATATTTGAAAACATTTAGTCTATGGTACTCCTCCTGTAAATAACCTCGAGGAGTTGCAGCTACGAATTAATAAAAAATGCCAACAAATCCGAACCAATGAGGATGTTTTAGAAAGAGGTCGGGCATCCTTCTAACTAAGATGTCGTGCCTGCTTGGAAAAGGAAGGAGGTCACTTCGAACATCTTATGTAACTTTGTTTTTTGTTTTTGCTTAATGCTTCTTTTGTTTGTACATAATGAATAGTAAATCTTGCAAAAAAGAATAAACTTCCTTATCTCTGAAATCGTTACTTTGCGGACCCAATTTATTAAGACTTTTTTGTTTATTTTGATTCATACTACAACCTCCTTAAATATTTTACACTCTTTTTAACACCCGATATATCTTGCTACGACTTCAAACACCGTTTTTTATTTAAAGGGCCTCGTAATTGAGTAATAAGTTGCGGTTTCATTCTTTGTCCTGTATTTTAATTTCATAGTAGGAGTGATAAACCTAAGATCCGTCGTAATATGTTAACATCTTCGATACGTATCTTACATATTGAATTTTCTTACTAAATACTTCTGTATAGTACATGATCTCGCATGCACTTATCAGACATTTCTGAATGCCTTGCGTCCGATTTCCATGACGTAAATTATTTCCGCAGGATTTTCTTCCACAATTAAATTCGTGTAAAAAACTTTTCATACAACAAACTCAATTTAATCCTTACTATATCCACGCTTTCAAATTATCAAACAAAGTAACATAAGATGAGTTATGCATTAACTGTAGGAAAATTTAAAGCTTAAAATATTTAAATGCCTTACAATATAAAAACTTCATCTAAAAAATTCCAATAAAAGATACAACAAAGCAAAAAAAACGGGGAATAGGAAATAAAGGGTGGGCAAATTTGAGGTTAGGAAGTAAATTGGCTTAAAAACACACTTTTTTTTGACAAATTCAGTTTTATTGATACCAATGTAAAGTAGAAATATGGGAATTAATAATGGAATATGATGTCGGGCAAATGTCCACCTCTAGCACGTAGCACGTCGGCAGACGTCCGCTCTTTTCACAAAATTTTGAACCACATTTTGCAACAAAGCTTCGCTTATCTCGACAATGCAGAACCGAATTTCATCTTTCAGAGCGTCAGTTGTTTGTGGTTTGTTCACGTAAACCCGGTCTTTCAAACGGCCCCAGAGAAAATAATCAAGCAGCGTTAAATCACAAGGAGGCGGCCAATTGACATCGCCAAATCGAGAAATTACGCGACCGGGAAATTTCTCATGCAATAACTGAATTGTTTGGCCGGCTGTGTGGCTTGTGGCGCCGTCTTGCTGAAACCAAAGGTCATTGATGTCAACATTAGCCAATTGTGGCCATAAAAAATCGGTTATCATGCTTTGGTAGCGCAGAGAATTCACGGTGACGGCGTTTATTTGCTCATTCTCGAAAAAATACGGGCCGATGATGCGGCCTGACCACAAACCGCACCATACGATTACTTTCTTTGGATGCAATGGTTTATCGAGGACTGTTTGTGGATTTTGTGAGCCCCATATGCGACAATTTTGTTTGTTTACATAACCGCCTAATTGAAAATGGGCCTCATCACTAAAGATGATTTTGTTGGAAAATGCGTTGTTTTCGTTCAGTTTTTCAAACAGCCAATTCACAAACGTTCGACGCAAACAATGGTCGGCCGGCTTTAATTCTTGAACGAGTTGAACTTTATAAGCGTGAAGATGAAAATCTTTATGCAAAATGTTGCGCAAAGTGCCTCTGGTGATGCCCAATTGTTGCGAACGTCGACGAGTTGATGTTCCAGGCTCATTCTCAACACTTTGCTGTACAGCGGCTATGTTTACATCACTACGGCCACTACGAGCGTATTGTTTTGGTTTATTGTCAGCAACAGTACCGTGAGCCTCGAATTTAGCGATTAAATTACGCACAGCGGTCTCAGAAGGAGCCTGATTACGAGGAAAAGCTGCTTGAATTTTACGAAGTGATACAGGAAAATTTTCACCATTTTGATAGTAAATTTTCACAATTAAAATTCTTTGTTCAAGAGGGTAGCCTTCCATGGTTAAAATTTCCCAAATTTTTACTAAATAAATGTCAAAGGATGACAGCACAATTCTTGAAATTTCATCATTTGACAGCCAAATTAATTCCTAACCTCAAATTTGCCCACCCGTTACATCACATATGTGTAAGCATACTTATACTTTCTCGAACGGTTGATTGACTGTACTCTCCAATGCAATAAACTTTTATTTTTTACACAGCATGTTTCGAATTTCAAAAAACTTGAAATTGATATTTTTTCAAATGTCGTCAATTTTGGCCCAGATTCAAATAGCTAACATATTGGATTTTATCACGTCTGATTGGAATATAAAGGAATTAAATATTATATTTTAAGGAGCTTTATTTATAGATATTTATTGTTCCAGTGTTTTGAGTAAGAAAATTGCTACGTTCCTTCGCGTTGCTGTAAATTTTTCTAATGTAAATACGTAATTTACAATTAAAGAACAATTTCTGTAATTAGATACGTGCGTGACGGTGTAATAAAAATTCATTTGCATTTCTATTTGTGGCAAGAAACATGAATTGATACTAATTAAGAGGAGGTAATCTAATTTTAGAGAATAATGGATTCTTAACTCTGAAGTACTATCATGTCTTGGGTTAATTTTTATAATTAGAGTTCCTTTTTTATTTTGTATGTTAGGAAATCAAGCTGTATCTTACAATTTGCATGCAACGAAATATTTTTACTCTGTAATGTAGCGTCAATTTTTATGAATGATTTTATGAGATCTCTTAGACTCCATAATAATTTCACGTTCATAAGGCTTCTGATTTAATCGGCAAAAACTTAAACTAAGTGTGAATTGACATCATCATGATTATTGATAAAATTTTACCATTCAAGAAGTTTTGCTAAGAACGAAATAGATGGTCTAGACTATATAGTGGATGTGGTAATACATCCCAACCAAGCTCTAATCACTTTTATCGAGTAACCAAAGATATGTATGGCCTTGCATTGTTATGATTAGAGTCCGGATTATATGCAAAATATGTTTTTCTAATTGCCTTATTTCATTCAAAAAACATTAAATAAACCCAGAAAACTCATTATTTTGTTATTAAAAGGTATATCAACAAAATTGCGTTTTCTGGGTTTATTTAATGTTTTTTTTAATAAAATAAGACAATTAAAAAAGATCATATGTTGCGTATAATCCGGACTCTAGTTACGATGAAACACAATATCTTTATGATTTACCAATTGTGGTCCTTTTACTTGAATTACATTGTTTAGTTTGGTTAGGACTACGACAGGGTTGCAGCCTGTCACCTATACTTTTTAATATAGTTCGTAAAGTATAAGTTTTCAGAATTAAGAAATACTGAAAAAAACAAGTCAATCAACGGGAGGAAACGTACAGACGGCGTTTCCTTCTGGTTGGAACTTTTCAATGCACGGTATTCCTCGAAGACGGACATTGCTTTTTCATTTCTATACTTTCTGTATATATAGTTAACATTTGGAACTTACTGCAAGTGAGAATTAATGAATATTAAATCCCATTCTTACATGTAAATGTCGACTTATATGATGCGTTCGTAACTACAATCCGACAAACTAAGTTTGTACCAGTATGCAGAACACACCCTTTCGCGACAACGAACTTCCTGGTAAGTCTTCTTAATTAACCTAATTACCAGGAAGTTCGTTGTCGCGAAAGGGTGTGTTCTGCATACTGGTACAAACTTAGTTTGTCGGATTGTAGTTACGAACGCATCATATAAGTCGACATTTACATGTAAGAATGTGATTTAATATTCATTAATTCTCACTTGCAGTAAGTTCCAAATATAGGTTTTCAGTTCAAGGCCAAATTCAAAGCATATGATTCAAATCAGTACTGCAGAGTCAAATAAAGTCAATATTCAATCGCGGAAATAACCGTTTGTCATCATAAAATATAAACGTCATGTTTTGCAATATTGTCAAAATTTTAGTATGTCACTTGCAATATAACCAAAGAAAGCATATACATAACCTACATGTCAAAATAATAATAATGAGTAAAGTAGGAACATGAATAGTTTAAAAGTATTGTTTCTTTTCTAGTATAAATATATTCATTCTATCCAAGAAAACTATGCGCAAATTATGACTTTAATATTCGAACAAATTACCAGGCATCTAAGAAATATTCTGTAAAATAAATAGGTAGGTTAGAAATGACAAAGTGATAATCAAACAATTTCGTACTTATTGTCACTAATTGATATTACTATTTATTATCAGTATTGTTCTGAAAAGAACGGATTTTGTAATTTTTCATGACAAACTAAATATTCAAATTAGAGGAATGGTTAACCTAGAAGTCAGAATACCGGAAACAAAGTCAATAAACAACAATATTCAAATAATTTTAAAGCAAGACTATCTCCTGGACAACTTATCCTTTTTATTTAATATAATATTTCAAAGACGTACATCCTAACTTAAAATGACAAACGTGTGTAGTATTACAGCGCGTATTCATGTGTGTTAGGAAGAGATAAAGTACAATTTGCGGTTCCCACTTGGGCAGTACGAACTGAAAACTTATACTTTATGAACTGTATATATATATTGATGACGTGCTACGGGAATGGCTGACAAATACTAAGCACTACATAGATGACCTAAACAGACAAAAATACCTAATGACCATACTCTTCGCCGACGATCAAGCTCTAATAGCCAGTGACGAGGACACACTTCAAAGAGCTGTCTACGACTTAAATAGAATAACCGAGAAATACAATCTAATGATATCAACAGAAAAAACTAAAGTAATGACCTTCAGCGGAAACGAAACAGTGCGATCAAAAATAATAATTAATAATAAGCCAATAGAACAAGTAAAAACATTTAACTTCCTCGGATCCACTATATCGTATTTATACGATGACACGGATATACACACGAAACTAACAAAATTCAACAGAATAAATGGCACCATAGCCAGAACACTAAAAAATAAAGTGAGGAAGGACACGCTGTTAAAATTCTATAAAACAATGGCAATCCCATGTGGTATATATGGGAGTGAAAGCTGGACCATTACCAAAGCGAATGAAAGAAGAATCCATACATCGGAGATGAGGTTCCTAAGAAGAGCAGCAGGCTACACAAGAATGGATGGGAAGAGGAACACAAAAATAAGACAAGAACTTGGAGTTGAAGATGTGAACGAGATGATAAGAGAATACAGACGTAAATGGAGAGAACACGTAGAAAGGATGGAAGATGATGGGATACCCAAAAGAATATGGAAATATAAGGCGAAAGGAAGAAGAGCGACGGGACGCCCACGGAAAAGATGGGCAGACCAAAAATAAAGGTCGTAACAGGCTCAAATCCTAATACGTGAAGTAAGAAGAAGAAGAAGTTTGGTTAATTGTTTAATGTATACACCTGAATTGATCATTTGATTGTGTTGTAAAATTCAGACGTGGACAATTCCTTTGCAATCTCACTAAACCAATCTTTTCGACTGACATTTTTGAAATGATCCTTCTTTTCATCACTCTTTAGCAATAATTTCAAAAATGAGCCCTTTTCGTTGTCTCCTAAGCAAATCACAGATGTTAATGCGTTCCGTGAATTTCTTTAAGTTTATGACCAACCCAAGTTTTAAATGTTTCACGATGCATATATCTGATACACCAAGCTTTTCTACAATCTCACGTGTATCGACTATTGCTTGGATTTATTCGTCATCAATTTCAATTGAACCAGGATTTAACCAAATTCTCCGAAACGAAATTTAGCCTGCCAATTTCTTCATCATCATATACAGCACAATTTTTCTGAATATGCGTTTTTTTTTCCTGAAGTAAAAAAGCAAAATATGACGAAAAAACCTGTTTCGATTTTCCATTTTTTAGCGAACGGCAAATAAAAGCTACACAACCTATCGGTACATTTTTTTTTGCTGAACAATTATCGATATACATAGGGTATATCTAAAAATTTAACCAAAACCATCTATCAGTAAAATCAGCAATTACTTAGTCACCAACCTATTGTAGGTAATAATTATTTAATGTAAAGTCCCTAAATTTTTTGTGCGACACGTCCAGCGAAACTTGAACTTGATTTACGTAAGTTTTGACTCGCTTCTAAGGGTACGGCCACACTCGCCGTTTCTGTCGTTGCGACTGGAACGCAAAGACAGAAAAAAATTTGACCAACATTGATGCAAACGCTGCCGGCCACACTTGCGGTTCAGCGTTTCGAACGCTGAATTACCGTTTTTCGTGCGCACCGACAAAAACACTACCCGTGTTATTATATGCATTCTGTCACACTTGCCGTTCGTGTCGCAGCCAGTCTAATCTTCTCCCACCATAACTATTTCAATGTTCTGCCAACGTCCGAGGGGTTCGGTGTACGTCAACAGGGTATTGTGTGTTGATCTCTCACAATGGACAACAATTCATCAAACGATGCAGCACTCGGTCGAAAATAAGAAACGAATTTTTCCTGGTCATTACGCAAATAGCTCATTATCGTGTGATACTGGTCTTGGGATAAACGCACAAAGTTGATCGGGTGAACACCAAACTTCCTCTTCCTTTTCTTTTTCAAATATGACCTTACTGCAAGAGCCAGTAATGCGTTTGCGTCGAATGAAGACATTTCAAACTGCGACTCTGCAGTCAAGTGTGGCCCTGGCCAACGTATCTGTCGCAACGACAGAAACGGCGAGTGTGGCCGTACCCTAAAAATTCAAGCAGCGGATTATTTATTTTCAGCATCTTACGAATAAATCCAAGTTTCATCGCCAGTAGTAATGTAGTTGTAGACTAAATTTGAACGACCTGGGTTGAATTTTTTAGTATTTCTTTACACTATCGACGCGACCTTGTGTTTGAGGTTCACTCAATCTGTGTGAGATCCAGCGATTGCACAGCTTCTATATATTCTATGTATTGCTTTCACGTCAGTGTGTCCAAGATAGCTTTAATCTCACGGTGTGAGATGTGGAATGTCGATCTCGTTCAATTATTTCACGCAAAGCATCAAGATTAGTAGCAACTACAAACGTCGATTAATAACTTTCACGAAATTCGCCCTAAGAGTCTACGCCAAAATTCGGCAAACCAATTACTCTTGAATGATGTTTCATCCTCAAAAGCTAAATAAAGTTAATAGGTGTATTGTTTCGGCGTTAAACCACTTTTTTGAAATTGCAGGTTGGTTCGAAAATCTTCGCCCGAAGTTTCGTTATTTCACAAAACTACTTTCTTTTAAGTGTTGCATAAATAAAACTAGTGCATTTAAATACTGAATTATTGAATAAAAATGTCAAATTTTAGGAATATGATGTTGAAAAAAACGCGGGCGCTACTTAAACTGATATATATCATTTACTCTAGGGAACATTGGAAAAGATAGAGGGCGAATTTACGCAGGCAAAATCAAGATTTTTAAGTTGTTTATTCAAAAGTTTGTTTACTTGGATTTTCTTTGCTGTCAGTACTGCCGATTAGCGTATTTCATTAATTGTTTATTGTGCTATTTACTATTATTATTCATTAAAAATAGTTTTTTTGATGTCGATGCATAAAAGAACAATATTCATGCCCTCGCAGAAGAAAACAAAATTATGATTTACATAATATTGTTGACAATATGCTAGAAAATTTGGTTCTTACCGTAAATACTGAATCGTTCTCAGAATTTTTATTAAATCCAAGTTCTTATGTAATTTTAATTAATATGTTCCGCATTAATTATATGTGTTTATATAAATAAAAATAGTAAAGCAAATAGAAATCGTAAAATAAGTGGAAATCGTTGTCTATCTATACGCCGTTCACGATTTGAAGACACACGTCATCAACAGAATTTTCGGTATCACCAACACAAAAACAATAATAAACGAAGTATAATATTTATATCAACATCACTGCGAATGCATATTTATGTTGGTGCGAATGTCCAGTGTTGACACATATCGTTCTGTCATGTTTGTCTGTTTGTAATGCCGAAAGCGTTTTACAGCCAATGTAAGCGACTTATTGCATCCTCGATTGGAAACTGTGAAGTAGAACGCGACAATGATGGACCGTTGCTTCCTTTATCAGCTGTGAGACAAAAGTAACATCGTATTTGTATTTTGCTATAATTTCATATTATATATTGCACTTATAACTTAAATATTGCAAGTTTGACATTAGCGTTTCCTACCCTGGCCTAAAATATAAACAAACCGATTTTGGAAATGATTTCGCAACATTGTTTTAACATCATTGATGACGTGCACGTCTTCGAATTGTGAACGGCGTATATCTATTTATTAATTCTTTGGGTTGGAGTTCAGTAATTCCAGGCATATAAGCACGGTGCTCTTTGTACCACTCCCAATAGATCACTAAGTTCCATTCTGTTAGGCTTCTCGTGTCCTCGATAAGACCCACTATCCGCCTTAGGGGAAATTTGAGTACCCTTGTAGTATCCAATAGATCTCTTCCAAAATGTTTCTGTCTGAATCTCGTCAGTTCCCCACACGTGCATATTACATGAAGGCTATTTCCTCCAGCTTTTCACATTTCCTACACCAGGACTCACTTACCAAGCCCAAGCTGTACACATGCTTCCTTAAAGGACAGTGTCCTGTTATCAAGCCGGTACTAGTTTTAATTTCTCTTTTATTCACACGAATTAGGTTGGCTGAAAACTGAGTCTCAGTAGACTAATATTTTGGATTTTCTTCAGACTCCATCTTTTTGAGTATACATATTGTATTTTGTATCTCGGTTAATTCTGTTCCGCCGAGTACAGAAGTTGAAGTCAATGCCCGCAGATCTTCCGTTACGGACACAAGGCGTAAATACAAGAGAGTGCCCCCAGGGGAACATTCGGGGCCACATATACCCCAGTGGGCATTCAGTTTTGAGCACGTTACTTTACACCGTAGCTTGGAAGAGCTGGTCCGCGGTTACAGCTTTCGTTAAGGATTAGAAGGTTTTTAGACCTACCCATCTCGCTTATAACTGCCACTAATCAGATTCCCTTAACAGCCATCTAGGGATCCGTTTGGTGGGTAGCTCATCCCCCACGACAGAGGTCCGCCAACCAGAATAGTGAATCGTGTTCATTAGTTAACATAAAACGTTGAGAAAAACATTGCCATTAATTAGAAACTTGCTCAACAATATTGTAATACGGCGACATAAAATAAAAACACCTTGCCTAGCTCGAAAATTTGGCGTCCTTAGAAGCACAATCAGAAACATCTTTTGCAAACCTTTAATTATATCATGGAGTAACAAGACACTCAGTTCGCTGCGTCGTTTCACTTTGATCGAAATTCTCTTGCGATGCTTTCAGATTGCATAATATTCTACTGTTACTGTGCTCAACCCTCGCGGAAAAGTCTGTGTACCAGAAATCGTGGTCATAAAGTTTTATTGCATATACTTCAGATCGCGACTTATAAAATTGAAGCGCTGAATATTCTTTCACGCTCTGTCTTAATAATTTCTGGTTGATAGCAAGGTAGTTATGTTTGGTTGAATGTATCTCTTCTCCAGCAGGGGCGTACCGACGATCCTGTAGAAAGGTGAAATACGTATCTGCGTCTCTGGAGAGGAGATACATTCACAAATATATAACTTGTATTGTGTTCTTCACACCCCATTTTTAATAATATTTTATATTATTAAAAATACTTTTGTATTATAAAATTGAGTTTCAGTATTCTTTAAATTAACAATTTGATGTATTAAATAATTGAAAATATAGTTTAAATTATGTTCATGTTCTTTAATACGTACTTACGGTATTTTTTATCAAACAAAATTATTTTTAAATAAATATAAATTATAAAAATAATAAAAATTTTGTAGGTTTAGAAAATTTTTTATCCCAAGCAAAAATAATTATTTTATCTGGTATTTATATAACTTTCACAAATGACAACAATAGATATTGCAGTGAATTGTGATGTGGGTAGCTCATTTAACTTTAATTCACAATGCACAGTAGTTTTGCCGGTTTATCTCAATCGGGTCGCCTTCTAGAAACTCTTCAATCTTCAGAGTTTACTCTCATTGGTACGTGAAATATAAGTAAAACAACAGGTATTAGGAACAGAAACAAACTTTTTCCCCCCAAATTATTTACTTCTTAAAAAAAAAAAAAAAAAAATTTGAACTTTACAAAGTATAAAGTTGTCTTGAAACATCTATGACGTGAGGAAAACTTGTGTAAAATATGACTGATACACTAGGCTAAAAACCTCACACAAAAATGACCGCGAGCAAACTCCTAATTAAATATATAAAAAAACTATCAGATATCAACAATTACGTTATCCCCAAAATCAAACGTCAAATAGAAAATTTGCAGCCAAAATTAATTCATGCGCACAAATAACATGAAGCAAATAGGTTTTCCCGCCTTCTATCCTTCTAGAACATTTTATTTAACAAAAAACTACACTCAAAAAACAATCTGATAACTTTCTTAATATTCATGTGATTACAACAATTTTACAAATTTAAAATTACTGAATTACTGAGCTCTTCTATATAATTGAATTATTTCTAAAAACATAAATATATTAAGAGAAATATACATACATTAATTAATGTAATTATCACTTCACTAAAATGAGAGATTTTTTTCAGATAGGTCTTATAAATTAAAAATTACAAGTTTAAAGACTCGTAATAACTCGAGAATTAATCTAAATACCATCAATATCACCACACAAGAAACACAAACCGTATTTATCCAAAATCTAACTGAATAAAAGAAGTTTATTCAGTAATAAAAAAAAAACTACGACCTATCTGTTCAACTGCAAGTAAATCTCTAAAAGCATCAGTATCCCGGAAACAGCATGATAGCCCTACCTAACATAAGTCAAAACATCTACAATATGCTAAATACTATAACTTCCAAAGTGGCGGGAACTGCAAACATCACACAGACCCGTACGTTCTACAGTTGTGGACAAAAATACACATTATAATAAATTTTTACATAAAATATCAAATCTTTATAATTATCTTTCTGAAAAAAAAATGTACATAAATATATAGTCTTTTATAGTTTCTTTTAATTTCTTTCTTCGGGGAAAAATCTATGGCAATATGTTCTACTTGTTAGAAACTTCAACAAATCCTTTGCAAAAATCCCACTCAGATTACAACGTCATCTGCGCCTTTCTTAGATTGAATGGGGTATAAATTCCAAAAGTTTTACAAGCAGCTCTCTCGTTGTTTAATTTAATAAAGCCATACTTTTCATGGTAACTATTTAATCGTGAATCCTAACCCTATCGTCATTTTATGTACCAAAGTGATATGTATGTCTTTGCGCTTAATATTTTTGAATTTTTATTTAATTTAGTGTTTAGTATATATAACGAAGTAATAAAGAATTTGCCTCTGTATTTAGTTGAGATATTAACGCTCGTACAAGAAAAGATACATTACAAAAAATTCTAAATGATAAAAACCACAAATCAATTTCGTGTTGCGAGAACGCAAAAGAAGTTAATATCGCATGTGTGTACGTATGTAAATCTACACGTATCCACACCATCCTACACGAAAATCACATAACGAACAATACAAAAGGCGTGTCAACATTTGTTAATAATGGTGTATGAAATTGCAAATACCAATACTTAAAAAAACAGAAAACAAAATAAAACATAAACAAGATACGGAATTTGCAGCGAACAAAAAAAAAAACGTTTCAATTCACGTATGATAGTAAAGCGTTTTGGTTCGTAGAGGTTAGAAGACCCCCCAGTAGTCGGGCCACACTCTTACTGTAGTAGCTTTTATTATACATAGAGACTATGTGTGTGTGTGCAACTTGTAGATGTGTTGTTAGAGTTTAGATGTTTTTATACAATACGAAGTTCTTTTGGTTTCTTCTTTTTTATTTTATCCGACACCAACACGAAAGAATACACCTCTAACGGAATCCATGCGAATAAGACAAGATGGTAAATATCGCCATTGAATTTTGGTAACTTTACTTTCCTTTTTTTGTGCATTTGTTTCGAGTTGACGAGGTTTTTAAAGTGTGTCAGATATTTTTGTCGTGTGATACCGAATGGGAATGTTATCGCTGCATACGTTACATTTAAGAAATTTACTACTTTCTAATTCATTTTTACTGCTGAAGCCGTAAATATGCAGTAAATAACTCGCGCGTTTTCGAACGCTCAAGAGATATTTTAATTCCCGTTCGCTCTTTAAGCTGTTGCATAAACGTGTATTTTTCCGATAACACGATGAAAGTACGTGCATTGTAATTACTAGTTACTAGTGTCGTTTATGTTAGATAAAAACAACACCAAGTATTTATATACATGCAAGGTGCTGTTGAAATCGCTATGTAAATTTAAAAAGCGCGCGACAAGTGCGAGATTGAGAATTTAACAAACATTTAAGTAGGGCTTTTTAAGATTACACAAATGATTGCAACTCATAGTGCAGACTAGACATTTATCAAAGTTAGGAATATTGAATTGATAGACAATGTTATCATAAACGCTTTCGTAATTACCGACTACAGAATCTCAATTAGAAATAAAACTACGGTTCTAATCTTCACTTTTAATCGTAACACGACAATTGTTTCGCCAGCACAGTGGCTTCCTCAGGTGCTTACATCTAAAGAGTACGTTACAAACTAAATTAAAAAAAAATATATATATATATATATACAGGGTGTAACAAAATAAGTGTAAAACATTTCAGGGAGTGATTCCTCATCGAAAAAGAGATAGGGTCTTTCATATAGAGAAACTTCATTGGAGCATCCCTTGTTAAGATACAGCCCCTTAAAGTGGGTACATAAAATTTGTTTTACAATTTTTCTCACAAACACTAAAAATGTATTGTTTTGGTTTACCCCATGGTTTAAAAATTTATTTCCAATAAAAAACTAATTTATTAATAACAAAACATTAAACATGTAGAAATCATAGTAAATGTTCAATATGTCCACCTTCAGTCATTTTCCCTCATTGGCCTTCATTTTCTACCTCCTCGATTAAATGGTGAGGCATACACTCAATTTTTAAGAGAAGTGCACCCAGTACTGCTGGAGGAAGTTCCTTTGGGCGTCAGAAGGGATATGTTTTTTATGCATGATGGGGCTCCCGCCCATTTTAGTCAAGCAGCACGTCAGCATTTAACTCAAACATATCCAAATCATTGGATAGGTCGAGGAGGACCACAGAATTGGCCCGCTCGATCCCCGGATCCCAATCCTGTCGATTTCTCTACTTGGGGCCATTTGCAGAGTTTGGTTTATCCTACTCCTGTTCGCGATGTATAGGACTTAAGAAACCGCATCATCGATGCGTGCAGGGTATTTAGAGAGACTCCAGGAATATTTGAGCGAATACGTGGCTCAATGCGCCGACGTCTAGACGCATGTGTAATGACTGAAGGTGGACATATTGAACATTTACTATGATTTCTACATGTTTAATGTTTTGTTATTAATAAATTAGGTTTTTATTGGAAATAAATTTTTAAACCATGGGGTAAACCAAAAAAATACATTTTTAGTGTTTGTGAGAAAAATTGTAAAACAAATTTTATGTACCCCCTTTAAGGGGCTGTATCTTAACAAGGGATGCTCCAATGAAGTTTCTCTATATGAAAGACCCTATCTCTTTTTCGATGAGGAATCACTCCCTGAAATATTTTACACTTATTTTGTTACACCCTGTATATATATATAAACTCTCTTTAGATGTAAGCACCTGAGGAAGCCACTGTGCTGGCGAAACAATTGTCGTGTTACGATTAAAGATTAAAAGTGAAGATTAGAACCGTAGTTTTATTTCTAATTTAAATTATGGCTCTTCATCAAGTAAATGCCGAATCAATTCAATTACAGAATCTCAGTTACAATACCATATCATCCACATAATACTTAATTTATACATAACAAAAACTAACGATATTGAAATTACAAAATACGAAGTGTTCAAATTTAAAAAAATATTTGTTTTTTAAAAAATAATTACAATATTACAACAAAAAGGATAATGTAATCTCGTAGCCATACATTGTCCTATCTAATATAATCCTCGATGCAAGAAATCTTTTGACTGACCACCTAGATATCCACTCCTATGGAACTTTTATAACTCCACTATCCAGTATTTCCAGAAACTGTAGAGCCAAAACATTAAAAAATCCCTACTTTTCCCTAGATCGCAAAAATCTATAAAATTGTTTAAAATTTAAATGAAGAGTGATGCGTAAGGAAAAGTATTTAATTTTTGGTTTTCTAAGTTAAAATTCTGTAGAATTAAATAAGAAATACAATTGTGATTTTTACAAATATTTTTTTATACCCGTGGCTTCTTCAGACAGAACAGGTAACTTTAAGTAGAGAACAGAATATATTGTAGTCAGCTAATCTAATTTAAAGGTGGGGTGTTATACTATTACATAAGAATAAGTTTAAATACTTGGAACATTTAATAAATTATTACATTTGGGTTAATGTTAATTTGTTACCTTTATTTTCTGAATTTAAAATAATAAAATCTGAATTAAAAGAATAATTACTACGAGGACGCCACTGAAAATTTGTATAAAATCAAACAAGGATTGGTTTTAAAAAAAAAATAAATGATTTTATTGTTTTTCAAAATATTCCCCTTTAACATGCATTCGATGAAACTAGTCCTTAAAGCAATTATGCCACTCTTCCTGAGACACTTCAGTAACCACTTTTTTATAATATTCCACTGCTTATCTGATGACGAAAAAGTGATTTGACGCATTTTACCTTTAATTTTTAAAAACAAAAAAATTACAAGGTGCTAGGTCAATGCTGTACGGTGGAGAATCTATGGTACTGATGTTTAAAGCATCCAGATACTCAGTTGTTAGTTTTCTTTATACGACGTTGCGTTGTCATCGACAACAAAATTTTCTCGCGTCTAACTGTTGATGTAAAATATTTTTAATATGACTCATACCAATTACCCAATATCGCCCAAATAAATTTATGTAATATCCGTCGATTTTGCTCGAGCATTGCTCGAACAGAGGAAATATTCTCACCAGTGACAGTAGTTCTTAGGCGTTCTTCACGAAATCCATCACTAAGAAAAACCGATCCGTTTTGAATTAGTTGCACCAATTATAAATTGTTGCCTTAGATTGGGGCTTCTTCACTAAACGCATTTCTAAACCGATTGTTTGGGCGTCAATGACGATTTAAAATCGTAAAAAAACCTATGATTTTGTACGATTTTAAATCGTCATTTGACTTGAGAACATTTGCGGGCTATCCCGGAAATGTTCTCAAGTCAAATTCATTCTTGGGTGAACACAAAATCTTTAAATTATGATAATTAACAAACTATTAGAGCAAATCGAACTAACTACACGACAATCTGCTCACAAAACATTAAAAAGTAGCTGTCAAATAAAAACAAATTTAATTTTTTATAGTAACATGGCCATTCTAGATTTTTTTAGTGTTACCTTCGTAGGATTTAAATGTACAGCATAGTTCTAATCACTTTTGTTATAATTAAAACATCTCGTATGTTCTGACATTCTTGTTTCTATAGATCTTCCAGTTTGTCCGATATATATCTTAGACCAGCCACCGCAAGAAAGCTTATATATTAGCATTATTTGAAACAACAGAAATAAACGAAAATAAGAAATGTAATAATTTATTAAATGATCAAGTAGATTTGAATAATTCTCCACTATTAAACTTATTCCCATGTAAATGTATAACACTTCCACTATTAAATTAGTTTAACTAACTAGAATATATTCTGTTCTGTAATTAGATTTACCTATTAGTCTCAAGAAGCCACAGTGTTGGCGAGACAATTGTTACTTCGAGTATAATAAAATATTTGTGTAAATTCACAATTGTTTCTATTAAATTTATTTAATTTTACAATAGATTTCATCAAGTAAGAGCCATATGAAATTTAAGAAGTGAATTAATTAAACCCATTATTGTTATTAGTGTTAAATAAAAAAAATTATTTTAAAATCGTAATTTCCCTACAAAGTAACGATTTTAAAATACCATCTCCTACGTCTCTACATTGCTCAAAATTTCTTACATGTGGGGAAAAAGTCCTTTCGTCTGGCAACACTGCCATCACCTGACTAATTTTTTCGCCGCTAAAAATTATTTTAATGACCCAAACCAATAAAAATCAAAGGTTCAAGATCGAAACTATACGCTGATTGCGAAATAATGTCACACTAATGTATGTTTGTGGTTTCAAGTGTTTGTGAAGATAGGTATAAGGAAAAACATCTCAAAGAACGTAAAAAAGAACTTAACTTTTTTTCGGCTTGTTCCTGATCGGCTGTTTAACTTTGTCGCTCAAAAGTATCAAATAATATTCGGCCTTAAATATACGACATTCTGTAATAAAAACAACTAGAAAAACTTGAGGTTTCAAACAAATAGTGACGTAACTTTACCAGGCAATAACACAGTTTTTTTGCCTTTGAAGATGAAGCGTGATATCATTGATTACAGGTGCCTTTTTGACTTAGGAATGAAATAATTCACCCGGGTTGTATCTGCAGTAGTAATTGAATCCAAAAATTTATCTCATGTATATGAAGAATATAATAAAGATAAAGAAACAATTTTCAAACGCGCTAGGATATTTTTAATATGCTTTTTATAATATCTTCGATACTTTCCACTAATTTCTAAAACTTCAAATATTTTATATACCACTACTACTGGTCTATATTGCTGAGTAAGAATATTAACTTTATCTTTGTGTTAGCGATTAACTAAAATTGCAGCTGGTTGCAATGGTGACTCATTTCCTAGACGCATACTCTCAGCTGAAAAAGAATTCAACCGCTCAAACATCCAACTATTCCACATCCTTCCTTAACAAAGCCTTCAACACCGCAAATTAAACTGTCAAAATGATAAAACGGTGAAACAGTAGTTGTGCATACCTTGACAACTAACATACCGATCTTACCTACTTCATTTATTGACAACGTATACGATAGAGGATTTAAGTTCGGTTAAATTTGAACAATCCATGTATTTATAATTATAGTGTTATCAGAATCTTCTCAAAAGGATGATATAAATTAAGACAGACGCTTATCACTCCATGGCCACCGTTCACCAAGATAATTTTTGATATCTCGGTAGCGCCCAACGTACACCGCACAGCATTTGTTTCTGTGCAAAAATTAATTTAATTTCAGACTAAAATTTTTCAGTTTATATTCTATTTTCGGCAGAATTTTTGCTTCCTACCACTTCTTTCGTATTACTTCATCTAAAAAGAAATTTCATAATCCTTCAAGCCTATGCAGTTGTCTCTAGATGTGTTAATTTGCTACAAGCTGTCCACTTTCTCATTGCGTTTTAGTTTCCGGTCTAAGCTGAATGAATATGTCTTATTCTTGTGTCTCAACATCAGTACACGCTATGCTGTTCATATAGTTTTCTCTCTGCCGCTACTTTCAAGTCTACACTTGCTCGTTTTCTCAGACCTAATAAAATTATTTAAGTCACATTTTGAAGAATATAAATTAGTTTCTTGCCAAATATGACTATGCGACTGAATATAAACTGAAAACGAGTAATATTGACAACAATCGTACAATTTTAAAGAGATCGATTCCTAATGTTAAAAATGATTTAATCAACTTGTGAACGAATGGACAATAAATCACTTATATTTGCATCTTCCATTCTGTTTGGTAAACAATTTCTTAGGGCCTATTCACTTGTCGTAAATACTAAAGTAAAAAAAATACGTCTGTAACTAGCAATCATAAAATGTCTAGATAGGAACCAGTTATTTGATAGTAATTACAGAATATACATAATTGCTGACCGGTTATTTATGCAAGGCCACCTATAAAAATCAATAGATTTACAACATACACACCTTCCTATTAATTCAATTTAATATTTATTGTAAGTCGTGATAGCTTGTTATTTAATATTTTAAGTGGCATTGAGGTCAGTGTTGTCAAACAGACTGAAAGCCTAAATATAAACGCTATGTACTTCATTTCGCTTGGCTATTTGAAATGTACAATAAGCACCAGCTGAGGTAAAACATTTTTGAAGGTGACTCGTGGTGATAGTTAAATTTAAAACGGATTAGGGAACATGAAACAACTTATGCACTTTTTAATAAACCGTACAAGGAATAAATGAACTGAAAGATTAATTTCAACGAAAATGGTATTTAGAAGACAGGTGCCCTTTTATAAACATGCGTAAATGTTTGGCCTTTAAATTGCGAGCAATGTAATTTATAAAATTTGATGATTTAACTTTGCCACAGGGTTCCTACAAAAAAATTTTCCGTTTTAGATTAGCAAATTCATGAGAAATATATTATGATTTTTTGTATTTTTTTCCCTTAAAGTTGTTATATCAATTTGTGAAACTTTATTCAAATTCCATACGCGTCTTCTTCTTCTTCTGTTTTGGGTTGGACGCCAGAACGTCCAGGCACTTGAGCCCACTGCTATTTGTACTATCCTCAATAGATCTCTCAGTTCCACTCTGTTAATATTGTGTCCTCGATAAAAGCCACTATCCTCCCCAGGGGAAGTTTGAGTACACTCGAAGGATTCAATAAATCTCTCCCGAAATATTGCTGTCTGCGTTCCTTCAGTTCCTCACACGTGCATATTACATGAAGGCTAATTTCCTCCTGCTTTTCACATCTCCTACACCAGGGCTCGCTAACCAAGCCCATGCTTAAGGAGTAAAATATAGTAGACGTTAAAAGAAAAACTAATTTATGCAAATAGTAGTAGGAACCAGTAATAGGCCTCGAAGTCTATAAGTTTAATAACACCTAACCTTGTTAGGGCAATAAGTAACGTAACTATCGCCAGGCACCAACCGTCCATTATTACCCCAAAGTTAGCTCCATTTAATCATTTTACAATAGTCTGACTGGACTTGGAACCGAAAAAATGGCATCTATATTCGAGGCGGTCCGTGAATCCAACCTGGAACCTTCGAACTTGTAGTCTAGTCATTTATCCATTAGAAAAGACCTATTAAACTTTTTTCTTCTTGCTAACAACATTTTGTATAATATTCCGATCCGAAGATATAAATGCTTAATCTAAACCCCTAATATGTTTTCCCTTAAAATATTCTTTAATTACTCTACTTCTATGGATTACTATGTATTGCCTGCCATCTTTGTAGTCGTTAAACGTCTACTTTCTAATAATAACACAAAATCAACTTGAACGCTATACCAAATAGCTCCCCTCCTTTCTCTTTTACGGTAACGATACATTGAAAATTTTAGCTCTTAGATAGTGAAAATATAACACATACCCTTTCATGTTGTATGCGTTCAACCAATTCAAGACTCTTCTGTCTTTGCGCTGTTGCAAAATTACTGAGTTTTTCATTGCGCATTGCACTCTGTAAATACTAGCAGATGTTCTCACTTCTTTTACTCGTAATTTTCGATTATTTTGAAATGTTTCTATCACATCTCTTTCGATGATTCCGTTTTAACTATTCCCATAATTCAGATCTTTAAAGAATCAATCAAGTAACTTCAGTATTTCTTTTCTCGCAGGAATTCGCCTCTTCAAATATCAATCTTCTTTTTAGTCCTTTTAACTGTTCCCAACTTCTTCAATGGCTTCTAATTCAATGCACTTCTAATTCTAATCCTTTGGGGTTGAAATACCAGTTAGTCCAGGCATTTGAACACAATGCTGCTTGTACCATCCCCAATAGATCTGTCAGTTCCATTATGTTAATCTTGTGTCCGCGAGAAAAGCCACTAACCTCTTCAAAGGAAATTTGAGTACCTTCATAGGATCCAATAGAGCTTTTCCGAAATGCTTCTGTCTGAGTCCCTTCAGTTACTCACAAGTCCTACATATTACATGAAGGTTACATCTCCTACACCAGGACTCGCTAACCAAGCCCATGCTGTACAGGTCCTCCCTTAAAAGACAATGTCCAGTTATTAAGCCGGTGATTGTTTTAATTTCTTTTTTATTATTAATAATCGAGTTGGCTGAAAACCTAGCATCTTCTAGTACTGTCTTAATGTGGAATTGACCTTCCGTTAGCCTCCATTTCTTTTATGTTCTATTTCTAGCCACAACCACTTCTAGCGGATTCCTTAGCGATTCCACACACAGGTTCTGGTCCTAAGAGATTCCCCTTTGAGCCCACCTTGGCCATCTCATTGCCTTTAATCTCCACGTATCCTTCAATGCACTTGTTAATACTCATACTTAATTCAAATAAAGCACTTGAACTTACATTGAACTACCAATAAGACCCACAATTAAGTGTGGTGGTGGTCTAATAGACGATTTTGGTGAAATTATAACGAGTGATCATTAAAATTTTCGCTCAAGTAAGCCATGCACACAAAAAGTATGTCCTAACTTAAGTTATTAGACTTATTAGAGGAGATCTGACATTATAATTTCAAACGTCATGAGTCATGATTGTTAAAAAAATAATTTGAAATGCCGACTTTTATATTAAATATATTTATAATTTTTATACAAAGTAATAGAATATAAAAAATGTGTAAAATGTTGACCATTCTCCACCAAGCATAATCGCACTCTATTTCGTAGAGCATTGAAAACATTGATCAGTATTTGCGGTGAGTTATTGATGTGTTCACATTTTTCTATGATTTTATGTCTTAACTCTTGTAAATTATTAATTGGTGTTTCATACATAATATTCTTTATATATGGCCACACAAAAAAATCCATAACTGTTAAATCACACGATCGTGGTGGATATGGAATCGCTGTATTTCTACTTATTATCCTATCGCCATAAAATTGTTGCAAAAACTGGATATTTTCAAGTGTAACGTGAGATGTAGCCCCATCCTGTTGAAAATATCCGACCTGGAGTTCATCATTAGTCAATTGATTAGTAAAAACACTGAGAATTTCGTTACGATATTTCTCCGATGTTATCGTGCCCTCAAAGAATATTGGTCCTATTAATCGGTGACGACTCATACCTACCCATACGCCTATTTTTTCTGGATGTAGAGGAACTTCTCTGTAGAAATGAGGATTTTCACTGGACCACATACGCATATTTTGCGAATTAACATAACCTTTCCAATAAAACCAAGCTTCATCGGTGAAAAAAGTATGATTTAAAATATTGTCTGTCATTGTTTGAATAAACCATTGGCAAAATTGTGTTCTTTTTTCATAATCCGTAGGTAATAGATTTGGTACAGAAGTTAATTTATATGGATACATGTGCAAGTCCTTTTTTAAAATTTTTTGACATGTTCCATACGAAAGCCCTACTTGTTGCGAAACTCTGCGAATAGATGTTTGAGGAGATTCGTTAATAATTTGTCTGACATTTTCAATTACGCCGCGACTTCTCTTGAGAGGAGGACCGCTTCCTTTTTTCCTTAAAATACTGCCTGTTTGACGAAAAAGATTTACACAATGCATTAGCGTATCACGGAAAGTTTTATAGCTAGGAACAGTATTTGGATATCTCTCTTCAAACTCCGCAAGGCAATTTTCTATTGAATGCTTCCAAATACCATCAATTTTTTGAGATGTCAGGAAGTAACATTGTACCATAAACGCTTTATGCATATCATTAAAGGCCATTACTTTTTCTTTTGATGAAACTTTAAAATATATATTTGACACTGACAGATGTTTGAGATAACATCTTAATGACTAAAGCTACGACATAATTTTTATATACACGGCCAGCTACGAGTGAAAATTTTAATGATCGCTCGTTATTAATGCGAAATACGGGCAAACAAAGATTGATACAAAAATTTGCATTTTAATATTTTTAAGGTACAGATCTTATTTCCCGTTTACTTGGCTGAAGAAAGCGTTTATAAGACTTGTAAAGGCAATCACTAGAAGAAAATCAATAACTGGAAAATATGCTACGTACAAATCCACGAAAACATACGTAAATGACTCTCATAGCAAGAAATGTACAAACACATTTTTTCAATTCGCAATTTAAATATTCAAATAACGCCATTGCTTTTATACAATCACGTCATCGTTATAAAAGATATAGAACAGACTCATGTATAATTTAAATAAATTGTCTCCAAATGAAGTATGTACATACATAACGACTTATTTGTAATTAAAAATATGCAGCCGATGATACATAACAATAACATCTGGCGCGCAAATTACTGGTGCTCTACAGAGTTAAAATTAGTCAGACTCGGCGCTCGTGCTTCTTCACTTACTTTAGCGTAAATACGCCGTCGTGTATGAATTCTGTTTAATACCTGGTTCGATTACTTATATCGAGTTTAAATAGTTCTCTTTAACCACTTATGGATCATATGCCACAAGGTTAACAAGTGAATTATAATTTAACTATATCTGCATAAAATGTTGCGGTGTTGTTCGTGACATGGGTGTGGAGAATTCTAAAACTGTGCCTTGTTTATTTTACTTGGCGTAACTTTAATTGAACCTACAAAAACAGGAAGGAGCGTATTTCGTTAGATGTGGAGTACCCATTGTTGAGTATATCCAAAAAATTGCTAAATTTATTTAATTTAAGGTGAATTTAGGCAGTAGATTGAATAACACTAAAATTATTGCAAATAAATTACAGGGCATTGTTTAAATATAACTAAAATCCAATTTGAAATTTAAAATAAAATTATAATAATTGTAGGATCAACGTGGATATACGGTAAATAATACATTCAACGAAATTCCCGCAATTCCACAGTTATTAAGTAAGATATTATTTTTAGAATAAATTCAACAAATTATATCAACATCGAATAATGTTTCGGAAATTTGTTGCATATTTCATATAAAATATTTAACCCTCTATTGCATGAATTATGAAAAAATTTACAAAAAAAATTGTTTCAATGAATTTCATGTCAAGAAATGGTCGAGAATAAAAGAAAAACAATGATTTAGAAAAAATGTATTTAAACTAAAAAAAAAAAAATTGTGTTCCCGTTTGGGAACATTATGCACAAAAGGGTTTACACAAATTCTTTTAAAGCTAAACTTGCATGGCTTTGGCCTTTAATTTATAGTCTAAGCAGAGTGAAAGTCTTTAAAGCAATTATTTTCTTTATGGAGACATAAGTGCACTTGACATTTGTCACACATTATGCGTGATTTGCCTTTACAATTAGGTTTTTTGCATCTTTCTCTATTGTTTGTGTGAAAGGGCCAATGACCAATATTGTCTGAACTTACAAGATTTGTAGGACGAGGTTCGAAACATTTTCTTTTTGGAATCATAGGAGTCGGGGAACTTGTAGGTGTACTAGTAATCGGCCGCCCTCTTTTTTTTCCTATTACTTTACCTACCAAACATAGATGCTGGGCTACAGTTGTTTTGAAGTCCAATAGAGAAATGTATTTTTGTCTATTAAGCTGCTTGCCAATTCGCCTAGACAGTAACCAGGCATTGACAATGACAACATCAATCATGTGACAAAAAATTCGCATATACCACTTCCTACTTTTGAGTTTAATGGGATACAACCCTATTAATGAGTCCTGTAGATCAACGCCTCCCATGTGCATGTTATACACTGACACTATATCTGGACGTTCAATGTCTTTCTTGCAATTTTGGGATTTAAAAAACCGTTGAATTTGAGTAATCGGCTCTGCTCCGCAAAAAGAGGATGCCAATGAAACAATATGATTATCGTACTATTGAACCACGTGAACATCTACTTCATTTATACTGGCAGTTTTTTCTATAGATGAGCCGCGTCCATTATTTTTCATTTCTTTTTCAAATAAAGCTTCAAAGTTTTTCAGGCGATTGGATCTCATTGTGGCTACGGATTTGATTCCCAGCTTATCTAAATAGGATATTAGATGTAAACTAGAGAAGTAGTTGTCGAAGTATAGTTTGTGGAAAACATTTCTCGGGACGAGTCGACATAAACGAACAATTATGTTGCTTGCGGCTCCAAGTTCAGGTTCTCCTGGCATTTTGCCCACGTCGGCTTTCCTACTGCAGAGTTCAAAATCACAGCTAAATCCACTTACACCAGACAAAACATATATTCTATAGCCCCATTTGTGTGGCTTCTTTGGGTTATAGGTTTTTAGTGACGTTCTGCCTTTGAAGGGAATAATTTGCTCGTCGCATGAAAGATGTTCTTCAAATGGTATTTTTTGGCAAGCTTCTTTTACTTGGTTGAGTACTGGCATAATTTTATCCGTATTGTTAGTAGCCACGCTATTGTCCGAAAAATGAAGAAACCGCTTTTAGTTCTTCAAATTTATTTATGGGCATAATGTCAGCAATTTGTGGAGTTCGTGTATTTGGAGCCCAGTATCTGCGTGTTGAGGGTTGTCGAATAAGAGACATCCAAACTAGTATTCCCAAGAATTGCTCAATTTCTTTCGAGTTTGTTGCAAGTGGTTTATTTAGTCTTTTCTGGACACTGTATAAGCAAGTTTGTTCAACTATATGGGAAATAAAATCATCCGTGAAGAAAAATTTGAACAAATCAAATGGACTGCCTAATTCCAAGATTTCTTGTGGTAAATCGCGTGGTCCAGAGAATAAACTTTGTTGAGGATCTCTTGCAGTTCTTGAATCCTTCCATAGTATATTTTCATATTTGGGAAAATAAAGTCTTGTGCCAGGTGGAAGATGAAACAGTTGACTTAGGGGAACATCATCGTCTAACTCGTCAATTTCTTGAGGCTCCCATATTTCATCCCTATTTTCAAGAAAATCAAGTTCTGGAAAATAAGTAAAATAGGAAAGTCTCAGGTACCGATATTTCATATCGTACCTCTATCCTCGTCATCTGACAGTTCAGAATCTTCACTGTCAGAAGAAATACCACGAATAGCTTCTACCGATTTTCGTCCATAAAAAGCGTTAGCACTTATTTCAGGAAATTCCCTAGCAATAAAGAAAAGCTTTAAAAGTAATTAATTTCGTAATAAATCTAATACCAATAATTTAGGTATATTTTATGTTTGTTGAACTTAGTATACACATTGTTCCCATATGGGAACATCCACGTTGTACCATGTTCTGGTAACAAAAACTTATAATAAATAGTATAAATGACACTATTGAACTGTTAATCGTCATATCTAACTGTTAAAAAAATTAATACTTATCCATACGCTAACTGCTCTTGGTGGGGAGCACGTGGTTCACTTTAATTACAGGTTTCGTGCGAGTAGTGACATTTACGCATCACCAACCTACTTAAACCAGGAAACTATATTATATTTAAACCGATTTCTATAAAATTTTAACGAAATTCATAAGATGGCGCCATATTCTGTAACTATTTTTATTGTGTTCCCGTTTGGGCACAGTATGCAATAGAGGGTTAAAATAATATTAATTTAAAGTTACTATACATCTAGAACAGTATAAAGTAAACTAATAAAGAGGAAATTTTATGAATCGAATTCATACTGTTAATGAAATAAAATTGAAAAGAAAATCACTTAATTTCCACTTTATTGGTAAAATATCATAACAATTGTTTCGGCACACAGTGTCCTCGTCAGATGGAGTTGCATTAAAGTTTGTAATACAACTCCATCTGAAGAAGATACTGTGAATTTAGCTAGAAATTTATAATGTTACTTAAACGTAATAATGCGTCTTAATTTTCTTATCCAAAACTACTTCAATGTAAATTCATTGACACTATTGTCTTGTTTATAAAAATATATGTTTTTTTACCAAATATATTTACCATTTTACCAAAACCAATATTTTGACTTTTCTGAATTGTGGATAGCAATATTATTTTGCTAATTTACTCGTTATTATTACAATTGAATTTCTCCCCCCAAAAAAAAATACAAGGACCGTTTCTGATTAAAATATGTAAAATAAAACCATGTTAAAAAGTATTCTACGAGGATGTATTAAAAAATTCTTAGCCTACTATAGATGCAAACAAAATTTGAATGTCAAAATATTTTATTATTCAACATACTCTCCTCTTAATTGCATACATTTATTACAACGAACCCGCAACGCCTCTAGAACTTTCAAAAAGAAATTTTTATCTTGCTCTGCAAACCAGCCCTCCACAGCTTCTATCACCTCTTCGTTGGAAGAAAATTTACGACCTTTTAAACTTTTTTTCAGTTGACGAAAGACTGATAGTCGGACGGAGCCAGATCTAGTGAATAAGGCAGATGTTCGAGTAATTCGAACCTTAAATCACGAATTGCTTGCATGGCAACATGCAATTTGTGTGCAGAGGCATTGTCCTACAAAAACACCTTTGGATAACATTCCTCGTCTTCTCTCCATAATTTTTTCTCGTAGAGTGCTCAGTAACGTCGTATAATAATTCCCAGTTATTGTTCTACTCTTATCCAGAAAATCAATCATGATTACTCCATGGCAATCCCAAAAAAACTGAAGCAAGAACTTTTCCAACAGATTTTTAGCGAGAAAGTTCTTAGGCATTGGAGAACCAAAGTATCTCCATTCCATCGATTGTTGCTTTATTTCTGGGTCGTAGAAATGTACCCAAGTTTCATCCATAGTAACAATACGGCTTAAAAAGTCTGCATCACTTTCAAACCGAGCACAGATTGAAAGCGATGCTTTCACCCTTCGCTTCTGGTCAACATTCATACATTTAGGGATCCATTTTGATGAAATTTTTTTCATGTCAAAATCGGCGTGCTATATGATGGACGCGTTCATATGTAATATTCAGTACATCAGGTATTAGTTTTAACCCAATTCGACGGTCTGACAAAATCATATCATGAACTGCATCAACATTTTCGGGCACGGATACAGAAACTGGCTTTGCGGATCGGTGTTCGTTCATCTGCAATGGAAAATTTACCCCTTTTGAAGCTTGCAATCCAATTTTTCACGGTCGCATACGAAGGACATTGATCGCCAAGGGTATTAAGCATATCTTCGTAAATCTGCTTACCTCTTAAGTACTTCAAATACAGGTACTTGATGATGGCTCGATACTCCAATTTTTCGAATTTCAATCGACATCCTTTTTTCAAATTTTATTGCACAACTTTGGTTTGACTTTTTGACGTGATACTTTACACTGACACTTCTAATATGTTATTTTTCGTTGCTATAGTATCACAATATTTTTTTCCAAGGAACTGGTCTAGGCTAACTAGATATCAATACCCCCTCGTATAAATACAATATTCTGCGAAACATATACATATGTGGTAATAATATGCAATATGCATAGGCATTAAGCTTTTTATTATTTTTCAATGATTCATGTTCAACACACTAGATGCTAAAGTGCCATTGTGCAAATTTTGTAATAATCTTAAGGTTATTCTCAAAATACTGCTCCGATGTTCCAATAAGTCCTTCATCTGATCGAAACTGCTCTCCAGCAACGACGAGTTTAAGTTTCAGAATCAAGTATAAACTTGAGGCTAGATTTAGTGAAGCATTAATTCAATTTTTCTACTTGACTTGTGTGAAATAGCGCATTATCGGGATAAAAGAGAACTTTTTTATGGGCCATACCAATTCGGTTTTCAGAAATTGCTTTCATCAATTTATCTAGTAGAGCGGCAAAATTCGGTTAGCCAACTATTTTCAAGGAAATTTATAATAATTATCTACATAGAATCCCAGAAAATCTACCCTTCGATAGAAATCTTTACTATTTGAACCCATGTTTTATCAACCGTAACTAATCTCAAAAACAACCAGCTTGGTTATTGTCAAACAGCTTTCAAATTATCGCTTGACGTTCGTACTTTTTCACGTTTTTTGATGACAATTCCAGATTCCCAGCACTCAACTTACTAACACCTTGAACATACCCAATTCTACGTGTAAAATGTAACGTACTCGTTCAACCGATATGCTCACATTGCTATCTCCATGATATCAATTCTTCGATGGATCAAAACAATATCATTAATTTTATTGATCATTTCCGTTGCTGCGGTTTTTGATAGTTTTGCTCGCACATTATTTTCGACACCCGTCTTATCACATTTAAATTGTGCAACCCAGCGTCAAATTATGTTTCGAAAGAGCACTGTCACCCAAAGTTGCCAAAATTTCAGATCTGTTTATGCTTTAAAAATGAAATATTGGATGCGCCACGAATTGTGAGTTTATGTATTTTAGAAATTTCCATTTAGACACTCTACTCAAATTGCTGTAACTTCACTTATCATCATATAAAAAGATGTCAGAATTAGAATATAAGTTAAGTTTGTCCGAAAGATGGTGCTCGTAGTAGAATCTCATTTCCCATCCTTATATTCAGGCTTCTAACTCATTCATTACCATTTGCAATGCTTTTTAGAAATGTCATAATTTTCTTTCTCTTAATATCATAAAAGTTCTATTATTTAATATATCCTTGCCAATATGTTGTGTAACACAGTTTCTTTTAGGAAATATCTATCTACCTTCACAGGTGTAAAATCAGCGGTAAACCCTTTCGAATTTCTTTTCCATTATTCGAATCTTATTGTTTTTCCTCTTTCTTCTGTGTCTACTGTTTCTACTGTGTCTTGCATTTCCTCCTACGAGATTCCTCTTGGCTTTTCTCTTGTTCTCTTTATTGTTTTTCTTCCGTTCTTGTTTCATCCATTCTTCTAAAATCCTAAAACCATTTAAACTGATATCCTGCTCTTATTTGGGTTTGGGATCTTTATTTTCTCTAGCTATGTACTTCATTTCTGACTTTATTTTTTCTTAGATATCCCATTTCCGTAGCTATGATCTTCTGTTTGTGTTTTACTGTACTCATCCATCATTCTGAGCCATATGTTAGCATTGATACTACCAATTATTTAATCATATTGTTTAGTATTTCCTTATTCCCTAAAATGTTTTATTTATGCTATCGAAAAGCTGTTTTAATTCTTCTAAAGGTAAAAAAATACCTTGTCTTACCAGGGGACGGTTTTAACTTCTCCTATAAGATCTTTATCGTCCTTAAATTTTGTCCCCCTAAGTGTTTTCTTGAGATTCGAAAGCAAAAAGCAGTTACTAGGTGTTAAATCTGAACTATAAGATGGATGTTCAATTTCTTCAATGCTAAAATCACCTCTTGAAAGTCTTTACTTGTGCGCTGATACATTGCCGTGTAGCAACAAGAAGTTTTCCGCGTCTTTTCACTTTAATAAAATCTCAATACATCAACAATACATACGCAATACATCAACCATAATACTCTCCATTTACAGTACTACCCTTATTCTGATAATCAATCAGCAAAATTCCTTTACAGTCCCCAAAAACAGTTGCCATTATTTTTCCTGCAGAAAGGGTGACTTTAAACTTCTTGGAGTGGCCCGAGCCCTTATCATACCACTGCATCGACTTTGTTTCGATTCTGGATCATAATAATGGACCCAAGTGCAGTGACAAGTCGGTCGAAAATTAAATCTTGTTGGTTCTCACAAAGCGCTAAGAATTGTTGACACTTCTCTACCCGGACCCGCATTTGCAATGGCCAAAGCATTCATTGAACCCACCTTGCGCTAACTTTTATCATTCCAAGGTATAGCAAACGCCAATTAAGTTGGCGCGAGGAGGGGTAAGTTCGCGCAGGATTAAAAGTAGTGGGGAGATTTGTATTTGGTTTTACATCAAATGTCAGATAATTCTAACCTCTGAGCGTGTATCACTAACAAAGACATTATGTTCTGTCAAACGTCAATGACAAATGTATTCTGACATTACTTGAGTAGTAGGGGTGGACGTTTTTAAAATTGGCTTCTGCGCACCCCCTCCTCGCGCCAACTTAATTGGCGTTTGCTATACTTGTGTAGAATTCTAAGGACTGTGATTTTTGCAACACCTAGTAAACCTGGTAATTACGGCTTCTTTAATCTTGCATCTTCCTTTCACATATTTTTTTCAACAAAATCTGGACTGATGACAACATTAAGGCGACTTGGACGTGGATCATCATTCAATGATTCTCGACTATGTTTAAACAATTTTGACCACTCACAAATAGCTGACTTGGAAGGACAATCATTCCCATATACAGTCAACATTCCTTCTTCAAGAAATTTTGGCTGTATATTTAGCTTTTCCTTGTTTTGTAAAGAACTCTATAACGACTCTATATTAGATTTAATTCATTTTGATATAAAATCAATGCACAACACAAACTGACAAATAATAAAACCAATAATGTTGCAAATGTTTTGTACATTGCCAAGACATACGTGATTTAAAAAAGCATAATTGCAAATTGCATTAAAATTTAAAGCTGTCCGGCATGATAAAAATAGCCCATTTGAGATTTGTAAAGATTAAATTCTTTATTTCTTCTCAATTGTTTTTTACTTTCGACGTATCGTTTAAATACGATAACCTTTTATAACAAAATATAACGAAGTTAACAAGATAGATTACTAAAACAAAACAATAAAATATATTTTACCGTCGCCACACTTGCACAATACCCACCCACGATCGGTTGGAAAACACTGGGAAAAAACCTTCAAACGTAGCGTTTGAACACTATATCTAATAATTGCAACAAAATATCACCTATATACGTATTATTAAGGGCCGGTATTATAAAGGATAAAATCTGCAGATTTTATTTAGTAATCAAGTAAATTTAATTTCTTATAGATTGGGTATTATAAATAGCGAATAAGGAAACTAAGCAAGTAAATCTAGCAATTAATTTGTACTCTAGAAAATCGTGGTATTAAATGTGATTCATTGGTTAAATAGCTGTTTGCTACACTGTTTCAAATAAACATAACCTTATTTTTAAAAGTTTTATATTTTGTGTGTGTTTGGTAACTTGAATTTTGCTAATTCCAGATTTATCGGTTTGTATTTTACAAATACATATAAACAAAAAGAAATATTTAACCCTGCAGAACTCGCGCCATTCTGTGGAACGTGAGCCCTCACGCGTGAGCATTTTTCTCACGCTTCATATTTTTTTTTATATAACGTCAGGATGCAAATAAAACTAGTATTTTTTAAGTCAAAATCAATATTTATTGTTTTTTTAAACATGTTATTTGCTTATAAAAGTTTAAAATCTCTAACATTTGCTAATAAAATAAAAATAATAAAATTGTAATCGAAAATAAATTGCAAAAAATCCTGTATTCTCTAAAATGCTAATCACTCTGATCTGAGGAACTATTGACGTTGGAACATGAGGGACAGACATATTTAGCATGTTCTGTACAAATCACTTTATTGCACCTCTCGCAATGTTTCTTGCTTTTTGATTTTTCACCTAGGACAAAACGCACAACCTCTCGCACAACTGTTGATTCCTTCATGTTACAAATTTTTCGAATTCGGGTACGTAAACTCACCGGCAAATTCTGTTTTGAAGATCGATTTATCAAATGTGGTTTGATCAATTCTTGAGCCAACTCTTTCAAATATAATCTGCGGTCTTGAATAATTTCGGTATTATTTTTATATATTATTTGAAAGTTGATACCGCCTATATCCAAAATTGAGAAAAATAATCTTAGAGGCCATCTACAACAGAACCTAGAGACAGAGTAAGTTGACTTCAGCTCATCTACAACATCGCTCCGCCTTTTGTCAAATTATAAAACGTGATTATCTCCGGTTTTGAAGCATCTCCAGATTCTTCATCGATTTTATCATCACTATGAAATGTAGATAACATAGAAACAATTTTGTTTGGTTTCGGTTTGTATGAAACTAAAACCATAGGTTTGCAAAATGCAAATATGCTGCTATTTAGTGGTCTAATCTTAGTATTCAACATCAAAGGCGGTATCTCTTTTTTATTTTTTCTTAACGTTCCGACAATAGTTGTTTTCATTTGAATCATGTCTTTGGCTAGTGGTATAGATGTGAAAAAGTTATCCATCGTAACGTTTCGGCCTGTGTTCAAAATTGGTTGCGTTGGTTGGGCCTTCAGGCTGTTTACCTGCATAAACTTGTTGCATGTATAAAACATTCTAGAATCTACTAAGGCCCATATCTTCAAACCATATTTTGCTGGTTTATTCGCGATGTACTGCCTGAATTTGCACGGGCCACGAAAATTTTCCAGCATTTCATCGACTGTGCAGTATTCACCAACTTGATAGTTGTTTAGGCATTTCTCTACAAATTGCTCGAATACTTGCCGAATTCGAGCTAAATTGTCATTTTTCTTTCTTTCCAATCTGTCAGTTACGTTATCAAATCTAAGAGAGCGTAATAAAAGGTGAAATCTCTCCCTAGACATTGTAAGCTTGAAGCATTCTGGAGCCGTGCCATCGTCCGACCAGAGTTCCCGAGTGTTCAAATGTTGAGCCTTTTATATCCCAGCCATATATAATAGTCCAATGAGTGCATATATTTCTGTCTCATTTGTTGCACGACAATCCCTATCTCGCGTATAATTTGGGCGTAACTTGTCTAGAAAAATTTGTACAGTTCACAATATGTCGAATCATATCAGGCGGAAAAAATAACTCCCAGCATTCTCTTACAGATTTTGCATTTTTTGCAATGGAGGTGACACCGGGTAAATGACTAACAATATTATGTCTCGGAGTGCGAGTGTTAGGATAAGGCGAGTGGGCCAACCAGCCAGTTGTGCCATCTTTACCAATATAATGATGTTCTCCATCAAATTGAGGCTCTGTGTCAACTATCATATCATCATTTTCGTTATCATGATATGTGTCTGTATTATGGTCACTGTGTTCACTGACATTGTCACTCTCCACTTCATAATGATCTCCATCATCAAATAAATTTTCTGATTACTGGTCAAGGGCTGGTTGAGTAGCCATCCATGTTGGTTGTGGATTTAATTCTGCATATTGTTGTCTTGCTAATTCAACAATTTTCTGAGTTCTACTCATTACCATTATAATAAAAAAATAACATCGTCATATAAATATGTCATTTAAGCGTGAGCGAAATGCTTATAGGCGCGAGTTCTGCAGGGTTAAGAATTAGAATTTTTTTGTATTTCTTCATTTTATTCAGTAGCTCCATCTTTTATCGAAACGCTAAACTATAAAATACATAGCTATTCAGAGTTATTCTACAAATACTTATTTTGCATGCATTTTTTATAATACCAGATTTCAATTTATTCATTGAATAAATTTATTCGTCAAATATTCAAAGATTTATTCGCTGTTTATAATACAGGTCCTAAGACATGTTACGCAATTAATTAAATAAATAATTAATGGTACCTTACTTTTCGCAAGTTAATTGTTTTTACAACAATAAAAACAAAAAATTCGATGTGATCTCTATCAACTAGTAAGAAAGTAATAAAGATAAAAATTAATGCTTCCGTTCATGGTTCGTTAATTGTTTTAATTTTATTGTGTCATTATCACCAATTATTCTTAAGGTGCTTCTACAATTGTTCGATAACAATGAAGATATTGTACAATATTGCAATTACATATGTTTTTTTCCGCACACAATACAAATATATACCGTTTATTTCTTTTTCCCACTTTTCTTTAATTGCCGCTGCATATACGCGTTGTAGATACAAAATAATACATTTCCTACTTATATAATAATGCTTCACGAATCTCTCGCCACCTATATAGCGCTTAAAATATACCCACCATATGCAATTAGATAAATTACAAGAGTTCTTTCGTTTCGTCAGGTGCTGCCGATGTCAGAGGAACTACGCAAGGCCACTTATATATCGGCCCCGTCTTTGGATGTAGACCTGTCACCACCGGATCTAATTGGTGCAACGGAAATACTCACAGACATTCATCGGGAAGCATTATGCAGACATTTACCGGCTCGAGCCGAGGGATACGTTTGGACACTGGTATTTAGTACTAGTCAACATGGATTCAGTTTGAATTCTATGTATCGTAAAATGTATAAATTAGAATCGCCCATTCTACTCGTTATAGAAGACACTGACAATAATGTAAGTATGAATTGTTTTTCAATCATTTGTCTTTTACAATTAGTCTTTAACGAAAGCGTAACTTACCCAACCAACCAACTATTCTAAATGAAGCTTTATTACAATTAGAAAACAACTTGAAACTCTCAGTTTTAAACCTCACTTAGCCATTCGCTTTTCTCGAATATTCTTTTTAAAAATATCAAATTATGAATGGAATCATTGGAACAGTTAACGTAGATTTGGAAAAGATATAAAGAGGAAGGTCTACAGAAAAACAAAAACCTTAACATGCCTATAGTTTAATTGTGGCCTTCATTTTTACCTGTTTTCTACTGCTTTATTTCAGTGGTATATTAAAGACACGCTGTATACTCCAAGTCGTAAGTTTGGCAAAGCTTATTTCATAAAGGTATCAATAGTTTTCTATTAAAAACTAAACTAAATGGCAAAATTAGTTCATTTTATCCTTGTCGTACTGACACTTATTGTTATTTTTCTCTAAATTGACTTTATATGAGACATTCAAGTCTTTGTTTTAGGCACTGTAGCACATAATCTGAAGAAGTTTCCTCAAAAATGCTCAAAAGAATTAAGATACTGTAATTACGACGGCAAAAACCATATTTACTAACATCCCAGGAACTTAGTCTTTTTTTAGATAGCCCTTGCCCTTGCTTTATTAGGTCGTTATCTTCTTGCATCATTATTAGAAAGATTCATTCGAGTAACATCCCACCGGCGGCTCGGCTCATGTCTTAGCACGTATATATATTTTGTCAGTCGCCGTCCGAACACCGTTCAGTGCACTTTGCTGGTTTACAGTGATAAATAATAATTTTATAACGTCACAAATAGCCAGAAAGAGATCGCTTTGCGATGTAGCGAACTGCGCTGCGCATTGTCCGGCGGTAACTGACAAAATATACATACGCGCGAGGACGAGCTACCAGTGCGATGTTACTCGAATGAACCTCTCTAATCATTATAAACTTTACTACGATTAATTGTAGACCGAATGGTATGGTTTTGTGTTCGGGAAAATCTCTGTAATCTCTACTTGTTTCATTAATTTTAACAAAACTACCCATCCTAGCTAAACACATAAATCTTCAAATCATAACAACGAGCCACTACTGTGCCTTACTGTAAGCACTCTACACTGTAGTGCTATTTTGACCATAGCAGATCTAACAAAACTCTCCACTCTTCAATTAACGTGTGTTTTGCTCACATTTTTCTCCTATTTGGTTGATATAGAGCAGGGGTGGCCAAACTTTGGACCTCTGAGGTCTACTTGTGTTCAAAAATGTTTCTTGCGGGCGACTCTAAGGTAGAGTTTACAAGAGAGAAATAAAACATTTTAGCGATAAGTTAGTAAGTATTTTTCTATTATATACGTTGAAAACAAAATACATAACGTTCATTCTGTATTAGGTATTTGGGTGGATATTTGGCACATCCAAAAATCAGTATTACTGCCAAATGCTCTTACTTTCAGAAATATGTCGCATCTCATTTTAATTATTTCTTCTTCCACCACAACAGATTCAGAATCAGTTAACTTGCCGATTTTTGCAGTCAAGCTGTGAAGGTCATTGCTTTCATTAAAAGGGAATGTCATGAAACTTAGCACTTCTTCGAGAGCGAAGAAATCCAAAAACCTTCTTTCGAACTCCAGGTGCAAGTTCTCCAGCTGTCTGGCGAAAGTTTCAAAGTCCCGATTTGTGTTGTGCGTGCATTCTTCTTCCATGTTTTTATAGTTTCTTAGTTCACCTCGTCTTAATTGAGATGCATGCACTTGAATTTGACTTTTAAATGTTTTAATCAAAGTTGTCATATCAATCACATCCCTGTCTTTTCCTTGAAGATTTAAGTTCAACTGATTGAGTTTCTCCGTTATGTCACAAAAAAAGGCGAGCTTCATGAGCCATTTTTTATCTTCAAGCTCAGGTACATTTTCTTCTTTCGAATGGATGAATGTTTTAATTTCTGGCAGTAATTGGCGAAACCTCTTCAAAAAAGCACCACGGCTAAGCCACCTAACATCTGTATGTAGCAAAAGATCCGAGTGTTCGGCTTCAGTCTCTTCAAGTAAAGCTCGAAATTGACGCCTTTGCAAACTTCTGGCTCGAATAGAATTAACTATTTTAAAGGCAATTTTCCTGATAATATCCGAGTCAAGAATTTTAGAGCACAAAACTTGCTGGTGTATGATGCAGTGATAGTTGGTGAATCTTGGAATGTTGTCATCATTTTTACACAATGAAATAAAACCAACTCTTTGTCCCAGCATAGCGGGTGCTCCATCTGTCGTAATAGCAACTATTTTGTGAATCGGAAACTCAGTTTTTTCTACAAAATCTTTAAAAGATCTGTAGATATCCTCACCTCTTTGTTTGCCCCTTCAATGGAATCATCGTCAATAATTCTTCTTTTGACGTCATATCTTCAAAAACTAGACGCACGAAAATGCACAATTCAGCAGTGTCCGTCACATCGGTGGATTCATCAAATTGTAGTGACAAAAAACTACATTTTTGCAAGTCTTCCTTAAGCAATTGTTCCAAATTTCCAATTAAGGCTTCACTTCGTCGCATCACAGTGTTTCGTGACAGAGAAATGGCATTTATGGCTGAAATTATTTCTTTCTTATTTTTAAAGTCATTAAACAGTACTTCTCCAGCTCTCTGCATGGCTTCCTTGATCATTTCTCCATCTTCAAAAGGTTTCTTTCGTTTTATCAATATTTCCGTAACAGCAAATGACGCCAGTGTAGCAGCTTTTGATTTCAAGTCTGGTTTCGTAAAAAAAGATTGTTGCGCACTTAAGCTGCTTTTTAATTCTCGTACTTTTACCTTCCGAATTTCACTGCCAAATGGAAAATCTGTGGCGTATTTGGAATGTGTAGTTTTAAAGTGCCTTTCCACATTTGCTCTTTTCGGTAATGCTACACTTGAATTACAAATTAGGCACACACATTTGTCGTTGACCATAACGAAAAAAATTCCTCTTCCCACTCACTGTGATAATGGTAAGTCTTACTTTTTTTTGCACTTGAACCAGATGGCACACTCATTTTGATTAAATAAAAGTCACAAACTCACAAAGGTCCCTACGTTACTTAGTATTGTTACGCCGCTGCCTGAGGAATTTCACGTGAGGAACGAACGAACGAACGATGTCGACCGAGAGTTCGGTATTCACAGTCACAACGCATACGTCTATACAAACGCACTCAGTCCAGGACTCTTCACGCACTTTTTATCGTTTCGTATCGCTTCTGAATTCAAACTGACTGGCTGTGGCTTCCGCCAGCTATTTATATTATATGATGGGATCAGCGACATCTAGAAATTTCGAGAAACAACTCATGAACCCACACAGCGTTCGCTCGCGCGTCTTCACGAATCTTCCATCGCCGCCGTCGATATTGTTCTAGGCAAGTTAGTACTACCTAGTGAAACTAGATGGCGTAACTTGCACTGCGCTACGACCAAAGCGCGTGGGTAGTTATTGGCGCGAATACACTTGATTTTTTTTGTCTTCTTTTTCAGTTTATTTATTTATCTCTTGGGGGCTCCCTAAATCGCCTTCGCGGTCGACCGGTAGACCGCGGTCGACCTCTTGGCCACCCCTGAGAGTTTGGAGCTTTTCTGATAATCTTCATCAACATATTACATATTTTGATATATCATTTTTTCCTGTGGTTTCTTCAAAATTAAAATATAAATTAAAAAAAGTCTTTGTTTAGAAACTGTGGTTAAGTAAAAACTCAAAAAAAGCTATAAAACCCCTTTAATAACCGTATCTATACGTATTTCGATAACTAAGATGTCATTATCAGTAGGTAAAAACCACTTAATTAAAGTGTTGAACAATGGACACAGTAAAGCTAACAACACAGAATCGCGTACAATTTTACACGGCGTCCCCGTATACACTGACTTTAAAGTGAAAACACAAACTAAAATTACGTCAACTTACCCTTCTTAAGAAAACGGAAACACCATGTGTTTATTCTCAACGCCCTCAACCTTTTCTACCGTTTTTTTAAGAAGGGTAGGTTAACGTAATTTTAGTTTGTGTATTCACTTTAAAGTCAGTGTATACGGGGACACCGTGTAAAGTTGTGTGCGATTCTGTGTGTTAGCTTTACTGTTGCCCCATGTACAACACTTTGATTAGTGGTTTTGCCTACTGATGACAACTTAGTTGTCGAAATACGTATTCGGATACGATTATTAATTGCAATAAAGGGTTTTATACCTTTTTTGAGATTATAAATTCACTTTTGGTGTCAGCTTTGGATTTAGTTTTAGAAAACAACAATATTTAAGCCATTTTGCGATCAAGCTAACTTCAAGAACTGTATATTTATTGCAACACTGAAACATATTTGAATGTCACTGAAATGTCTGAATTAATTTCAGGTATTTGGTGCCCTTACTTCTTGTGCCCTACATGTATCTGACCATTTTTACGGTACAGGGGAATCACTCCTCTTCCGTTTCAGTCCAGAATTCCAAGTATACAATTGGACCGGTGAAAATCTGTACTTCATAAAGGGAAATAATGAAAGTTTAAGCATCGGTGCTGGTGACGGCAAATTCGGCCTCTGGCTCGACGGCGATCTCTATCAAGGTCGTTCGGAAAAGTGCAAAACATACGGAAACGAGCCCCTAACACCCAACGTAGATTTCGTCGTAAAAACGCTGGAATGTTGGGCGTTCATTTAATGAGAAAAGCATGTGTTGGAAGAAGACGAATGCACACGAGATATTTTTATTTCTCTGTCGCGTATGTTGAGTGAATACTTTTTAATTTAATCGAAAGTCAAGGCAGGTGTGATACTCTTTTTTTTTTTGGAAACGAAGAATATCATCAATGGGAGAAGCATTTTTTATTATTGTCCCACTAAGATATAAGCGCTTTTAAAGAAAAAAATATATATACATAGACACTCTACCGCACAATTGTTACAAGCTTATACTAGTTAAAATATTTTTTGCCACCATTCACTGTTATTAATTATTTATTGATTAATTATATTGTATGTCTGTATGTACAAAGAAACTTATATTACAAGAATGAAACGAGTTAACCATATTATTGTTTTTCTTTATGTTTGCGGATTGGTGGTGTTAATGGGAATCATTTCTATGCATATTTCTACGATAACATAATAAAACATTTTTTAAATTAAACCAAAAAAAGTCCATATATGTACTCGAATTGTTAAAAACTGAAGAATGTATACAGAGTAACTAACGGCGTTATTATATGAATGTACATCAACACCACTGATCTTATTTGTGTATAATTTTATAGTTAAGCATTAACGTTTAAGACTTCTCTTGTACTGAGTTTTATTATATTATTTAATTATATTAGTGTTGATATTGTGATTTATATTTAAAAATAAAGTGTATTCGATTAATACGTGATGGTTTTTATTTTTCAATCGAATGATTTGTTGATCGAGACATTTTTTCATTTGACTGCTCACATAAAACAGGTACACAATTAGAAATTTTTAAATTAGATGTTACTTTGTTCTTCTTTCATTTATCTTTCTGTTTTATTTCAAAAATTTTCTTTTTATTCTTTTAATTACTTTCCTTTACTAGTCGCATGATATTATACGTATTTTTTTAGGAAAAAAATTGACAGTGAATGGTAGCATAACGTTGTTACATAGTTAAGTGATTCTGTGTTGCTTAGCTTACAACGAATTAAGAAAAAAAAATACAAAATTATAAAAAAATTAACAAAGAACATCATAGTTAACATAATTATTAATTACATACGCATATTTATATATTATATGCATGTACAGGTGATACAAAATAATGGAAGAATATATGGGATTTTCTTGTGAAATTAACCTTTATTCTGTGCTTTATTTTCCAGCATTGAAGAACTTATTTTATTACATTTACTTTTCTTGGAATATTATTTGATTTAAGATACATTTCAAAATTAAATATATAAACGCTTATAAGAAATTGAAGAAACTACATTTGGATATAGGTTAGAATAGCAAGTAAGCTTGTGTGGCTTTGTATTGGTTGTAAAATGTTATGTAAATTGTCTCTTCCTACATTTTAATCTTAATTCACAATAATTATAAACCATAATGATAATTACAGGTAAAGATAAATGCATAAAATACAAGACAAACTTATTTACCTATCCATAATGTCTGCATGAAATCATAGTTTATATTCATCTCATGTGTGCCCTTAAGAAATACATAAAGTTCAAATAATTTTGAAATTAAGCCACAGGAATATCGGAATAAGAAAATGCAAGAAATCGGGTATATTTTTGTGAATTAATTTGAATACAGAAGACTATCTAAATAGCTTGCATATGAAACTCAAAATGCTTTTCGAGAAAACCAGAACGATCACTCACAACTTTAAGATATTTCGAAACTTCATTAGATAATATATATATATAATCCATCCCTCTTCTACCGTTAAGTGTAGAGGGTTCATTAGATAAATAAATGGCAATTACAAGATCTCAAGGTGTCGTTGGTTACAGGTGGCCTTGAGATTAATACCCCACTAAGATTATCGACACCCATTCCTCAAATGTCTTCACTATTGCCTTTAATAAACTTACACTACCTATAATCCTTTTCGCATTCCTAGTTTAGTAACTACTGCAATTATTACAATACAAAACCCTTAAAAGTTGTGATGACTACCTATGATGGCTAGCTACTTCATGAAGACTATTCTCAATATTTCTGTTAAAGTTGAAATAATTTATAGTCTCTTTATGGGATGTTTTCATGGAAATTTAGTAAAATTATATGTGCTTTCTGGTGAGTTAAGATGTGTTGTTAAGGTTATAAAAAACTATTAACTTGGCGACATCGGTTTGTGAATGCTATTTCTTATGAAATGGGGGTCCAACAAAATTTAAATTATCAAATAATGTTAGGGTAACGAACATTACTTAAGATGCATTTTTTAATTCCAACATTACTGTTCTAATTTCTTTTTTATATATTCCCAAGTACTGACTTAATTTCCAAGTATCTAATTTTTCCTATGCATTTTCTTGTTATCTTCTTCTTCACATTTTACCAATAATTTACTCTTAATTCGATTCTTTACACTAAAGAGTTTATAAATAATGAAACCCTAAACAATTGAAATATTCTAACCAATGTACTATCTACTAGGCTTAACATACCCAACTTATTCTAAAATCCCTTACCTTTTACTTCTGGTGCACCTACCAAAACTTCGGAGTCTATTACACTTGTAAAAGTGGACGTAGATGGAAGTAAACAAATTGTGCAAATGTATAATATATAAATATTATAGCATAAATCATAGATGAAATAATCGCCATGTCGTGGATTAAGTATTAGCCAAATTTGTGTTCTAAGTAGTGAGGTATTTATAAACTTAACATAAATAAACATTTGATTAATTTCACTATATTTTATTAGAATCCTTTAATATAATATCACTTTTCATATGTTCTATCATTCTCAAAGGATTTACTCAATGTACCAGTTCATTATGAACAAACAGTTAAATGTAGGCATGAAATATCTCATTTTAATTGGATTCTAACAAAATATCATGAGTTTAGGCTATAAATGGGTTATTCCATACATTATTTGCAGTTATTTAAAATGAGCTACGTATAACAAGGAGACCGAGATTAATGCAATTCGCCAACCGATAAAATTCCATATAGTTATTTATATTATAGGTTAGACTAAAAAAAAATTAGGTTATATTTATAATTTACTTGCAAAATTTAGCCCCATTTGTACCACTTGTGAAAAGACCTGACAGTCAAAGTACACCTTGTCTTGGAGTCGGATATTTTACGGTTTAACGCAGAAATCGCAAAATACTTATACAAAAACTTTCAGGCTAATAGTTAAATCGTATCAAAATTTAAATTATGACATGACCTTTATTAAGTTAATATGTGGATTTGTATTTATTTTGTATCATGAATTTATTACGCGAAATGGATCAAAGAGTAGATAGGTATTGGATGATAGTGATGATACTGATGATGATGAGATGATGCACATAATAGAATTGATTCATTACCAAATACGCACGAAAAAATGATTTTGGCCATTATAACGATTAAACTATTTTTTTACTAACAGATAAGCCAAACAATTTCAAAATAGAATTTTCAAAATATTTAGTAACAATTAATGTTCTCAATACAAATATATCACTTAACAAACTGTGGCAATGCGACATAATATTACACTTGAAGTCAAGTAACGCATACTTAAGCCTTAGTTTTAAATGCGAGTATATTCAATGTATATTTAGTATAATTACGTAAATTCAAAGATAATTGGTCCGATTAGGATAATTATGCACTATAAAACTTCAAAGTATACATCAAAAATCAACTTTTAAAAAATAAATACTCATTTTTTTTAGATCAAGACATTTTTATTTTTCCTTTACTTTTTCTCTTAATTTGTTCTGTATTGTTCTATATAACTCGGAAACGTAATTTTTTCTTAACGTCAATTCATCTCGAATATCTTCTTTTGTATACTTCTCCATAAAGTTGCAATAAATAAGCGCAAATAAAAGCCATACAAAGTTCTTCACCGAATACCCTGCATTTAGGTCCATGGAGGAATAAATTAGAAATTAACACGTGCCCTTCGTTATTTCCCCCTTAACGATTTTTATTGCTTGCATGTTTTCCGGTTTGAAGATTCTGAATGACTTATAACTTTTTTGTCGCCGTAATATTATTTACAAAATAAGCGACGCCCATCTGTTGTAAAATCATTATAATCCTTCACAAATTGCACTTACACACTTTTTCTTTTGGCATTTTGATGGATATTAATACTATTGTAAGTAGTACACAACTAATACAGATTGTTGGAATGTAAAAGGACCTGGTAAAATTAAGGAAATCCCCACTATATTTATTTCTCGTTGTTCGATTACCCCGGTAATCTTTTTAATATTTCCAAGTATTATCTATTCAATGGTTTAGAACTGAGGTCATCGTAGACCACTTGCCATATTTTATAGTGCTACTCACATTGAAATATTTGAATTTGTAACTATAGTGTGAAATTATAAAAAACACATCTTAAGTTTTATACATTTATTAATAGAATTCAATCGACTCCTGGGGGCTTATGTGAAGTCGTAGATTGTTTTAAAAAAATACTTTGTTGGAAAAAGGTCAAATATGCATTTATAATAAAAAAGATTCAAAATATGCACTTATACATAACAACAACTAAAATATGCATTTGCATATGCACTTATGCAAATAAATAATTATCCAAAGCCTGATAATTATTATTATATGGAACAGCGGCGGATAATTTCTTGAGTGATCACAATTTCGTCCAAAATCGGGATTCGCTTTATAAATTTAACTAACAGGTGCTAAATTCAAATCAAAATATCTATAATTTATACAAAATTCTTGTCTCTGACTGTATGGAAAACATGTTAGTGCTACTGTTTGTCAAACATTTTTAGCATGCCTCTAAAGTATATTGTACCCGACTTCATTAACTGAGTGATTTACCAGCCAATTTATATCTATCGCATTATGATATTGACAAACTTTAAAATTTTGTTTATGTTGCGTATTAAACAAAAATATTCATGAATATTCATCAATTATGTGGAAATATATATAAAAATATAGATAAAATGTAAATAAAACTATTAGTTGAAGCTTTAGGTGCAGAATTAACTATTAGTTTAATTTATATTTTAAATTATGGATCTTCATAATATAAAACCCGAATCAATCCAATTATTAAAATATAGATACAATTTGTAAGTACGTAAGAATATCAACTAAGTATAGCAAGCGCCAAATAAGATGGCGAGCGGTGGGAGTAAGTTCGCGCAGCATTAGAAATAGTGGGAATCTTTGTATTTGGTTTTACATAAAGTTGCAAGTAGGTGGGTAAGTGGGCGCTCGCCATCTTATTTGGTGCTTGCTATACTTTGTGAACAAAAATTAAATGCAAAATGGTTCTGATATAGATACTTGGGTAGAATATGTAAGGAATTCATATTACTTATTACATTAGATAATTAATCATTTTACCGAAATATTTTAAGTTTAAAACAAATTATGTGTCCAATTGCGTAAGTTTTCAAGCTTGTCTGCTAATAGTAAAATCTAACCACACTTCAAAACTCAATAAAATTCTACTGAGCTTTATTTGGTCTAACGAAATAATAATAAAGTTACCTACTATTTGGGTTTTGGTTCCGAACACTTGGTATATCTTGAATAAGCAAACGTAAAGTCGAAAGTAAAAAAAAAGTAGACAAGAGATCTCCTGCTTTGTAAACCTGGCTTTATTTACTTGTCATTAGTGTCGAGTAACTATGCTATGGAATATCAAATAATTACCAAAACATCTTCTATCTGATTAATACGAATAAAAATATAATTAAAATACATCATGAAGATATATACGCATTTATATTATTTCTTTCCGCAATTTCACGTAACGTTCACGTTGAAACCTTTACTCAAATCTGCAATAACTGACTTTAATATAACGGGTGTTCAGAAACATTTGAAGTCAAGTGGGCTCTGAACAAAAAATCGTATATCTTTACTTAAGTATCTGATTTGTAATAATTATTAAATGTCAACTGTTGTCTGTCAAAAATCAATCTATCTCAGACATGACTTCATATTTTCAAGGACTACTTTGACTTCGAATGTTTCTGAACACCCGTTATTCATTTATGGAAAGCATCTTTATAATAGTTTAATATCAACTGTAAAGTTGTCAATTTTGATAGATAACCAAATATTGACAAGTAACTTTGAAGCCGCTCTTACACTAATTATTTTGAGAAAGTCTATGACAGAAACATGTATTTTTTTTGTCTACTTTTTTTTTTCTTTCAACTGTGTTTTTGGCCATTTCGTTCATTTAATGGAAATAAAACCTTTTATTTTGGTTTTCGATTCCCTGTATTCTATTTATTGACATATATCTCTCTCCCAAAATTCTTTAGAACATTCACCCACCGTACACTGCGCGACATATAAAACCCGAGCATAAAATCAGGTTTTTAGGTTGTGTAAAATGGACAAATATATTCATACTGTCACTTATAAACTTCATAGGTTATACATACATTGCTAATGCCTATAACTTAAGTCAAATTTGACAAGACAACTATTAAGACATATGAAATTTGATAAGCCTGGGTTACATTGATAATATGTTAGTGTACGGGTTTTATATGTCGCGCAGAGTACAAATGCCGATAATTATTTCAGTGCGCCTCATATAAAATGCATACAACTCTTATAAGCATAAAATCAGTTTTTAGTTGCGTAAACAGAACAAATATATTCATACTGTCACTTATAGACTTCATAGGTTATACATACATTACCAATAACTATAGCTTTAAAGGCAAATTTGACAAAACAAATAAGACATGTCAAATTTAATAAGTCTGGCTTACATTGATAATGCATTTTATATGACGCACTGTGCTATCTATTAACTTAGGTTTTCTTTGTTAATAAAACTTTTGCAATAGTAAATATTGTTATTTGAAAAATAATACTTGATATTTTGTAATACTCAGGTATTTAATAATATGTGAAATTAATTCTAAAATGTTTAACTAAACATTATAAAGCAATCTAATATTTGTCGCTTTCGCAAAATAATAATTATTATGAGTCATTAAATTCAAACCTTTCTACAAAATACTTTTCAAAGTTAATGTAAAAATATATAGTAAAGCTAAGTTGGTATATAATCTTCCATTATATTGTTGCATCTTGTATATTTTGGTTAGTAGCCAAATATTTATTAATTGTGTTGTAGCAATTGCCCGTGGCGACGAAAATTAAATGGTGGCCGTAGTGTCTGTCAATTAGGTGCGTAGATTATTCACGCATATCAGTTGTCAATTTACAATTACCTATATAACATTAAAAGAAAATAAATAATAACTGAAACAATGAAGATAACACAATTACAATATAATATAAAATTTCAAAAAAAATTGTTTAGAGGCTGTTATCCGAATCGCATTGTTCGTATGTCATATCAAGTCTTAGATTGTACCAATTAGTTTTTAAGGGTGCTCTGAGGTTTATTTTCTTATAAAAGATGTCATTCACTTGATTGAATATGAATTTGCGATTCGTATCGATTTTACTTATTGTTAGTCCTATAGTTTGATGTCATAATTTGTGTACTATATATATAATATTTATCTATCTAGATGATATGTATCTGTATTATACTGTATATAACTATTAATATGAATAAATAGACTCTAAATAGCTTTTATTATTTCCACAATTGAGAAAATCAATTGAAACGTCAAATCCGTTTACATTACGTTAGAAAGTTGCATGGTTGCATCAGCAAATCCTATATGTTCCAAAATAATAGAAACTGAAGACTAAAGCATTATTAAATATACAAATTACAATAATTCCAGCAACCTACCCACTGAGTAAAATGCCGCCCTATAAATGTTAATCATTCATTTCATTGCTACACTGATGGAAAAAAGGAACGACCATACCCTGTATAACCTGAACGTGTCAAGATAAATGCGTAGATTTAGCGGAGCATTAAAGTTTCCTCTTGACGAGTTTGTGCAGCGAGTTTTGACTTTTTCTATCGCTGCATTTTTTACTGAGTGCCTCCGACAGCTGCAATATGTTGCCTCCATGAAGACCAATGCGGGGAGGGAGATACCGGTTATTGTTAGTGTGGTGGAAGCGGGTAGTTGTAGTCGTACTTTGTGCATGATGGAAAGCCGTTCGCATTATCTGAGTGAGTTTGAGCGAGGAATAGTTGTGGGGATGTACAGTATATTTCAAATTAAATGCGAAAACTACGAAATATTTATGAGCAGCCAACATCGCACTGTTGTAATGTTGGTGATCGCCTCTCTTCATACCTAGTGATACATAATCCGTAATTCTCTGTTAATATATTTAACGTGACTACATTTTCCTTTATTTTTTAATTATTTAGTAATTTTTGAAATTCTAAATGTATAAAATGTGTTGATAAATAATAAATTAATTTAAAAAAAAAGGTAGAGTCAATGTCTATAATAACTGAACGTATTCTTTAAAAATTGTCATCGGGGAATCGATCGTACGTATCTGTCGAAGAGCCTTAGATAGATAGGGTATATAAGTGCATTTGTATACTGGAGAAGTTGCGGTATATATTATACATATACGTGTATTTTTGTAAGACCATGGGGAATACGTTTTATGTATTCCTTAATGAGGGCCAGCGCTCAAACGTTGATGTAAATAAACATATGTTGGATTCATTACTATATACAAAACATCTGTTTCTGTGTATTTTTTAGGAAGGTGACAACATAATATTTCAATTTTTTTTTTTTATAAATACTATGCGATTTTCTGTATGATGTTTTAAAAACATTTTAAAAGCTTCTTGTAATATTAAAGTAAGTTCTAAAATTACTTAATATTTCAATAAACATGTTTGACATAATAAAGAAATTCATTTTTATTTGTAATTTAACCAAATTTACTTTTGTCCATATGGAATTAGTAATTTGGTTATTATTTCATTATAAAAAATATCTATCAATCTTGATAATGTTCATTCGTATGACTAAAAATATGTATGCGGACGACAATGTATTCTGCGTATATAAGATATACCATTTTTTATAGTGATAAGGTTTATAAAGAAGAGAATTAAATAAAAAAACGCAACTATTCTTATAAATACTAACATAAAAAAAAAAAATAAAAAAAATAACAAAATATTGAGGAATTAAATTGGAACAAACAATAAATTCAAAATAATATTGTAAATGCAAATATTTTTGAATTAAGAACAATATGCTCTGAAATTTAAATGAGAATAAAAATTCTTTTTTCAAGAAACCAATTTCCACATACTGTTGAACAATTTTAAAATAAATGCTTAAATGAGTTTCACCCAAAAAAGAAGCAACCAAAATGTTTAAATAATCTATGAATAAAAGTACATAAACAGACTATTATTATATGATTAAATATTTTAGTACATACTATATTAGGTATGGCTCTTAAGAAAACAGCGATTAAAAGAAATAAATTTAAAATTATTAACCAATTATTTGCGAAAATAATACGCGTTGCCTTCCGGCTCTAAAACTATATTTTAATATTTGGTCCAACGAACATTAATATCAATAGTTGATTGCAGTCGCCTTTCCATGGAATTTACAAGGTTTTCACAAATTTACGTAAACCTGTAATGCTCCCAAATTGTGCTGGCATGCAAATACATTTCTCATGCATTTCTTATGCGAATGTTTCCCCGGAAGTCATTCCATCGCCGCACAATGTCTGCCCAAAGATTTTCAATGTGGTTAAAGTCCAGGGATGTAGCAGGCCAATTCGTCACTATGAATTGAGGGTGGTTGTCAAACCATTCTCTAACAATTATAACAGTATGCACCGGACAATTGTCATGCACATACATTAGAGCTGCGTCACCATAAACTGCCTGTACGCTCGGTAGCATGCTATTTTCTAATATGTAATTGCACATACACCTTTGCATCCATTCGTGGGTCTACGCGTACAGGTTCTCCGGGACCTGCTACAGACATCCACCCCCACATGTTAAGGGATATTCGGCCGCTCCTCTTCTTTTTGAGTACATTCCGCTATTGGTATCTCGAATTCGGCAACCTGTACAAAGGTTTCCGAGACCCAATTTCGGAAGAGAACACCTTTTCGTCCGTAAAAATCGTGTTGTCGCAATATCGTCCTATGTTTGCTTGTGCGAACTGCAATCTGCGTTCCACATGAACCGGAGTTAAATCGATTTTCTGTGCTGGACGTCTGCATTTGTATCCGCTGTCCTTGAGTCTCCTCCCAAGTGCTGGGCGGCTGCAATTGAAATTATTTAACTCGATAACCATTTGCATGGAAGAAAACGGTTGTTGAGAAACGTAGTTTATCGCGTTATTCAAGACATTTTCATCCAGTACTCGTATCCTTCCACATCTAAGCCGTTTATTGAAGAATTGAATTGCTTCTTCTTCTCATTTCTTTTTCCATCTATAGACCTGCGAGACCCGTGAAATAAAATTAAACGAATACATAGTTCGTGAAGACGATTTTAGGACAATCTTAAGAGGAATATTTACATTAACATTATAATGTTAAAGAATCTAATTTAAAACGTATTTTGAACATAATTATTAAATACATTTTTTAATAACTTTATAAACAAAATTAAAATATTTTTATTGTAGTAATTCCCCTTAAGGAACATTTTTTTTATATATACGGAGTCAAATACAGCTTCCTTATCCTAATAGAATCCCTAAGTAGCTCTTCCTAAGCTGTTTATGGAACACATTGAGTTAAGGAATAAATCAAATGAAGATACCTTTTTTCAAATCTATGATTTTTGTAATATGAGTTTCTTCGAATTATATATACATAAATTAATCATTTTCATAAAACAAAATCAAAATCGATTTATTCGCTTATAATAATTTTATTGTTGAATCGAATAAAACTATTTAACAATAAGCATGGTAGACTGATGATTTTAAACGTTAAAAAAAAAAACTTTATTGATTACTTTATTCAATTTTTTTTTACAATTTGAAAATTATTAAATATTGTTTGAGAGTGATTTATGGCTCATAAAAAATTGTATCAATATATTATATTGCAACGAAATATTTATTTTTTACTGTTACACCGTTCAATCTGTATAATAATAAAACTGATAAATGTCTTTAAGTTAGCCAATATACAAACTAAAAGACCACATTCATACTGTAGAGTGTAGGATAATATTGTGAATTATAATGTTCGCCTCAAAGTGTAAAATGCTATGTGAAAGTGTGTATGTATATACATTTTTAATGGTTTTGTTTTCCCCATTTCAAGAGATGGGTTAGTAATATAAACAAAACCAGATGTAAAGGGACGAGTAGAATTACGCGCCTGAATGAGGCGAAAATTAGAATTCACATGGAAAGGGGGCTGCAATCTACTATTGATAATTATGGTCGTTGAAGCTATTATTAAAGTTAAGTTTTAGAGCCGAGAAAGCTACGTTTTTTTTTTCGGCAAAAAATTGTTTATAATTTTGAATTTTTTTTGGTCGATTATTATAAATACTTATATTAGCAATATTAATGTCTCACTATTAGTCAAAATTATTTTTAGAGCCGTACCTAACATAGTAGTAAAATATTTATTAATAAAATAATTAGGGTTTGCTATATTTTCTGTGACCACGCGCGAATTACGTGCACATGTATTAATAACACATTGAAAGCAATATTATAAAAAGAGTGGACCAATTCGGAGCGAAAGTAGAGGCGTGACCAACGAATTGGTTCCCGTATGCTTAACATTATCAATATCTAGAGAAATACTATCGCGACCGAAGCTGTTAATATCTTAGATACAAAACAAATGTAAGACGGTTTTTCTAGATTATGAAACGTTCTCGATGATACGTATAAAAAATAAATTTTAAAATGTATGTAATTCGAAGAATATAAAAAAATATTACCGTCTTATGCTTTTTCCGTGTCTTGAAAATCTGGAGAAGCGCGATGAAATATTGTTGACGGAAGGTGCGTCTCCAAAGTTATTTCTCGAAAACGCGTCCGCCATTAGGAAAATATGTGCTTGTATAAAGAAAACGATCGCTACACATCTAGTGATGTGATGTTTGCATAATTGAATTAATCTTTGAAACAACTTAATACATCTGTAGACGAACCATCATAAATTTGTCTAAGTCTGGCAAAATAATAATATTTATCTAAAACACTTTCAAACTTACTAAAAATACACTCATTTGTTGTGTCTTCTTTCGAACATAGCTGTGCGTGTGTATCTCTCACAACTAGCACTGATTCCTGTAACGATAGCGAAGAATTTTGTAGGTTTTCCAATGCTTGCACTATTCCGAAGTAATTGTTGTCAATAGTTTGCAAATCACATTTAACCTGACTATTTTGAATTTTTAGTCCGACTTAAAAGGTCACAAATACGCAAACAATCAGACAGCTTTAAAAAACACACCAGATGACACAAAAACATAACTTTGATTTTGAAAATACCTAAATAATAACAAAGCACAAAAATAGAAAGGATAGGGAGGTCTTAGAAATGATCCATATTTTCAAAAACAGCAGAACAATCTACGACCATAACGAGATTGATGGACTTTCTAAACTCTATTATCCACTAATTAAACAATACAAGACAACTAATCCCACCCACACGCACCAAAATTAATTTTTTTTTTTTGTTTTCCGTTGTAAATATATATATACTATGATTCCCTAATACATGGCTTGATCATGCTAATTTTAAAAACAAAAAAAAAAAAAAAATCATTTATCCAACAAAGACATTTAGTTACACAAAATATTCGGAATGACGCGATCGACCCTGGAAAGGTGTCGGGCAGTTCCGACCATACAAGTACACAAGTATGTGTTTTGAAACGTAATAAATCTGTGAGTTTTATATCATTTAATTTTCCTTACTTTATTAGTATTTTAATTTTATTTTCTTATTCATTCATACAAATGTATAATTATTGTCTTACCTTTCGTTGTATTAATTTTTTGTTTCTATTCATTTAAGAAAGACTTAATAATAAAAAGAGTCGAAACGTCGTAGAGAAAAATCTTGAAATTCATGAAAGGTCGCTAAACAAATGAAAACGTCTATTATTTTAAATATTAAGACACGGGCAATAAAATAAATAGGATATTTAATTCGTATTAACATTAAATAAATAAATACCTTTATATATATATATATAAATATATATATATATATATATATATATATATATATTTATATATATTGATGTGAGTCTCCTTTCTTCTTTAATAAATTATTTTACTAATAATATTTCGGTTTCAAGAATGTTATATCTACAATATTCAGATTTGTGAATTATTACTTTAACGTTAGAATTTTGTAATAAATTCATACTTGGTATTTGAAATCATGATGCCGTTGAATATTGTATGTAATATTTAATCTATTTGCTAATTATCAAAATTAACTCTAATTTATTTTCAAGAGGACTTGAGATTTCTAAAAGACCAACTATGTTTTATCTTACTTTTGAACATATATCTGCAAATTATGTTATTTGTTTGGCTTCTTTGAACTTCATTTTCATAATTTGTTATTTAGATTACGTGGGTGAATTTGAATATTATATTATATTTAGTATTATTTTAGAAACCTTTGTATTAATTACTTAAAATATCAGATTGATAATTTTACTAAATTTCTGATGTGAGTCTTGACGGCGAAAACAATTGGCATTGAATAAAATTGTTTTGGATGGATTGGAAAGTTTTTTACCTTCATGACATAAATATTGTTTTTTAATTAATATTCCCTTTATAGTCCTCATATATATTGTTTATGGGAATATATTTATCAAGCAGAAGCAGTGTAATAAAATACAGTTGACACATGAACCATATAAGGAGAATTTTAATATACATACGATTGCGGAAGAATGGATTTATGTTAATGCAACGCTCATAAAGAAGAATTCATATTTCTTTTCAATTAATTTGGAGAAGAACACCACTTCAGGATTTTATATTGAACATAACCCGGTGGTATACCCTGCAAGATTGGATCATAAATTTATCAGCGCCTAGGAAATTATCCAGCCATTTCAATCAAGAAACTGACAACCAACTTTGATGTTCCAGTTGGAAATATTCCTGTGAATCTCGTCCAAAGAACCTGTTGAAATTGTTATCTTCAAAATTTAACGCATCCATCAGGTATTTAAGTGAAAATTGTAAAATATGTGTTTGTAATAGATATAACATTTCTTGCAATCACTTTTCTATATATCATTTAATCACGTCATCTCAAGTGTCATATCATTTAGCTTTTAAATGTCAGATTTGGTAGTTTTATTTTAAAATCTTGGAACTTGTTTAATTTAGATATAGACATAGGATTAGGTTATCTATTATTTGAATAGGCAATACATCTATTTAAAAATTTTTTTATTATCTTGTGATAATCTAAATAATATAATTAAATATATTGATATACATAACTTTACCTTTTACGTTTTATTTTATGTATGTTTAAGTGTTTGTCTGTGTATCGAGAACTTACTTCGAGACCCTTGAGTTTAAGTAGTTTTCTGGCATTCTTTTTCATTTATAACCTAACTATCTTTTTCTTCTTGAGCTAGCCATTCTCTTATTACATTGAATTTTCTCATTCCTTATTATAGTAACGCATTCCGCGTTACTACAATATATATATATATATACATATATATATATATATATATATAATTTGATACATTACATTATTATAGTTTTTCGGCTTTTATATGAAATATTTACAAATATCGCTCCGGCTTGGTCCACCATATTTATAATATTGCTTTGAATGGGTTACTTATACATGTGCATGTGATTGCCGCGTGGTCACGGAAAAGATCGCAACCCTAATAATAATAGTCTGTTTACGTACTTTTATTCTTAGATTATTTCAACTTTTTTGTAGCTTATTTTTTATGTGAAACCCTATTAAAACTTTTTTTAAAAAATTATTTCACAGTACGTGGAAATATTATTGATTCGTTTGAAAAAAAAAAAAAATTTTGATTTCTATTTCACAGCATATTGTTTTTAATCAAATAAAATAGCCTGTACAATCTTGTTTTTTATGTTTAATATTTATTGTCCATTAAAATAAAGTTCCACAATATTTTGTTATTATTGTTGTTTTTTTTTTGTTTGGTTATTATTATATGTAATATATTTGCCTATTTGCATTTTATTATTTACTTCTTTTGTTTATAAACCTTATCAATAATAAAAATAGTATATATTATATACGCAAACTAAATTGTCGTCCGCATACTTCTTTGTAGTCATACGAATGAAAAGTATCAAGATAGATAGAGAATTTTTATAATAAAGGAAAACCTATTTACTAAATCCATATGGACAAAAGTAAATTTTGTAAAATGACAAATCGAAATGAATTTCTTTATTATGTCAAACATGTTTATTGAAATATTAAGTAATTTAAGAACTTACTTTACTATTACAAGAAGCCTTTAAAAAGTTTGTAAAACATAAAAAAAAGAAATCGCATAGTATTTATTTAAAAAAATAATTGATATATAATGTTGTCACCTTCCAAAGAAATACACACAAAAAGAGGTTTTTATATAGTTATGAATCCACCATATGTTTATCTCTATCAACGTTAGAGCGCTGGTCGTCATTACGGAATACATAATACGTACTACCAATGATGCATATATATATGCCGCAACTACTCAAGTATACACATGCACTTATATACCCTATCTAAGGCTTTGCGAAAGATACGCACGATCGATTCCCCGATGACAATTTTTAAAGAATACGTTCAGTTATTATAGACATTGACTCTACCTTTTTTTTAAATTAATTTATTATTTATCAACACATTTTATATATTTAGAATTTTAAAAATTTCAAAATAATTAAAAAAATTAATGAAAATGTAGTCACGTTAAATATATTAACAGAGAATTACGGATTATGTATCACTAGGTATGAAGAGGGGCGATCACCAACATTACAACAGTGCGATGTTGGCTGCTCATAAATATTTCGTAGTTTTCGCATTTAATTTGAAATATACTGTACATGACAGGAGTATCCTTCCGTGATACCGCGCGCTGTCTCGAGCGGTCATTATCGGCTGTGCAGCGGGCATGGTGAGAAGGACGTACACCCCTTCAGCCGCGAGCGAGACGGCCCCGCGCGAGCACAGTACGCGAGGATCGCGCCCTTATGCACAGCGTTTTAGCGTCGCGTACGTCTTCCTCAAGACAACTTGGAGTCGTTTGGCCAGCAGGAAGGGAAGGCGTAATCACTACGCGAACTGTCGGGGGGCGTTTGCTAGAAAGTGGACTGCGAGCGCGCTATGCGTTGCAGCGGATTCCACTGACTCGCGAGCACCGCCGTACACGGCGCCAGTGGGTGGAGGCTAGACATCAATGGGTTGTCGAGTGGAGGCACATTTTGTTTTCCGACGAATCAAGATTCGAATTGAGCACAGGTAACGCGCGAATTTTGGTTCATCGGAGACGTGGTAAGCGTCACCGTGAGGAGTGCATCCAACCACACCCTATCCACCGCCAGCAAGGCATTATGGTATGGGGTGCTATTACACATGGTGGACGTACACGTCTGCTTCGTATACAGCATACGATGACGGCTCGCCGCTACGTAGATAAGGTGCTACGGCCCGTTGTGCTTCCCTACGTTCGACGGCGCCCACGTCTTCTATATATGCACGACAACGCCCGACCGCACACTACACGTGTTGCCCAGACCTTTGTGGAAGAGAACCATATACGGATGCTTCCACGGCATGGTTCTCCGGATCTCAATTCGATCGAACATGTCTGGGATATGATCGGTCGGAGACTTCGATGTTATCCGGCTCCCCCGGGTAACGTTGAGGAGCTATGGAGGCGAGTTAAAGCAGCATGGTTGGACATCCCTCCCGCTATCATACAACGACTTATTGCTTTATGCCTCGTCGTGTAGCGATGGTACGCGCCCCTCGCGGGGGATACTCCCGCTATTAATGCATCCCTTCCCAGCAGGGTTGCGCCGCTCTCCACGTGAGGGTAGGTTATGCTACGTTAGTACTACTTCCATACCAAATTTCATTGCGTTAGAACCACTTCAGGTTATACAGGGTGTGCTCGTCACTTTTTTCCAACAGTGTATTTGTAGCGCCGCACTCGTAACTTTAACCAATATCACGAATATATTGATACAGAAGCGCCTGCTTCGATATTAGAAAATAAGGAAAATATAGATGAATCTCTTCGTACTAGTAAGTGACAGACAATGTATATGTTGTAGATAAAGAATGTAATAATGTTTCAAAATTGGTTTCAGTTACTACCCCTATAGCTGAGAAATATGGTTACCTACCTCAACAGGAAGGTTCTTGGGATAGGAGCAGTAACTGAGAAAAATGCTAGGGTTAGAAAAGTAAACCATTTATCAGCAGAAAGAACTTCACCTTATCAAAAAGTAGATAATGGAAGAACAGCTGAAGGTGAAGTTTGAAACAGAAAAAGCAAAACTATTGATAGAGCCGGTAAGACTGGATCTTCAGAAACCTGGAGATGACGCGTCTTCATTTAAGCTTGAGCAATTGAGTAAATATTATTTAATGTTTGTAATTTTTTAGGTGCGATCTGAAGATCAGTAATAGGATAGATGCTATATTTTCTATTTAAGAGAATTTAAATTTTATTAATAGCTGGTATAGTTTTAGTTGCAATGATTTATTCCTATTTGCACCAAGTGATTGAAGTATTTCTTATTTAATTTTATTAAATGGTTTTGGATATATTTAATTATTCATTCATTATTATAATTACTAGTTTTATGTAGTTTCAGTATTTGATTAAATGTGTGTTTGTTTTTTTATCATCACAAGTTATAACACTTATAACTTATAACTGATTAATACCAATTAGGGTTTCAGAATTATAATTTTTTCAATGTAATTACTTTAGCGCCAAATATACTTTGCATATATATTTTTAACGTATTTTAAATAAATGATATAAATTAAACACCATTTTTTTATTTAAAAAAAAACCACAAGAAGAATAAATCGAAAAATGGGGAAATTCACATAAAATTTAAAGGTTATGATTTGTAAAGAGACATCTAATTGTTATTTGTAAAACTATAAAATAGTTCCATCCTAGTTCTATACCATTACTATTTGTTATAATAAAGTTACCGCTATTCTCGCTTATTTTCTCTACTCAATAATAGATGGCAGACTTAGGGATTGTTATTGACATTCGTATTTGCTTTATGCTTATACCATTTGAAGTTTCCTTTTTATGTGATTGTATCTATAGTGGATTTACGAAATTCTATGGTTCGTTTGTAGTGTTTTTCTTTTCTATGACTGTGGATGAGCATGGTAAAGGGACAGTGATTGGAAATATACAATTAGAATAATTAATGAAATTCCGAGAGATTCTGAATAAGAGTGTTTACATGATGTTCTAATTTATAATATTTACATAATCTTCTTTACAAAATAATTTACTAATAGTGAACTAGTGGCATAGAATAAAAAGTGCAATATCAATTATTGTTTCTAAAATTAAGTGATCAAACTACATATATTTTAGTTGCTCAAGTGTTTTTATCTTTGATGGTAACGTACTGTACACCTTATGATGAATTTTATTTATAAGGCTCTTTTAATTCTAATGATCTTTATGTTCTGAATATTGGTCTTTCTGACCTTGTTTTTAAGATATAAATATTTAAATAGTATAATATTCGGTAATGGCACCGAGAAAGAAACGTGTTGTAAAAAGTACTGTATTTTCTGTTAGAACTAGGTCAGGCTTAAAGTTCCAAACACCTAAAAAAGATCCTAAAAAGCCTGTAACAAAGAATAACCAGGATGGAAAGAAAGTTAAAGAAGTAGTATCTCTTGTAAAAACTACTGAACCAATGTTAACAAGATCTCATAAAAAGTTTGGCAAATATCGTTTTTTTACTGAGAATGATAATGTTAAATGTCATACAGAGATTTCAAAAAATGTTTCTACTACATCTGCAAGTACAAAAAGTGTTGAAAATGAAATGCGTTCAGTTGAAGAAGTTTCATTACCTGAACCGGAAATGGGAATGGAAAAAGAGAGTGGTTCTGCTGAAGAAATTCTAATCAGTGATGAATCTGAAAACGATCTTTCAATTATTCAAAGTGATGTGTCAGCAGTAGATGTACTATCTGAGGAAAATATATCTCAACAATCTGAAGAAAGTATATCCCTGCAACAAGAAAGCGTATCCCCACAACCTGAAAGCTATAAAGAAGAATCAAATTTACAAATGGAATGTACAGTTATTCAAGATCCAGAAGCCCTAATAACCCACCAACTTTCTAATTTAGATGTTAGCGAACAGTTTTTATTAGAATCAAATGATACGACAGCTGCTATAGAAGATGGTAGTTGTATTGTTGAAAATGTACAGTATAATACAGAAATGCAAAAGGATCAGGATGTTTATCACATAGAAACTTTTGAATCTGAAATTATTATTGATTGTATATCAGAAGATGTAATTCCTATTTGTAGTGAACAAGAAATAGTAAATGAAAATGATAATTCATCTGACATTAATGAACTTGGCAAAGAAGTTATGGACGATAAGATGAAAGTAGAAGCAAAAGAAGTATTCCTATCTGTAAAGACCTTAGATATTTTAACTGCAGATGATGCATCTAGTTTGGAAGATTCGCAAGACAAAACTTTGGGCTTAACCATTAAAAAAGATTCAAGTCCTACGATTGTAGATGTACATAAAGAGATATCCAATATCAATGATTTAAAAACTATCGTAGAAGAAACTGATGCAAACATTGATAAAATTGAACATAACATTGAGTCTACAGATATTAGTAGTCGAGATAATTTCGAAATAGGCAGTGAAAATGCAAGTAAATCCAATGAAGATAATCAAGATATGAAGAAAGACCAAACAAAATCCAAAGCAAAAGGAAAATTACCTAAAAAGAAAACAGTGAAAGCTGAAAAAGGGGATGGGAATGTGAATAAACTCTCAGAGAGTTGTGTACGCAGATCCAACCGTATCAAGTCAATTAGTGTCTTAAAACAAAAATCTTCAAAAGGTCATGGATTGGTAAAACAAAAAAATGAACAAGTGTCGAAAAGTATCGAATCTGACGGTGGAGAAAGTAATAATCAAGTTACTACAGACTCCCAAAGTAAGAATGGGCAAAAAAGTGGCAGTTCTGTGGTCGAATCAGTAACGGTACAAGGGGAACAAAAACCTGTAAAAGTTAAATCACGGTGGCGACGTTCCAGTGAATTGGAATTAAATAATACCATGCCAAATAATTCATCAAATAAAGTTATTTTGCAAGTAACCGATACACCACAAGCAAACACGAACGATGTTAAAACTGAAGAAGTCGCTGTTAAAAAGTATACGCAAAAAGAAGAAAAAGAAGAGGTTGCCAAGAGACTGAAGCAATTTGTTCACCTAAAAGAAAATCTATATTTAACTGAAAGAATAAGTTGCAAAGAAGCCAAAAAAATGGTGTGTGATTGTTTTTTAACTGAGGAAGACATTCAACAGGGTGAATATGGTTGTGGAGAAGATTGCCTAAATAGATTATTAATGATTGAATGGTAAGTGAGAGTAAATTGTAGAGAACATTCCGCAAAAGAATGTTTCGAACATTCTTTGAATTATTTTAAACAAAAAAGCTGTTTTAAATATGTATCCTATCATTGAACTGTTGATATTAAAAGGGAAAATAGTAAATCATTTTGTTAAAAATGTTATAGAATTGTGATGTCTTTGAAAGTGTGTTTATGGATTGGATATAAACTTTCAGAGTTTTTGAAGTCTGATGTTAATTAAAAATTACTAGTAAAGAAAGCAAACCATTAAACTAAAACGATTTTAGTAATTAAAAAAATGTATCCAAAAATATAAATAATTAATTTTTAAAGTCGCGTATTTTTTCTTCACAAATTAGAAAGAAACTTTAAGCGTTATTAATGATTTTATTACTCATTTGCTAGAAAAATGTTAAATTTAGACGGTAAAACTTAATGTCGGAACATGTCTAACCGATCTTCTGGGCCATTTATTATTTTAGTGTAATTTAAAAGATTAAATAATACAGTTGTTTCGGGAGTGTCGTAGCTAGCATGCACGCCTAGAAAGCTAGAATATTTGGAAATAAATATTTACAAATAAATTTCTAATGTAATTTACATTGATATAGGTGTATTAAAATTAATTATTACTGGGCTTATCCGGCTCGAAGGACCATGTATAATTTTTGTGTCTTCACCCACCGTTTATACGTGGCGTAACTTCCGTATAAGCGTTATTCCTTTTGTTTGGTGGCATATTGAAATTTACTTGTTTTTTTCTGCATATTTTATTTATTTAACTAAAAACACTTAAACCTAATTTATTAAAGTAAATCTCACAAATACCACTTAGAGCCGGTTATACAATTCGAGTTTAGGAACGGCTTAACCTCTAGCGGTTCTGTAGTGTAAGTTGTGCGTTTTACATACAATGTTTAGAGTTTAAGCTCGAATATTTCTTTGGTTTAGCTAAGTCACTTGATGTTCCGGGTTTAACGAAAGTTTAAGAGAGTTAAGTGAGTGGCATAACCTATTTAGGTTTTGAAGAAAAAAAATTCATTGACATATATTAAAAAATGAATTATTTAATTTTTAATTATACAGTTATATAGAGAACGACCAAGTCACGTGGTAACTAGCAATACATTTTGGAAATGTTGATATTGTCCCTTTAAGATAAGGGAGTACTTATTTAATAATAACAATGCTATTTGACATATCTTAATTAATGATTCGAATCAATAGAATTGATAGAAAGATTAATAGACTGCTATAAGATTTATATTTTTATATTATTATTTATATTATGTTTGTGTTGTTATAACGTGTGTTCATTTGAAAAGTCAATCTAGGTTACTTTGAAATTTTGATAGAATAAGATGCAAATATATTAGTATGTGTTTGTTGTTCCGTAAACGTAAATCCAAATGACATTTGATAATGTCAATCACAAATATCAGTTAGTGCATAAAATAATCGTTCGTCGATTCTGGTTTAAATAAATTGCTTCTCAGTTTTAAAATGGCTTTCACTTTAGAACATAAATTTTTTTTAGTCCAGGCTTATTTTCGAAGTGGCAATAAAATTGATGGTTTATGGGTTTATTCAGTTCAAGATTGCATGGTAGAATTTCAAGTTGAGTTTCCACATTTTGTAATAGATTATATACAATTTAAGAATACTTTGGATAGAACTTTAAAACTTTTTTTTGAAACTGGTAGTCTCTTAAGAAAATCAGGCAGCGGAGCAGTTAAGAAACGTATACCTCAAGTTGTCAATCGTGTTGAAGAAATAATGGAAAATGAACCACAATCATCTGTTCGACATTTGAGTCAACAAATAAACCTTTCTGTTGGTACAACTCACAAGTTATTAAAAAAAGATATGCAACTTTATCCATACCGTGTCACAGCAGTACAAGAATTGTTAGAAATTGATTACCCACGTAGACTACAGTTTTGTAATTGGTTTGGTAAATATGAACAATAATGGAGAAATTTCGCAAAGAGTCATCTTTACTGATGAAGCATGGTTTTATAAAACGGGATACCTAAATTCACAAAATACAAGAATTTGAAGTAGTGAAAATCCACATGTAATTAATGAAGAATCGCTACATCCAGAGAAAATTGGTGTTTGGGCAGCGATAAGCCAAAAGCGAATCATTGGACCAATATTTTTTCAGGGAACGTTAAATGCTCACAGATACCGTACGGAAATTTTACAACCATTTGTCAATCAGTTGCATGATGATGAACTTCAAAATGCATATTTCCAACAAGACGGGAGCACCTTGTCACTGTACTGCAGAATCTTTGGATTATTTAAAAGAATTTTTTTGTGGCCTTATCTAAAAAATAACAAATTTCGAACACCTATATTTAATTTAAATGATATGCTAATGAGAATCGAACAGAAATGCATGGAAATCAATAACAATCCAGTAATGTTGCAGAATATCATCAGAAATTTTGAACGGAGGATTTTAAAGTGCATTGATCTTGAAGGACAACATTTTCAACATATGTTATAGTTTTCAATAGATACCTATTATTTGTTATTTATTTGTATGTATGAAACTGTCAAAATATACGACTTCGTAGGTTAAGTAGTAAATTTTAATTTAAGACATACTTCAAAATGTTCACATGCTACTAGATTGCCTTTTCAAATGAACACTTGTTATGTATACCTATATATTATTAATAGTGTATGAAAATAAGTATTGAACAATTTGATTTTCATTTTATTTAAAATAAAATCTACTATGCTGTTGAAAAAAGACAAATATACTACACTATTTTATAAAGGTGATCATGAATTAGGATACCATAATTTACATGTAATAATTTTGCTTGCAAGTTTTTTTGCATGTAATTACATTTATAAAGCTTAGTTCCTTGATATTAACTTTATGGGGTTGATAATGTATAAGAACTTTCTAAGGAAACAAAATATTTTAATTATATATATTTATATAGAATATTTTAAATACTTGTGTCGTTTAAAAGTTGTAGTTTTATTGACGTCTCCACTGACTGGCAAATTGGTCCCTTAACAACAACCGATTGCCAACATCAAACAAAAATTTTGCACAGAAATCCCTACTTTTGCGTTGCCAACCTTCAATGTGTGTGGTTTACTTAAACTCCGCTTAAACCATATGTCTATAACGCATTTCTAATTAAGCCGTACTTAAATGTTAAGCCTGGTTTTGTTAAACTCATGTTTAAGCTATCATTGTACAGTTCTGTTCATATAAATCTGGAACAATTTTAATTTTCGATTGTAAATGTGGGTTATATATTTTCAAAGTTATAATTTTCAAAGTGCAACAGTCTGTCAAGTTATTACGTTTTTCATAGACATTTTTATAGTAAAATGACTAGAAAACTAAGTCATTGAAAAAGTGCGAATTATTTAAAAAATAGAAGAAAGTTGGTCGATAAGAATTATTTCACGGCATTTTAACATGAATAAAAATACAGTGTTTGCAATTGAGAAACGGTGGCAAAACGAAATGACTGGTACAGGGCTGTTCAACAGAAAGTCAACTGTCGAAGAAGATATGGAACTTATAGATTATATAAGAGATCGTCCATTTGATACTGCAAGAAATGCTGTAATAAACACAAATTTTCCCGCCTCTAGAGTTACCGCATGCAGAAGAATATTAAAATCTGATTTAAAATGTCGTGTTGCTGCAAGGAAGCCGTGTTAACTAATGAGCAGAAACAATCACAACTATTATTTGCTTTAAATTCTAGTAATAATGATTTGAATTTTTGGAATCGGGTTATTTTTAGTGATGAGAAGACTTTTCAGTCGACTTACAACGGAAAAATCAAAGTCTATCGGCCACGGGGAAGTCGATTCCATGAGGAATATAATCGTCCCAGAAGAATTTCTGGAAGATTCTCAGTTAATGTTTGGGCTTGGATCAGTTCTCAAGGTTTAGGAATGTGTTGGCCAATTGAAAACAGTTTAACGCGTTTGCTTACAGAGACATTCTAGAATATATCATGCTTCCAACTGTCAATCATATATTCGCCAATCCCGACTTTATATTTCAGCACGATAATTGTCCTGTTCATACTGCTAGAATTATAAGTACTTGGCAAGGAACTAATAACATCGAGGTTTTTGCAGTGGTCTACCAATAGTCCGGACTTAAATCCGATCGAGAATATTTGGGCACTCATGGTTAAGATAATCAATAAACGAAATGCTCAACCAGAAAACACCGAAGTATTGTGGCAATAGATTGAAGAAGCATGGGAGGCACTGACAAATAACGATGATTTAGGGCGTCCTTTAATATATTCCATGCAAAGAAGACTGGTAGAAGTTATTGAAAGAAATGATGGCCAAACAAAATATTAAATTTATTTTTTGTTAAGTTATTTCTTTATTGTTAATGTTTTCTTATTAAATCAAATCTATTGTTTACTTTCTTTCATTACTTCTTATTTCTATTAAATGATAATAAATGTTTCATATTGTTAACAATCACCAACACTTTTAATGAAACCTAATTACAACTAACATGCTGAAATCAACAATTACAACAACAAAATTGTCCCAGATTTATTTGAACAAGTGGAATTAAGAGTTACGTTATCAGAGTTGTCCTAGATTTATTTGAACAGAACTGTACAACCCGCCCTTAATGTTTAACTTAAACTTATTTTTTTTACTGTTAATTAATATATTGTTAGAATCAGACTGTATGTCTCTTGATGCTAAGCATGCTTCTGTTTTCTTGTTAAGATAATACTGTTGAGTCTTAATTGAGTAATTTAATATTAATCCAGTTATTTGAAAATAAATATATTCTTTCTGTTAGTGGTTTTTACAACATAGTTCAAGTCTATGATTTGTTTAACTACTATAAAAATTGTATAAAAACTTGATGTTCAACAGCGGCTTTCACGGACATTAATGTTAAGTAAATTATTCTTTTGGATTTTATCGCTGTACCATATAGTGTACCATTTTGAAAACCTAGACTCCGTTCAATTTTAAGGTTTGTTCTAATTCGTCAAGAAAACTGTACAGTCACGGTAGAGTACCTGCGCATTAAAGAAATGGCAAAGAAATATTCACATTGCGCATACACGGTTTTTTTAGCGAATTGGAACAAACCCTTAAGTCTTATTATACTCTATTTTTAAAGTAGAGAGACGAATTTCTGAACAGACCACTTTGACAGTGAAATCTCATTGGTTGAAAGCAATTAGGCCTTGCTTTCAACCAATGAGATTTCACTGTCAAAGTGGTCTGTTCAGAAATTCGTCTCTCTACTTTAAAAATAGAGTATAGTAAATATAATGTATTTGTGTAAGCTTAAGTTTTTATGATTGTTTAAAAGCGCATTTTCAAAGGCATTTCACAATTAAAATCTCGAAGAAAAGCATTAAGGCCGGTTAACAATTTGCAATTTTTCTTGCACACTAATCGTGGCTTTACACTTTGCAATTTTTACGTGCAAGTCCGTGAAATTATTTTTGAAAATCAAGACTAACACATATTTATCACAAATAAAATAACATACATAATCTGTACATCCTATAAAAGCAGAAAGCGGCAGTTATGGATAAAAATCACGCAAAATTAAAATTAAGGCTGCTAATTTCCTACTAATTATTGCGTTTTCTGCATTCTTAGCAGAAAACGGAAACATTTGGAAACGAAGATAATGGTTTAAATACTGGATAAATAGAAAAAAGGAAATTTTGGATATCAACGATCTAAAATCATTCGAAAATCACAACCACCAAATGTAGGTTATATTCATCATGTCTTGGCTATGATAGAATCCCTAAAAAAAGACTAGAATTGCAGTTGGCTTGCAATAAAAATAGAACATGTTCTATTACTTGCAATGTAAGAAAAATTACAACAGCTGATCGAAAATGATTGGATTGCGCATGCGTGCAATGAAAATTACAAAGTGTAGAGCCTTTAAAAAAGATTTCTATTTTTCATAAAATACTCAAGGATCGGATACATGTTTTTAAGAAAATTTTTTAGTTTCTAAGATCTCGATACTATTATCTGTTTTAACACAATTACTAAAACATTTATTTATTAATTTATGTTTTAGTGGAAATCCTTGTGCAGTAGGCGATAGATGTACAAATAAGCGTTTTCAAAAAGGTCAGTTTGCACCGTGCGAAGTTTTCAGAACCGATAAGAAAGGACTTGGTATAAGAGCGGCAGCAAATATCCCTTAGTAAGTAATGTTTAATACATATTTCAGAAAAGATAGGGGGTATTCGGCAATAAACGTTGAACACTTGTATTTTCTCATGATTTCGAATAGAGCTTACTCTATACATCTATTATTGATGGCGTCGACCACGTAGAAAAAAAATGATAATTTTTTTATAGAATTCGATAGTACGACTAATTCACACTATATCTTTAATATAAATGTTTATCTAATATTATATTAATCATATTTAAATCTAAGATTTTTGAAACTATTTGGAAACATATCTAAAAATATACAATCTGTCTCTTAATAAGTGAAATTTCAAGTGAAGATTCCCTGAGTCACTCTGAGCAATAATATTTGTACGCATATATTTCCCATCTTGTATTGATTTTTAGTAAGCGTTGATTCTGAAATTGCAATCGTCATTAAATAATAATATTTATTTATTTCCAACAGGTTCCAATGCCCAATTACAGGAAATATAACTATAAGTAAACATAAATGAGTATGTCATTAATATATTATACGAGGTGCTACCCATAAATTTACGGAATGTGAAAAAAAGAAATGGTTCTTATACGCCGTTCACGATTCGAAGACAATAATGTCAAAACAATGTTGCGAAATCATTGCAAAATCCATTGGCAAAATCGATTTGTTTACACTTTTGTTTAGGGTAGTCAACGCTTATGTCAAACTTGCAGTATTTAGGTTATAAGTGCAATATATAATATGAAATTATAACAAAATACCAAAGCGATTTTACCTCCCTCACAGCTGATAAAGACGGCAAAGGTCTATTATCGCGTTCTGCTCCACAGTTTGCAATCTCGGATGCAACAAATCGCTTATATTGGCTACAAAACGCTTTCGGCATTGTAAACCAAGAGTACCTATACAAACAGACGCAAAATATGACAAGAACGATATGTATCAACACTGAACATTTGCACCAACACGAATATGCATTCGCAGTGATGTTGATATAAATACCGCGATATCATAAAGTTTCTGGGTCAACGGTGGCCATGGGGTGAAAAACGTCTGTCTTAATTTATATCATCCTTTTGAGAAAAATCTGATAAAATTTTCAGGTTAAGTGTCATGCTGACGTTAAAATTTGTCAATATATTAATCTTAATGTCAGTATGACACATAACCTGAAAATTTTATCAGATTTTTCTCAAAAGGATGATATAAATTAAGACAGACGTTTTTCACCCCATGGCCACCGTTGACCCAGAAACTTTATGATATCGCGGTATTATACTTCGTTTATTGTTTTTGTGTTGGTGATTCTGAAAATTCTGTTGATGTCGTGCACGTCTTCGAATTTGTGAACGGCGTATACAACTTATTCATTACTATCTGGAGTGCTGGAAGTCTTCGCGTGTTAACGTGTTCAACACTGCCTGTGATTAGGTCTGGGTCTCCTCAATTGTCTTAAAACGACGTCCCTTGAGCTTCAGTTTCAACTTCAGAAACAGGAAGAAGTCACAAGGGGCAAGATATGGTAGGGTAGCGCAGCCGTCTTCATTGAGGTTAGAAACTGACGCACAAGTGACGTGTGGGTTGGTGCATGTGCTGGTGTAAGATTCACGAATTGTGGCGGCACTTGGCAGGCTGCTTGCGTCGTGCGCCAACCCGACAATGTTGCAAGCAAATGTCATGGATTGTTCTCCGATCTAGCAGGATAGCATCACGCTCTTTTACTACATTTTGTGGCGTGTTTTCCGTCGATGGACGACCGGAACGCTTATCATCACTCGGATACACGTCCATTTTTAAAACGGTTGTACCACTCATAAGTTTGCGTCTGGCTTAAAGCATCCTCACCAAACGCTTGTTTAAGATTTTTTGGAGCTTCCACTGGCGTTTTACCAAGTTTCAAGCAGAATTTGATGCACGTTCTTTGCTTTTTCTCGTCAGACATTAAAGGCGGCTGCACAATTGAACGGCAACGAAAACGGAAAGGTTTCTTAGATACACAATTAACGAATATTTGCGAATTTTACATCAGTTTGTTTACATTTCTTGTCAAAATCATGAAATTGAACCTCAAATAAAATTTAAGAGAAGAATGGATTTTTTTGAGAAATATATGTTTCTCATGGGTATGTATTTGTAATTATGTGTTTAATGTCCACGAGCACATACCATACCCTGTGCACGCTCAGCTTTCCAGACATGCTATTGGTTCCGGGAAGATCCCGAGAACGAAGAAAGTTAAAACTTTCCCAACTTTTCCGTTCTCGTTACCGGGTAGCTTGTCGTTCTCGGAATGGCATTGTGCATGCTTACATTTAGATCGTATGATTTAACTTTTTCCCCGTTCTCGTTCCCGTTTAATTGTGCACAGCCTTGAGTGTCGCAGAATAACTCGAACACAACTCAACAAATATAAACACAAAGAATGTTTGTCACCACCTAGCAAAGTACCATTTACACCATCTAGCGCTATAGAGCTGTACTACCGTCGCTTCGCGCGCCACATTCAAATTCCAGGAATTTCTGGCTAGCAGCTCGTTTATTGCTAATTAAAGCGGATACATTCACAAAATTATCATTATACGTATGTACAGGTGTCCCATAACTTAAAGGCCATACAGCATTTGGAGATAATAGAAATAAAAATAGTTATTTTCAACCTAATCTTGCCTAAATAAAATGTTATAGGTTAAAGAAGTACTGGGTGCTCAATGAGAAAATTATGAAAACACAACGCAATTTATTCGCATTATTAACAAATTGTTTTAATTTACTTTAGTAAATGTTGAAAATGCCTCCCTTTAACTTAATACATTTTCTTAGGATTTCTACCAAATGACGTCTCACAACTGGGAAAAAATTTTGATAATTTTTAATACCAATGGCGGCTTCTTGAATTTTTATTCAAGTTCTTCCAGTGTATTGATTTCATTAGCGTCTACTAAAGTCTTCATGTGACCCCACAGATAAAAATCTAATGGGTTAATATCTGGGCTACGAGATGGCCAAGAAAACTACCACGACGAATCCATTAATGTGGAAAATGCTGATTCAAATGATTTCGAGAACAATAAATATAAACTATCTTGCATTAACCATATATTTTATCGTACGTTCAGAGGTATACCATCCAAAAGGTCAAGTAAATCTTTTTTAAAAAAATGCTAATATTGTTCTCCATTAAATTGTGGAAGTTTAAATGGGCCAATCAAGAAATTGTTAATACAAGGAAATATTTATCGAAAATTCGTGTTGGAAATGCCTTTCATTGGGTAAGCGTGAATTTGCCAAAACATAGCGAGGATTATTTCTCCAGTTACTAATTCAGCGTCTTGTAAAAGTTGTCTCGTCTGTAAATATATTTTTCTTCGTTTCCTTTTATTTAATACATTTTGACAAAATTCTAATCTAACTTCCAAATCTCCTGGCAATAAATTTTGTACGGACGAAACAAATTTTCTGCATGAATGGTTCTTGGGACGGTTGAATGATCAATTCCGGTAGAAGCTTCCAAACGCCTAGTCCTTAATTCGGCATTTTCCACGCTTCTAACCTAGATCTCTTCTTGTTCGATTGTTACAGTTCTCGGTCATCCACTAGAAAGAATTTTTGTTATAAGACGAACCTGTTTCACCTAACTGATTGAATATTGTTTGAAATATTTTTCGGTCTGTAATGATCCTTGTTGGCAGTGACGCGCCGTCCATATGGGCAAGGTCGTGCAGCGCACAACGGTGCCAAGGCCTTAAAGGCGCCTACGACCACTTGTGATAAGTTAAATTTTAAAAATATTAAAAACATTTTTTGAAAGTTTACAACAAATCAACAAATTTACATAAAACAATTATTACAATTATTTTAGCATTGACAGCAATAATTTTATTGTTACTTCAAAGAGTGTACTTGATATTTGCAGCTACACTGTTTTTTGTATAAATTTAACTTAATTAATATTAATTAATAATTAAAAAAGGTGAAAGGGGTATCTTAAGCATTTTAATAGAAGCTAATAATCATACTGTAATAATTTTATTAAATGAATACAGACTTTTTTCGGCTTCATTCAAGATCCATTGCATATATAACAAGTGCGCCGTGTATTAGTAGGTATTATGTATATGGTCGATATCGAGCTTACAGAATCTGGCTGCAGGTTTAAACTTGCAAAATTTTGGGTGTATTTAAACGCTTTCGCAGTCGGTGCAGGTTTATTAACTTATCGTTGTCGTAGGCGCGTGAGCCGTATGAGCGTACTAAATATATGTATGTAGTAAGTCCTGATTTGATAATATAGTGATTGATTTTAGCAATATTTTTTTGTATGTGAACCTATTGTTTACCTCAAATAAAAAATACCTACCAGTACTAACAAGTCTAAAGAGTTCGTCATAAATTTCAATGTTGAACTGTGGGAGAGTGGCTGGTAATTTTGGCTCAATACATATAGGGTAAAGGCGCCTATCAGTATTCCGCACGACGGCGCCGAAGATACATGGCGCGTTACTGCTTGTTGGGTACAGTTTTTTCATACCTTCTGAGTGCTGCACGTCCATTGTAATTTTCTTGCTCATAAACGCAAAGCATATTCCGTAAATCACGGTTAGAAAGCTGATTAAGCCTGGGCATTTTTAATTGGAAAGGGTACAGTACTTAGATAATGCAAAAACTGGTGTTTGACGTACTTATGACAGGAAAAGGTAGAAAGCATTGAATAACTTGTCAGTATTAATGCCACACTTTGTGAATTAAATATTTTTCAGCCATCGGCAGAATGTGCAATGAAACATTCGTATGCGAAAATCTGGGGAACGACTTGAAAATTAACTATCGCTTTCAACACCCTGTTCTTCTTTAATCTAAAACATTTTGCTTGGGTGAACTAGTCTCAAAATAACTATTTTTATGTCTATTGTCTCCACATGCTGTATGGTCCATAAATTATGGGAGAGCCTGTATATATAATATATCTGACACATTTAATATTCTATTATAGTTTCTGCTACTAATATATTCGTCTCACAGTAAAACATCCATTGCTGTCAAAAATTTTATATGCCCGACACGTTACAGTTAACTTTAGGCAATAGCCATACGTAGTCAATTTGATTACGTAGAGGACCATATCAAAGTTTAATATTAAGAATGACACGCCTAGTGCTCAATAATAAATATTCCTTGCCAGATATGTACCATAGTTCAGAAAGGTCATAAATCGTCGTTTAGAAATCTACTTTGGGCTAATTCTATGTTGGTAATATGTGCTTGATAGGTGGAATACCATACCAGTGATGCATATTATAATTTAGATCTAATGAAAGCATAATATACACTATTTAAAATCTAGTATTATTAAAATCTCGACAATTTTGAAAAATAAATCCATATATTTGGTATGCACTAGCTACCATTTGGTTAATAGTCCAACGAAGGATAATCTAGTATCAAATATTACACCTAGGTCTTGTGCAGACGAGTAACGTTGAAGTGGTATGCCATTTCAGTATATAATCAAATGTCACAGTGTTAGTTTTTCTTGAATAACCCGTAGCTTTCCATTTACTTGAGTCGAGGCATAGTTGGTTCTAATGTCGCCAAACACATCGTATCGAGATCATCCTGCAATTTTAAACAGTTCTGGGCATTACGAATTTTGTGAAAAATCTTAACGTTAACAGCAACGAGAAGCTTTCTGCAATTAATTATTTTATTGATATCATTAACAAAAACTTAAAACAGTGTAGCCCCTAAATAAGACCCTTGTGAAACATATGATATGGGGACTAATGTAACCGAACTCTGTGATATTCGACAAACTGTTTCTTGTTAAACAAGTAAGATTCAAAGAATATAACCAGTGCTGGTGACAGATCAATGGCGGCTAGTTTCTCAACAATATAAAGGTCATTTTGATCGAAAGCCTTTTGAAAGTGGTAGATTACATCTGCTTGGCTTTGTTGACTAAGATTTCTGAAACTTATTATGTAAAGCAACATAGATTTGTAAGTTGTTTAAAGTTTAGTCATGAATCCATATTGAATTGTATGTATAAAGTTTCTTATGGAATTATAAATACAATTACAGATGATCGTCTCGAAAACTTTGGAAAAATGAAGAGCATACCTTCAAAGGTTGTACCTTAGCCAAAAATGCTACGTTTAACACTACCTTTCTTTTTCAGATTGTTCTACTGAAGATGGCAACTTAGTTGCCGAAAGACATATTTAGAGTTTATTAATTTATTGTGATTAGGGATTTTTTTGTTTATTACTATTAGTTCATATAAATAATGAAATTTCAACGAGTATCTCCTTTGTGAATCAACGATCGTCATTAAAGATTTTATTACTATTATGAATGATTACATAAAACATGAGTTGACCGACATACATTTTGTGAATGGCCGAATCAACAGAAATTCGTTAGAAGCAGAACTCGTATAATGAAATGTATCCTGATCTCATAATATCCATCACACTGTCTGTTCGTCTACATCATCTTCGCCAAAACGGGCGGTTTTCAACAAAAGTCTGACTGGGCGAGAGAATTTTTGTCAATGGCTTCTAAATACAATTGAAGAAAATTCTCTGTTTTATCTCGTCTTCTGTTTAGCAATGAAGCTAAGTTTTCTCGAAACGCAATTAGAAGTTTTCATAGTAATTATGTGTTGGCCGACGAAAATCCCCACGCTACAAGAGACATCCGCTACCTTAGCGATTACTTGGTCGGATCTTTCTTTCTTTCTACCTTTGAAGCTAAAGGGAGAATAATATCGTCGAATCCTTGAAGAATTCCCAATACTTCTAGAAAACATGCCTCTTCAAGGCAGAAAAGAAGTATGTTTTACGCACGAAATTGCCTCAGTGCATTTCAGCCAAACAACCCAGGAGTATCTGGATATTGACGAAGAAAACTTCAACCTCGCCCGCCGAGGTCTCCGAGCTTAAATCCATGTTCTTCTAGGGTCATCTAAAATCGTATACGTTAATGATACCCCAATAGAGAACATTGATGTGACGATCTTAGAAATTGAATTGTGGCATCATGCGAAACAATTAGTAATGCGCCAAACAACGCGTTCACCATTGAATGAGGGTAAACCATTACCAACATTGATTATACCTTATTGTTCTGTTAAATTTACATGTTTTGAACAATATCTCTAGGTAAATGATGTGTAATTTTGTAAATGAACTCTGTTACATAAATTATTGTTAAAGTACAGCAGACCGATTTTCATGTGGCCGGTGGGAGAATTTGTACGTGCGTCAAGTAAGGGTCAGTGTTAGATAGAGACAGTATTCGGAAAAACTCTTTGTGCGAGTCGTGCATTGGGACGTAGTAAGGGATAAATTCAGAAAATCACATTGTTGAACATGTTTATAATGGTTTGTATTTCACTAAATTAAGGCAAATAGAAGTAAAATAAAACGCATAGTTTCATGTAACATGTTTAATTAAAATGTCTTACCTTACCAACTAGCTAATAGCGTACTAAGATCACATTAAGGGGATGACTGAATAAGATTGTTAGCTACACATAACGGTAGAAAGGCTTAGGATTAAGTAAAACTAATTTGGATAATTAACTGAATTATTGGCAAATAATGTTTGTGCTAATCTCTTTCTCATTATAATCACATTGTAAACTTTCTATATGTACAAAAGAACAGTATATTCTTCAACGAGCGTAGGCGAGTGTTGTAATAACATTATTTAATAGTCGTGGAGAAAAGAATATTATTAATACTAATATTATTGGAAATAACAATGAAAATAATAATTACAATAAGAAATAATACATAAATACTCAAAAATAATTATAGGAGAAAACAATAATGAACAATAACTAAGTTTCTTATTTTTTATTTAATTTACTTTTAAACTCCATTACTCACTACCTTAATACGGCACTGCACTACTGTGTTTATCGCTTAAAACGATGTAAAACAGTGAATGCAGAGGTTCCCCTACCTATGAATTTCGTGCGCATCTCGAGGGCGGTACTTCTAACCGGCCACATGAAAATCGGTCTGCTGTAAATCATATGATATAACACAAATGCTAATAAAATCGAAGTCTACTTTTTTTATTTTTTAAAACTATAACCTCTTATAACTAAAAATCGCATCAGATATATGTGTATAGCAACATTCTTGCTCAAGAGTAACTCTAGGAATCATTTTTTGAAATTTTTTTCACTTAGAAACGCATATATTTCTTTTAACATTAGAGAAAAAAAATTTAATAAAAAACAAATACTTGATTGTAATACTACATATTCTGGAAGTCAACTGGCACGAAAAAAGCATCGTAAAACAAGTTTATTATTATTATCCACACATAAATACGTTTTTTAACCAAACTTATTAATTATTATTAATCAATACTTTATTCAAAATTTTCGTTATTTTCTATTACATCTTACGTAATTATTTTCCAAAATTCTACAGCATATTAAATATTGTTCGATGTTTCTTTCTTAGATGTTTATACCAAAAATTTATTATACCTAGCGGATGCAGCATAAGTCAGGCAACGGATTTACATTTTAATAATAAAAATAACCTGCATTTAGAATAAGTCTCTTTTATTATTAGACAGTAAATACAATTTTATTCTTATGTTTATGCGCAAAATGACTTCCATTCTCTCCAATGCACGCAAACGTCTTTTTTTTTGACAGCCGAACAAATGCGATGTAATAATTGTTTATCATTTGATATTGCTTCCATTTCATCAGTTACTACTAGTCCAGTCATTATGTACATTTGAATTGGAACGAGATCCCATCAAGCCAAATTTTCAATATGTTGTTGGGAGGGGAGGGGGGGGGGGGTCAGGAGTGCCTAATTTGAAGTTCTCGAACGAAACCTTTGTGACTATTCCGCTATTTAGAAAATAAGGGTGGATTTTTGTTTCCGTTGTAACTCGGCTCCTGGTCGCTCTCCCGAGAAGTTGCATGGTTACTTTTTGTTCCTTTTTTTTATTCTCTACAATTTGTGTCATATGACTTTTTCACCCAACATCGTCCGTTCTCGAGATATCGGCGAAAATAGTATAAAATTTGGGGTACGAACTTGGTTTTCATTTTTTTCTTCTTTATCGTCACGCATAGCGAAAAAATGTTTATCGTCGAACTTGTAGAGCACGCTTCGTACCTACAATTCGATATTTTTGTTCATGGTAAAGTTGCTAGTTCTAGCGCGCAGAATCTTCGAAAAGAAGGAAGACATGAATATCTTTTTGACCGGAAGAAAACAAATTTGCATAATAAATTTTATACGTGTGATTCATAATTGCACTTATTTACCTATATTGTCTTTCAATAATTCTATTCAGAACGGTGAATCCGTTACAGCATATCTACTCAATCGCGCGAGCTATAAAATTGAAACTTCGCACGGACTTGTCGACTTTGCGGCGCGCTAGAACGCGTAATTATTAAGATGGAGGGAAAACAAAAATATAGAATTGTAGGTACGAACGTGCTCTACAAGTTTGATGACAAACATTTTTTCGCTGCGTGACTATAAAGAAGAAAAAAAATGAACCGAGTTCGTACACCAAATTTGGTCCTATTTTCGCCGATATCTCGAGAACGGACGATGTTAAGTGAAAAAGTCATATGACACAAATCGTAGAGGATAAAAAAGGGAACAAAAAGTAACAATACATCTTCCCCGTAGGACGACGAGGAGCCAAATTATCGTGAAAATCATAATTTACTACTCTTTCTTCAAGATGGCGGCGCACGAGCGGAAAGATCGAAACCTCGCACGGACGTGCCGACTGCGGCACGCTAGAACTCATAATTTTGGAGATGGCGGGAAAACAAAAATATCGAATTGTATGTACGAACGTGCTCTACAAGTTTGACGATAAACATTTTTTCGCTATGCGTAACGATAAAGAAAAAAAAATTAAAACCAAGTTTGTACCCCTAATTTTGTCCTATTTTCGCCGATATCTCGAGAACGGACGATGTTAGGTGAAAAAGTCATATGACACAAATTGTAGAGAATAAGAAAAGGAGCAAAAAGTAACAATACCGTAGAACGACGAGGAGCAGAGATACAACAGAAACAAAAATCCACCCTCATTTTCTAAATAGCGGAAAATAATCACAAGGGTTTCGTTCGAGAACTTCAAATTAGGTACTCCTACTACTCCCAACAACATATAAAAAATTTGGCTGGATGGGATCTCGTTCTAATTCACGGCCTATTTTCGGACAGAATGACTGGACTATACCTGATGTTTGGTAAGTTATAGCGGAAAACCCTATCTTTTAAAATATCCCACAACGCAAAATCACACGGGGTCAAATCACGAGACCTGGCTGGCTTCGTCGACCGATCCAGTCTGAAAAGTTATGAACAATCATACCATAATGACAAGATGCATCATTTCGAGATACCTCTGGCGATTTACAGTGCCGTCGAAAAAGTAAGGGTCGATAATGCCTGCAGAACATATCCCCGCCAATACTGTAGCACCAGGCATATTTAATTCTTCTTGGATATCTAAGTGAGGGTTTTCGTGAGCCCAGTAAACGCAGTTATGTCTGTTGACACAGCCATCTAATCTAAACATTGCCTCGTCATTCCATCGAACTGTCTAAAAAAAAATTTGATCATTTTCCATGCGAATTACGTACCAGCAAACCCGAGGCGACGATCAGGATCGTTCTCTAGAAACACCTGCAATAATCTCGGTCGATAAACTGTCATTCCTAACGCTTTCATCATACGACGCAAACTATGATCGAAAACATTGAGGTTGGTCGAAACACGACGAGCTGACTGAGTCGAATTTTCTACGAAAGTTTCATCCACTAACTGCATGTTATTTCTGTTCTCACAGACTTCGGACGACCACTTCGAGATTTACCAGTAACAGACCTGTTGTTTGAAATTTTCTATGCATTTGTAACAATTTCGCGTCGCAATTCTGGTGTCTTCGTAATCGGCATTGCACTTGTACTAGGCAGTTACCAATAGAAAACATGTTCTTCGAAACTATATTTATAACGATCCATTAGGGTTTAACGATAAGTGCACACTCGAATACAATAACACAATAAGAATTATTACGTAATGAAACGACGCCGTGCCGCTATAGGTTTAATGGCGACCTATGGTAGAATAACGCGAATAATGACTAGAGAGTGTACAGCGTTGCCTGACGTATGCCGCTCCTGATATAACTAAATGTGGAAATAGATTTTATATTTTATTAATTTATAATTTTTATTTGTATCACCGTGCAGTGGCGAATTTATACTGGAGTATGTCGGGGAAGTACTTGACCCGGAAGAATTCGAAAAACGAGCTGCCGAATACTCGAAAGATAAAAATCAACATTACTATTTTATGTCTTTACGAGCGGATGCTGTTATCGATGCAACTCGCAAAGGTACGTAGTTTAGACCATGTACGAAAATGTATGATGGAAATTTTATAGATATATTTAAGGAAAGTATGTTTTAGGAGTTAAACATAAAAACATTTTTTTTCCTAATTTATAATTTCGTGTTAAAAGATTCTTTAAGTGAATGTCTGGAAAAATAAAAGTCAAATCTGTCGAGAATTGGATATAAAATTTGTCGAATTTGCCTAATCTTCAGATAAGTTCATCCCTTTTCAGTAATAGCTTTTTATTATTGAAAAATTAGCTATTCAAAAAATATTGGTTATATTTTGTAAACATCTAAGAAGTTCTTGTGTTCACTTTAAGTAAATGTAGTGATTGACCGTTTTCTGTAAACAGAATTGCCATTATCAGACTATATGAGCGGGATTATAAAACAATGCATCTTCACAACTGGTTCTGTGATGAACATAGATGCTTTTCTAGTGATTTTAAAGTTACAACTCAATACGGAAAAAATTTCTTTGAAATTTGTACCTCAGATGTTTATGAATCAATAGAAGCATCTATTTTCAAGAGGCATTACAATCCAGAAATAAAACATTAGATAATAGAAATATCTAAGTTCACCGCGCATGTCACGCTCACAATTTAAGATGATCATCCTAGTGTGCTTCATCGATCACAATGGAAATAGTTCATCAAGAATTTATTGACCAGAACCAAACAATCAATCGGCAATGGTATTTAGAAGTGCTGAAGGGATTATAAGATTCTATTTGAAAAAAAACACCCAAACTATGTCCCGACATGGAAATGCACCAAGTAAATACAGTAAATATATTATATTATATTATTCTGACTTAGCTACCTGTAACTTCCGACTATTTGCAAGACAATAATATGCGCTGAAAAACGAAAATTTTCCAATAAAATATGAGGCAGCAGTACAACAGTATTAAGAAGAGTTCCAAACTCGCTTCTACAAATGGAAACGCCTTTTAAGTACATATACAAGTGTCCCGTATCGTTATGTTCAAATTTTAGGAGTGTAAAGTAGACTTTATTTCAAGTAACAAAAACGCAAAACTTGTATATCCATTTTTATATGTTTCAAAGTTACAGATCAATGAATGTGATTGTCAGATCATGAAAAAAATGTAATCCTAAAGTCAATAAAAACTGATTTCATTTAAAAAAGTTCAATTAATAATATTTCCGAAATGTCCACTTCCTTGTTGAATGCAGGCTTGTGCCCGTAAGCCAACAGAAGAAGTACTTATCCGAATTTCATACTTGTTTTGTCGGATTTGCTCGGCAGCCAGGTGAATACAATCCAACAACTCTTCTCTTGTGTTCGAAACTTGCGCGTAGACTAAATTTTTCATGTACCCCCATAAATAAAAGTCAAGCGGATTAAGATCGGGTGATCTGGGTGGCCATGCAACAGGACCACCTCGACCGATCCATCTTGGATAATTGACGTTAACCCAATATCGGACAGCAATTACGAAATGTGGTGGTGCCCCATCCATGTGAAACCACGTCTCGTCGAACATTCAGTGGGACATCCTCTACAAGACCTGCCAGTTCGTCAATAAGAAATTGAAGGTAATTGTCCGCATTTAACCTCCCAGGAAGAACGACATCAACAAGTCATCGATTAGGGCCGCCCTAACGTTAATAGAAAATTCATGTTGAAATTTAGATGGGCGTATAGCTTTGGGATTTTCTGATGACCACCTGTGCAGGTTTCTCAGATTTGTAACACCACTTCTCGTGAACGTAGATTCATCTGTCCAGAGGACTGTTCTGCAGAAATTAAAATGAAGCCGTGACTGTCTTAATATCCAGGTAGAATAAACTAGACGAGCATAGTGGTCTGTCTCAAGCAAACCGTGTTCCCTGCGATAGTGATATGGATATAAAATGCGCCAAACTGTCGTTCGTGGCACTCCCTAATTGTCTAGCGATTCGACGTACACTGAGAGTTGGATCCTTTGTAACAATAGCTACTGCTTCTTCCTCTAAGTCTGCTGGCAAATTTACTCCTCGGTCGAAAAGATAATCAAGCAGTCCGCATTCACGAAATTGTCTGTGGACTTCCAGAAACGTTGTGTAATGAGGAATGCGCCTATCGGGAAACCGATGTCGGTATTCAATAACTGCTTGACGTGCACTGCCGTTACAGTAGCCATACACAAAATTCATGTCCGCATACTCTTGAGAAGAAAATCGGTAAGGCATTTTGAATAAAGAAAACGTGTCCACTCACTAATAAGCTGTTGTATGAACTGAAACGTAGTGTAATCCTTTATTAAAAAATGCAACGTTAGCAGTCATCTGAACATTTGTTTATTGTATGGTATTCATGGTTCAGCACTTACGAAATAAGTAAGAACCTTCTTTATCATAAATCAATTTCCAGTACTCTTTTTTGTAGATCTCCAAGAAATTACTGTATGATATATGATTGTTTCGGCCTTTACTTGATGAAATTCCATTATAACTATTAAGATAAAATAAAACAAATTTTATGAATTTCACTTTTTAATTATCACTGTAACGAGTCGTTTCGCACCAACCTGGGCTTCGTCAGACATATAACTAACTTATTTACAAAATATTTTTTATATTAAACACAAGTAAACAGTAACAAGCAAAAACACATGTTTTATTTTAAAAAATAGTCAGAGGGATGGGTGCTTTTTATTACGGGATGTCTATACAAAACTTTCGCTACGGTTTATAAAAAAATGTACTGTTCTTAAGTAATAAAACTAAAGGTTTACATTATATTACAGGGATAAAGAATTCTATGGAAAAATACTATACACTATGTAACTGTCTGCAAATCAAATAAATAGATTAAGTAAGGGTGAATTATTTGTTTCTAATTGATCATTTAAGATCTTGTCAGTTTTCTTTATTTTATTGATTTCCAGTGACTCTAATAAATTAAGTTTTTTGCCCTTATTTTCTATATGTAATATTTTAAATTCTTTGTTAAAATTGTGTTTCGTTGAATTGATATGAGACGCATATGAAGAGTCACTTTTATTATTTCTAAATGAAGAAAAATGTTCAGTGATAATTAAAAAGTGAAATTCATAAAATTTGTTTTATTTTATCTTAATTACTGTATGCACTACGACTGAACATTGAACGTTGAACATAACGATACGGGACACTTGTATAGATGCAGTACTTTGAAGACGACAATAGCTTCTCGTGTACTCTTCCACATGTATATTTTTTGAAGAAGGTGCATTCCAAAACGTAAATTGTCATACCTCGTACATTTCATCGCACACAGCCTATTCACAACCACTTCTGTTTTCTCTACAAAATCTTCATTATGACCAACACATATTTTTAATATTGGATGCGTCAAAATACAATTTTATCATGAATAAATCGCATTAGGAAATTACATCTACTTCTAATATTAATGTTTTTAATTCTTTGCAATTATGAAAACTTTCATTTAATATTCGAAAATCTATTGTCTGCATATATTAGACTGACTATATACAACGTGTTTCAGAAATAATTACATGTAGTTGTTCATGAATTTCTCCTATAAATTATGAAGTTCTGCATTCTTGAAATGCGGATATAGATTAAATGGTATGAAGATTATCTACAAATTTATCTGTCAAAATTTATCATCGGGAGATATGGTGATGAAATTAATAACAAGTACAATTAGATTATTAATTTATTTAATAATAAAACTTTAAAGATGGGATATTAATCAAACAACCAAGGTAAATAACTAATTTGTAGAAATTTTAATTATTATAATTTATAACAAGTGTTCAAAATGGTCACCATTCTGTTCAATGCATAATGCAATACGACGTTTCATGTTGTCAAAAGTATTCTGCAATACATTTGGTGTTATTTCGTTACATTTAATTGTAATTGTATTCGTCAAGTCATTTAAGTTATTCGTTCTTGTCTTGTATACTTCATTTTTTAGCAATCCGAAAATAGAAATGTGGTGACCGCGCTGGCCATACACCTCTGCTTATAACTCGATGAGTGAAGTAAACTTCTAAAAGCGCTAAATTTTCACGAGTTGTATGTGCAGTAGCCCCATCTTCCTGGAAGTAACCCCCATTGAATTCGTCTTGTTGCACTTGAGTTAAAAGTGGTGTTAATAATTGTTCTCGGTATCGTTGGCTATTAATGTTATTGTGAAAAAATATTGGTCCTATTTTTCTACGACGAGATACAGCTAACCATATTCTAACATTAACATGATGTAAAGGACCTTCGATGTGATTGTTTGGATTGTTTATAGACCATGTTCTGTAATTTTGTTATTTACAAAACCACTTAAATGAAACCATGCTTCATCAGTAAAAAACTTAGATCAAGAATTGCGTCATTATTTAAATTTTCTTGAAAGAAGTTGCAATAATTAAGCCTATTAGCGTGATCTCTAGGTAATATTTGGTGAACAATCGATATTTTGTATGAATACATATTGCAGTGAACTGTAGTAATTTGTTGAAAATGGTCCACAATGAGTCCGAGCTGCTTTTCGGAGAGTTTAGTACTTTTAATAGAGTCCTTTAAAATCTCAGGTTCATTTACGAACGTGGATAGAAAAACAAAATATAAGCATTAAAACAAGCACTTTTCCACAATATGTCTTTATTACAAAAAAAAAAAGAAAAGAAAAAATCTTAATCAAATATTAAGATAGCTAATTGCATTAATAAACAAAAAGCAGGAGGGAAAAAGATTGCGAGATAAGTGACACGCTCGCAATGAAAACCCTCTAATTACACGCGAACAAAATTTAAACTAATTAAATAGTATGGAAAACTTTTAATTTCAATTGTTTACTTTAATCCCAAAATACAAACGTCAAACAGATACAAACTGTTAGCACGCGTGTCTAATACCAGATCATGGGCACATAAACATGAATATAATTTTCCCTCCAACCTGATTTAAAAAAAGTATCTTATTCGTGAATAAAGAAAAAAAATCCCTCATAAGAAATATGAAAATTTGCCTTGCTATTCAAACAACTATCAAACACATCAAACTTAAATATACTCAATAATGAATATAACTCTAACAATCAATTAAATATAATCAATGCATTGAAATATTAAATCTTTAATATTACTTACGTTATTAAAATCATAAAAACTATATTTGAAACACACATGGCAGATAAGTATAAAATTAATCAAAATTAACGAGGCAAAACCCTCGTTAATAATCCCGTAATGAATTCAAATCACCAACAACCAATTAATAACAATAAACGTGATTTTAATCAAAAACTATAGTTAATTAACTATTTCTTTAAAATCAACTGTATCTACCGATATTCTCTGTGTGTCTGAAGGTTACACCGCTCTAATCTCTTTTTCCCGGAGCAAAAATGCGACCACATGTGAAACTATAACTATTATATACGTCACAGAAATATACAGATATAATCAAAAGAATCGGTCCAAACATCAAAATAACATAATTTTCAAAATATATATAAAAATGTCCTGCAAAAAATTAAATGTATATAAATAAAATATATTATTCAAAATTATCTTCGGGGAAAAATCTACCGCAATATGTAAACGGCGCTTCAAAATTCTATGAACGGTACTAGAAGATACGTTCGTTTGATAACGACGAACTGATGATGTATGTCAGTTTTCTCCAACTAGGTTTTCTACGTGTTCAACAATATTTTGCTATGTACGTGGTCTAGGCTTTTAACACAGATCCTGTAGTCAGAAACGACTAGATGAAGTTGATGATGTAAAGCGGTATTATCCACAACTCTATTAGGAAACTGCAAGTGAAACTGTCGCTTACATTCCGCGTAGGAATATTTCCATTGTGCACTTCGAAAATATGCTTCAACAATAAAAATATTTTCTTGCAATCTGTACATTATTTAGTAGTATTGAGTAAAAAAAGTATTTGTAAGAAAAAATTAAACCGCTAGTCACAAAATGACGTTAGATAAATAGTGTGTTATAAATAAAAATATAAAAAAAACACGTAATAATTTGCAAGTACTACTTACTCACTGTCGACTGAGATGAAGTTCTTTTTGAAACACGTTGTATAATTATTCTACCGACCGGTAGCCCAGTGTTAATGCACTGGCTTATCATGGTGGTGGCCCTGAGATCGAATTCAGGACTTACTTTCGAAAAGTACGCGGGCTTGTCAATGCTCACTTTAACTGGCGTCAAATTATTGGGGAATACTCGGGCATGAATTATTATTATTTTTTAGATATTGAGTACTTACAATAATGAAACATGTAAATGTGCAAAATGTCTGTAAAATGTATTATCTTCTTATCCAAGAAACAATGCTAATTAAATGTTAGAAATTAAAAAATATCCTCTACTTTTTGTGTTTATTTTAGGAAATGTTTCAAGATTTATAAATCATTCTTGTGATCCGAATGCTGAAACACAAAAGTGGACAGTCAATGGGGAATTAAGAATAGGATTCTTCAGTAAACGCACTATTCTCGCCGGTGAAGAAATCACATTCGATTATCAGTTTCAGAGATACGGGTAAAGAATAAAATGTTTTCAGTTTGAAAGAAGGTAATTTATGAAATGATGCTACACAGAAGGACGCACGAATTCAATTGAATGCTTACGTATTCCATAAAACTTATTCTAAAAATTGTGACAGGAGAGGGGAGTAAGTAGAATGTGACTAAATTGTAAGTGAAAATTTGATAATTAAACCGACAAAGTATTGAAAAGTGCTGTGAAAGTTCTAATTTTTTCCTTTACTACGTCTCTAGTGCCTATAAATTAAAATAATATGAAATCTTTTGAATCAAATTCGAAAGTGATTTGGATTGATATTAAAAACAAGTTCAGTTTTAAAGTGTACTTCCTCTTTCAACACAATATATTTAAGATTTCATTAGCGGCTCGGTTGAACTTTGAAGAATAATCAGTTACGATCCAAATTACTTTCCAGTAATAATATTGGGAGCTTAGATAGTAAATGTAAGACGAGCAGAACCAAATCATCTCAACGCCAAAATGAATTAGCTTCTCCCTAGTCGTCATATTACTAATCGACAATTATTTCTTCATTTTGAAGATATTCGTTCAATATTATAATCTTTTCAGGCAAATAAATACTTAATGTATCTTAGAATTGTCTTTTAAAGTTCTAATGTGTAATCGTAGATCTAGAATTAATCTATTGCCACATAATACCTAATTATGTCATTTGTATTGTAGTTTAACAATTCAAACCAGTTAATAGATATTGACAAAGAAACTTACAGTGAACCAATGCGACATCTGTCTTTCGGTATGTTTTTTCTCTCCTAAGTAACTGCAAAATGCATCCGCTCATATATTGAACACTGGTACATCATAACATGAACTTGAACTATCTGTTTTAGACCTCTTTAGATCCCAGAGTGTTAGTTATTTGGGATTTTTTATTATTTCAAACTTTATCGTTGTAATAATGGACGAATGATCAACTATTAATTACACCAAAACATGAACATGGAACTACTAATTTCAGACCTTTTGACATAATTGCCGTTGAAATGACTACTGCAATTATTACTATGAAGTGACATGCAATTTCACTTGGATCAGTAGGAGTGGGAATAACATATACATCTAATTTTGTTTGACTAGTACAATCTATTCTTTATGATTCGTGATGATTTAGTTATAATATTAGGCGCTCGTAATAGGTGAAAGCTCATTGGTTTCTAATAAGAATGCCAAAATTCTTAGCTCTACCAATTGACCACCTATTACTCAGATATATCTCCAGGTACAAATACATTTTGCAACAGCCTCGAGTGAGATTTTACGTGACTCAAACCTTCGGAATGAATTTATATTAAGAATTTATTATTTTTGGGTAAACCATTATCAAACATCTTCTTTTGTGCAGCATCTTTCCTAAATTATTTATACAAATCAGGCATACGGTTTTTAAACATTTAAAGAAAATTGCACCATTGTTCAATTTTGAAAATTTTAAATATTTAAATTCATACATTGACCTGCTATAATACAAGCTGCATATGATTTATTCTTTTGTATAATTTTGCAATTTTGTTTCATTTGTTGCATTTCTTCCTTTTAACAAGAAATTTAAAGGTTTTCGAGCTAGTTGTTTCATACAACATACATTTTTCATAAATTCCTTCTTTTTTAAATGCTCCATGAAAGTTTTCTCTTCAATTTTGTGTAATATTTCAGAAAAGAAGCCCAAAAATGTTTTTGCGAGGCGGCTACTTGTAGAGGATGGCTCGGCGAAGAACCCGAAGATGATGAAGATGACGAAGAGGATGATGAAGAGGAGGAAGAAGAGGAAGATGAAGAAGACGAAGTAGAAGATGCAGAAATCGAAAAGACCGACGCTCATGTGGATAAAAAGGATGTTGAAGTGACCGCACTAGCGGAAAAAGTAGAGTCTCAATTGAAACCTGATGAATCTCAGAAGCCGATTGTTGTTAAAACGGAAAAGGTGGTCAGAAAGGAGAAAAAGAGGATTTTGAGGCAGCGCCTACCACGGAAGGACATATTCGAGGACCTAGATGTAAGCGACAGTTGCAGGGCATGTTTGATAAATAACAGAATTTATTTTTGAACACACATTTTACAACGATATACAGATTGACTAAAGTAACAGTGGAAATTGCGAAGCGTATTACACACACTAGCACACGCATATTTATACGTACATGTGACTCTAATGCCCGTAGGCGTAGTTTAGTTACAATAGTGGGGATGCATTCGTCAGTATTTAATATGTGTTTAGTACGGCAGAATGAAAGTGTGGATGTACAGATTTGCTTTAAGGAATTACAGCCGCTATTATAATTGATGTATGTATTCGTTGACATTGAACTGAAACAAAACTCTTTAAAAATTGTAACTAAAATAAAATTATTAATGAAAACGAAATAAAATTCTAAATGAAATGTACAAAATTTATTTTAGTTTTTCGCGAGAGTTTGCTCAGACGCACGCATCGAGATGCGAACAACGAATGCCATCCACGCTCTCCACATACTCCACTACATGAGTGAAAGCCATCCCTATCAGTATTCTTGAAAATTGTTATACATATACGTATATGTGTGTGAGTTTGAAGCTAAATATCTACTTTTAACTACGTCAATCTGTATAGATACATGGGCTATGCAAATGTAAATATTTCGATTAAAACATGTAGCAAAAATCTGGAAAGGCCAAGAAATTTATTTCAAAGTTCCAACAGCGTATTAAGCTGCCAGTTCATTGTTAATATGATATGTCAGTCATATGGAGAAATCGGGTGTGATTATGGAGGTATTTTATTCTGAAAGGTCAATGAATTATCAATGATTAAGTATGGGTCTGACAACCAAGAAATTACATCTCATTACAGCAGCGTTCACTTTCATTGAAAATAAAAGCACCGAAAAAATGTGCACTTTTTCACCTATTTTACTCCGATGCCTCCCACTAATTCCTGTTTTTTAAGGCGGATATTCAAATGAAAAGATGGATCTAACGGGACTGAGAGTTTATATTTCTAGTCACTCCAGTGTCACTTTATTTATCAAACATGCCGTGTGTTTGGGTTTAGTTTTCAATGTTTTTCACGGTTTACTTTTTACGTTTCAGTTGGATGATGAAATTGAAACTTTACAAACTACAGGTCTAAAGAATCAAGCACATACATTAAAACTAAGCAGATTAATGGTGCGCGCTAAAGAGCCAGCCCAAAGGACTAAATTGTTAAGGGTGTTACGAAGAGGAGAGCTTCCTTGTCGCCGACTGTTTCTGGATTATCACGGTCTGCGATTAATACACGGTTGGATGACGGATGCACAGCACATGTCAAGAATCAACAAAAAATTGGAATCCCTAAGGTTTGTATTCTAAAAAAAAATATTGGCCAACACGGCCTGGCAGATGTGAAACATCAAAATCAATTGTTATTTAAAGAAGGGAATATAAAGTAAAGTAAAGAAATATTTAGATAGTCACTATCAGTGTTATATTTCACTATCACTCATCTTTAAAATCGATAAAAAGTTGCAACGTATTCTGTTGGAAATACTTTATTATGCTCGAAAGGACAAACCTGTACACCAACATATTATCAATGTAAGCCAAGCTTATCAAATTTGACTTAAGTTTTCCAGGTATTAGCAATGTACGTATAAACTATCAAGTCTATAAGTCACAGTATGGATATATTTGTCCCGTTTACGCAAATAAAAACTCTGATTTTATGCTCATAAGAGGTATACGGGTTTTAAATGTCGCGCAGTGTACACAAGTAAAGCGATTATAGCGCGCACCGATGAAAACACACACACGCGTAAAAGCGACGAACGACTAGTGTATAGCTTGTAGGGTTAGCGGAAAAAGGGGGCGCCAGCATACACACAGATTATAACGTTCACCGATATACACGATGCGCAGCAGAGAGAGGGGAGCGTCAGCGGTATGGCGAAGAGAGGGGAGCGCTGACTGAATGGTCGTCGCGTGATGGCATTCAGGAGCCGAGTTTATCCGCGGCGCTCCTTATCACATCAAAAACTATTTATCAGTTACATGTTAGTTTTCTTTGTAATTCGAATACTAAATTAGTTATATCGGGTGTTCAGTTAAAAACGTCATCAAGTAGCATATGAAATTTGTAAAATAATTTGAGGAATTATATTATTATATTATTTGAGGTCTTATACCTTTCGTCCATCAAAATGAGAAACATTCAAAACTCAATTTAAATATAATTATTCAGTTTATTTAATTAAAAATTACATTAATTGCTGAAAATATATGTTGCATTTCAACAACATTGTCCAACAACGCTGGATTAGCATTACGAGGGTCAGGTGAACAATTCTCGGCCTGACAATGAAAGATTGCGATTTTCAGTTAAAAAATGATTTTATTTTTCTACATAATCTCTCTTGACTTCAACACACTTGGTCCAGCGTTTCTCCAACATCAGTATTCCTTCCCGGGAAGGCTGTGAAAATATCCATCATAGGCCCGCTCAACTTCTTCATTGGACGCGAAGCGCTTCCCAGAAACAAATTCTTCAAGTTTGGGAACAGATGGAAGCCTGAGGTTGCCAAATCAAGATAATAGAAGGGATAGCCAAGCAAATAATACCCCAAATCCCGCAGTTTTCCCATTGCCAACGCAATTTTGTGAGCAGGTGCGTTGTCCTGGTGAAACAAGATTTTTTTCTTCTTCAAGCCAGGCCTCTTCTCGCGAATTTTGGCGTCCAGCTGGTCAAGAAGGTTGGAATAACTTCGCTTGTAATTGTGCAAGGTAATCAATTAACAGGATCCCTTTCGCATCCCAAAACACACTGAGCACATGACCTTTCCGGCAGATGCGCTCGACTTCGCTTTCTTTGGCGCTGAACCACCAGCTTCCACCCACTGCTTCGACTGCTGTTTCGTTTTTGGCGTGTAGTGGTAGACCCATGTCTCATCCATGGGAATAAATCGCCGCACAAAATCGGTCGGATCCCTATTGAATCGGTCCAAACATTGCTGCGAAAGTCGTCAGTGCATTTGCTTTTGATCGGCATTCAGCAAATGCGGCACGCACCTTGCTAATTCTTCTTGCAAGATGTTTCGCACCTGTTCTTCCGATATCCCCACGGCCTCAGCTATCTCACTCACTTTCACACGCCTATCATCGAACACGATATCATGCACCTTTTCGATGGTATCCGGTGTGATTGCTGTTTTTGGCCGTCCTTCACGTGGGTCATCTTCGAGTGACGTGTGACCACGTTTAAAATCAGCTTCCCACGGTTGACATTGAAGGAACAGAGTCCCCGCAAACTTTTGTCAACTTCGGATGAATTTCCTTAGGGGTTAATCCATCCAAAACGAAGAATTTTATGACCGCACGATATTCAAGTTTATCCATTTTAACGAAAAACACGCAAGACGTCTACTGCGAAAATTCGTGTAAACAAACTACTAATGACAGGTGCACCCAGGCAGGAATCATAAATTTTCGCTGATTGGAACGCCATCTCTGTGTCAGGCTGAGAATTTGACACCTTACCCTCTCGTAATTACTTTACTTGTCAAAACGGAATTATTCTGACAAATGTCAAGTGTAAAATTACAAGGATCAAGCTACGACTTCCATTATCGGCTTTATTTTATTCTATCAAACAATCACAGGTAAATTGATGAAGTTTTTAAATGAACACGCGTTATTTCAATCTAGTTTTACCTTAAACTCAATGTTAAACCTATATGGTATTGTCCAGTTTATAATCAAATTTCTAATGATCTTAAACCTTTTCACATAAACATATTATTCTCTTGGTTACTTACAATTTATTTCTGAACCTTTCTATTTATACTTAAGTATAGCAAGCGCCAATTAAGTTGGCGCGAGGAGGGGGTGCGCAGAAGCCGTTTTTAAAAACGTCCACCCCCACTACTCAAGTAATTGTCAGAATAAATTTGTCAATGACGTTTGACGGAACATAATGTCTTTGCTAGGGGATCATAAAGTGATACACGCTCAGAGGTTAGAATTATCTGACATTTGATGTAAAACCAAATACAAATCTCCCCACTACTTTTAATCCTGCGCGAACTTACCCCTCCTCGCGCCAACTTAATTGGCGTTTGCTATAACTGTTTAATTACTATTATTTTACGTTTGAGATACTGCAAGGTTCGATATTCCATCCATTGTTCTTATTTATGTTAATAATATGAAATACTAAATATTGAAACAACAATATTCTGTATCTTGAATAAAACTTGAATGGATGAAGATCTGTTTACAAACTAAAATGTTATTTCACGTTACAATTTTCGAGAATATACTTATTATACCTTCTACAATTCATTTAGATATGTAAATGTTGGAATTTATTTTGGTATCTTTAATTATATGCATATGCACTCTTTATTCCTGAGTTATATGATAACTTATTATGAGTGTTCTACTTAAAAAATCTTCTTTTGCAGGCTGGAAATTTTGCAGACATTGGCTACGTTACCCATACCAAACAAAACCATGTTGCAAGACAGCAAAGTATTGCCAACTGTTGAGAAATGGTCTGTCAAATTAGAAGAAGTGTCACCAATAGATTCAGATAGCAACTCCCCTAAAATCGAATCAGAAAGTGTACCACGTACGATACCAGAAGGAGTAACTCCTAACAATAATGGAACCGGTAAAGGTAGATCGGGCATTGCACCTTCTTCAGTGACTGAAAAAACGGTCCAAATAAATAAGAGTTTCACAATGCGTCGTGAATTTTCTAGTGATGTAACCGACCGATACCAAGAGGATATGGACATTTCACCCATGCCTTTTGATGAAAAGGAGTCTGTTACAGAAACGAAGAATGTACCGTTAAGAAACCCATCGTCATCGTCAAATTTATGTGTTGATGATTACGAAACAGAAATTATTGCTCTGGCGTTGAAATTATTAGAAGAATGGTCTGTGCTGAAGGAAGTTTTTAGAATTCCAAAGAAAGAACGTATCGAACAAATGAAAGAACACGAACGGGAAGCCGATCGAAAATACAAAGCTGGTTTAGGCTTAGACAATCAGGATATTGTATTAGAGAAGAAGGACTTCTATAGGTATCCCTGGACAAAGCGTCAGAAGAAGAAGAAACGAAAGAGCTCACGTATGGATAGAGACGCTTATTTCGATAAATATGAGAGACGGAAAATGTTCGCGTTACAAGTAGAACAACGAGAAATGGAAAGGAGAAGGAGTCAACGAGAATTCTGGCGACAGCACGAACAAAGATGCGTTGTAATGGGAGCCGATCCTCGATTTACTGCACCTTTCGAACCTAACCAGGAATATCAGTGCGTATGGAATCCTCAGACTGGGCAGTGGCAAAATTATCCACTTCCGAGAAACCAGAATTTCAACGCAAACATACCTCCTCATCATCATGTACAACATCATCACCATCATCATCCTCCACAACAGCCCCACCAACAACATTTACCACCCGGGCAACCGAATCAGCAGCAAATGTTGATGCCTCAACACGGCCACATGATGTCCAACCAGCCGCCGACGATGCCTGTTAATCACCCATCTCCTTCTATGCTGCCACCCATGCCACAAAATCAGCAGATGATGAAACATATGCCACCTGTAAATTTACCCCCAGCTCATGTAATACATCCAAAGCCGCAACTTACATTTAATCCTCAACCCCCACCACTTCCCCATCCTTCCAATCCCGGTCAACCCATGTTTAATACTAGACCTCCTCCCAACTTGAATCCGCCACCCAATATGAATCATTTGGCGAATGTCAACGTTTCGAATGCGCCGCCGTCTACATATGGACAACAGCAGCGCGCTCCTTATCCACCGGTGATGTCGGATCATATGCAGCAACAGCAGCAACCGCAAATAGCGAATTATCATTTACCTCCGGATAATCAAATTGCAACTTCCACACCAATGGGGTTGCATATAAATGCGCCACCATTGCAGTCAAATGTACATCATAAACCCCCGCCACCTCTGCCGGCTTTGCCATATCAGGAAAGTATCAAGGAACAAGCAGATGTTCTCCAGGTAAGTTTTTATTACACTCTGACTCCTACAAAACAAATATCCTTAATGCTTTTTTGTAATATTCTAAGATAGTGGAACTTGCTTCGTATGTTCTGTAAGAATTATTTGGTTTTGAAATCAGCTGCATTTCCAGATGTGCAATAAAACACAATAGCTTCAATCTGTTCATTTAAAGTTGATTTTTACAATTATTCTGGAGATAATTATCGCAGTATTCTAAGCATTATGGCCCGGTCTTTCCATCTCTGGTTCTTAATCAGCACCCGTTAACTTTAACCATAAGATTTGAATTGAATCTTTCCACTTACGATTAACAATAAGTACCAGTTAAAGTGCCTCTAAATGGCACTAAAGTTAACAGTTGGAAATAGTTCCCAATAAAATGATAACCGGTACCCAAAAGTACTCGAAGTGTAAGCGAAGACATCCGAATGGATTATATGACAGACATTTTGCTAACATAAACAAATTGCATGTTAATATCTATATATGCTATATAATGAGTCATTATATAGCATATATAGATATTAACATGTCATTATTAATGACACCTCTTGTTGACCCTAGAGATCCTGCTGAATATTTATATAAGTGTCCCGTATCGTTATGTTCAAATTTAGGACTGTAAAGTAGACTTCATTTCAAGTAACAAAAACGCAAAACTTGTACATCTATTTTTATTTGTTTCAAAGTTACAGATCTATGAATGTCATTGTCAGATCATGAAAAAAAATGTAATCCTAAAGTCAATAAAAACTGATTTTATTTAAAAAAATTAATAATATTTTCGAAATGTCCACCTCCTTGTTGAATGCAGGCTTGTGCCCGTAAGCCTACAGAAGAAGTACTTATCCGAATTTCATATTTGTTTTGTCGGATTTGCTCGGCAGCCAAGTGAATACGATCCAACAACTCTTCTCTTGTGTTCGAAACTTGCGCGTAGACTAAATTTTTCATGTACCCCCATAAATAAAAGTCAATGGGATTAAGATCAGGTGATTTGGGTGGCCATGCAACAGGACCACCTCGACCAATCCATCTTGGATAATTGACGTTAACCCAATTTCGGACAGCAATTCCGACATGTGGTGGTGCCCCTCCATGTGAAACCACATGTCTCGTCGAACATTCAGTGGGACATCCTCTAAAAGACTTGGCAGTTCGTCAATAAGAAATTGAAGGTAATTGTCCGCATTTAACCTCCCAGGAAGAACGACAGGACCAATCAATAAGTCATCGATTAGGGCCGCCCAAACGTTAATAGAAAATTCATGTTGAAATTTAGATGGGCGTATAGCTTTGGGATTTTCTGATGACCACCTGAGCAGGTTTCTCAGATTTGTAACACCACTGCTCGTGAACGTAGATTTATCTGTCCAGAGGACTGTTCTGCAGAAATTAAAATGAAGCCGTGACTGTCTTAATATCCAGGTAGAATAAACTAGACGAGGATAGTGGTCTGCCTCAAGCAAATCGTCTCCCCAGCGATAGTGATATTAATAAAAGCCCTCACGTTTTAAAATTCGCCAAATTGTCGTTCGTGGCACTCCTAGTTGTCTAGCGATTCGACGTACACTGAGAGTTGGATCCCTTGTAACAATAGCTACTGCTTCTTCGTCTAAGTCTGCTGGCAAATTTACTCCTCGGTCGAAAAGATAATCACGCAGTCCGCATTCCCGAAATTGTCTGTATACTTCCAGAAACGTTCTGTAATGAGGAATGTGCCTATCGGGAAACCGATGTCGGTATTCAATAACTGCTTGACGTGCACTGCCGTTACAGTAGCCATACACAAAGTGCATGTCCGCATACTCTTGAGAAGAAAATCGGTAAGGCATTTTGAATAAAGAAAACGTGTCCACTCACTAAAAAGCTGTTGTGTGAACTGAAACGTAATGTAATCCTTTATTAAAAAATGCAACATTAACAGTCATCTGAACATTTGTTTATTGTATGATATTCTTGGTTCAGCACTTACGAAATAAGTAAGAACTTTCTATATCATAAATCAATTTCCAATACTCTATTTTGTAGATCTCCAAGAAATTACTGTATGCACTACGACACGTGTTTATTTATTTTAAGATAACATTTTATTATACGACGTTATAGATCTGTTACTTTGAAACAAATAAAAATGGATATACAAGTTTTGCGTTTTTTGTTACTTGAAATGAAGTCTACTTTACACTCCTAAAATTTTAACATAACGATACGGGATAGCTTGTATAATGAAAGCCAAATTCGAACAATTATTGAAAGAATTTTTAGAACATGGAAGCGAAGGTTTCCAATTTTAACAGTGGGATTACGGTGTAAAATACCAGTAGCACAAGAAATAATATTAGCTACAGCTATTCTGCATAATATAGTCCGAATGCAAAATAAACCAGAATTTATTGAAAACGGTGATAATCACCATAATCATTGATGATATGGAAGATTAAAATAATCTAAATCAATATAGAATTAACAATAATATACAATAGGAATTAATAGCCTATTTTTGGAAGATAGTGTAAATATATCAAATTACACAAATTGTACATAACATATTAAAATATTTATTTGAATTAAGTTTTTGTCGTTTCATTAATCTAGAATGTGCTTTTTAACAATAAGCATTTTCCTAGAATATTATTAAATAGAAATACTTTATTATGCAAATATTCATATTAAAATAACACCCAGCTATATACATAGTTTTAATTTACAAATGTTAAACAGATATGTGGTAATATGGCATTAGAACATAAAAGCCATGTAGTAGTTATATATTTTTATTATTAAGTTAAATAAAATACTAATTTGAATTATATGGTTTTCGTTTTAATTATAGTTAATTAAATTTTTATACGAACTTTATACAGTTCTTCCTTGCGATCAGAATCTCTTTGGCGTTCTTGAAATAGGAGCTTTGCTTTTTTAAGCTCGTATTCTTTAATTAGGCTTTCAGTTTTGGTCAAATTAATTTGTAACTCTACCAATTCCATTTTTTTTTTCGCTAATGTAATTTTTTCAGTTGTTTCAATTTTTTAAAAAAGCATTAAATTTATTTGTGTACGCCGTTCACGATTCGAAGACGTGCACGTCATCAATGATGTCAAAACAATGTTCTGAAATCATTTGCAAAATCCATTGGTAAAATCGATTTGTTTACATTTTAGGTTACGGTAGTAAACTCTTATGTTAAACTTGCAATATTTAGGTTATAATTTATAAATAACCGAATTTATTAATTCTCAATTAATCAAACAATAAAACAATCGAAAACTTTATACGTATTTAGTAATAAATAGAATACTAAAAAGACATTTGTGTTACATCAAAATATAGGTTGAAAGAAAATGAAAAGTACTAGATCAATTTTTTCAAATATCTATTTTGTACATCTCGTAGACAACATTTGTTATAGCACATTCAGCGAAGTAATCAATCTCCACTATAGGTGTCTTGTTGTCATGTTTCCGTTTGGGGCTGCAAATTGCGTGTCCGTTTTGTATTTCCGAGTAAATTCTGCTGACAGATGTCACGCTTACTCCTAAAACTTTTGCTGCACGCTACAAAAATGCAATATGTAATATGAAATTATAGCAAAATACAAAGACGATTTTACTTCTATCGCGGTTAATAAAGGCAGCAACGGTCCATCATTATCGCGTTCTGCTTCACAGTTTGCAATCGCGGATGTAACAAGTCGCTTACATTGGCTGTAAAATGCTTTCGGCATTTCAAACCAAGAGTAAACAAACACACGTAAAATATGACAGAACGATATGTGTCAACACTGGACATTCGCACCAACATAAATATGCATTCACAATGATGTTGTTATATAAATATTATACTTCGTTTATTGTTTTTGTGATGGTGATTCCGAAAATACTGTTGATGACGTGCACGTCTTCGAATCGCGAACGGCGTTTGATAACCTCCCATGCTTCTTCTTTTTCTTCCAACTTTTTACATTACTTTTTTTGTTTTCAATATCTTTTTTTTCTATCGTAAGTGAAACTAATTGCGCTATTTCCACTTTGCTAAAACTAACACTCCTTTCTCTTTTTTTACAATTTTGTTCCATGATGTAACTTGTTTATTATAACCACGACAATTAAAACGAAAGGGTAAGATACTATACTAATGGATACTAGTGCGCATAAAACTGTAGAGGTCATATACAACCGCTTAGCTGCCGAAAGTTATTCTATTGCCGTCCTTTTTCAAAACATGTAACGTTTTTCTCTTTTTCTAAGAACATTGCCAACACAAATATATTTGACGTTTATCCTGGTTTACAAACCGGCGATTAAAATGCATTGGAAACACCCATTTCCCTTAATCGTCAGATTTTTGTTTTAACAGTTAGTTAATCCGAATTGAACCAGAGGTGGAAAGACCGCGCAATAATCTTGTAGACTTTGCGTTTAAATCATTGAATATAAATTTATTTATATTCAAATTTATAAATTTATATTCAATATAATCCAAATTTTACTTTCATAACAAATCTCATTTCAAAAACAAATAATTTCATCCTTAAATTATCATGCATTACTATATTTGTTCCATGACACTGTTGTGCTATGTATTTTTTCATAGAAGGTGAAATTTAGGTTGCGTCATCCTCAGATTCACTAAACATGTAACACATTTCGTTATTGAAAATTGAAATGTCTATTTTATGATATTATATGACACTATATTATTACCTATTTGTTCGTAAGTAATATTTACTATATTTTTTTTAATTCGGAGGAGTGTTTTTTAAATTGAAGCGCTAAAAAGTAGGGTTGCTGCAAATTCATTGCATTTTTCGCAAAGTAATGTGAATATGTGCCGACTACATGTAAAAAATATTAACATCTGTTCCCTTAATGCAACTTAAGGCTTCCTAATGTATTCGGAACCACAGTCCTTAATAGCTTATTGACAGAGCAATGGTCTGGCAAACCATGGACGTGGGTTCGAATCCTGCTTAAAGGCGAATTTTTCCAACTAAAAAATTCGAATAATTAGTCGTAAAATATAGAAAGCAATATTTACAAGTGGGGTTGCTATTAGTCAGTGTTCGTCAAAAATTACACTAGCAAAATTGCAACATATGGAATTTCGCTAGTGTAATTTTGGTCGAAAACTGACCAATAACAACCCTGCTTTTGAGAGCTTCAATTTAAAAAACACTCCTCCGAATTAAAAAATAAGAGTATTGTTTAAATTACACGTGAAAAGAATTAAGACGCGTTAGATTCCGATAAAATAATACAATGTATTATATCATAAGGAAGTTATGTGATTATGTGGCCAATAATTCAATATTGCTTTGATTCTTAAACAAAAGCCTTACAATGCTACGAAATGAAAGAGGTTCCTAAGAAATTTAAAATTTCGGTTGGCGATATACGATAAAGAAGATTACAGTGCATTGAAACCGGTGCCAATGCAAATCTTAGCAGATTGGCATAGCTAAAATAACTATAAAAATAGTTAGTGTATTCTAGCTACAAGTGAGATACGCGTCAGACATCTCTAAAAATTACCACAAAGCCAGGTAAGAGAATATAATAAAATAATATCGAATCCCCACCCTCCAGTACACAGTGATTTGCCTGACGCCGGCCTGTCGAGACTGAAGTCGAGATCTTCTCAACTACTTCTAGCAGAACAACTTATAGCAGAAGATTTCGACCCAAATAATAAATGGAGAGAGTATTGGGAAGCCTTAAAACCCGCACAAGCGACCCATATCATTGATCCTACCGTACCCTTACCAGGAATGGAGCTGACTCACCATGTGTGGAAGACAATAGAATAAGAACTTCCCACGGAATTTGTCGTGACTCATTCTATAAATGAGGACTGACTGATACACCAACTTGCGAATGCGGAGAACCTCGCCAGACTATTCACCATATTACAACTGAGTGCCTCCTTACAGCATATGGAGGCGAGATGAGTGACTTCTTTGAAGCAACTGACTCCGCGTTGGATTGGATCAATGGCCTCGATTTTTAAATTTAACTTTTCGATGTATAAATCCATGTTAGCCATACGCTAAATAAATAAATAACCGTAAAGTTAAACCAAACACCAGGGCAAAATATATTTGTAGAAACTGGTGAAAGCCCCGCGACTTCATAATCTTCACTGCTGCAGAAAAGCCTTTACTTAGATGAATTAATAAAGTAAATGAATTGATATGGATAAAAGAAGACCAAAATTTGCCTATTGACTGGAAAAGTGCGGTATGAATAAAACAAATCGAAATTCGAAATCTTTGAAATTAAACAATGAATTTTCCTGCGCCGCACGTAGGGACAAATAACCGAATTACGACGACAAAAATGGAATTTTTTATTTTGTTAAATGTAACCACTATTGCACTTAATATGTTCTATATACCAGTACGCAATCAACCTATAAGTATTTATTTTTTTAACTCATCATATTAGTCTGTACTTGCGTTCAAAGTATTATTATCTGTTACACGCACTTATACCTGTCAGCAGCATCTATAGCGTTTATTGTTGCTACACTCGACAATTTTTTGTAAACTTACAGTTTAAAGTTTTTTAAATATATTTTTAAGCATCAGGTATCTAATTTAATTTGCAGTTATTATTAAAATAACAATTATATGTAGTGTAGATATAGTATAATGTTTTTATTATGAAATATATTGAAAAATTTACTTTAGCTAGAGCTATAAAAAAAAGTTCCAAACAGTTCCACGACTTTTCCTTATAAGTTAAAAAAAACAACTAGTAATAAGTGTAAAAAAGTCAAGTGGAGGTCCCCCCGTTTCCCCTTTCAATAAATAGAGCATATTTTCCTTAGGTAGTACACCTAATTCTGAAAATGACACATGCAAATGACATTTTTTTTAATTCGCTAAATTTTTCATTCTGTACAGTCTCCTCACAAAATACTTGTGCGCACCACTGATGTATACTTAAACTGTTACGAAAAAATATAAAAAGGGGAATTCCGTAACTAAATTGTAACTAACAGAACCGCAATAGCTAAATATTTCATTCAGTGCAGTCTTCTCACAAAATACTTGTGTGCACGAAAATATATTAGAAAGGGGAATTCCGTAACTACATTGGGTGTACTGAGATCTGTGCTTTAAAGAAGATGAAAATGAAGAGAAAGGAGTTATTTAATGTACTGAAAAACCAACAATTTTATAATTTGTCATCATCAAAGTGTAATGAACAACTATTACAGTATATTTTGGGCAAAATTGGTGTTAGTGAGCTTTCTGAAGATTTAATAAAACAAATAAAACAGGAAGTTAAAGTGTTTGTTTCAAAGATGTTTACGAAGTGGCGTGAGTGTAATTATATGTATGAGCGTTTTAACAAGAAGCACATAAACTGGCTTGACGAAAACCTAAAACTCCCGGAGATACAACCACCACTGCTTCCATTATCGGTAGGAACACATTCAGAACAAAAGATGCGAGGCAGACCCAGAAAATCATTTGAAGAAAGTTCTCATCGCAGTAAGCAAAGACATGTAAGAGCAATTGTATCAGATCTTAATTCAGAAAAATTATGTTTGGCTACAGAAACAAGCTTGGTGAAATCAGGCAACAGAAGTGCAGCTGATGTTGTGAATTAGCCATCAATTCTTCACCCAAAAGTTTAAAAAGAATGAAATTGGCACATGATACTTCATCTTCTGCTTCTGTAAAACCTTACAATCCTGAGAAGCTTTAGCTCTTATAGTGGACCTTGGATTGACAAAAGAGGATTATATAACGATGCGACTTGGAGCAATAGAAAGAGGAGCTAATATTTATCCCTCATATCATGTGATAGGAGAGGCCAAAAGAAAGTGTTCTCCAGCAAATATTGAGATAAACGAAAATGAGGCTGTGGTACCGCTTCAAGATCTTCTTGCACATACTATGCAACGTCTGGCTCAAGTTCAGACTGATGTGATACTACAGTATATTTCCACTGACTGTGATACAATTGAAGTTTATTATAAATGGGGCTTGGATGGCAGCGGTGGACACAGTATATATAAACAAAATTTTGCGAATAATTCAGCATATGCGGACTCTAATATAATTTTATGTACGATTGTGCCACTGCAAATGTGTGAATCTAATAGCAATAATGACAAAATATTTTGGAAGAACATGTCACCATCATCGACCAAGCATTGTCGACCAATCTCATTCAAGATAAAAAAAGGAAAACGTCCAAAATGTGAAAGAAGAGTATAACGAAATTCAAAATCAAATATTGCAATTGGAGCCCACATCAATCGTACTTGACGGTAAAGAAATAAAATTTAAACATATCCCTATATGTACAATGCTGGATGGAAAGACTGTCAACATTTTGAGTGATACTGCAAGTTCACAAGCGTGTAATGTTTGTAAAGCTACTTCCAAAATTTTAAACGATTTAGAAAAATTAAAGAATAGAGTCTGTAATGAAGACACCTTTACGTATGGGATTTCGGTGCTACATGCACATATTATATGTTATGAATATTTACTACATATAGCATACAAATTGTAACTACAGAAATGGCAAGCAAGAGGTGACAGTGCAAAACAAGAAGTAAAAGAAGAAAAGGGTGAATAGCAAGTTTTATGAACAAATGGGCCTTGTTGTTGACCAGCCGAAACAAGGTGGAGGCAATAGCAATGACGGTAATACTGCACGAACATTTTTTAAGAATCCTTCGCTCGTTTCAGAAATAACTGGAATTGATAAAGACTTAATAGAAAGATTTGCAAATATACTGTCAATAATTTCTTGTGGGCATTACATCAAGGAAGAAGTATTTAAAAACTATTGCTTTGAAACAGCAGAAATGGCCATTAAACTTTATGGCTGGTACAAAAGAGTGCCACTGTTCATAAAATTTTAATTCATGGAGCTGATATTATAAAATCTTTACCTTTACCAGTAGGCCAACTGTCAGAAGATGTAATTGAAGCAAGTCATAAAGAGTATAAAAATTTAAGACAATATCACTCCAGAAAAACTTCAAGAGCCAATACCAACAGTGACATATTTAACTGGATGCTGGTTTCTTCGGACCCTGTCGTGACCGATAACCGAAAAAAAGGTAAGAAAAGTAAAGCAAAATTTAATGAAACTGTATTAAATATGCTAAGGCTGCCCACTTTCTGTGGCAACGAAGAAGAGAATTATGAACAGGAGTTTGATGACGTCCAAGACTATGAAGATGTTAATATAGAATAAAATAAAAATTAATATTATGTCCCCGTACGTCATCTTGATAATTAAAAAAAAAATGTGAAACAATTAATTATAATTCTTATTATTTTAAGTAGTATCATCACCAGTTGATCAAATTTAAATAAAAACTTAAAAAAATATAATTATTAATTTCGCTTTTTATAAGTATTCTCGTTTTAAGTTTTTAATTAGGCCTAATGTTTTGAAATTTGAATTTTTAATTTTTAAAAACTGACATAAAAAATCCCGTGTAATAAGTTTTAAGTGAATTCGATCAATTTTATAAAAATTGTACGCCATATTGGATCCGCCATTTTGAATTTTTAAAAACTAACATCAGATTCATAATCAGCGACCCTAAAAACCTTGAGGTACCTAGTTTTATTAAAATTTATTGAATCCATATGAAGTAAATAATTTTGTCGCACTAAATTTTCAATTTGTCCCTGTGTGCGCCGGTAACAGATAAATACTTCAAGGAACGCTGCAGAGTCGACACTGAAATACGGAAGAAGTAACGTCAATACTTTGGGATATTTTGGAGGACGTACGATGGGTTCAATTTGACACAAAATTTACAACAGAAATATTACTGAATCCTTCACGATTACGCTGCGTCTGACAGAAGAAGATTACTTGATTCTAATTTCGTTCTCCAACAAGATATGATGCCAAAAATTCTTCCAAATTGTGTCAGACTTCGTACGCAAAAAGGAAAAATCTTTAAAAAGTGAGAACGTCCTTCCCAAATTGCATATTTATCTCTGATTGAACTCTTATGGAACAACAAATCCATAACAGCTATAAGAAGATACAATTTAATAAATTAGTGGCCAGAATACCAACTGTATGTTATTTTAACATTTATCTATTATTCGTATGTTTTTTTTTTGTTTATTTTGTATCTTTTTTTAGAAATAAGCATTAGTTTTTTGTTTTTTTTCATATTCAGAAATTCATATTTTAAACTTTTGCACGGCGGTGTATATTTGGTTGTACATTTTTGTATTTACCGTTTCTTATTTTCTAATACAAAAATTTAGTTATTAGTATATATTTCCGCGATCAATTCATAGCCAGTTAAATTGAAAATAAGAAACTAAAAAGTGTATTCTGAAACCACATCCAATCTTTATCTCTACCGGAAATGAAAAATACGTGACATAAAATGACATTTGATAATAACAAAATATCTAACCTTACATTTTCAGAGGAATTAGGTTTAATGCACATGTAAAAACTAATGGAAGACAAATACTAGGTTTTCTGGTTTAGGATTGAATTATATTATAACAAAATCTTATGAATCAGATTGAGTTCTACCTATTTCTTTACAGTAATCATCAGTATATGATTATTAGTTTTTTTTTCAAGAAATATATTTATGGAACACGTTTATTACATGTAATAATTTTACAATCAGATTGGTGGTAAATAAATAAACTGAAGTAATACTTCATTTGTTACATCTGCATCAAAAATATTAGTTTATTATATTAAACCATTATTAAAAATTATCATCGCTACTGTAATTAAAATGTTTAACATTGATAACATCATAAATGAAATGGATCTCTGTTTCCACCTATCTTTTAACAACAAATTTTCAGCCACAAAGGTATAAATAAGCGGATCCATAAAAATTTCTTAATAATTGATTTACTAAACTCAATCTTTGTGTTTTTATTTCTATCGTGAAATATTTTTGTAGGTTAAATTCATGGGTCCCATACCTCCACCAGTAAAACTACCGCCGAAATGGAAATGTGCCAAGGATAAATACGGCAGACCATATTATTACCATATTAAAATTAGGAAATCACAGTGGGAACCTCCAGAATTTCCACCCGAAGAAAATGAAGAACGTAATAATAACATATACTGGAAATTATTTTTTGAAAGAAAGTTCGCTAATTTGACATTATTAACTATAAACTGAAGTAATTCTTTGATGTTTAATTGAAACTATAGATAACTTACGTAAGATTATAGATTACGTAATCGTGGTTATTACATCCAATTATTGTTCGTCTTATAAGACTTTGCTGTGAATCAAAATAACCGGTCTAAATTTGCGTGCATCAACATTTTATGAATTGATACATACAAGAATCTTTTATATCAAAACAAAATTTACCAGGAAAGCTGGAAAATACAATGTTTTGTCAGTGTATATATTTCAACAAGCGTTGTATTGATGTTGGCCAAGTTGTTCTTCCATGATAATGAAAAAGAATTCATTGGTGGGGATTTAATATTGAAATTATTAAAATATAAGGAGAGATACTATTCTGTAAGTAATTGCGAAGCATTAATATGATCGTATAATGCATTTTAGAGAATAATATCAGTATATTCATCAAGTAAAGCATAGTTTTTACAAAGAATTATATGCTATAAAATGGCGAACTTTGTTTTAAAATACTAATAGATTGATTATATTAATCTTCCTAATTTCTTTGCTTTTTTTCTTTTTTAGTATCGGAATCAACTTCCAGTTCAGAAACAAGTAGTGTAAGTTCGGAATCTAGTTCCGAAGAAACTGATAGCGACGACGAAATTGACGATGCAAAACTGCTTTTACAACTGAAGAATAAATTTAAGCAAATAGATTCGATGAAGAGTGAAAAATTGGACTCGGAAAAACCGGTGGGTGTTGGTGCGACGGGCGAAGGAGATGATGATACCGAGGAAGCCAAAGAAAAATCACTTGACGATAGATTAATCGAAGAGTTTTGCTTCATGAAAGGCGATACGTCGCTTCAAACTAAGAGGAAGCGTATGGGTCTGGTTCAAGAAATTCTGATAAGTGTAAGTAGCAATACGAAATTATTTTAATTAAAACGCAATAGCTTTAATAAGAGGGTCACCTTTTATATTTTTACAAAATCTGGAAAGAAAACAAAATTTTTGGGAACAAACTATTTTATTGTATTTCAAAATATTCGCCTTTATTGGTCTATACACTTTTGCATGCGTACGAACCAGTTCTCAAAACATTTTTTCCACTCTGAAGGTTGTATCTCAGAAACATGGCTTGAAAAAAGGCTTCGACTGCTTCTTGAGGTGTTGAAAATCGCTGTCCACGCATTTTTTGTTTCACAGTTGGGAACAAAAAGAAATCATTCACCAACAAGTCAGGTGAATATGGAGAATGAGACATTATTTCAACACTTTTCTCCTTCAAATAGTCAACTGTTAGATGTGGTGTATGGGAACTCGCATTGTCGTGATGAAGAATAATGGGACGTTTTCGGTTGTTCTTCCTGATTTCGTCTATAACTTTTGGCAAACAAATTACTGTATACCATTCAGCGTAAACAGTTTTTCGATCCTCTAAAGGAATTGTTGCGATGTGTCCTGTACAGCCGAAGAAACAAGCGATCAATTTCTTGGAAGTGCTCCTTGCACGAACAACTTTTGTGGGGTTCGGTTCGTCTTGGAACACCCGTGCAGTAGATTGTTGCTTGGTTTCCGGCTCTACGCATATGTCCATATTCCTACGTCGAATTTCTTGCCATCTCTTTACACCAATTGACACGAGCAGCTTTCTGTGCTTCGGTCAAGTTATGTGGAATCCATCTGGAACATATTTTTTTACAAATAAATGTTCATGTAAAATCGAATGAATTGCAGTCTGCGATATGCCAAGAGATGCCTCTACCTCACTGTAAGTCACATGTCGATCGTGTTCTATCTTTTTCCGCACAGCAGCGATGTTTTTTGGAATCACAACAGTTTTTGGTCGACCTTTACGTGATTCATCACTCACTGAGGCACGACCATGACGAAATTCTGCAAACCAATTGTAAACTGTCTTCTCTGATGGTGCTTCATTGCCAAAAGTTCACCGAAGCGATATAATGCATTCTTGTGGAGTTAGGCCTTTTTTTATAATCGTAAAAGATTATCCAACGAAAAAACCTTCACGAGTAATCACCATTATTTTACAAACTCACTGTCTTAAAACTGTCACTGTCAACAAACTACTGACTCAATTTTTAGCTCTCGCGGATTTTTCATTGACAAATGTCAAACTTTAAGAATATAGTGATTACATATGTCAAAAGCACCATCTAGTGGTCGATTGTAAAAATATAAAAGGTGTCCCTCGTAAACCCCCCATATCATATCGGTTGCAGTTTTATTTTATTTTACAATTTGACTTTCATAAGAGTATCATAAACCAATATGTTCAGTCCATGTAACTACTGAATGAAGGGCTACATATTTAAATACTTGATTAATTTAGTGATTTAATGTCTTTAGTTATTGCCAATTTTTCTAAACAACAATAATTTACGATTATATTTCTAATTAACAGCCTAGGACAGAAGAAGACAAACTACAATTTAAGGAAGACATGAAACGCTACAAGCAGAACAAGGAAAAACTAAAGCGGCAAAAAGAACTACTTGTAGAACAATCTAAAAAGCATACAAACCTTAAAACTAGCAAACCTTCCACGACCGTGAAGGCTCCGAAGGCTGTTAAAAAACATAAAATTTCCGTGAAAACTAAACTGAAAGAGATGACGGACAGTGAATCCGCGAAGAAAATTAAAGAAGCGTTTAGATCGAGCATGGCCGTCGTTATGGTATCGATATTGAATACTTATCGAAAGCCTGATTGTAAAGAAGGTAGAATTACAAATACAGATGATTTCAAACATCTCGCCAGAAAGGTTAGTGTAAAGTTTTTTAAATATTTCCTTTCCGCCTCCCGCTCAAAAAAATTTATTGCTCGCAACTGTATCTAGTAATCTGTAATCTAGTAAATATTTATGAATATATTTGTTTTAAATAACTCACTTAACCCAATTATTTATGTAATCTACACAAATAAATATACATACATACAGTTGCGGCAGCTACAAACTAAGACAGCGACTTTTGACACATTCTGTCAAATTAAAAAAATTCGTGATTTGTAAATTTGACTTTTATTCGGTTTGGTTATGTTAGTGTCAGTTTATTGTAAGTCAGAAGCGTACACACTTTTTAAAATGCCCCAATTAAACGAACTGCAAAAGTCGATAATTAGAACTAGGCTAGATAACGGCATGAACATTAGGCACATCGCAAATGAAATAAATGTTGATAAAAACACGATAAAAGTCAATGATATATTGCCCATGCCAATACTTTTTAAATAATTAATAACTTTTGCCACCTATTTATTTTGCTTTTACAGATTTAATATTCTCATCTTGCCGTGGGTTTTGAGAGCTTCCATATTGAAAAATACAGATTTCATCAAGAAAAGCAAACTGGAATGCATTTTCATTTTAAAAACGCATATATTGTTGCAAAAACGTTAATTGCATTTGAATTTTTCCATTTTTCAATTATTTTTTTTTTTTTTTTTAATTTATACGCTCTGACTTTCTATCAGTTAGATGACATTTTATAAACTTCAATATTAAGACCATGTTACAAAGCCAACATTTATTATTTGTCAAACTGTCTGAGTTTGTAAGGGCCGCAACTGTACATATTGCATATAAGAGACAAACAGAGTTTGTGAACTTTTAAAGAAATAAACGAACTATAGAAATACCGAAACTTTAGGGGAACTACCTATACTGAACCACGAATACGGATCGCGGATAGCGGGGGTCCACTGTATTGTAGAAGTATTACGTTTATAAAATAAAAAAAAAAATTAAAATGAACGACCTAATGCTACCGTTATCTTAAATTTTTATTAAGAAATAATATCAAAATGCACAATACAATAACGAGAACGACAAGTCACCCGGTAACGAGAACGGAAAAGTTGGCCAAATTTTAACTCTCGTTCCCGATATCTTCCCGCAACCAATAGCGTGGCTGGAAAGTTTATCGTGCGCAGGGTATGATATGTGCGCGCGGACATCGAACACATAATCACAAATACATACATATGAGAAACATTTCTTCATCCAAAAAAATTCATTTTTCCCTTAAATTTTATTTGAGGTTTAATTTCATGATTTTGACAAGAGATGTAATCAACAAACATACGTAAAATTCACAAATACCACCAAATTTAACTAAATATCCCTATACGTTCAAGTAATCTTATCGTTAATTGTGCATCTAGGAAACCTTTCCGTTCTTGTTTCCGTTCATTTGTGCAGCCGCCTTAAGTCCGTGAAATTATTTTTGTCAATCAGGTTGACCAACACAAATATTTATCACAAACAAAATAACATATATAATCTGTACACACAAAGTTAACCTATGAAAGCAGAAAACGGCAATTATGGATAAAAATCAACGCAAAATTAAAATTAATGTAGGTGTAGGTTTCCGCGGTCGTTCTCTAGATGTAGATCTCGGTTTCCGGGTTGGAACCGCGTCGAGTTAGGCGTAATTGCCAACGTTTCGTCCACTGTTTCAAGGGACATCTTCAGGGCTGTACGTAGATGTTCGTCGTTTCGCAGTAGCTTGAAGAATGCTATGACAGAGACCGGTACAACTTATATAGGGGGGACCGGGTCAGATGGTGGCCTGCTATTGGCTGGGGACAATGAGCCAATGACATTTGTCGTATGGGCGCGGTGATTCTTAGTAGAGTTCAGTAGGGTTTGCCACGTCGGATGTAACGTATAGCCATCGTCTCTATTGAGATTGCGGGGATGTTTGTAAATTTCAATAGATTCACGGATTTTCCTAGGGAAATAATGCAATTCACGGGACAGAAGCTTGACATCTTTGAATAGAATTTGATGACCGGAGTTGAGTTTGTGTTCTGCCAGCGCTGAACCGGCTATATGTCTAGTACAACGTTCATGTTCGGACACACGCACGCCGACTGGCCGCTTAGTTTCGCCAATGTACACACTGCCACACGAACACGGAATGCGATACACTCCTTGTGCTTGGAGCGGAGATATTTTGTCTTTAACCGAGGGTAAGAGGCCCGAAACTTTAGAATGGGGTCTGAAGACAGTTTTGATTTTATTTCTATTCTTATTTCAAAACTGTCTTCAGACCCCATTCTAAAGTTTCGGGCCCCTTACCCTCGGTTAAAGACAAAATATCTCCGCTCCAAGCACAAGGAGTGTATCGCATTCCGTGTTCGTGTGGCAGTGTGTACATTGGCGAAACTAAGCGGCCAGTCGGCGTGCGTGTGTCCGAACATGAACGTTGTACTAGACTGTTACATATAGCCGGTTCAGCGCTGGCAGAACACAAACTCAACTCCTGTCATCAAATTCTATTCAAAGATGTCAAGCTTCTGCCCCGTGAATCGCATTATTTCCCTAGGAAAATCCGTGAATCTATTGAAATTTACAAACATCCCCGCAATCTCAATAGAGACGATGGTTATACGTTACATCCGACGTGGCAAACCCTACTGAACTCTACTAAGAATCACCACGCCCATACGACGCATGCCATTGGCTTATTGTACCCAGCCAATAGCAGGCCACCATCTGACCCGGTCCCCCCCTATATAAGTTGTACCGGTCTGTCATAGCATTCTCACTGCGACCTCTGTTACAGCAGCATCGCAGTTGAGAACACCGACGACGATACATCGTCATACGAACCCGGAAGCAATGGCCGGACGACATACTGATACTGCTACTATTAAAGCGATACTGAGACCCAGCTTTATAAGAAGATGTACTCCACAGCAACGAGAAGACGCAGAATTCATCCTAACTCAAAACATAGACAACGAAGCCATTTTAAACATTGTACACAAATCACCGGATATATTCATGATACAATACCAAGAACCGACGGACAACCAAACACAGAACAAGAAACAACCCGAAAACAAAACCGACAACTTTATATACCCGAAATTTACGAAGAAACCAAAAATAGACGAAACAACTTCACCAATAGAAACAAAAAATTCGTACGACGCCCTCGAAAACAAAACCGAAGAAAAAATGGAAGAAGAAACTTCCGAATTCACTCCACAGCCTTCAACATCAGCTAGCTCGCCCAGGGTAAGTGACAAAACCAACATCACACATAACACTAACACTGACACACGAAAAACACGCAAAATTGTACCGATAATAGTAACGGAAAACGACAAATGGACACACATACGACACATACTTAAGGCAAACAACATTAACACGGAAGAAAACAAACTTGTGAAACCTGGTATTCACATCGAACCAAAAACTGACGAAGACTACCGAAAACTTAAACACATAGTTGACAAAGAACAAATACAATTTTACACTTTTCAATTGAGAAGTGAAAAGACACTAAAGGTAGTTATGCGTGGCATTCCTACCTTTATCACAGACACTGACATCACCGACGACTTGACTGACCAAGGTTACCCGACATTAAAAATAAAAAGAATGAACGGTAAACACGGCATACCTGCACCACTGGCACTAATCGAACTAACGAGACAGTACAAGTCAATTTACAACTTACGCGACTGCTGCGGACTTGCAATTAAAATAGAACCTTTAAATAAACGGACAGACATAATACAATGTCACAAATGCCAGACTTTCGGACATCACCAAAGAAACTGCAACGTTAACTACAAATGCATGAAATGCGGAGACGGACATTCGACACATCTATGTACAAAGACGAAGACAACCCCACCAAAGTGTGCAAACTGCGGTGGCCCGCACCTATCCACTTTCTTAAACTGTTCCAACAATCCAAACAACCCAACAAACAAAACCACACCCAAACCTAAATACATACCAGCACCACCCCCAACAACTAATTCCTGGACTCAAAGACAAAACAAAACAACACTTAACACAGTTGACGAATTAGCACTTGCCTTAGGCAATATGCTAATAACATTACACTCGACAAACGCAACAAACGAACAAATACAATGCTTCGTAACACAAACACAGACAACACACACACAACTGAAACGCAAAAAAAAAATGTGATGATGACCAACAAACGAACACACATGACCTAAACGCAAAAACGCGACTGACACACAGACTGCACATACACAACACAGGACCGCACAAAAAAAAAAAAAAAAAAACAACGCACGATTACTAATATAATCAGACTCAAACACATCACAACCCTGGGAGATACGAAACAATGGAGTGGAAATGGAGGCAACTTCGACCACGAAATAAAATTCAACGACTCATACTGTCATAGCATTCTTCAAGCTACTGCGAAACGACGAACATCTACGTACAGCCCTGAAGATGTCCCTTGAAACAGTGGACGAAACGTTGGCAATTACGCCTAACTCGACGCGGTTCCAACCCGGAAACCGAGATCTACATTAAAATTAATGTTGCTAGTTTGCTACTAATTATTGCGTCTTCTGCATTATTAGTAGAAAACGCAAACATTTTCTATAATAAAAAAAATTATTAATATTTTCTAAACCAACACCCGGGATTCATCATTTAATCATTACTTTTTTAAACAACTTGTCATGTTTTCTTCAAATATTTCACGGAAGACAATATAATTACTATTTTGTACTCGCTTATCAAAACCTGTCATTTCACGATTCGATTTGCGTGCGTAAAAAGTCACTTTAAACACGAGTGCGTAAAAGTAAAGTTGGTACTTCCTGGAACTTGATTAATTTAGTGACATTTTAAAATCATAAATCCCTAACCTTAATAATATGCTACCCAGTTCGTTGTTTTTCTATGAAAATAAAAGGAAATTAAATAGAAATTGTTATATTTGGAAGGTATGTAATTCAATGTCAGAACAGCAACAAATATTATTTTTTAAATTTATAGAAAACTAAAAAAAAAATTGTCTGAAGTGGGATTCGAACCCACGCCCTCAGAGATGACCAGAACGCTCGAGAACCCGTATAACGTGCAAGGTATACCTTGAGTCTGGCGGCTTAGACCGTTCGGCCATCCTGACAGATACTAGTAATATTGTTAAAAATACTTATAAATATAAAAATTTTGAAATTATATTTATATTTTATATAAATATTATTAATGTTTATAGTTCTCGTACAAAAAATATTGTACAAACTTCGTGCGTTAAACATTTCGCGAATTCGTGTCCATAAAGCGCTCGCCTGCGGCTCGCGCTTTAAACTGGTCACTCATTCGCGAAATATGATTTCACGCACTTGGTTCGTAAATAACTATTTATTTTATTTGGAAAGCACGTGATATCACAACCCGGGACAATACGCCAAAGGTAGGTTATATTTGTAAAAAAAACGGGAATTCATGTGTTGGCTATGCTCAAATCTCTAAAAAGAACACTAGAATTGCAGCTACCGTGCAATAGAAATACAGAGCGATCCATCTCAAGTGAAGTGAAGTGGTAGCATAAAATTCCATAGACTAGAGCGTTTTTGCGTTTGTCTGATACCGATCATGCTATTTCAAGTTTGTTTGATAGACCTGTCATTTGTATGTAGGTTAGTTGTCGTTACGACATAACCTTTAAACAATGCATTCAAGTTTGCGAATTATCGAAATATGGTACCGCCAACTGTACAATGATGCCAAACTAATGTTTCTCATGCCAACCTCCTTCACAATCAGCTGACCGAAAATGGTTGAATTGGGCAAGCGTGCAATAAGAATTGTTGAAAGAAAAAATGTAAACTGTAAGCGGCCTTAATGTTATCAGAATTCCTTAAAATCTGCACGTTCGAACCGCCTAAACAAAGGCAGAATTTCAACCATTTTGAGTTTGTGGACATGCGAAGTACGATGCGAATTTCAAATACTGAAACGATTCAGAACTACTCAAAATGATAGGTTCAAACAAACCTATTATGTTTAAGCTAGTCCCATATTTGTTTAATTTTTTTTTATAGAACTAAATTGTATGCTTCTTTAATCTGTGAAGATAATATATAACTATCTCTCTAAAAAACGTTTTTTATGTATTGTCGTTCTCTTTTCTACTTTTAATTATACGCTCACACAACCCCACGTAACACTCATGCTCCAACATTTGCTAACACTAATTAATGTATGTATATTTTAAAAATTTCAGTTAACACATTTCGTAATGCTAAAAGAACTCAAACATTGCCAAAATATTGAAGACTTAACTTGTACCGATAGTGTGAAGTCAAAGGCGAGGGAATTTGTCAGAAAGTACATGTCGAAATTTGGAGAGACTTATCAGAAACCCAAAGATGAAGCCGAGTTTTATTAATTTAGATTAAATGTTTTCTATACGTCTGTGATAATGTATTTATATATATCACAATTTATTAATTAATTAATTAATTCATTTATTGTACAAATGTTTGAATTTTCACCCATCATACAAATATTTAATTTTGAATTTTACATAATTGTGTACGATATAAAGATTGAAATTTATATGTTGTAATTTATAATAAATAAATAAATATTTTCAAATATATTATTTATATGAAACACCTTTGTCTATGAATATATGACTTTCTTTTTCGAAATGAGTAGTGTTTTTAACTTCGACATCTAAGACATATGTAAATTAATACCGGTAAGATTTTATGAATGACTAATACTTTAGATTGTATGCTGTTACTGAGAATAGAGTATGGAAAGTTTCCAATACTATACATTCAGATATCTCGATACAATTTTAATAAGGATGAAAATAATTTCACACAAAATTTAAAGTAATTATAGCATAAAAATTATTTTTCAAATTGTATTGAACCACTCTGTTTAAGAGTCAATAAAGGCACTTACAAATAATCAATTGTTCAGCCTCATATTTGAATCACACCTTGTTTTAAGACGGATTATTCCCAACGATCCTACACGAAAATAAGGAAAGGTATTCGTACAAACTTAAGCATATGAAGAAAGCACCTTTACACAATGTCTATACCTAATCATTATGTTTACGATTATTTTAAGAGCATACATAGGATGAAGGAAGATACTTTTTTTACATAGAATTTAATTAAAATTGTGTTTCTAATTTTGTAAATCGACAAATTAATAACATGAGGAAAATCTAATTGTTAAAATTATAAGAAGTCGTTGACTTACCAATATGTAGTTTATAAATTATGTCCTTTCTAAACTCTTTCCACAAACAGAATTAATAAAGAATATTCTTTTTTTGTAAGATAATGCATTTATTCAGGTTAGAATAAATATTAAAATCAGCGAAAATTTACTGAATATAAAATTAATACGTTTTTTTAAATTAAGTTTATATAGAACAAAATGCAATTAAATTAATCGCAAAGTATGCACTTACAAAATTAAAATTGAAACCCAAAAAGAAAGAACTTGAAAACAAACTAAATAAAATAAACATATAAATACATACCACTAAATGAAAAACGAATGGTCCTGGGTAGAAACGATTAATCAGCTACATTGTCGTATAACAGTCGCCGGATGATCAATTTCAAATGGCGAAACAGTTTCTGCAAACTTCCGCATCTCTATATTACAAGTCAATAGCATTAATTATAAGGACAATAATAAATTCGAAATAGCGCCAAATAGTAATCAACGTAAGAAAAAAAATTAAGTTAACCATCAAATTTCCGAAAAAAGTTTTAGAAACTCAAAAATATCTTGATTGTATAATAACTAAAAAATTAATGAGATTATTTTAAAAATTTATCTCGAACAAATCTAAGGTTAATATGAAGAAGTGGCTTCATCTTAGATTAATTTTGTGATTACAGAAAAATATATATTGATTAAAAAAATTAAGCAATAATATAAAAACTTTTTGAGAATATTTATGACAAGAATATACAATTTGATTTTAAAAACTGTAAATTTCGACTAATTGTAAGCTTATATATGACATCATTTGGCACATTAGATTAACAAAATTATCATGTTTAACATATTTGTTGTATTTCATTTTGTATTACTTTAAAAAATACTAACTATAAAATGTCTGCTTCGCAACTTTTTGAGTTGCACAAACACTCAAGTTTATACAGACAGAAAACTCTAACCATTTCTTCTTTTTGCACAAATTTCCAAAAATGCTTCCTAAAATAAATTAACTCACGTTTTAAATTATTAATGTGCGTTAAAAAATTACGTTTAAATAGTTTTTTCTCTTATTAACAAGCTCAAACACGCAGAATGTTGAAAACGGTTCTATCAATTCAGTCCATAACAAATATAATCATAACATAACTATTGCAGGAAATATATTAATATATGGTTATTATTCTTGCACACATTAATGTTAAGCAAATATAATGATTTTAATGCAAGGGGAATTTACGAATATTAATATTTTTAATCGTCTATTAATAGTTAATTGCAAAAAAAAAAATTGTAAATTCAAAATAATGTCAACTGAACTTTGCTACACAACAGATCCATTCTTAAACTCAAAAATTTACCTATTATATAATATGTAATATTTACTATAGAAAAGAAAAACAGAAACATGTTTAAATAAAATATAATTTTTTAAAAAATAATTACAAGTGAAATCACATTTCAGTGTGGATTTTAGAAAAATTATTGATTAGCATGCTAGGATATTTTCTTTACATTTGTTTTTATGTTGGCATTCTCTACCATTATAAATGATTGAATATTGTCAAAACTTACGATTTAAATTTATAACGGCTGCGTTACAAATATGTTTAAAATGTTAGTGAAATCCACGTTTTAATACTTGTAATACAAATACGAAAATGGCCTTGTTTACTCCATCAGCACCTAAAGACAATATAAGATTACGAAAATTTGGAAAGCCGTTATCGGAATCTTTTCAAACACCCAAATCATTAAAATGTATTACTCCAAAACATAATAAAAAATTTAAAGAAGATGAAACACCTACTAAATCAAACAGTTCTCAAGATAATTTACCAGTACAAACTCCAAAATGTTTTAATAATGTGACTATAGAAACACCACTTTTTAATAGCAAAGATAAATGTGATGAATTAACGAATTTAACAGTTGCCATTCGAATAAGACCAATGAATTCCAGAGAACTATCTTGTGTGGGTGCTGCAAATATTGTAAAAGTAAACAAAAATGAGGTAGTAATTCGTGCTAGTAGTAACTTATCAATGAGTACTGATCATATCTTTCAATACGATCACGCATTTTGGTCTTGTGATGAATTAGATAAAATATATGCTAGTCAAGAATATGTTTTTCTTGCTATGGGGGAACCTTTATTGAATAATGCTTTTAGAGGCTATAATGCTTGTCTTTTCGCTTATGGGCAAACAGGTTCTGGTAAAAGTTATAGCATGATGGGTGAGAATATTTGTGATATTAATTGTGATACCAAAGCCGGAATTACACCCAGATTTTGTAAAAGATTATTTGAAAAATTGTATGAAATTAAAGATACTGTGTCAGCTTCAGTTGAACTTAGTTACTATGAAATATATAATGAGAAAATACATGATTTATTATCTTCTAATAATAATACTAAAGCAGCTCTAAAAGTACGAGAACATCCAGTTTGGGGTCCTTATGTGGTAGATTTAAGTGTTCATATAGTGAAATCTTATGATGAAATGAAACAGTTGTTGTTAACAGGAAATAAGAACCGAATAACAGCTGCTACTTTAATGAATGAAAAATCTTCACGATCACATAGTATATTTTCAATAGAGTTAAATTTATCTGAAAATGTTGGTGATAATAACACCGGTAGAAGAAGCAAAGTTAGTTTAGTTGATTTGGCAGGCAGTGAACGTTTAGGAAATTTAAATATTAATGATGAAAAAGTTCGACAAGGAGTTTCTATTAATAAATCATTATTAACTCTAGGCAAAGTCATTTCTGCCTTATCAGACCATAAAAAATCCAATTTATTTGTGCCATACAGAGACTCAGTTTTAACATGGTTATTAAGAGTAAGTTTTTTGTATATCTTTTTTTAAAATATATTCATTTCAAATTTGATAATGTAGATGACAATTAACATATATTTTATATTTCTAGGAAAGCATTGGGGGAAATTCTCTAACTTCTATGTTAGCAACCATTACTCCTGCAAGCTCTCATTTAGATGAGACACTAGCTACATTAAGATATGCCTGTCAAGCACGATCTATAGTAAATAGGGCTAGAATTAATGAGAATCCACATGATCGATTAATAAGAGAACTCAGAAGTGAAGTCGAGAGATTACGCACTTTGAGACAAGATTATGTAAGACACACTAGCAGTTCTTCTATAATCAGTATAGATGATTCAGTGGATCGGACACAAGAAATGGAAATATTACGGCAAAAATTATCAGATACAGAACAAGAACTTTTGAAAGCACAAACAGACTGGGGACAAAGATTAATGGAGAGCAAGTTGAGACAGCAGGAGGAATTATCAGAGGCAGAAAAGAAAAGGGAAGAGCTAGAATCACACATACGGGTTATGAATATTACAACAAATACTAATGTTAGACTTTCACCATATAAATCAAATTTTCTAGAAGAATTGGAGGGAATATTGCAAAATGATTTAGAAGAAAAGGCAAAGAAGAAATTAACAAAAGCTGATGTCACAGTTGCCATGAATCAAATATATGAGATAATGTCTTCAATGAGGCCTTCAGTTGATAGTGTAGAAGAAAATGTGAAATTGTTATTTGCTAGGGTTAACAAATTACTTCAAGCTTTTGAAACTGCTCTAATTAATAGTTTAACCAAATCAAGCACTACGAAAAGTGTTACATTTAAGTTGGACCATGTAGATGTAGATAATTGAATATTTGTTCCTTATACTTATGTAATATATTTATTTTTGTATTTTCTCTTAAATAGATTAATTTTTAATGAAATATTTTTTTTACATAAAGGTGGATTATAAGATAAGAATTTCAAAAAATAATTTACATTTGCTACAATTGAAGTTCTACATTGTAGAACTCCAATATTAAAATGAATTTTATCTGTAAGGATTATACTAAAATATTTAAATGTTCTATAATCAACCCTCCTATAAAACAAATAAATAAAACACATAAGATGTTTTTAGATTTACACTTTATTAATAAGATAATGACAGCTGTTTCGCTAACACAGTAGCTTCTTCAAATTTGACTAAATGACTCCTCGTGATTGGGCAGGAGGAGTCAGACACGCGTCCCCACTACGACTGGACCATATAATACGAGCGGCACAGGAAATCGACGCACTCTTGAAGTTACCATTGCAACGAGAAGATCCTCTAGAAAAAGGTGAAAGTGATGTCACCGAAACGTCAGGAAGAAAGTTGTCCTTCTCAGGACGAAATCATCCAAACGCGGCGAAATATCCCGAAGAACAACGCTTCATATATATATATATATATATATATATATATATATATATATATATATATGTATATATGTATATATATTCTTTACAAATTCATGGCATTCAAAAATGTTAAGCGTGTTTCTAATTGTGGGGCATGATGCCACAGTCCGATTTCTAAGATCGTTAAAGGTTATTGGTGTATCGTAAACTATCAATTTTAGATAACCCTAGGGAAAGAAATCCTGCGGATTTACGTCCAGATTCCTTCATTAATTTGTAGTCGCGGCTCTTGACGACGTAAAACGTGGGCTCTTGCACGGTTGGGACTGCTTCGAACAATTTCAGTTGCACCTTCTCGCTTCTCTGTATGTATGAAAGGTTAAACGAAGCAGTTTCATCCGTGCAGGAGCCCACGTTTTACGTCATCAAGAGCCGCCTCTGTCAATTTGTTAAGATATACAGCGTTCAGGTCCGTATATCTGAAATGAACTGGGGCGCCATCTTCCTTAAACCAAGCATCTCGTTTTTCTTGAAGCGCTATGTTCTCCAGAAATGCAGGGATTTATTTAAGCATATGGCGATATGATTCTCCGTTTTAAAAGATCAAATAGTCGCCAATAATACCAACACACAGGTTTACCGAAAAGTAGTGATGATGCCTCAGGATATTCGTCGGCTCACACATGACTATTATTGTAATTTGTAATTGCATTTCGCTAAAAATTAGCTTCATTGGTAAACGGCATGCAAGACGATAATAATAGAGCATTTCCTCCAATTTCATTTTTGAGTATGACGAAGATGCGAACAACGTGACATTTCTTTAGTCCAATATATTGTCGGTAGGTAGGGCGTACGGCTGGGCCACTCATAAAGGTTCAGCGGGCCACATGTGGCCCTTGGGGCACAGGTGAAGCATGGAGGAAAAGTTTTATAGGAGGAATTCTTTCATTGTTTCGACCTTTGCTTGATGTAAATCCATATCACAAATAAATAAAACACACATAAGATGTTTTTAGATTTACACTTTATTAATAAGATAATGACAGCTGTTTCGCTAACACAGTAGCTTCTTCAAATTCAACTTAATGACTAAAGATACATACAATATACAGCGTTAAATCAGGTAGTTGACCCAAGTTAAAATTCTAGGAACCATTACATTTATATTTATTGCTTTTTGAAAACTATACTATGTCCGAATTGTGTGAGGTTTAAGTTTAATAATACCTATAACATAAGCAACTAAGAAACAATATTTCAATGGGTGAACAGATTTAACAGTGGGGATGAATTCAAGTCTAATTTATCGTTTAGTAACATTTCTGAGTTTTTGAGTTTATTAATTTCTAAAGACTCTAAACAATTTAGTTTTCTACCTTTATTTTCTACATGTATAATATCGAATTGTAAATTGAATTCATGTTCATTCTCTATTAAATGATTAGAATAGGTTGAGTCAGTTTTCTTATTGATATAAGAATGATAGTGGTCTTGGATTCGTTTTTTAAACGTTCTACCTGTCTGTCCAATATATCATGCGGATCATGTACCAAAACATATATTATACAGACAGGTAGAACGTTTAAAAAACGAATCCAAGACCACTATCATTCTTATATCAATAAGAAAACTGACTCAACCTACTCTAATCATTTAATAGAGAATGAACATGAATTCAATTTACAATTCAATATTATACATGTAGAAAATAAAGGTAGAAAACTAAATTGTTTAGAGTCTTTAGAAATTAATAAACTCAAAAACTCAGAAATGTTACTAAACGATAAATTAGACTTGAATTCATCCCCACTGTTAAATCTGTTCACCCATTGAAATATTGTTTCTTAGTTGCTTATGTTATATTATTAAACTTAAACCTCACACAATTCGGACATAGTATAGTTTTCAAAAAGCAATAAATATAAATGTAATGGTTCCTAGAATTTTAACTTGGGTCAACTACCTGATTTAACGCTGTATATTGTATGTATCTTTAGTCATTAAGTTGAATTTGAAGAAGCTACTGTGTTAGCGAAACAGCTGTCATTATCTTATTAATAAAGTGTAAATCTAAAAACATCTTATGTGTGTTTTATTTATTTGTGATATGGATTTACATCAAGCAAAGGTCGAAACAATGAAAGAATTCCTCCTATAAAACTTTTCCTCCATGCTTCACCTGTGCCCCAAGGGCCACATGTGGCCCCCTGAACCTTTATGAGTGGCCCAGCCGTATGCCCTACCTACCGACAATATATTGGACTGAAGAAATGTCACGTTGTTCGCATCTTCGTCATACTCAAAAATGAAATTGGAGGAAATGCTCTATTATTATCGTCTCGCATGCTGTTTACTAATGAAGCTAATTTTTAGCGAAATGCAATTACAAATTACAATAATAGTCATGTGTGAGCCGACGAAAATCCTGAGGCATCATCACTACTTTTCCGTAAACCTGTGTGTTGGTATTATTGGCGACTATTTGATCTTTTAAAACGGAGAATCATATCGCCATATGCTTAAATAAATCCCTGCATTTCTGGAGAACATAGCGCTTCAAGAAAAACGAGATGCTTGGTTTAAGGAAGATGGCGCCCCAGTTCATTTCAGATATACGGACCTTAACGCTGTATATCTTAACAAATTGACAGAGGCGGCTCTTGATGACGTAAAACGTGGGCTCCTGCACGGATGAAACTGCTTGGTTTAACCTTTCATACATACAGAGAAGCGAGAAGGTGCAACTGAAATTGTTCGAAGCAGTCCCAACCGTGCAAGAGCGCACGTTTTACGTCATCAAGAGCCGCGACTACAAATTAATGAAGGAATCTGGACGTAAATCCGCAGGATTTCTTTCCCTAGGGTTATCTAAAATTGATAGTTTACGATACACCAATAACCTTTAACGATCTTAGAAATCGGACTGTGGCATCATGCCCCACAATTAGAAACACGCTTAACATTTTTGAATGCCATGAATTTGTAAAGAATATATAGGTATACATATATATATACATATATATATTCTTTACAAATATATATATATATGAAGCGTTGTTCTTCGGGATATTTCGCCGCGTTTGGATGATTTCGTCCTGAGAAGGACAACTTTCTTCCTGACGTTTCGGTGACATCACTTTCACCTTTTTCTAGAGGATCTTCTCGTTGCAATGGTAACTTCAAGAGTGCGTCGATTTTTATATGAGACTTGAATTTTGTTGTGGTCGGAGTTGCCTCCATTTCCACTCCATTGTTTCGTATTTCCCAGGGTTGTGACGTGTTTGTGTCTGATTAATTAATAATCGTGTGTTGTTTGTTTTTGTGCGGTCCTACGTTGCGTATGTGTAGTCTGTGTGTTTGTCGCTTTTTGCGTTTAAGTCACTGGTCATCGGTTTTTTTGCGTTTCAGTCATGTGTGTGTTTAATGTTAGTTGTTGTAGAGTGTGATTATTTTCTGTGTTTGCGTTACGAAGTATTTATCTGTTCTGTTGTTGCGTTTGTGGAGTGTAATGTTATTAGCATATTGCCTAAGGCAAGTGCTAGTTCGTCAGTTGTGTTAGGTGTTGTGTTTTTTTGTTTTTGTGTCCATGGGTTCGTTGTTGGTGGTGGTGCTGGTATGTATTCGGGTTTGGGTGTGGTTTTGTTTACAGGGTTGTTTGGATTTTTAGGACAGTTAAGGAAAGTGGATATGTGAGGACCACCGCAGTTTGCACACTTTGGTGGGGTTGTTTTGGGTTTTGTACATAGGTGTGTTGAGTGTTCGTCTCCGCATTTCATGCATTTGTAGTGTATGTTACAGTTTTTTTGGTGGTGTCCAAATGTCTGGCATTTGTGGCATTGTATTATGTCTGTCCGTTTGTTTAGTGGTTCGATTTTAATTGTGAGTCCGCAGCAGTCGTGTATGTTGTAAATTGATTTGTATTGTCTCGTCAGTTCTATTAGTACAAGTGGTGCTGGTATTCGGTGTTCGCCGTTCATGCGTTTTATTTTTATTGTCGGGTAGCCTTGGTCAGTCAAGTCGTCGGTGATGTCAGTGTCTGTGATTTTCGCTTCTCAGTTGAAAAGTGTAAAATTGTATTTGTTCATTGTCGAGTATGTGTTTAAGTTTTCGGTAGTGTTCGTCAGTTTTCGGTTCGATGTGAATGCCAGGTTTCACAAGTTTGTTTTGTACGGTGTTAATGTTATGTGTTTTAAGTATTTGTCGTATATGTGCCCATTTGTCTTTGGCTGTTATTATGATTGGTGCGATTTTGTGTGTTTTGCGTGTTTCGGTGTTTGTGTGGTGTTTGTTTTGTCACTTACCCTGGGTGTGCTGTCTGATGTTGATGGCTGTGGGGTGAATTCAGTTGTTTCTTCTTCCATTTTTTCCTCGGTTTTGGTTCCGAGGGCGTCGTATGAATTTTTTGTTTCGATCGGCATAGTTGTTTCGTGTTTTCGGCTTCTTTGTAAATTTCGGGTATATAAAGTCATCAGTTTTGTTTTCAGGTTGTTTCTTGTTCTGTGTTCGGCGTTGTTTTTTTTCTTCTTTGGGCTGTTCGGTATTGTTTTCTGTTATCCTGACTTGTATTTTCGGTTGATCCGGGTCTACTACGAAGAAACTCGGTGATGTCTGTAGTAGTTGTTGTATGCCACTTTCGCTGTGTGTTTCGTCAATTATTGATTGCGTTTGTTGAACTAATTCAGCTGGCCAGAGTTCAATCATGTTGGGATTCACTATTAATTTTGTTAATGTGATAATTCGCCCGGCCATTTCTTCCGGCTTCGCTTGACGATGAACTTTGACGGTTACCGTCGTACGTTTAAATGCAATACGTGTGTTCGTCTCAGAGACTGGCACACGATGTCGTGCGTCGATTTCCTGTGCCGCTCGTATTATATGGTGTAGTCGTAGTGTGGACGCGTGTCTGACTCCTCCTGCCCAATCACGAGAAGTCAGACACGCGTCCCCACTACGACGGGACCATATAATTCGAGCGGCACAGGAAATCGACGCACTCTTGAAGTTACCATTGCAACGAGAAGATCCTCTAGAAAAAGGTGAAAGTGATGTCACCAAAACGTCAGGAAGAAAGTCGTCCTTCTCAGGACGAAATCATCCAAACGCGGCGAAATATCCCGAAGAACAACGCTTCAACAAACGACCGCGAAAACATTCGACGAAATATATATATATATATATATATATATATATATATATATATATATATGTATATGTATATGCATATATGAGAACAGCCTTACTGATTCTCACCTGGATGATGTTTTGAGAGTAGCATGTAGCATTCAAAAGCCAGATATAAACGCAATTGTTAAAGAGAGTTTACAATTTCAAAGGTGCCATTAAAACTAATTGAGCAACAAACTTATTAAAAACATGTTTTTTCTTTAATAAATAAATGCTTACTTAACATTTTTTAAATAATTCTAGCGCCCGCTTAAAATAACTGTCAGTTTTGGTTGTATAGGTGGTTAAAATCGTGGTAGGTGAAGTTTAGAAGTAATACAGATCTGAGAGTGGGTATCGTGTTAAATATTTTAAACTTTATCGAAAAACTTAAAAGTAATGCAGATTAGAGAACACTGTTTTTTATATAAAAAGTAATATAATATAAAAATGTAGATGTTCTATAGAATATATTTACATGTGAAAAACACAAAATTTATTCCAAGAATTTTCAATAATTACAAGGTTTAAGACTAAACCATACAAATTTTAGCAAAAACAAGAACTTGTTAGCAAAAAAAATTTCATGAATGTTGGTCTAACTTTTTATAGCAATGGCCTGAAATTTATCATTACTTTATATTAAGTCTAAGTAAATTAATCGTAGGTATGGATGTGAAATGATTTTCTAGTTCTACCAAAAATTTTTGATAAATAATGAGAAGCTATTTAGGCAGATTTACAGTTTTCTTTTAAACTTGAACATAATCTACACCATACACTTATGTGAACATGCATTTTCCTCAAGAACCAAATCAATTCAATACTTAAGCTTGAGACCCATTGATTGTTTGTCCTTTCATAATTATCACCTCACATTCTCTTGCATGTTTGACTAGAGTAGCGAGAATCAGCATCTACTATTCTGTTTATTTGAATGTTATATATAAATGGGAAATTCCATCTTCATTTCAACCAAAAAATTTGTGCTTTATGAATATTATGATGATTCAAGTTTATATAAACGATAGGTCAAGGAAGTGTGTATTTCGGGTAATGTACGCTTAATTTCACCATGACCAATGCCGTCGTCTAATGTAACTTAATTCGGTAGCTTTCATTTGCCCTTTATTTAATTCATATACAGGTGTCCAGAAACTCTCCTGACAAACGAAGACCGGAGTTTCCTCAGATAATTTTAAGACAATTAAACCCAAATTCACCTAGTCCGAAAATGCTTCCTAAGGGAGCTAGAGTTCTTTGAAGATGGCGCCTTGTATTTATTTCATTTTAAATTCCTCCAGAACGCTTCTATTTAGAAAAACAAAAACTGGTATGCTTATTTATCCTCCAGAGATGAATCGATTCTATCAATTGCGAATTTCTAGTACCGGTCATAGGCGTCCGTTTTGGGTAGGTCAACGGTTATTTTAAGGCATAACTTTTTTGTCTTTAACTTTTAAGCATTTGTGACACTAGATTATTAAATTTTCAGGTATTCCAGTACTAAAAGGTACTCTTACTTTAAGTCGGTAGGATACACCGTTTTCTAGAAAAATCGATTTGTAAATTTTTCGTTTTTTCTTCATTAAAGTTCAATTTTTTATTTTTTGCAATAGTTAGCTCTGAACTGCCAACAGAAGTAAAACCTACGTTTTTCATTGTCAAATTGTTGTCAGTTCGCGAAGTTTACCTTTTCATTTTTTACTTTGTGTTATTCAAACACAACGATTTCAATTTAAAAAAAAAATGGTTTTTACTAATGCATTTAGTTTATGGCGAAATGAGGTGTAACGCTCGAGCGGCGCAACGTAGATACGCTGAAAAATTTCTCAATCGTCAGCATCCCACTCACTCAACATTTACAGCTCTTCATCAACGATTAAGAGAAACAGGTTCAGTGGTCCCAAAAAATAATGAAACAGGGAGACATAATGATGTAACAGCCGAAAATGAAGATGTTATTTTAATGGAAGTTGAGGAAAATCCAGAAATTAGCGTTCGAAGACTATCTGCCATGTACCCCACAATTTCAAAATCTTCCGTAGGAAATATCTTACACAAAGAAAATTTATATCCTTTTCATTTTACAAAGGTGCAAGCACTGCTAGAAGGAGATTTTCCTGCTCGCGTAGAATTCGCTAGATGGTTACAAAATCAGAAAAATCAAGATAAAGATTTCTTCAGGAACATTTTGTTTGGTGACGAAGCTACATTCTCAAAAAATGGAATTTTTAATGTACATAATGCACATTATTATTCGTACGTTGGTGACAATCCCCACGTTGTTCAAAAATTTAAGCATCAGCATAGGTTTAGCATATACGTCTGGATAGGAGTAGTTGACGATTATCTACTTGGACCTGTGGAATTACCTGCTCGTTTAAATGGTGCTGATTACTTACATTTCCTGCAAAATATTTTACCTGATTTGTTAGATGAGGTGCGTTTAAATATTCGGCAAAACTTATGGTTTCTACAGGACGGCTGTCCGGCCCACTTTAGCAGGAATGTACGAGACTTTCTAGATAATAACTACGAAGACCATTGGATTGGAAGAGGCGGTCCAGTTGCTTGGCCAGCAAGGTCGCCGGATTTGAATCCTTGCGATTGTGTTTGGGGATACATAAAAGCATTTGTTTATTCCGTTCCGATACAAAATCGCGCACAACTCTGGCTAAGGATACAAGATGCTTGCAACGAATTTAGAAATAACTTTGGAATTTTTGCAAGAATTCGGCGTTCTCTAAGCAAAAGGGTAAACTTATGCATAGAGACTAATGGTCATCACATCGAGCAACAATCTACCTTTGATACTTGTTCTTTTTTTGTTAGTTTCGTTCCATTGTAATAAATAATGTTTTTAATTTATTAAATTAATTTTCATCCATGCCTTGATAGTCCAAGCCAACTTCGTCGCTAAAAATAAGTAGGTACATAATAAATTGAACTTTAATGAAGAAAAAACGAAAAATTTACAAATCGATTTTTCTAGAAAATGGTGTATCCTACCGACTTAAAGTAAGAGTACCTTTTAGTACTGGAATACCTGAAAATTTAATAATCTAGTGTCACAAATGCTTAAAAGTTAAAGACAAAAAAGTTATGCCTTAAAATAACCGTTGACCTACCCAAAACGGACGCCTATGACCGGTACTAGAAATTCGCAATTGATGGAATCGATTCATCTCTGGAGGATAAATAAGCATACCAGTTTTTGTTTTTCTAAATAGAAGCGTTCTGGAGGAATTTAAAAAAAAATAAATACAAGGCGCCATCTTCAAAGAACTCTAGCTCCCTTAGGAAGCATTTTCGGACTAGGTGAATTTGGGTTTAATTGTCTTAAAATTATCAGAGGAATCTCCGGTCTTCGTTTGTCAGGAGAGTTTCTGGACACCTGTAGATGTATGAAATATACAAACATGCGCTGGCAAAATTTTCGGGGGTTTACACATATCTGATAATTGCGGGACTTTATATGCTGCAAATGCTTATCCCTATATAATTTATAAATATATATCTTTAGAGATGTTCTGTGATCTATATATTTTCTGTGTGTAGCAAAATTAATTCTTAGAGGGCATTACAAATCTTGGTAAAAGTTAGTTTATTAATTCCTTAAGAATAAATTAAAAAAAAAAATTCGAGACTCTTCGGTAGGTACAAATCAAATTGTAAACAAAACAACAAAATGGTTGAATTTTTTTTTATAATAAATGTTTCAATGGTGGTGACATCTAGTAGAGAGGAGTCTAACAGATTTATGTTTCACGGAATATAGCAATTTATAACTACATTACATTAGCAAATTTAGTTAGAAATCCTATGTTGCATTCTTAAATAATACTGAATAGTAGGATTTTGTAGCAATATATGTATAAAGCTTTACGCATGAAATATAGTTCCCAATGCAATTTTTGTTTTTTTATTATATCGTTCTAATTTAATTAAATTAAATACTTTATACATGTACTGATATACACTGGCCCTGTAAAATGCGACAAGTGTGTAGTAGGAACAGTAAAGAAAAACAATATCTGACAAAAACTATACTTATTTATAACAAATAATTAACAATTAACTGATGGACTTTACTTAACGTGTTACATACAGTTGGCAAATTTGGAATCAATATCCATTATCCAAGTCGTATCCAAAGATTCGCTTCCATTCCGTGTTGCCAGAAATTTTACGCTCGACCCCATCAAGACAAAAAATTCCTACTTTTCACTCCAACTTATAGTTTTACTTCCGAATTTCCTTTTTACTGAAAAGAGCACGGGAAAAGTTTATCGTTCTTGATTTTTAAGTGTTTAAAACAACCAGAGTTTTTAATTCGTTCGTTGGCATTAATGTCTGCTTTACCACTTTCCGGAACAACCAGTTTTCTTTTGTTTCGATTCATGTACTTTAGAGATTTACTTGGGAAAAATTGAATTAAATAAATACTCTATTATCCATTTAAAAGTAAACTCCCCAATGGGCAACAAGAATAAATAATGTGGATAAAATCAGAATGAATAAATATCAAATTTTATTACTGAATCGCAATTTTTCTACAAAATAATTTTAAAAAACCCTCCCATGTCCCTATGTTGCTCAAAATTTCCTGCACGTAAGGATAAATCCCCTTACGTCTGCTAACACTAATTACGTTTTTTTTTCTTTGTGTGGGAGGATCAAATAAAATCTAAAAATAAGCCAAGATATGAACAAAAAAAAAAATTAAATAATCATGTCTAAAACAGGTTTATTTCTTATCTTATCTACATTTTGTGATAAACATATAAAATAATTAATCAAAGTAATCTTCTATATCTATATTTGGATTAAGTAAATCTTCTTTATAATCTGACAAATCTAGCTGATTCAATATTAAATTTTCACACATTTCTTCCAAATCTGTGTCACCAATGAGAACAGCGCCTTGAAGTTTTCCATTTTGCAAAATTAATTTCAAATATTCCTGTTCTTTAGTCATCCTAAATAAGATTTCATAATCATTACCTAACTTTTGTCCATTATATAAGCCAAGTAATATAACTTTATATCCAAAAAGTTTAGTTGTGTGCGTGAATATTTCAAAACAAAAATCTTGTAATATTTCCTCATTATCGAGTGTAGAAGACATACATCTTCCGGCATAGCTTCCCATTTGACGAGCTTGTGTCCATAATTTCATTGGGAACCAATGCTTGGCATATTCCCAACATGCGCAACACACATCTCCAGCAGCATATATGTTTGATACTGAAGTTTGCATGAATTCATTTACTTTAATTTCTTTCACTGATGATAACTCTAGTTTTGATGGAAATTCAAAATTTAAATGGGGTTCGACCCCAGTGGCAGATATTACAAGGTCACATTTTATTTTTTCTCCATTTGCTAATATTACCTGGATAGGAAATTCATCACTTTGTTCATTTTTTAATATTTCTGACACTTCTGTTTGATAATGGACTTTAACTTCAGGTGGCAATTCACAAGCACCTTTAATGTGAAAATTTTTGTACCAATCTGGACCAAGGGCGGCGCCAGATTTATGGCCACTATCTTCATCATATCGTATTCTTTTATTTGGTATAGATTCAGCAGTATCATGTTTCTTATATAAAGACGACTGAAAAAACTCTGCTGCCCCTGGATCCACAAAAGTTGCAGAAATATGATTATCTTTAATAATCCAATGAATTTCTGTGTTTTGAATTTTATAAGCTAATTCTGAAGCAATCCCACCATTACCTACAACCACTACACGTTTTGAGTTGACTAATCTTGTAATGAAATAGTCTACAGAATCTGTATCTCTGATTCCCAAAACATATGGATTATTTTCAGCTTGTGGTATTAACTTGGGTTGAGCGCCTATACAAATACATAAATATTGATATTTGATTCTTATATCAGGATATACCAACACATTCTGGTCCAATTCATTAATTTGTAAAAGACTACCGTGAATTACATTGATATTAGGATATTTAGAAGTTAGAGAGTCAATGGGAGCTTCTTCAACAGTGAAAGTTGTTAAATTTTGTGTTAAAGCAAGTAGATTTGTAACTGTCTTAATTAAAGATGATTCACTAATTAAAATTATTTTTTTCTCTGGTTGATAGAAAGCCAGAGCTTCTGCACATGATACTCCAGCTATTCCACCACCAACAATAACAAAAGTAGCTTCCATTTTTAGTGTTTTATGTTATAATAGTCTGAGTAATTATACTTTCGAAATGGTACATCAAATGTCAATATACCTCGATCTCTAGCTCTCCTTACTGCGACTAATAGTTCCATATGCTTTTTCTGACATAAACCAGTTTTAGTGTAACTAAGAACACTCTGAGTATGTGGACAAATGAATTGATTCAAAAGATTCACATTTTCTTCATGAAGTATTAGATATTCGTCTCTACAAATGGGACAAGGATTACCTGTGGTTATTTGTTTAGCACGAATACAAGTGCGTCTTGTTTTTCTGGGTGGAATAGATCCTTTATGATTACGTCGATATTGTACCCATACTGGTTCACTACCGTAAGTTTTCTGATAAGCGGTACTGTTTAAGTACTTTATACTTGTTTCAACAGAAATGTCTTGCGATCTGTCTTTAGTTATACCAGTTTCGTTATTGCAATATCTATTCTCAGTTATGCTAAGTAGACGTACACCGAAAGTTCGAGTAATACTATTTCGAATGATACCTAGAGATAGCATAATTATATACAATTCAAATGAAAATTAAATAAAAAATATATAACCTTAATTATTTTTGGTATAGTAGTAACTTTTAATTTTTTTTGTTAACCAGAATTTCCCCTAAATCTTAATAATCTTTGTTCTCTTCCTGTTTTTTCTTACTTAGGGAAATATGGTGTTTTATTTAGAGTGGGTTTTATGCATAGATCTTACTGTTTTAAGTATATTAAGAAATTACATAAAATTAGATGGGTGAAATTTGTTTAGAGAAGATCTACCAGTTTGAAATAATAATTAAAAGCAATAAACTAAGAATATAATTAGAAATTTAAATATTGTTAGTTACATTTTGTGAGATAATATACTATGGTTTCTAAATGTGGCCAACCTGATGGTTCGTCATTTCCGTAATTGCATGGGTGAAGTTCTGTTACTTCTCTGTGCAAAAAATTAATTATATTTCATTATATTATTTATATTTACATATTTGTATAATTGTTATATTACGGGTTTAATAGATTGGTTTAGTATACACAAGAACGTTGGTTGTATTGTTGTAAATACTCAACTTTCTTGTTGCGAATACGAAGTAAAGCAACACGTCATGGAGGACAGGGCGTTGCCTGTTATGAAAACGATATAGTTTAATTGTAAAATAAAATCGTATTGATTGTTCTATTATTAAGGACTGTTTTTGTACAAAGCGTTCAAAACTGTTTAAAATCAAATAATCACATGATGTGATTCATTCATCAGTGGTGCATTCCGGAAAATTAAGATGGTAAGGCATAAGGAAGAATTTTCTCTTTAAATAATAACAATAATAAATAAGTAAAGTTTATGCTTTTCATTATTTTTTAATTACGTAAGATATAAAATATAAATTTGTTCCTCTTACTTTTTTTAATTGCACCGATGACGTCAGTTGACCTTGAGCTTGGCGCCATATTTGAAATTATTTTTACAATAGTCAAAAATATTGAAATTATTTTCAGCCGCGAATTGATCCCCATCAACTTCTCTCCTGTTTAACAGTATTGCTGACGCCAACAGGAGGTATTTTATCAAAAAATGAGGTTCAAAGATTAGCAAAGTGAGTTCATTAAATTGTTTCCACCATGATTACAATGTTTAATATGTTTTTCTTTGCTTTAGTTTAATGACAAAGTTTTCAAAAAAACTTGTCAGTAAGTGTGTCTATGTATTAATATTAAGAAATACTGAACCACCACTGTTGGGGTCTTTTATGGTAGAAGGTGGGTGGAATCTAGTGCATGTCTGGTTACAAGATGGTTACAACAATAAAAATTGGGCACTTGTCTCAGAACTATTAGAGCTGCTTCTTATGTCCCCGACAACTGTAGAACAACTGAAAACCAATAATTTGCCAAAATTAGTCAAGAGCTTGTCAAAGCGGGAGGACTTGGAAAGTAAGTATTAATTTCTCTTAAGATTGTATGCACTAGTGTGTCAGAAAATAATTTTTTTTTTAGCTTTTACTTATGTTGTATTATGCTTATGTAGTGTTTATGTTTATTTCAGGAGTGAAAGATCTTGCTAATCAATTAGTTCAAAAATGGCTCAAAATAGTAAAAGAAGATCAAAATCAAAATAGTCAGGTAGCTGCCGAACGGGTGCAGGCACAACAAGTAGTAACCACCACTCCGGCACCCACCGCACAACCTTTACAAGTTGTTGAAGTACCTGTAATCCAAGTTGACCCTCAAAGCACAGTTGAACAGTCCAATTTGGAAACCTCTAATGTTATTGAAGAGGTTAAAGAACCTGCTGTTATATCCGAAAATACTCAAGCATGTTATAAATTAGCCGTTAGGGATGGTAAACATATATTATGTAAGGTTCCACCTAGCGAAGCAAATGTTACTGTAGTTGAAAATGCTATTATCGAAGATATCACACCTGAAGAGGAAGCAGCTGAAAAAGCATCAGAAAAAAATGAAAATGTAGATGTAAGAGAAGAGAAGGAATTAGAAAATAAAGAACCAATTGAATTAGAGAAGAAAAAAGAAAAATCAAATCACGATAGGCATAAATTGAGAAATAACCGATCTAATTCTAGGAGTAGCAGTTCTAGTTCAAGGAGTAGTAGTAGTAAAGATAAAGAAAAAAAATCGAGTAGTAGCAGAGAGAAGTCAAAAGATAGAAGTAAAAGTAAAGAACGAAGTTCAAGAGATAGCGTGAGAGGTAAAGAAAGACAAGATAAAGAGAAACATCGGAGCAATGGATCTCTTAAAAGTGGCAGTTCATCTACAAAAAGCAGTAGTAACAGTAATAAAGATAGCAGTAAAGATAAAGATAAAACGAAGAAAGAATCAAAGGAAAAACAAGCCGAAAAAGATAAAGATACCTTGAATAAAATTCAACCTCAAGTTTTACAAAAGATCGGTCGAATTCCGAAGAAAAATGCAGAAGACGGCAAGGAGGAAAAGAGAGAGGAGACAAAGAAACCGTCGTTTTCTATAGAAGTGCGGAAAAGTTCTGAAGAGAAACCTAAAACTGTCAAAGTATTTAACGCAAAAATGCGCTCAACAGGTTTGTTGGAAGAAGCTAAACCGCCACCACCAAGACCAGTAAAAAAGACAGCTACCGTGTTACCGTCCATTCCAGCAAAGAGGCCGTCACCAATTCGTGATCTTATACCACCGCCGGAAAAGAAAGTGAAAATAGAACCTGTGGAGAGACCGGGAGCAATAAAATTGATACCACCAAAACCAAAACGTGAGTTAATTTTCAACAGATATTTATTCGTTATTTTTATTTTTCAGGTATTCAACGTGGGGAAGACAACTGTGGGAACATCAACCATACAGAGTGTTTATTTTATCAATGAAACGTGGTCGTAGCCTTCAAGCAATATAATAATGACAGTAACAATGACTATTATAATAATTACAGTTGTTTAAAACCGAGTGTTTTGACGATCAACATTGTGTGACCAGCTGTGTTCCTAATGCTGTGTTTAATAATTAATTATCGTATATTTTAAATTACAAGATATTCACGATATTAGACTTTTTTAATATTTTTCTTTTTATACCTGAAGAAATACCAAAAAACGCCAGCGATTTTATCATTATCAGTCAATGTATCTGTGTGAGTTGTATTTATGAGTGCTTGTGTTCTAGAAAAATATATAACTGAAGCTTTTCATTATAATTAATACATACACAATCAGAATCCTTATTGAATAGCTCACTAAAAATGCGAACGATCAGTTGCAAGAAAATGCAGACTTTATCATATTTTAAAATACAAAAATTCCCGCTCTAATTAATTCATTATAAACAGTAAAAGTCCAGAATATACAGATTAGTCCCATCAACTAGATATATCACGATAGGTTGAGTGGTGGGGCAGAAGATGATAACTTTATGACGCGCATATCAGTGTTGTTGAGTTTATACAGAATTATCTTATTTATAACTAATTTAATTAATTATCAAAAAACTTATTTCAATTTTGTGACTTTAAACAGTTTAATGTACTCAAGAGATATTTTTCAATCTATTTTCATGTTGTTTCTCGAGACCGTGAAAGTGCCTTAGAAATATTAGTGCTTATTCACTTGAGGTCACGCATATCGTCTGCATAAAATATCTAATTGGCGTATTGTTTACATTACAATATTCAATGAAATATAATATAAATAATTGAAGAATGCTCGTTTGGATTTAGCCATGATTCAAATATATTTCTTGAGATTTCGTTGATCGCTGTAGCTTTTGCAGAAGTTTCCTAAAGACGGTCTTTAAAAAATCTCTGAAGAAAGTGAGCATATCAGCGAAACGTCGAAAAATATACTTCAATCACGACTAAACCCGAAAGGAAATTCTTCAACGGAAAACGGTCGCAAAAACCTACATTAGGCAAATATAAAATCATATTTAATATATAAATACAGGATGTGTATAAATTGGTGGATAATCTACACATGGACTGTTTCATTATACTATTCCAAGCCATTTTTATTTTTTTTTTTGTAGAAAAATGATCTAAAAAATATTTCTTCAGTTATTTCATTTATTAGAAAGATAATTTTGAATAAGCGTTTAAAATTAGAATAATTTGCTGTTTACAGCAGAATAATGAAAAATTGCATTTTTGGTAGTAAAAATTTGAAACTGACGACCTCGCGTAAAGTTATCAACCGTTGGAAGTTTATAAGGAATATATCGAAGAATAACAAAAGGAAAGACGCCACGTGTAGATAGTCCGCTAATTTCTACACACCCTATATATATATATATATATATAATCTACAAGTGAATATCTTTTTGCTGTCATTCGTCTTCGTAAATATGGCGTCACAGCAGGTTATCTACGTCATTCGTCCTCGTAAATATGGTGTCGGCAGGTTATCTACTTGTTTGAACTAATCTGTATATTCTTTCATTCGAAAAATTATTAACAGAGAGTAACAAGGAAAATTCCTAACCACAATATAAATATAAATACGTATTTCGGCAACTAAGCTGCTATCTTCAGTAGAACCATCTGAAAAATAGTGTTAAACGTGGGATAACACTCAATGTTACCCCCACGGCGGTTTGATAAAGAGCATATCTTCAAAGGTTGTACCTTAGTCAAAGACGTTACGTTTAATACCATTTTCAAAGTGTTCTACTGAAGATGGCAACTTAGTTGTCGAAATGCGTATTTAGACTTTTTGATTTATCTTGAGGTTAGGGATCTTTCTTGTTTCTGTCTCTTTCAGATTTCAAGTCACAGTCTCCACCTATTTGGATGAAAAATTATTAAAATTAGTTTCGTATATCACATAAAATTCTTTAAAAATCGATTTGTTTCGTAAAAATATTTCCACTGATTTTAGAAATTTTTAAAACAAACGTGCCTCCTTCCAACTTTCCTTGTTGCCACCGCGTCGTGTTCGCTTTAGTTGCGAACGTTTCGTTTCTAATCCTATGGGACATCTTCAGGGCTTCTGCTCTTGCTGATGTCCTCTTTCTGTTATTGAACGTTTCAAAGCGGCGGCAGAATTGAAGGCATTAGCTGTAGCACAATGTAAAAAAAAAGGGAGTCCTGAAGGATTGGGGACGAAATATTAACAACACAAAGGAACTACGATGCGGTACCATCATGGAAGCCTGGTAAATACTATGGATGCCGATCGCCGATACTTAGGTAAATCTGTCAAACTTATTTCTTATTCAAATTTAACAAGTTCTTTAAAAATATTTTGGATAGCAGCCATTGATTGAAAAAATAAAAGTGAAATTTTTTACTTTTTCTTTACTTGGGGTTTCCACAGAGGAGTACATACTAAGGTCGAAAAGTAGAAAGGGATTTTCAACAGTCGAATCATTAAAAGAAAATTTTAATATCCAGACTACACCTGACTAAAGAGTTTTAATGATATATCTGTTGAAAATATTTATTTACTTGATAAGAAGCATCTAAGCAGTGTGGAAGATTGAAGAGCATTCAAAGGAGCATTTTGCCAAGCAGTAGCTGTTATCCTTAATACAACTTTTTGTCCTAACAGCCAGTACGATTTTCACAAACAATATTTCTTAATGGAATTAGTTTTAATCACATTTTTGGTATTTAAACTTTTAATAGTATGGGTGATGTATGAATGTGAAGTGATAGTATTAAAAAAATAGGTGCTGGGATTTACGGTTTTAAACAAGAATTTCTAACCTAAAAGGTTTAGGTCGACACGTAATAACAAATTGGTTTATTACAAAGTATAATTTCTAATGCATCAATGTATTTGGGCATACTGGTTTAAAGCAAAAACAAAGGTATTTCTTTAATTTACTAATTCCACCATAGATGGCTCCTGGTAAGTTATGAAGTACAAATGTACAGAATTAGTATGGGTTAATTCATAGATAGTTTTGCCTCAAATTATCCCTTTCACAGCATTATTTTTTGGAATTAAGAATGCTATCGTTTGCATTATTATTTTTATTAATTTCTGTAGCCAAGCTTTGAAGAATGTTAGAATCTTTACAAAACTTACATAGGAATTTTTTCACAGAAGTTTATAAAATAAACAACCATTGCAGAAAACTTGCTTAAAAGAATTCCCAATATAATGTTTGAGATTTGTTACAGTGTTATATTCCTACAATGGAATCCCTAAATATACAGGGTGGACTTCTAAACTGCCAGCAATAAATGAAATTACTATATCCCAGTATTATGGTAAAGCTTTGTAATTAATTCATTTATATACATATATACCTATACTATTACATATACATACTAAATTTTATATACATGTGTTTTAATATATAACCTGTTTCAGAGGATAGTTCGTTTTTATTACGCCTTAATCTCTAGGAAATAAAAAAAATGTATGTTCTCGAAAAAAATAATTCAATCAGGCTCTAAAAATAGTCCAGATACGTCTAATTGATAGGACGTAATGGTGGGAGTGGGCGTAAAGAGAATTCCTCAATTTTTTTAAATATTAGAGAACTGTAAAATACATTAAAAGGTTATAACTAATCTAAAGAAAGTTATCTGAAGATTGCAGAATGTTAGTGATGTGTAGATGTGCAGTGTATGAGTTAAAAGTGTTATTTGACAATCAAAGTAATTTAGTGTATTTTATAGTGCTCTTTGAACAAATATTTCCAAATTATCAGCAGTAGATCAAAAATCAATTAAAATCTCATTTAATTATAAATTTCCGTAACAAAATATGGAATAACGTTTTCGATAAAACTGCTTGGTTTCCAGAAAATGAGATATAGACAATTAATAAAAGAGATGGAAATGTCCATTAAAAAACTACAAAAGATCAAAATTTTATGAATGCATTCGCCAATTTCCTTTCAAACATGGAATATAAACTAACATAATCGCACTTAGTCATTAGGTTAAACTTGAAAAAATGAATAAAACAAGGGGTTTTAAAATAGTAAATACTCACAATTTATAAATATAACCTGTCTTTGTGAGTCGTTAATATTTCTGTTATACACGGCTATATTTTAATTATTTCAATCGATAATTACAAACGTTTATATCAAATTAATTTTGAACGAAACGCGAATCATATTAATACTTAACTATAAACACATATTTGATCAAAAATCTAAGCTACTGAGCACGATTATTCAAGTAAGCTTAAGCAAACTTGACTGTTAAGGGCGCAACAAGCTCAGACAAGATATAAATATGGTTTGAATTTAACGAAGAAATATCCGATCACATACTACGAATATAAACAATTTACAGGAATAAAGTCTTCATTTATACAACCCTTTCCTCCAACATTGTTTGTTATAGGTGGCGGGATATAAATTTTATTATTTATTTAATTTTAAAGTAGATAATCGTTGTTAATACCGTACCTGTTCTGCGTTCATAAAAAGCATTTATTGAATAGATTAAATATCTTGAGACAACGAAATAATTATTTCCAATTAGTATATTTAGCAAATTACGTTTTATATAACTTTATCGTTTAAGTAAAATCAATTAAGTCGCTTTAGTTTCTCTTATGCTAGTAATTTATTCAAATATGTATTGCTATTTATCTCAAATTTATTTATTTAAACGGTCTCTAAAAAAATTATGTTTTTTAAAAAGTAATACACAAAACATTACGTATGGATAATAGCCTATTAATACAAAGGATAGAATAGAGAATATCTAATAAGAATATATTAAACGTATATTACATAAAATCAACGAGAAGCTACGATCACGTTTCAAATACATGTTTTGATGATAATACGTTTGCAAATGTTTACATGTTTTATATTGAAGCTGGATGCATTTTTTTAATTCGTATTCTTTCTTTTTTAGCGCCTGTGTTGCAAGAAAGCGACATATTCATGGATGCTCTTGCAGCATCTGCATCAGCGAAGAAGGAACCCAAAAAACGAAAACGAAGAATTAGCACTAGTAAAGATACAAATTCACCGCCAACTTCCCCGTCGACTTCCACAGCTTTGACGAATGGTGCTCCAATTACTTCACCGATGGCTTTGAGAGGCATCACTCCGCCAAATTTTTATCAAGATACCCTAACATCGGCCGAAGAAGGAGAAGAGAAGCCTAAAGAGGAAAGTGATGAGAAACCCATGGAGGAAGTTCTTGAAAATCCTCCAACTCCCACGGACGATGAAATGAAAATGGAAATAACCGATGAGAAACTTAATGAAAATGGACTGAAAGGTGTTTTAGTGCATGTTAAAAGAAAAGGACCGAAGAAATCTTTGAAGTGGAAACCGGAAGCTGATTTGGTGGAGGTGCAATATTTTGAATTAGACGAAACTGAGCGCGTGAATGTGTCGAAACCTTTCGGTGATATGGCCAGGATGGAGATTACGAGTGAAAAACACGCGTTGCAGATGAGAAGGATTCCGATTGATGACAATATGAGTGCTCAGATTCCTTGGAGACCTCTGTTAGAGATTGACTTGAAACCATTATTAGCTGAAGCTGGCAGCAAGAGCTTAGAGAAAGACATACAATTCGCAAGAGAAAAGAGTTTTATCGGATTGTCGCCTTTAATGCACAAGTACGCAGAGAGTCCTGCTGAACCAGACATTCAACAGTATCAAGTGACTGATCCGGTAATAATGCCGTTAGAGGATCCTGAAAATACAGATCAAGATACGCCTCCGCAGCCATGGCCTGAACCTAAAGGATCTCCACCGCAAGTTCCTATACCGAATATGCCCGCAATATTTCCCAATATTCAAGCGCCTTTTCAAACTTTCGCTGGACCTCCGCCAAACTTCCAAAACGCACCTTTCAACGCTCCTAATTTCGTTCCGCCTAATATGATGCCAGGCGGGCCGCCCAATATTGGTCCACCCGGCAATCCACCAGAATGGAACAACATGAACAATCCGATGAACAATATGAACAACATGAATAATGCCATGAATAATATGAATATGAACAACGGTCCGCCGATGATGCCTCCGAATTGTCCACCGCCTGATATGATGAACCAAGGCCCTCCAATGTTCCCTCCGAAGCATCCTGACAACTTCAATCATAATATGAATGAATTTCCACCGTTCAATCAACCGAATATGTTTCCGCAAAATAATTACAATGTAAGAGGTGGTCGGGGTGGATTTCGAAGAGGCGGTGGAAACGGTCCTTGGGTTAGAATGAACGGACCCGGTCCTGGTCATGGTGGATGGAATCAACGAGGGGGTGGGATGAATCGTGGCGGAAGAATGTGTAAAAACGTGAAAATGCACGGATACTGTCGGAACCGCGATAATTGCCCGTTCTTTCATCCAAATTAACATAGTGGGACAACGTAGTTTGTAAAAAAAATGTGATATTCTTGAAAAATAGATGCGAAGCCTGTGTAAATTATAAAACAAAAAACAAGATAAGCATGTCGTGTATCATGTAAATAGTTTACAAGCGAATTTTATGTTTTCACAAGAGACACGATTTAAATGTGCAATTTGACAATATTTATGAACACCGGATATTGACGACTTGTTTTTAATTTTGTTTTAGTATGCATTCTTTTTTTATTATTTTTTCACGATGAAAGAATTCAATTGTGTATTATATACAACATTATATGAGAGTTAATAATAAACTTCACGATTATAATTGTTTTGATGAGGAAGTAATTTTGCTATTAGTATCCCCGTGTATATGAACATGTGCATTTGTTGACGTTTGGTGTACAAAGAGTGTTGTATTTTCTACATGACCAGTTAAATTGTATAGTTGATTAAGGTATGCTGATATTTTTGTTTATTTACTGTACATACTTAGTTTATAACTTTGTATCTATTTAAAAATATAGAAAAGAGATTTTTAAAAATGAATCTTTGTAGTAAAATATTTTTAGTTATTTTTTGATGTTTTAAAATATAAACATTTAATTACTATTTCAAATAAATTACCTCAATTTTTAAGATTTTTATAAATAAATACACCCCTGTGTACAGAGTGGGACAGATACCATAAGTTACACATTTTTTACGTTAAATTATTAAATATATATCACAGATGTCTACAACAACAGGGAACAATATTTTTATCTAATAAAACCGTGAAAAACGAATTATTTGTTGACATTGCTTCGTAATAAAACATGCGTTTGCATAATTTATGGTAATTATAAGTGCAAATGAAAAGTCCATTAAATTATTAAACGTAGCTAGCCTTGAAGTTCTACGGATTTACAACAAGGCAAGCGTCTTTAGCCATAGTAGGGTGGTAACATGTATTGCTTCAGAAGTGCCGACAAATGTTTATAGTCGTCTGAATAGAGCTGGGAGTCTAAGAAAAAGTATCGTACTATAGTGCAACCAAGTAAATTTAACCTCCGGAAAATATGCGAACTAATTTACTCTAATGTCTTGTCTGTCAACCACGCCGGTGTGGACTTTGAGTGTTTAATACTGTCCGCCAGGCGCGGCTCGTGATGACGTATTTGGGAGTGCAAGTACAATGATGCGAGTGCTTCGTGTACTAACTGTAACGTTTCTTAGTAAACACCGAAAATACACGAGGCACTCGCATCATTGTACTTGCACTCCCAAATATGTCATCACGAGCCGCGCCTGCTGTCTGCGTAAAAAAAAACGGAATATGTCCCATAACGATTTTGACATTATTTTAGTTTTGCAAGTCTTTTGTCAATATTAGTAGCCATGAATATAAGGTTATGCATCTGTCATTATTAAGTTAGTATGATGCAACAAAGTACTGTAACAATCGCTACGTTCACCAGAACTATGATACAAATAAACAGTTCCATGAACATGTAGGGGTTGTGTGAACGATCTCTTTCCGCATGTCACCAAAAACAAAACAAGTGGAGAGCAACATAACCTATTTTTTGTTTTGAATATAGGTTATATTAGTTAAAATTAAAAAATGAATTTCGTATTGAATGATGATTTATTAAATTTGCATTTAGCAGTACATGTTATAAATGAATTGGCCCAACCTCTAGAAGATGATTTAAACTTATTTATATTGGTTTAAAAGTAGATTTGTGGATTTCTTCGTCAATTGAAATTTTAAGATACATAAAATAATGAATGATTTATTTGTTAATGTATTGAATATTGTGTGAACTGGCGGACAAAAAAACTGTCCGACTCATTTTGATGTTTGACAAAATTAACACGTTGTGAATCAGTTTTTAAGTTTTGAAGGTTATCGAGATGCAAAATGTCAGTTTGGGTAGATTATCTGTCCATATGGATCTATTTATAACCTATAACAATTCATATGCTATCGATAACCCATTTTACAATGCAAAAAAATGAATCGGATAGTTCTTTTGTAGGCCAGTTTACATTTTATCCATTAATCTTAATCAGCCTCAGTGTTGGTTAAATCGTTGATTTGCTTTGTTACATGCGCCATTTTTATTTTGAGCAACTTGTCCTGAAACGGGCGAACTTTGAAGCGAAATATTTTAACGTAACAAAAGATGGCGACCGCTTCCTCAACATGTTGAAATAAATCATGAAAATAATCGTTTTTCACCAGAATTTTTTGGAACAGTTTCCATCTGGTGAACGCAGCCACTAGGTAAAAGAAAGTGTCCCATTTTTTATGTCGTAGACCGGAGCTGTTTCAACTGGCGGGCTCATTTTGACGTTTGACAACATTTTAACAAAATTAACACGTTGTGAATCAGTTTTTAAGTTTTGAAGGTTATTGAGATGCAAAATCTCAATGTAGATATCAAGCGAGCCACAAAATTTGTAACCTAAGTAGGCCATGAACGACTGAGATAGACATAGACTGTTTCCAAAACTTAAAGGTAAACGATTTCCATCAGATAACGATGTGATATGTGCGGTAAATCGGTGGTTTAGCAGAGGTTAAATAATCTTTTTTTTCAGAAGCATTAGAAATGCTTGTACATTGATGGGAAAAATTTATTTATTTCTTTCCAATTTATTTAAATATCAAGACATTACAGTACATCCAATCTCAAACAATGTCTATAATATATAAATATATCATGCGAGTCACAAAATTTGTATTCTAGGTAGGCCGTGAACGACTGACATAGACATATAAGTCACGTGAGCTTAGAGAATTAACGAAGTGTCATTTGTAAATAATCATAAGTCAAATTGACAAGTTATGATTTAACCTATTACTAATAGTACGAAATCTAGGTTAGATTACTTAATCAATCTAAGACATAACTGATTTAATCCATGGCATACTCTGAAAACTTTTTTGTGGCTCACTCCTTATATTATCTGTCCTATAGATCTATGTAAATATTTCATTTATAACCTATAACAATTTATATGCTATTTTTGAGAGAATAACTTTTTTTGAGAGAATAACTTATTTTACAATGCAAAAATATTAGTCTTGACAGTTTTTTTGTCTGCCAGTTTACAGTCCCGTTCTATGCTTTGGTGATTTTAGCGAATTTGTACAATTTATTTGAATCAGGCTCGCTAAAATTCTTTCCAGGAATCTACGCAGCATATCGACAGTGCTACTTTATGGATCATATTTGCTTGGTGGGATTTAGTGGTGTAATCACTACTAATCACATAACCACTCCGCACTAATGAATCGTGTATAAATGAAAAAATTAGTTGACACGCATTCAACTAAATTAAATAATTCTCGTGAACGTGGCTTCTTTTTTGATTTTTGAAAGAGATGTATTCTTGCTCCTAATAATAAGCTGAACATTGAGCGTTCGGTGACTATAGTCACAAATATTTTTCATTACTTTCACCCTGTATATAATATGAGAAAAATGAAAATGCCTTTCCGCATATTTTTGCCATTCAGGTCGGTTTAAAGAGTCAAAATATACTTCATTTTCTGTTTTTTTATTATTTAGAAACCAGATATTACGTTAAATTTGGTTAATTCATAAATATTTATTACTTCTAACCGTATACATACTTATACAATTAAATATTTAAATTTGGTATTTTGTTATTAGTGGACATTAATTTTAAATGAAATGAAAACAAGTATATACTCTTGTAAAAAAGGTTTAAAAAGGCAGCATTATTTTACTTACTTTATAAAGACATAATTACGCGCGTATTCTAAAACCCATTACTTAGCAGTTATTCCGATGCTTAAAAGAGGGCACTAATTAAAATAAGCTGACATTTCACATCATTTGGCATATAACCGGTGTTCAGAAACATTCGAAGTCAAGTGAGCTCTGAACAAAAAATCGTATATCTTTACTTAAGTCTTTAGTATTAATATACTAATTTGATAACCTATAAAATTGTATTAAGTAAATGTATCAATCTATCTCAGACATGACTTCATATTTTCAAGGCCTACTTTGACTTCGAATGTTTCTGTATATATCTGGACATAGACAGAAATGTTGAATTATTTTCGCAATATCATTATTTATATTTAAGCATTAGATTTATTTTATTATTTTCTAATTAAGTAATAATTATTTCTCGTAATGTACCTGAGGTTATAACAAAGTAGTTCTATTTCATTTAAAATGTTTGAAAATAAAAGTATAGATTTCATAGGCGTGCTATCGGCGTGCCGATGAAGAAGGAACTATAAGAAAATTTTGGCAAAAATAATCTAATATCTAAACAAATTCAAATATTTAAAAAACGGATTGTGGCAAGCCCAAACAAATCTATTCGAAAATTGGCTGCACAAACAGGTAAATGCATTTAATTAACGTTATTTTCATTACTAATTTTATTTATTCATTTAAGGTCAATGGTTTAATGAAAATTTAAATAATGATGATACTTTAAATGTGACATTTATGTCAGACGAGGCTTGGTTTCATTTATCAGGATATATCTATAGCCAAAATTATAGAACGTGGGCAACTTAAAATCCACATAATTATGTAGAAACCACCTTGCATCCATTGAAAATAGGTGTTTGGATAGCCATGTCAAGACGACGAGTCATTGGCCAACACTATTAATGCTGAGCGATATCGTACAGAAATACTGCAAACTTTTATAAATCAATTACACGATGATGAATTGCAAACGGGATATTTTCAGCAAGATGGAGCTCCACCTCATGTAGCTCATGATACATTAGAATTTCTACAACAGTATTTCGATGATAGATTAATTAGTAAGGATCGTTGGCCATCACGTTCACCTGACCTAACACCTTTAGATTTTTATCTGTTTGGTTATTTGAAAACAAAAGTTTTTGAAAATAGACCTCATTCTATAGAAGAACTGCAAGCAGCAATTGATAATGAAGTTGACAATATAGACGAACAAGGACTCCACCGCATATTCTCAAATGTTAAGAAGAGAATTAATTTATGCCTGGATGCTAATGGTGGACATTTTGAACATTTATTGTAGTGCTTTAGTTTTTTCTGAGTTAGGTTAACCATTTATAATATAACAATACTATTAAGCCACAATTCTCAAACTTCACAAGATTACTGAAAAATGCTATTATATGGTTTTCTGTAAATGACTCGTAGATAATTTTATATTTATATTTTCTTTCTAACTTACTTGTCAAATAAATGTAATAGATATATTGTATCTCTGGAACTAACTTAATATATTTTATGTTACAAATTGTGTTTTTGATTATATTTACCTTAATTATTAATCTGATGTATAGCAAGCGCCAATTAAGTTGGCGCGAGGAGGGGGTGCGCAGTAGCCGTTTTTATAAACGTCCACCCCCACTACTCAAGTAATTTTCAGAATACATTTGTCATTGACGTTTGACAGAACATAATGTCTTTGCTAGGGGATCATAAAGTGATACACGCTCAGAGGTTAGAATTATCTGACATTTGATGTAAAACCAACTACAAATCTCCCCACTACTTCTAATCCTGCGCGAACTTACCCCTCCTCGCGTCAACTTAATTGGCGTTTGCTATACATTGATCTGTTACCTAACGCATTAATTGTTAATAATAGTTACTATCTAACTTAATATTATTATCTATAGTGAGAATATTATTAATTTGAATGAATTTAGCAGTAATAGCAATATTTAAAACACAAATTAATTTCTTATTTAATAGTGAACCCTCTAATACGAAACGCCACTGAAGAAAAATAATAGAAGCAAATTTTAAGCAGATACTAAGCGTGACCAACATTTAAAAAAAAAATGTTGGCGCTAAATTCAAGCTATCCTCAATCATTTACAATCGCACTGTATACATAACATAGTTACAATGAATAATAGCATCCGTAAAATTGAATATTTTTCTTACAGAAAGGTAACGATGAAAAATATGATACTGGTGAACTGGCTGGCAAAAGTAAGGAAAGTGATTTATGTTATGTGATGTTATCTCAGAAACTAGCCACCCTGTCATTGCAAGTTCAAAGCTTTAGTTTGTCTTGAGATATGGTTTTAGAGTCAGTCCATTTGTTAAATTAAGAGTAGGGTAAATCACAAAAATGATATTCGAAAATATTTAATTAGCTAGTTTAAATCGTAGCTGAAAGCGAAAGCGATATTCGACATCTGTAATTAAGTGACCTACTTTTCTACTTACCAAATCAAACAGTTCGAATGACATAACCTAACAAAATATTTTGTTAAATTATAAATATCTGTTCGTTTGTCTTTCAAACCCACCAAATTTAACATTTATTTTTCTTATTTAAACGATAAAACGTCTGACGAACAAATTAGTATTTCTTTTTTCATATTTAAGAATAATCTGAAACATGGAAGTACATGAGTAAGTAGATAATTTAGAAATTTTGTCATGTTTGAAAGTAATTTTATATGAAATAAACTTTCACTTTCATTTGCATACTGAATTTTGAAGTCGAGAAAAATATAATTTCAAAATTGAAATTCATTTATAGTCGGGAGGAAAATTAGGTATACCGTTGCTCTACAACAAATAGTAGTTGTATTAGTATAATTAGTAATAATGTTTATAAAATTATGTAATTTATAAATAAGTGACGTGAACTTCAAAAGTGTGTTGTACACCTATAAAGGTTTCCAATAATAATCCTTTAAAACAGGCAATCAAGCTTCACGGCATAATAACTACTATTATTTTGCTTACGATTTTAAATCGTTAGTTTATAAGAATTTTATTACGCTTGCGCATTTTTGTTGAAATATTTTTGTAATATAATTCCATAATTAATTTAGCGCGACTGCAATAAGAGGTGTGGTTACCAAACAAGGTCCGTATTAAAAAAATTGTTTCCTTTACATTTAGAATTGCTATTATTGATATACAAGGAAATTAGATATTGCATGTGTAACAACATACGATTTTCAGATAATTTTTTGATACATTTACATAAAGTAAAGTAAATGTAATATTAATCGAGATGGGTCCCTTCTAGTCATTATATTTCACAATATAGTATAATAGACTCTGAAGCTACGGTAGCATAGCGTCTAGGACTTGCAAAAAGTTGTAAACTTTATCAACATGTGACAGATTAAATTATAGGTTATTACCATTGCGACCGTTTTACAATACAGCAACTTACATTTTGTCAAAGAATGACATTGACGATCAAAATTTATTGCTCCCAGCTGTAAACGAGTGGACAAAAAAACTGTCCGACTAATTTTTTTGCATTGTAAAATGGGTATCGATTTCTCAAAAATAGCATATGAATTGTTATAGGTTATAAATAAATTATTTAAATAGATCCATAATTTACATATATACCATTGAACTATATACTACTACTGGAACGACAACGCCGAGCAGTAAAACCGGTCTTTCAAGTTAGAAGAGTACAGTCGCTGCGTCAGGCATATGTATCGCACTCTTACTCATATACTGTTTTGTGTATTAGGGGCAGGTGTGATAAAAATTTAGTCTAAATGTGAAGTTTTATAAGAAATATAGAAGGAAGTCGTTATGGTTAGTAGATAAAATAATAAACCAGAAGATATACAACTTTTATTCATTTTTAAATAATATTAAATATAAATATTATGCAGTTTAAATAATCTGATAAGAAGATAATGACATGGGTGTCCACTGATTATTACAACCATATGCACAACAATACTGCACCATTTTTTAAATTTTAAATGTTTATTAATTTAATAAAACTTCTCACGACAAACCGACACACCATATACTCCCACGCAACAGACAGAGAACGGTTACCCTTACGCAGCAACCACACCCTTCAAACACAGAGGACCGGCAACCCGACAATTTCTTTATTTACGTGCTCGTTCCAGTAGTATCTACAGTTCAATGGTATATACCTACATTGACATTTTGCATCTGAATAACCTTCAAATCTTAAAAACTGATTCACAACGTGTAATTTTCTTAAAATGTTGTCAAACGTCAAAATGAGTCGGAAAGTTTCTTTGTCCGCCAGTTTACCTAGCTAAAAGAGGCGTTTTCTTTTTTCATATGAATAAACTCAAGTAACATTTTACTATTGTTAGTCATAGTTGTCAATTTTTAGCGGAGAATTTCAAGATGCTTTGACTAAGGACAATATTTTCAACATTATAATTCTGAGTCAATAAAATATATTTAAGTGACTTATTATCCGTTCTTTCTATTGCATGTATAAAAATGCAAAAGCAAATGTAAAACTTTGAAACTTAAGTAGTTAAGAACTTACGGTCCGCGACTTTAAAAACGGGACTTACAAAACTAAATTAATGTGAAAATCGTTCCGTTTTTTTGACGCGAACAGTTAGATCAATTTAACAAATACATACTTGAAAATGTTCAGACTATATAAAAGACAACTATGTAGACGAATTTTTCAATTGGACACGTTAAATGTAATGAAATGCCGCTTCTGTTCTAATTATTTAGGCCACTATATGTTATCAAAATATTGTAAATACACTAAAAGTGAATAATCTATTTGGCCGGTTAAAACTAATTGAGAGTCGGCCCTGACTATATGTGTTCCCCTTCTTTTTTATTTTCACAAGTGATATGGATGTACAAAGTGCTTTGTATTTAGCTTCATTGTCGTTAGAGATAACGTTATGTTTGTCATAATCATGTTGACAGTGCGAATCGAGCTCTTTAAAAATTTGTTGTTGAGCTGTGAAAAATTTTAAAATTCATTTTATAGTGAATGTAGTTTTCTTCTAAACTGTATAATTATATAAAAGCATTAAGAATGTTATAATGGTGCATAAGATTTCCAAAAAAACTAGGTGACATTATTCTTCTGGCATTAAACATTAGTTAGGTAACAGAAACATTGGTTTTTTTATATATTTCCTTGCCCTAAAACTATCATTATTCGCAGGTTTATAATTTACACAAGATGCAAAGTTGGTTTTTTTTGGAAGACTCAAAAAATACAGCACTACGCTGTGCTGGGGAAGGTAGTGAAAATGTGGATATGCCAGAAGAAATTTCTGAACAGCCAACTTTAAGAGATTGGCATTTTAAAGTAAAAGCATCTAATTTAAAACCAGAAGAAGTAGTTTGTTTAATTGGTGATATACCTGAATTAGGAAATTGGATACCAGAAAAATGTAAAATTTTAAATAAAATTGATTCAGATATTTGGTCAATTAACTTAAAAATACCAGATAATAAAAAGATATACTATAGATATTTTGTGGGTGTTATAGTTGAATTAAATAAGCATATGATTGTGAGATTTTGGGAAACAAATTTTCATCCTAGAAAAATTAAAACAAATCAGATACAAATGGAAGAGCCCGAACTAGAAATATTAGGCTGTTACAATGGACTGTCTAAAGTAGATAAAGGTTGGCTAATGAAAGGAACAATAATTCAGTTAATATTATGCAAAGAACCTTTTAAATTATGGAGACCTAGATTTGAAAATAGAAAAATGCATATTAAAGTGACACCTATTAGTTTAGAAAAGCATACTCCTCCTGATGGAAAAGCCTGTGATACTATGGATGAATCCTTAAGCAATGATTACCATGATGATCATCCACAATATATCTATACAGATGTAGCCAGTTTATATTCTAAAAATCCTAGCTTTAAACCTCAAGGACAGTTTGGTCATAAGTTTCGGAATGGAGACTACATTATTTTCCAATGTTACATGTTAAATCCTGCAAATACTGCCTTATTGTTAGATATTTATGTGTACAGTTCTAAAGCAATAGATGATGAACCTCCATATCATGCAGGATTCAGTTACATCGTACCAAGTATATTCCAAAATTCCACTGGCAGTATCGTTTTACCTTTGACAAGTACAAAGCAAAGACCTTTAGGTGAATTAAAATTAGAATATTTAATGATTCGACCATTAACAAGTTTTAATTGCAACATGTCCGTAACATTTTCAAGATATTGGAAAAAGACAAAACAGGGTTTAGATGTTGGTCACAGAGGATCCGGTTCTAGTTTTAAATTTGAAATGGAGGATTCTGCAGAAATAAGAGAGAATACTATTGCCAGTTTAAAAACCGCTATCAGCCATGGTGCTCATTACGTGGAATTTGATGTTCAACTTAGTAAAGATTTGGTGCCTGTAATCTATCATGATTACCATGTCTGCATAGCGATGAAAAAGAAAAAGACTTTAGTAGAGGCTGATATGTTTGAATTACCAATCAAGGAGTTAACACTTGATCAACTGAGAATGCTGAAGGTATGAATTTTTATTGATTCTTTTTGATGATTAGATAACAGTTGAATGAAAATATTGTGTGTTATTGCATGGATACTTAGAAATATTTAATTTGGTTACTGTGCATTTTTAATGACTTGGAAGAATTTATCAAATCTATATGATATATGATATTATGTAACTAATCTAGTAAATATTGTGTTTGTTTCTTATGATCTTGTTCGCGCGTGCATTGGCTATGTGGTTTTCCTATTTATAGATCAGATTATTGTGTTTTAGAACTTTAATACATGTCCTCCAAGTGCATATGATATTTACTTTTTATTATTTTTTATGCCTTTATTTCAAAGTAGATGTTGAATAACTTAAGTCTAGAAAAATATAGTTTTACAAGGACTTTCTGCCCAATAACAAAAATAACTATATTCGTAAGACTTACAAGGTAAAATAAAATACGCATAAAAAAAAATAAAATCATGTTAAATTACACAGCTGGAATTTACCATTCGATTTTCTGGTTTTGTAACTTGAGGGAATAAGGTAACTAATTGTAAAATAAAAAAATATTGATTGTTTATAAATAAATGCTTTTTATGCAGTGAGGGGCCGCGTGGGTTGGACTAAATTCACTTAAAATTCATGGGTTGGTTTTTGGAAAAACGCCCGGACACGTCGATTTTTCTTTATGGCTGCAGTTTTTCTAATGGTAAGCTCATGTATACAGGCTAGCCCAAAAATAAGTTACGCCCATCAATTTCATTTTTACAAATGAAAACATATATCTTTAATTTCATTTTTGAATTCTGCATCGAATTCTAAGTATGTTTCATGTACAGTCGGCGCCCAACAAATCGGGACAAGTGGTATAACATAATTTGGTCTATTTTCTATCGTATAAACAGGACGTATACTGTTGATATGGTTTTCAGCAGTGGCGGTAGCTGTATAAGGCCGCGAAGCCGCGCGCTCCTCCTAGAATTTTTAATATAACACACAATTTAAATGTTATTTAAATATTTATTATTACTATTCATTTTATTATTATTATTCATATAAGTAGTTAAAATTTCTAAATTTCAAAAAACTGAACTCCGTTTTCGTTGTCTAACGTTGTTAGAACCCACAGAATTATAACGGGTGTTCAGAAACATTCGAAGTCAAAGTGTCCTTGAAAATATGAAGTCATGTCTGAGATAGATTGATACATTTCCTTAATATAATTTTATAGGTTATCAAATTAGTATCTTCGATATTAGATTCTGACAATTTTTGACAGACAACAGTTGACAGTTAATATATAATTATTACAAATCAGATACTTAAGTACAGATATACGATTTTTTGTTCAGAGCCCACTTGACTTCGAATGTTTCTGAACACCCGTTATTAAGGCGCAAATACGCCGCGGCCTGCATAAATCATTATAGGTGAATGTGATCCGATATTGGCCGATAGTACACGATTTCATAAAAAGGATATTTTACGGCTCGTATATTGAGCAGCCAGTGTTTCAGTGTCGTCTCCGGGACTATCGTACGGTAAATATGTGTGTATGTAAATATGTTGTTCTTTCTTTTTCCTACTTATCTAGGCTATAGTTTCGAATGGTCACCGCGATTTATGCCGGTTAGACTCCTTCCGATTAGACTCCTCGGATTAAAATTTCCGAGTAGAGTCCTCGAACCTTTTTCCTCAAATTTGTCAACGTCATTATTCCGTTTAGAGTCCTCGACATATGAAAGAATAAATTAAAGCAAAATACTCCTTCCCACTTTATCCAGACTTAGGGCTGACAAAGTATGCTAAACGCACACTTAGGTGTGGTTAAGTATCTGCCGTTATTTACGGCATCATCATCTTTTTTTTTGCTTTTTTTTTTTAAAATATATTCAATATATACAACTTAATTTTATTTATACCTCAGTTTCACATTTACAACTTAACTATATACATTAACCGTCGGAGTGTTTCACCAACTGTTTTTTTGTTCTCAGTTAAATCACAAATTGTTTTGAATATACGTGCGTCTGTATCACTGTACTTCTTTGCTCGTTTTGGGGGTGACATATGTAAATCCATTTTATTTTTAATGATTTCATAATAAGCAGCTTCTGATTTCAGTATTTTCACTAACTCGTAAATGTTGGGATGACTTTTCCCCATTTGCTTATTTAAGCGACTGCCATCCCTCAACGGTATTGATCGTTCGATGTCGCTCACCGCTGCATATCCACATATCTCGAACTATATCATTTTCTAGCCACTGACTGACGAAATAATCGTTGAATGTTTGTATCTCTTCAGTATCTGGCGCAAATTCCATTATAAACAGCCAATCATCTTCTATGTACTCGGGAGGTAAATGAGCCAGTGCCGCGCACATGTGTATATGTTCAGGTACCTCAGTACTATCTCTATACAAAGTAACCATTCCTAATGCCTGAATTTTTCTCCAAATTGCCTGGTTAAAATGGAAATTGTAACCCTTAATTGTTGCCGTTGGAAAAACTTGCCGAAAAGCTTCAATGGCTGAGATTTCAAAGTCGAGTTTTATAACTTTTGGAGAAAAGTTCGGAAGTTTCTCTTCTATTCATAATAAATACATAGTTATATAAAACCAATGAGATGTAACTCGTTCGAGTATAATTATAAACGGTTAATCCCTATACCTAACTCGTCCGATCCCCTATTCCATAGCAATTACGGGATTATTATACTAAATCTTCGCTATAGAGTTCATGAATAAATAATTAAATACCATTGAAATTCGTAAAAATAAACAACAGATGGTTAATGTTTCAACATACATATTTCTAAGCGACGTCGATAAAAGGTAATGCGGATTAAGGAGGAGTGTATCTTCGGTATAAAGTTCATGAATAAATAATTAAATACCATTGAAATTCGTTAAAATAAACAACAGATGGTTAATGTTTCAACATATTTATATTACATACATACATATTTCTAAGCGACGTCGATAAAAGGTAATGCGGATTAAGGAGGAATGTAAGAGGAATATCTGATAGCGATTCAGGTAGTTTTTAAAATTGAAGGAGTCTAAGCGGAAGAAAACAAGTAAAATTAACCCGAGGACTCTATGCGGAAGGCGTCTAAACGGAAATCACCGTCACCGCAGATTTAAACAAAAATGGAAAGCTTACGTTTCGCTGGTTTCAAAAATGTGTTTCTTTTTATGCGAAAATGAAAGGAAATTATTGAAATTAATACTTTAAAATTGCATTTTGAGGTTATATTTCCTCAGTTTCCACTAGTATTATGTTGCACAAAATTAAACGTCACCAACAATTTCTGTATTAAATGATCGGCAACCGCCAAATATAAATCTTTACAAATTTGAAAGGTATCTTAATATATATTTTTGAAATAAAGATGTATTAATTATTTACATTTTGAAATGATAGTAAGTATATATTAATCACTAGAATATACTTAAATGTTATTTAATCATCAATTGTTGTATTAAAAATCTCGTTTCGGATATTTGTCATTTATCTATTTAAAGAAAACATTAATAAATGGTTATAACTAAGTATAAATAAAACAGAAATAAATAGTCACTCTAATTTATTAGTTCCTTTTTAGAAAAATACATAAGTAGTTTTAAAATTCAAACAAATAGTATGAGTTAGTTTGGTTTTAAATGCAATTAAATACTACAGAAAACAAATGTACAATGGACAGTAAGTAATATGTTCATAGGATGGTATCTTTAATTGCATTTGCCCACTTGCCATTATGATCACTTTAAACTTATTTCCTTATATTGTATTTTAAGCAAAATAAATATGAAAAAGTTATTATTATTAGAAAGCGATTGAAAGTAAGATGACAATGTTCGTCAAGGCACTAACTCTTGAGTGGGTCATGCAGAAAAAACAGCAACAGAAGAATATTCTTGATATATAAATCAACATAAATAATGCAATTAACAATTAACAAACCCTTAAATCAAACCAGTAGTTTTAGAGACAAATGTATCTGAATTAATAACTGCTTTAGCATAATATAACAAAAATTTGCTGGATAAAAAAATGCAAAAAAATTAGTTATGCACATAAATTTAAAAAAGTATATCTGCATACCACCATCTCCACACACCAAAATAATTAAATAAAAAGAAAACCTGAATATTCAGCAAAATTGCTGAATGTTAAAACGATATCCCTTTTGGCAGCTGCAATAAATGCTATTGGTATGAAAATGAAGCTTAGAAATTTGAACTGTTCCAAAAACATTTACAAAAACAAAATTATTGAACTATTAAATACAGTAACTATAGAATACAGTACTGTATTATACATACAGTAAATATCTCGAAAATTCATTATAATATCAAAACAATTTAAAAAAAAACTTGTCCAACTATTCTTTTGTTGCTGTTTGTTCTGCATGACCCACTCAAGAGTTAGTTAGTGCCTTGACGAACATAACATGATCATCCTACTTTCAAGAGCTTTATAATAATAATAACTTTTTGATATTTATTTTGTTTAAAATACAATATAAGGAAATAAGTTAAAGTGATGATAATAGCGAGTGGGCTTACTTAAATGCAATTAAAGATACCATCGTATCAACATAACTAGTGTTCATTAGTGTTCATTAGAAAAGTCAATCTAGGTTACTTTGAAATTTTGATAGAATAAGACGCAAATATATTAATATGTGTTTGTTGTTCCGTAAACGTAAATCCAAATGACATTTGATAATGTCAATCACAAATATCAGTTAGTGCATAAAATAATCGTGCGTCGATTCTGGTTTAAATAAATTGCTTCTCAGTTTTAAAATGGCTTTCACTTTAGAACATAACATTTTTTTAGTCCAGGCTTATTTTCGAAGTGGTAATAAAATTGATGGTTTATGGGTTTATTTAGTTCAAGATTGCATGGTAGAATTTCAAGTTGAGTTTCCACATTTTGTAATAGATTATATACAATTTAAGAATACTTTGGATAGAACTTTAAAACTTTTTTCTGAAACTGGTAGTCTCTTAAGAAAATCAGGCAGCGGAGCAGTTAGGAAAGGTACACCTCAAGTTGTCAATCGTGTTGAAGAAATAATGGAAAATGAACCACAAACATCTGTTCGACATTTGAGTCAACAAATAAACCTTTCTGTTGGTACAACTCACAAGTTATTAAAAAAAGATATGCAACTTTATCCATACCGTGTCACAGCAGTACAAGAATTGTTAGAAATTGATTACCCACGTAGACTACAGTTTTGTAATTGGTTTGTAAATATGAACAATAATGGAGAACTTTCGCAAAGAGTCATCTTTACTGATGAAGCATGGTTTTATAAAACGGGATACCTAAATTCACAAAATACAAGAATTTGGAGTAGTGAAAATCCACATGTAATTAATGAAGAATCGCTACATCCAGATAAAATTGGTGTTTGGGCAGCGATAAGCCAAAGGCGAATCATTGGACCAATATTTTTTCAGGGAACGTTAACTGCTCAAAGGTACCGTACGGAAATTTTACAACCATTTGTCAATCAGTTGCATAATAATGAACTTCAAAATGCATATTTCCAACAAGTCACTGTACTGCAGAATCTTTGGATTATTTAAGAGAATTTTTTGATGAGCGTATAATTAGTCGAAATACTGAAATTGCCTGGCCTGCACGTTAATGCGATTTAACACCTTGCGACTTCTTTTTGTGGCCTTATCTAAAAAGAACATATTTCGAACACTTATATTGAATTTGAATGATATGCTACAGAGAATCGAACAGAAATGCATGGAAATTAATAACAATCCAGTAATGTTGCAGAATATCATCAGAAATTTTGAACGGAGGATTTTAAAGTGCATTGATCTTGAAGGACAACATTTTCAACATTTGTTATAGTTTTCAATAAATACCTATTATTTGTTATTTATTTGTATGTATGAAACTGTCAAAATATACGACTTCGTAGGTTAAGTAGTAAATTTTAATTTACGACATACTTCAAAATGTTCTCAGTAAATCACATGCTACTAGATTGACTTTTCAAATGAACACTTGTTATTACTTACTGCCCATTGTACATTTGTTTTCTGTGGTATTTAATTACATTTAAAACCAAATTAACTCATACTATATGATTGAATTTTCAAATTACTTATGTTAATTATGTATTTTTATAAAATGAAACCAATAAATTGGAGTGACTGTTTATTTCTGTTTTATTTATACTTATAACCATTTAATGTTTTCTTTAAATATATAAATGACAAATATCCGAAACGAGATTTTTAATACAATTGATGATTAAATAACATTTAAGTATATTCTAGTGATTAATATACATATACTTACTACCTTTTCAAAATGTTAATTCATTAGTAGACAATTAAAAAAATGTAAATAATTGGTATATCTTTATTTCAAAAATATATAAGATACCTTTCAAATTTGTAAAGATTTATATTTGGCGGTTGCCGATCATTTAAAAATTGTTGGTGACGTTTAATTTTGTGCAACACAATACTAGTGGAAACTGGGGAAATATAACCTGAAAATGCGATTTTAAAGTATTAATTTCAATACTTTCCTTTCATTTTCGCATAAAAGGACACACATTTTTGAAACCAGCAAAACGTAAGCTTTCCATTTTTGTATAGTTTGTTAATTAAATCTGCGGTGACCATTCGGAACTCTTACCAAATGCTTTTTATACAGTGAGGACGCGTGGGTTGGACTAATTTCACTTCAAATTCATGGAATTCTTTTTTGGAAAAACGCCCGGACACGTGGATTTTTATTTATGGCTGCAGTTTTTCTAATGGTAAACTCATATATACAGGCTGGCCCAAAAATAAGTTACGCCCATCAATTTCATTTTTTCAAATGCAAACATCTATCTTTAATTTCGTTTTTGAATTCTGCATCGAATTCTATGTATGTTTCATGTACAGTCGGCGCCCAAGAAATCGGGACAAGTGGTATAACATAATTTGGTGTATTTTCTATCGTATAAACAGGACGTATACTGTTGTTATGGTTTTCAGTACATTTGTAGTACCATACGATCATTTAAATTCTAAATTATAGCAGGCGGGTTTTTTTTTATTAGGTTGTCCAGAATGTCAATTATTGATTAATTGAAATTTGCGGTTATGTTATACTTTGTGACATTTGTCAATCTTATGTGTAATCGATATAATTTTAATGGAATTTTAATGGAAAAAGATAAATTAGTTTTATTGTGAATTACAAAATGTGTTCAAAGTGTTCTCCCCCTGTTGCAATGCAACTGTTAATCCTCCGTTTCATATTTTCAAAAGCATTTTCCAACATCTGAACGGTTATGGCGTTGCATGCATTAGAAATTGCCTCTTGTAGTTCTTCAAGATTATGTGGGTTATTTTTGAAAACTGTGTTTTTCAGATACGGATAAATGAAATAATCAAAAATCGTTAGGTCCGGACTGCGAGGCGGAAATTCAATGACTTGATTATCATAAAACTCGCGAATTCGAGCCACACTTTCCCTTGTTTTGTGAGCTGTTGCATTGTCCTGTTGGAAATACCCATGTAAAAGTTCGTCATCATGAAGATTTTGGAAAAACGGTTCAAGTAAATTATTTCGATATCTCTCAGCATTTATCGTTCCTTCAAAAAACACAGGTCCAAATATACGCCTTCGAGAAACCGCTAGCCAAACACCAATTTTCTGCGGATGGAGAGGCGATTGAATAAACTCATGAGGATTCTCCGAAGACCAAATACGCATATTTTGTTTGTTTATATAGCCGGATAGGTGAAACCATGCTTCGTCCGAAATATATGTTAAATCCAAAGTGTTGTTGTTATTTAAATTATTCAAAAGCCACTGACAGTATTCTATTCGGACAGGAAAATCTCGAGGGAATAGCTCTTGAACGACGTTAATCTTATAGGGATAAAGATTTAAATTTTGTTTTAATATTTTTTAACAAGTTCCATATGATAGGTTTATTTCTTGGGCTAATCTGCGAAGAGATTTTTTGGGAGAGTGTTCCATTCTTACTGCAACATCTGCCACAATTTCAGTTCTTTTTTTGGGCGCGCCACTACCAACTTTCCTACCTACAGTTCCAACATTACGAAATTTCGCCACACATGTGTAAATTTCTTGGACTAATTTTTGATAATCCGCAGGAAAATTAGGGAAGGCATTTTGAAAATCATTGATGCAGTGCGGTACTGAATATGTCCATTCACCATTCTCTTGTCGTTCGGCGTTTTTAAAATAACATTCTGTAAGAAAAATCTTATGTTCTAAATCAAACATTTTGAAACTTCACTTTGACAATTCAAATTAGAAATTAGTACTTATCTACCAACTTAATTTAAATTTCACAAACTGCTCTAATTTAGAATTTAAATGATCGCGTAGTATTATATGTCAGTATTGAGTGTATGTTACCCACTATCAGTGTTTCGTAGAATTCATCATGGCACATCACCGTAATGAAATAACAAAGCCAAGAATACTTCAGGGACTTCAAGATGAATGGTCTATACGACAATTAGCCATTGAGTTTAACGTAGGCAAAAGTACTGTACAAAGAATATTACAAAAATAGAGACAGTAGCATACATTAGGTAAACAATTACGAACAGGTCGTAGAAAAATATCTATGCCAGGGCAGGATGAAGCGCTTGTAAATTTTATAAGAAACAATTCATTCGAGTTCGCAAGCAGTGCAGTAGAGGCAGTGAATTTTCCTGGTAGCGTTAGAACTGCACAAAGAAGATTAAACGCTAGTGAATTAGGAAATTATTCAGCTGCAAACAAACCGTTCGTAACAGAGCAAAACAGGCAACAGAGATTGGAATTTGCAAACGAATTTATTAATAGAGATGCTGCATTTTGGAACACTGTCGTGTTTAGTAACGAAAATATGTTTCAGTCGTGTCATAGTGGCTGTGTTAGAGTTTATCGACTAGTGAACAGACGTTATGATCAGAGATACGTGCATAAAGTACGCAGAAGCGGTTTTTTTGGAGTCAATATATGGGCGTGAATCAGTTCCATGGGTCCTGATTTTGTTTAGGACTTTGGGGAGCGATTAACTACAGTTTACGTTGCCATTTTGGAGAATATAATGCTACCGTCGGTACAACAATTATATCGAGACTTCACGTTTCAACACCATAACTCTACAATTCATACTGCCAATGTGGTCCGGATTTGGCTATCAAATGATGATATTAGTGTTTTAAGATGAGCCTCCAGGAGTCCAGATCCCCTATTGAAAGTATTTGGGGTTATTGGTGAAGAAAATTAATAAAAATAATTTTCATCCAAGAAATTATGACGAACTTCGTAATAACGTTTTACATCATTGGGAAAATCTAGATTCGAATATTTTAGCAAATATAATATATTCTATGCCACAGCTATTAGAAACAGTGATTGCTAAAAATTAAGCAATAACAAGATATAAAATGCTTCTTAAATTTGCCTATTAATAACTTATTTCTTGTTTGTGTTATATAATAAACATTTTTGTCCTGGAGTAAAAGTATTTATTACTTGCCGATTTTGTTTTTTTCTGATCACTTCTACAATAAAACTAATAATAAAATTTAGAGCAGCCATATTTTTTTAGATCGTTGGAGTATTACATATTAGCATATGTCTACGTCCCACAAAATTCAAAGTTTATTAATGCTTACTAACAGCTATAATTACAACACAACCTCAGTGTTCCGATTTCTAGGGCGCTGACTGTACCATGTGCTATACCCAAACAGTAATCGAGAAATTTACGATTGAACATAATGTGATGTGAGTCTTCCGAATACGTCATCAAGTCTCCCGGAGCTCCTAAAAAGAGGTACTGGAAGGCTCTAGAAGGAGCTATAAGACCTATATAAGAACTCGAAATAAAGGGAGACAGGATTCAACGAGTAATCGCCGTCGGGTTGATATTGTGATATAATTGTGAAATAAATATTGAAATAAATACCTTTATTATTAGTTATTAAGTGTTTTTAGTGTTTTATTAATATAGTGTGTTTTAAGTTACCGTTAGTTTTATTTAAAAGAACCCAGAAAGGCAATTATTTTACAATATTAATAACTGAGACCGTTATCCTTCAAAATTTCTTTCACTATGTGGCCTGAGAAGTACCGATTTATTAAAAAAAGCAGAACAACAAATAATTAAATGTTCAAACTGTTCACCATTAACTTTCTGACTCTCAGTTACCGTTTGTGGCTAGGGATGCAAACGATACATCGATGTTTCCAAACATCGATGTATCATTCATAAACATCGATGTTTTAGTATCGATGTCGAAGCCCCAAAAACATCGATACATCGTTAATCAATGAACGATGTTTTAACGTCGATGTTTGTTTATAGTAGCGCCATCTGCATACTATTTGCAGAAGCGAATCACATCACTATTACTGTTTGCAAATTTTTGCAAACGTCGAGCGGTTGTTCTCTGAGGCTGGGGCAACAATAACCCAAGAGAGAAACCGCTTATTGGGCACCAGGGTATCAAAATTAATGTTTTTGAATTTCATTATTAAAAATCATTCTTTCACAAATAAATTTAATTAATATTATCTATAAGCAAACGCCAAATAAGTTGGCGCGAGGAGGGGTAAGTTCGCGCAGGACTAAAAGTAGTGGGGAGATTTGTATTTGGTTTTACATCAAATGTCAGAAAATTCTAACCTCTAAGCGTGTGTCACTTTATGATCCCCTAGCAAAGACATTATGTTCCGTCAAACGTCAATGACAAATTTGACAATTACTTGAGTAGGGTGAGTACCGGGTGAACGTTTTTAAAAGCGGCTTCTGCGCACCCCCTCCTTGCGCCAACTTAATTGGCGCTTGCTATATGTGTTTTAATTCTTATACTAAAAATTCAGCTTCTCAATAATTTTTCAAGAACATCGAAGTAACATCGATGTATCGTTAGTAAACGCCGATATTTTCGACATCGATGTTTTACTTTTGAAAAACATCGATGTTCTAACATGAACGATGTTTATGTTTATGAGCGATGTTGCATCCCTATTTGTGGCTGGATTTGTTGTATTTCGGCTATAATTCTATTCTTCAATTCATCAATATTTTGTGGTTTATTGCAGTAAACTTTGGATTTCAGGTAACCCCATAGATAAAAATAGATCTGGAGACCTAGCTGGTAAAGTGCACTTACACTGGGTATTATGTAACTGCATTCGGTCTAAATAATTTTCAGAATTAAGTGTTCCTTCAATTTTCTTTTTTTTCTTTTTTTTATGTATTCGTTCTAGAAATGGAATTATCTGTTGGGCAATAAAGATTATTATTATTATTATTATTAAAATAGGGACCCACAATTGAGGTACCCACAATTCCGGCCCAAATGTTTACTTTCTGGGGGAATTGTGTATGACTTGCCATTCTCCAATGTGGGTTTTCTGGTGCCCAATATAGAAAATTTTGCCTGCTTACCGATCCATTCAAATAAAATGTTGCCTGTTACAAAAGTATTTTTAATAATATAGGGTCTACCAATAGGAATGATAGAACTTTCGACGGTCATAGGTGCACAGTGTTAACTGTCATAACGCAAATCAAACGTCAATTGTGCTTAGTATACTCTGACATTTCACGATGAATCGATTAACTAAAGAGCAACGTATAGTTATCGTACAAAGGTACTACGAAAATGCGCGATCGGTTAGAGCATGTTATCGTGCTCTTCGAGGAGATTTTGGCCAACGTGGACGGCCTTCCGAGCTCGCTATCAGGCGCATAATTGATAAGTTTGAACGGGATTACACTCTCCTGGATAGTAAGCCACCGACACGACAAAGAAATGCAAGGAGTGTTGAAAATATCGCTGCTGTAAGGGAAAGCGTGAATGCGAATGCTAATGTGTCCGTTGTGCGCCGTTCTCAGCAATTGGGCTTTTCACCGATGTCAACGTGGCGCATTTTGAAGAAAGATTTGGGGTTACATCCGTATAAGTTGATTCTAACCCAAGAATTGAAGCCTGCCGATCATGGTTTGCGGAGAACGTTTACCGATTGGGCGCTGTTGCAGCTAGAACAAAATGCCGATTTTGGTAAACAAATAATCTTTTCAGATGAGGCACATTTTTGGCTTAATGGTGTTGTCAATACGCAAAATTGCCGTTTCTGGTGTGAGAACAATCCCCAGCAACTAGTCGAGAGGCCATTACACTCTATGAAAGTTACTGTATGGTGTGGTTTGCATGCCGGCGGAATTATCGGTCCCTACTTTTTTGAGGACGCAGATGGGCATATTGTAACAGTCAATGCAGAGCGCTATCACGACATGATAACAAACTTTCTTTGGCCTATAATTGATACTGGAGACCTGGAACAGAAGTGGTTTCAACAGGATGGCGCAACATCGCACACTGCCCGAGAGACAATGAATTTATTGAGAGAACGTTTTGAGGAGCGAATAATTTCGCGACATGGTCCTATCAACTGGCCGCCAAGGTCGTGCGATCTTACGCCCCTGGACTTTTTTCTTTGGGGATATGTAAAGTCATTGGTGTACACTAACAATCCTCAAACCAGCGATGACTTAAAAGTCAACTTCACCCGAGTTATTCGCGAAATTCAGCCCAACTTGTTGGAAAAAGTGATTGAAAATTGAGTTCGTCGTCTAAACGTCTGTCGTCGCAGCCGAGGTGGCCATCTTAATGACGTCTTATTTAAAACATAATGTTATGTAATATATTACAAAATAAAATATAATTCATAGAAACATATCAATTCGTTTTCATTTTATACCAAGTTAAAGTTATATCATTCTTATTGGTAGACCCTATATAAAATATTATTAAAAATCTGGTGTGGAGAACACAATTACAAGTTCAATATTAATATTTTTGTGAACGTATTTGAACATATCGCTCCCCAGAGACACAGATACGTATTTCATCTTTCTACAGATTCGTCAGTACGCCCCTGCTGGAGAAAGGATATCTTCAGGCACATTCACAAAAAAATGAACGACTTCGCTACGTCACAGAAATTATTAAGACCGAGACCGTAGAAGTACATACTGCGCTGCATATTGTCAGACGGCCGAAGTACTCGCTTTGTCTACATAACCAATGCAGAACTAACGAAGTGTTTCTAGAGGTGGCACTGCCTTATCTCTAGAAACTGTATTTTGTTTGTGTCTTCACTCATACTTACGGAATAACCGCATGCGTAATGTAACAGAATAATTGAAACATATATGAGTGGATAAAACCGCACCAGTTTTGTATAATACAAAAGTATTTTTAATACTATAAAATATTATTAAAAATCTGGTCTACTTTTGTATTATACAAAACTGGTGAGGTTTTACCCACTCATGTATGTTTCAATTATTCTGTAACATCATATTTTTGAGCAGAATTTCATTGAATTCTTCCTCAATGGGAATATATAATAAACATAAACTTAAACGAGTCATCACATAGTAAATTAAAGGTACCAAATCTGATCGATAGTTCGTTGAATTAAAATCGTTTCTTTTTGGCCGCCCATGAATTTTACTGCTGTTTGCGTGGCTTTGCAATCGATTCTTGTATTCAATACCAATTTTTTATGATATTTTTCACTGTTGATAAACTCTTTATGTAGAACATTATTTGGTAAGTTTCGCGGAGCGGTGGTTACGGATCGCAAAATTTTGTTTTGATGTTGATCCCCTATACAAATTTTCACGTTACGAATATGGTCAGCTCCACATTCGCATAACATTCAAATCGAAATACTAATTTTATAATTTCCTCAAAAATATATGTTTAAAATTCCTCAGTAAAGCATTGCTCTAATAAAATATAGACCAAAAATTAGATACGAATTTAAAGAAAGTTTGTTTTGAAGATTTAATAATTTACTTGTGTTACAATCAATGTGTATAATGAATAATATTTGGATACAATTAATAACGTCAGTGTTATCTTTTCTAATTTATTTAAAATTAGGTCTTCTTCATAGATTGGAAATCAAGAAAAATCTGGGCAGATGGTTCAGTGAGTGGTCTATTTTTGTTAGTAGCGATTTAAATTTGTTTAAGATCTTTAAGGTATTACTACCTGATATAAGCTGCTGAACAAGGATATATTCAGAGAGAGAATATAATATACGCAGACAGAAAAATATTAATATTGAACTTGTATTTGTGTTCTTCACACCAGATTTTTAATAATATTTTATATTATCAAAAATATGTACTTTTGTATTATACAAAACTGGTGAGGTTTTTACCCACTCATGTATGTTTCAATTTATTCTGTTACAAAATGTTGCCTCGGCGCCTTCTGTTCTAAAATATGTATTCAACATATTTTAGAACAGAAGATTTACATTTTTGACTGTTCTGCAAGCTACTTGTCGACTTGATTTGTGAAGATTTTCTTGTAAATCGTGGTTTTGTTATTGTCTCTTACGTGGCCAAAGACACAAAACTTTTTTTCTATTCTCCTAACTGTTGATCGTGTAATAGGCCTGTCTGGGTACTTGTTGTTAAACAATTCACAAACTTCAACTTGTGTTCGAGTCCTGTCGCTATATTCTACCATTATCAAAATTTCTATTCATTGTTTCTCAGTTAAACGCACCATTCTTTCAAACTCTGCAACTGCACCTGACAAGTACTTATTTTAAGTGAAATTGGTATACAGTTTCCATGTGACTAAACGGTCACAAGTTAACAATCAAGAAAACAAATAAACACAATTGAATGTTTTGCTAGATTAAAAAAAACTTAAAAAACAAATCGATAATAGTTAGTTTTAATTTGATTTGTTCTGCTTTTTTAATAAATGGGTCCTTCTCAGGCTACAGAGTGAAAGAAATTTTGTAGGATACGGTTTCAGCTATTGATATGTTCCATTGTTGAACTTGGGTATAGGACATGGTACATGAAACATACATAAAATTAGATGCAGAATTCAAAAATGAAATAAAAAATAGGTAAATTAATACTGGTAGCCGTAACTTTGTGGTAATTCATTTTGAAAATAATAAAATAAAATAAAACAATAACTTTGTTATACCACTTTATTCACATGTAATAGTGACCGCGGTTTCGACATACAATGTCATTATCAAACTGCAAAAGTTACAGGCCTACATAGATCTTATAAATGACACAAAAATATATGGGGGTGGTTTATGATGTTATTTAAAATTAACTACTATATACTTAACTATTGTATACAACATTGGAAAAGAGGTGTATATATAAGATCCAACTGGTCGTTTAGAACAATATCTATTGTGTTGTTTCCGCTTTTAAAAATTTCTAGTGACTCTAAAAGATTTAATTTACGACCTTTCTCGGCAAAATGCAATATTTTATGATGACCAAATGTATGCCTTTCTGTAATAAGATGGTTTGCGAATGTTGAATCTGTCTTCTTTAGTTTATATGACCTCATGTGTTCTTTTACCCGTATAATAAAACTTCGACCCGTCTGACTGGTCGAAGTTGATGACATTGTATGTCGAAGTTAATGACATTGTCGAAGTTAATGACATTGTCGAAGTTAATGACATTGTATGTCGAAACCGCGGTCACTATTACGTGTGAATAAAGTGGTATAACAAAGTTATTGTTTTATTTTATTTTATTATTTTAAAAAATAGGTGTTTCGATTTGAAAAAATAAAGTTGATGGTCGTAACTTATTTTTGGGTCATCCGGTGTACATGAGTTTACCATCAGAAAAACCGCAGCCAAAAATAAAAATCGACGCGTCCGAGCGTTTTTACAAAAAACAAACCCATGAATTTTAAATGTTGTTCCAACCCACGCGTCCTCGCTGTATGAGGATTATCGCCTGAATTCTGAAACTGCTTTCTATGATTTTCTATATAAATTCGAAGTCAAACAAGGTAAACATTTATATTTTGGAAAGAGGAAAAATTTCTGAAAAAATAATTTTGTCAAGTAATTCGAGGGGTGTCTTTTTAGTGTTGCATACAGCCATAAAATAAAACAGTGGATCGACTCAAGTGGATCGACTCAATGTGCTTTATTGCTTTTCAAAATATTTTCCAAAAAAATTGATACACTTCTGCATTCCTTCAAATCAATTGTTAAAGCAATTATTTCAGTCTTCAGTTGGGACAGTCAAAATTACCGTTTTGAAGGCTTCTTCCGGCTATTGAAATCGCCCACTACGCTTTCTATTCTTGATCTTTGGAACGTAAAAAACTACTATGCGGACTATGCGGAAGATTATCTAATAATTCGATATTTTGCTGCTCCAAAAACTCAGTTGTCTTTCGGACTTTGTTGTCATGATGCAGGATGATTTGTCGTTGTGGGTTGGTTTCTCGGAGCACGGCAATTATTTCTGGTAAACAAATGGTTGTGTACCAATCCACATTAACCGTTCTTCCATATAGATCCTGAAAGGCGGGCAGTAGTCGAACCAGAGCTATACCTAATACCTAATGTCTATGACACCAGGCGGTTCATTGGTCTAGATCCTCTCAATACCTGGTGTAGAGTACGTCAGATGCGATTCAGTCGTCCCGAATGTCCGAACAAAAGCTGACCAATTTTAGGCTGAAGCATGGGGATTCCCCTAATCGAACTGGTAGTGGTCGGCTCGGTGAACTGGACACTCTTTAAGAGTTCCGCTCACGTTACCTATCTATTGTACGGATGCCGATAAGACCCTCCATTAACCCATGCGGCAAGAGCCACCTGGTATAATATAGAACAACGTCAACTTTAGAGGTACCCACCATACCCCAATCCGGTAATATTTTTCTTTTTTTTAACTTTGTGCCGATTTTGTAATTGTTGCTCGTTCTGATGTTACAATTAACATCTCTTCATCAGCAACGAAGAGTGCAATTAACCAAGGAAAGACGCCAACGAAGGCAATAATAGCGAAACATATGTTATTCAGTCATTAGTCTCTTTATTTGTATTGCACTGATAGCCTAATCTTTATTCGTCGACGATCAGAAGAAAGTGAGTTAAAAGATATATTCAACACTCAATTCAGTGTTAGAATTATTTATTTTAACAATTTCCAGAAGCCTTTTTACAGGACATGGACAATATTTTTTAAGCAAAGAAGTTGTAACTTTTCCTTGGCCCATCTGATCAGCCAATTTAAAAAGTATGGAAGCTTATCAAGTGCAGGTTATAGCAATATCGATATCCACCACGGAAATTGTAAAAGTTATGAACGCATTAACGCATGGTTTGAGATATTGTAAAACACAATCCTGTAACTATACAATTGGAACGTTGGATGAAAGCCATAACATTAAAAAACAACTGTATTACCATTTAATTGGTGAATTTTTTTCTTGGAATTTCAATTTCACTAAACAGGAGCGTATATTAAACTTAAAGAAAATATTTCCCATTAAACAAAAAGCACATTGGTAAACAATTTAATTTATACAAAGCGTGTATAAAAATTAACGAATAATTGCATAATATTGATACCAATAAAACATTATGAGATAAACGATAGAAATACGAATCCATTATCTAGAACAATGGACTGAAATTATCAGGGCGGCAATGAAATGCGGAAATTAATACCTAATGTCAAGATTATATAAATGCGAACTGAATGGGAACGGACGATGACCTCACGAGACAATACACAATAGTAACACATTTCTCTAATTTTCGGAAACAAGCTCGTCAAGGCCTTGTCAATAAAGATTGATGAACAGCAAGTAAATCGGTTTCAAAAAATATTTCATTGAACGAGTAATAAGATACATTTTTTTTTATACAAATATATAAAATAAAACCAAATTTAAATTATAAGTTTTAGCACAAAATACAACTCTATGAAAAAAATTAGCAAACAAAAGTAATTCAATGATTTGTCATTTGAATGGAAGATTAGTTACCGAAATCGATTTAGTTGTAATGGCTTATAAATTAGAGCTTAGAAAAAGAGTTTATAATTTAGTCGGACAGATGCCTAAAGTTCAAATAGTCCAACTTTTTGAATATCGAAATGTGTCGCGGAGAACCATCTATCGTGCGATAGCAGAATGTGAGCAAGGTTTGCCATGCTTAAATCTTTCACCGAAACTGTTAACTGGGCATAGAGGAAACCAGTTAGTCGAAAGGGCCACGAATAAAATTGGACAATCATTGAGAAAACTTTCATTTCACGTTACGATGTTTCCAAGGATATAATTTCCAGAGAACTGAAGAGAAGAGGTGTAGAAAATAGCAAAAGAAAGAAATGTCCTAAATATAGCTGCTTTAAGGCGCACTCATTTTACAAATAACAAAATCATCCTTATAGATTATGAAAAGTACTTTACTCTTAGTAATTCCGAAATTAAATGAAACAACGGTTTTAACACCGACAATGTAGAAGAATTTCAAGACAATATAAAATACAAGCAAAAGGCCAAATTTGCTCATAAAGTTTTAGTTTGGTGCGCGATATCAATTGGTGAGATTTTCAGACTTTTTGTTGGACGAGTTAAAGACGAAGCTGTGTAACAATTGCTTAATTTTATCCACCAGAATCATGCGCAAGATGATATTATATTTTGGCCGGAATTGGCTTCCTGCCATTATGCACGCGAAACTCAAAATTGGCTGAATGGTCACAACATACTTTTTGTGTCGAGAAACGACAACTCCCCAAAATTTACCGCAGGCTCGGCCAATTGAAGATTTCTGAGCCATTTTGTCTCGAATAGTGTATGATGGAGGTTGGGGAGCCGAAAACAATTCAGATGGCGGATTTTTTGTTGAAACGGTCCAACGCTTGTTCCGAGATGTTCGCAGAAGACTGCTATTGTTGAAGACTATGGTCCTTTACATTTAATTTAAAAATTTTGTTAATAAAGCTCTTAATTATATCTACTCAGAGAAATTGCCGTGAAACCATTTTTACTTTGCAAAATGTTTTAAAGAAATTTGTGCCAAAACTTTTGAAATATACGTTAGCATTATTACTGGAATAATCCAAGTTTCGCATGATATTGTTCAAATTGCATGTGTAAGGAATGGGAAAATTCTTAAATCCCTACCGAATCATAAAATTTATGATCTAAGAAATGGAACATAAAACTAAGATAACCAACAGATTTTTCCGGCCTTCACTATGTTAAAAAAAGCGTAACTGAGGTACTATCGAAGACGTAACCTTAGTCATAACGACATATGGGAATCAAATATATTTAAACAATGATAGAAAGATACAAAATTTTATTACATAGAGAAAGAAAAACAGTAACAACCGTTGTGGTGTATGGTGTATATTGTGTTGCATATTTGACACAAACATGAATATATTCATTACGACCGCTTACATCCAATTTGACAGTTAAGAACATCAGTGACTGTTAAAAAAAGTTATGAATTCGTTTCCGTACTTTTATGTTATTTTTTTGAGTAAAAATTATGGTGCGGGCGAAAAAATGTTGTATGCAACACAGGAGCAAAGTAATGTCACAGTCTCGACATGGTTACGCTCTCGACTTCGCCTCGAGCGTAATATTCATGTCTCGACTGCAAAATATTACTTTATTCCCTTGATACTGTGTCAACTGTCAACACGACCTAGAACAAATTAGAAGACGAAAGATGCTAGATCGGGTGATGGACTATAAAAGTGATCAAGAGAATGATGACTCATTAGACGGCCAGCAATTCAACGAGTAATCGCCGTCGGGTTGATATTGTTATACCGGGTGTATTATGAAAAACCTTTCGTGCTGTAACTTTTTTATTTTTTATCCGAATGTATTAAATTATACGTCGAACTAAATCGTTTTAAAAACACTGTAACGTGATCCGCTTTGAATTTTTTTTTTACACTTTGTTTTTGACAGACAGCTGCAAACTGTGTTTTTTTAAATTGCACTATACTTTTTTTTTTCCTTATTCAAATATATTACTTTTTCTGAATATGAAACTGTAAACAACGATATCCTTGTATGAAAAAAAATCGAGAAATTGAAGGTTTTCTTTTAGTTCGATTTATTCTGGTTTTTCCGAACACAGAGATTTCTTAAATGCATTTTAAATACTCTATTTCATTTTATTACCAGCAAATGTGTGTACCTTTTAAAATCACTTACATTCAATACTATATAGCCCATAAAGGATTACAAACCAATGTTATCAGTGAGCGGTGGGTCAACAACAACATTTACAGTGTTTATTTTTAAAATTTAAAAATCAAGCAGTCATATTGAACGATAAAAGTGCATTCCAAATTTTCGAAGAGAGCTGTGACATCTGTCAGTCACACATTCATTATAACATTTTCAACGATTTATTTCTAAATTTTGTTATTGAAATGGATAATGGAGAATGTGTGGATGCGATTCAAGCATATTTTGAATGCGGAACAAATTCTGCAGCTGCTTTGCGACTTTATGGAAATCGTTTTCTTGACAGACTGCGTCCAAGTGCCGATAAGTTTGGAAGGCTCGTGCGAAATTTACGAAATTTTGGATCCTTCAAAAAACCGAAAATAAACGCACGTGTAATTCAAGATCAAAATTTAGAATTAAGTGTCTTGCTCTATGTGGAAGAAAACCCTAATACGTCTACGCGAGAGATTGCTCACTACATGCAGATATCACATTCTACAGATCAGTACATTCTGAAGAAGCACAAGTTCTTTCCTTATAAACCACGGAAGGTGCATGCTCTCGGTGAAAACGACCCTCAACGAAGGGTTCAATTCTGCACGGTTTTCATGAATAAACTAAGGGAAGATCCAATTTTTTATCGTCGTGTGTTGTGGTCAGATGAATGCACTTTTGGGAAAAATGGTGTATTCAACAGAAATAATCATCGCCATTGGAGCACTGAAAATAACCATGTTGTGATGCAACACAATTTTCAAAATCGGTTCAGTGTAAATGTATGGTGTGGCATTTTAGGCGATAGAGTAGTAGTTTGTGGAGGGTAATCAAAACCAAGAAAAGTATAATAATTTGTTACGCAATGAATTAGGCGATTATTTAGATGAGTTGCCACTTGCTGAGTTAAACAGGGTGGTGTTCCAACAGGACGGTGCCACACCCCATAATGCACGAATGAATACTGATTTTCTAAATAATTATTTTGGCGTCAGATGGATGGGTACTTACGGACCTATTCGATGGCCTGCTAGATCGCCAGATCTGAATCCACTGGATTTCTTTCTGTGGTCTTACATTCAAGATCATGTCTATTTGACTCCACCTGATACCAGAGATGATTTAGTAAGAAGGATAGTACAAGTATGTTATGAAATACCACCAAATCTTATATTAAACGCAGCAGTTGGAGTTAATAGAAGGTGTCAAATGTGTCTGGAACAAAATGGGGCCAATTTCGAACATTTGATTCATTAAAATATATGATAGCTTGATTTCTGTAAATTTCGTAGTTTTTTTTTAATAATAAAAAATTTGTCACTCAATTTAATGGAGGTGTCTTCAGGAAATAAATGTTTATTAGAATAATTAAAAAAAAAGATGTAGTACAATTAAAAAAAAAAAATTTACTACTGTCTGTCAAAAACGAAATGTCAAAATTTTTTTTTTTTTAAAAAACAGGTTACAGTTCTTTAAAAACGATTTAGTTTGACATATCATTCATTAAAATCAGATAAAATATAAGGAAGCTACAGCCCCAAAGGTTTTTCATAATACACCCGGTATAAATGTGAAATAAATATTGAAATAAATACTATTATTAGCTATTAAGTGTACCTAGTTTGTTTTATTATTAATATAGTGTGTTTTAAATTGCCGTTAGTTTTATTTAAAAGAACCAGAAAGACATATTTCAGACGAAAGACAAGTAATTTACAATACGTAATAACTATGAAACATATTTGAGTAGGTAAAACCTCACTATATTTTGTATAAAACAAAAACATTTTTAAAATATAAAAGTATTAAAAATCGATACTTTCACCACACTCGATTCTCTCCACACCCGATTTTCTCCACACCCGATTTTTAATAATATTTTTATATTATTAAATTGTTTCCGTTTTATAAAACTTAGAAATGATGGTTTGTCAATAAAAGAAATTTTAAAACTCGTTCATGGCAAAACGAAATCAAATTGGTGTGGAAACCTACATTGATTTTTTATCAAGTATAGCAAACGCCAATTAAGTTGGCGCGAGGAGGGGGTGCGCAGAAGCCGTTTTTAAAAACGTCCACCCCCACTACTCAAGTAATTGGCAGATACATTTGTCATTGACGTTTGACGGAACATAATGTCTTTGCTAGGGGATCATAAAGTGATACACGCTCAGAGGTTAGAATTATCTGACATTTGATGTAAAACCAAATACAAATCTCCCCACTACTTTTAATCCTGCGCGAACTTACCCCTCCTCGCGCCAACTTAATTGGCGTTTGCTATACATTAAGGTCTATTCCTAATGTTTGTTTCGAATTTATATAAAAAATTCCACAAATTAAATGTTTGTGTTACGTTTTTCGTTCTATGTATATTATAAATTTCATGCAAAATCATAATTAGTATGTATTTGTATATATATAAATTAATTATACAAATTTGTCCATAGCTCTATCATGTTATGGAAGTCAAAACGAAGAATCCACGGTTTTTCGATGAAGACTTAGAAGAACATCAACCGTTCCCAACACTGAAAAGTGCCCTGGAACAGTTAGATCTAAAATGCGGATTCAACATTGAAATTAAGTGGACGAACAAATACATAGACGGGACTTTCGAGTTAAACGATGCCATCGACATAAATATATTTGTGGATACAATATTAGAAGTTGTTTTGAAGAATGCTGGACCGAGATCCATTGTCTTCTCTAGTTTCAATCCGGACATATGCACGCTCATCCGCTTCAAACAAAATTTGTATCCGGTTTTGTTTTTAACGCAAGGCGAGACCACCAAATATCCTCACTACGACGATCCTCGCTGTTGGAACATTAATTCTGGAGTTCAGTTCGTCAATATGATAGAAGCACTGGGGCTCTGTGCCCATACCGAGGACATACTTAGAGACCCGGCGTTGGTAAGTTACAAGACGGCAATTTTTCGGAGAAGACTGATTCTCGCTAAAACTTTGTGGGCGATTCATGTTGGCACAAAATTATTTCTGAAGCATCACGATTCCTCAAGTCTAAATCCGTCTAAATCATTAACTGTTTCAATACTAACCCGCGAAGCTATTGTTAAATCCTCGGAATAAGCGTCTTTTTTAGTGGGCTACCCTAACCGTTGATTATTTGGGTATACGAGGTGCTCCTCAGAAATTCCAGGAATTTGAATGTGTCGCGCGAAGGGATGTTAGTGTAGCTCTATAGCGTTAGAAGGTGTAAACTACGTGTATACTAAAGTCAGTTTGTCTGTGCTTTATTGGGTGGTGACACACAATTTTTGTGTTTATATTTGTCGAGTTGTGTTTCAGTTATTTTGCGACACTACAATGTCTGATGTGAAAGAGCAAAGAACGTGCATCAAATTCTGCTTCAAACTTGGTAAAACAGCACTGGAAATTGAAAATGCTTAAACAAGCGTTTGGGGAGGATGCTTTAGGCTAGGCGCAAACTTATGAGTGGTACAACCGTTTTAAAAATGGACGTGCGTCAGTTGGTGTTTCGATCATCCATCGACAGAAAACAACTTACAAAATATGCAAGAGTGCGTGATTCTATACTACAAGACGGAAGGACAAAAATTCATAACATTGTCGCCATGTTGTACCGCGTTTGTCAGCCTATTCTGTCCGGCGAACACAACATGCGGCGGATTGTTGCGAAGTTTGTGCCAAGGTTACTCAGCATTGAACAAAAGTGCAAAGTGTTCATGTGGGCACAGAACTGAAACTGTCGAAAGGTACGCGAACTTCAGTACCAGAATCATTACTGGTGACGAATTATGGATGTATGGGTATGATCCCGAAACAAAGCAGCAGTCTTCACAGTGAAAGACGCCGTCGTCACCACAACCGAAGAAAACACGGCAAGTTTGAAGCAACGTCAAGTCGATGTTGATTTGCTTCTTTCACGCTGATGGCATCGTGCACAAAGAATTTCTCCCATCAGGTGAAACAGTTAATAAACGATTTTATTGCGATGTTCGAGGAATAAATTCGTGGATCCTACACCACGAATGTACCAACCCACACGATACTTGTGCGTTAGTTTCTAGCCTCAACGAAGAGGGAAATACTACCTCACCCCAATACTCTCCAGATTTTGCGTTTTGTGACTTCTTCCTGTTTCCGAAGTTGAAATTGAAGCCCAAGGGGCACCGTTTTGAGACGATTGAGGAGATCCAAACCGAATCGCAGGCGGTGTTGAACATGTTAATACGCGAAGACTGGACTTCTGCTTCCAGCCATGGATAAGTCGCTGGGATTGGTGTATTTATGCGGAAGGAGAGTATTTTGAAGGGGATGGTAGTGAATAAGCTGTAAGAACAATTTATTGTTTTTTTTCACATTCCGGGAATTTCTGGATAGCACTTCGTATGTTAAGTGGTTTGTGATTTAGCACATTTTATCGAGAAATGTCGTCTCGTTATACTCTGGAAAGACCTTGTTTTCTTTAAAAAATCTCGAAAAAGCTACGATTTCTAAATAAAGTGGAGTTTTACAGGTTTTTACTACGTACGTTGTTTCAATGAAAGGAGACTGAAGCAATCAAAAAATTTCATTCGCGTTTGATCTTTTAAGCATTTTTATGAAAGCCTCTCAGCTATACCTTCCTTATTCAATGTATTTTTTTTCAAATAAGGAAGTGACATTTCTACACAACCTATCGTTTCTGAAATAGGATCATGGTATTGTAGAGATGTATAGCAAGCGCCAATTAAGTTGGCGCGAGGAGGGGGTGCGCAGAAGCCGTTTTTAAAAACGTCCACCCCCACTACTCAAGAAATTGTCAGAATACATTTGTCATTGACGTTTGACGGAACATAATGTCTTTGCTAGGGGATCAAAAAATGATACACGCTCAGAGGTTAGAATTATCTGACATTTGATGTAAAACCAAATACAAATCTCCCCACTACTTTTAATCCTGCGCGAACTTACCCCTCCTCGCGCCAACTTAATTGGAGTTTGCTATAAATATGTAATTAAATATGACATGAGAATATGTGACTAATAGTGTAACTATGGTAATTTAACTAATGCAACCGTTTAGAGGTGTGTTTAGAAGTTTTGTGACACTGACAAGTGGATTTCTCATGACGAAGCCAAATTTTTAATTTGTTGGATTCTAATTGTTGATAATTTTATATTTTGTTAATTGTAGAGAGTGGACTATCTTCGTTCGGTTTTACATTGGTTGCTTTTTCTTTGTACTTTTATGTCTATTTGCACTACTCATGTAGTGTAAATAGAGGCGGAGCGTAGGGATCAATCCTTCTATTAGATCATTATGGGCAAAGACTAAATTATATTAATGCTTTATTAACGAAAAATTCCCTGTCATAAATTATCTTAATGTTATTCTCGAGGAATAAGTATGGATAACCCAGAAATATTTCAAATAGCTCGAATAGAGCCATTAGGATAAATAATTTGGTTTGTCACTATTGTAACAAGTGTTCATTTGAAAAGTCAATCTATGTTACTTTGAAATTTTGATAGAATAAGACGCAAATATATTAGTATGTGTTTGTTGTTCCGTAAACGTAAATCCAAATGACATTTGATAATGTCAATCACAAATATCAGTTAGTGCATAAAATAATCGTGCGTCGATTCTGGTTTAAATGAATTGCTTCTCAGTTTTAAAATGGCTTTCACTTTAGAACATAAAATTTTTTTAGTCCAGGCTTATTTTCGAAGTGGTAATAAAATTGATGGTTTATGAGTTTATTCAGTTCAAGATTGCATGGTAGAATTTCAAGTTGAGTTTCCACATTTTGTAATAGATTATATACAATTTAAGAATACTTTGGATAGAACTTTAAAACTTTTTTCTGAAACTGGTAGTCTCTTAAGAAAATCAGGCAGCGTAGCAGTTAAGAAAGGTACACCTCAAGTTGTCAATCGTGTTGAAGAAATAATGGAAAATGAACCACAAACATCTGTTCGACATTTGAGTCAACAAATAAACCTTTCTGTTGGTACAACTCCCAAGTTATTACAAAAAGATATGCAACTTTATCCATGCCGTGTCACAGCAGTACAAGAATTGTTAGAAATTGATTACCCACGTAGACTACAGTTTTGTAATTGGTTTGTAAATATGAACAATAATGTCATCTTTACTGATGAAGCATGGTTTTATAAAACGGGATACCTAAATTCACAAAATACAAGAATTTGGAGTAGTGAAAATCCACATATAATTAATGAAGAATCGCTACATTCAGAGAAAATTGGTGTTTGGGCAGCGATAAGCCAAAGGCGAATCATTGGACCAATATTTTTTCAGGGAACGTTAACTGCTCAAAGGTACCGTACGGAAATTTTACAACCATTTGTCAATCAGTTGCATGATGATGAACTACAAAATGCATATTTCCAAGAAGACGGAGCACCTTGTCACTGTACTGCAGAATCTTTGGATTATTTAAGAGAATTTTTTGATGAGCGTATAATTAGTCGAAATACTGAAATTACCTGGCCTGCACGTTCATGTGATTTAACACCTTGCAACTTCTTTTTGTGGCCTTATCTAAAAAATAACATATTTCGAACACCTATATTGAATTTGAATGATATGCTACAGAGAATCGAACAGAAATGCATGGAAATTAACAATCCAGTAATGTTGCAGAATATCATCAGAAATTTTGAACGGAGGATTTTAAAGTGCATTGATCTTGAAGGACAACATTTTCAACATTTGTTATAGTTTTCAATAAATACCTATTATTTGTTATTTATTTGTATGTATGAAACTGTCAAAATATACGACTTCGTAGGTTAAGTAGTAAATTTTAATTTACGACATACTTCAAAATGTTCTCAGTAAATCACATGCTACTAAATTGACTTTTCAAATGAACACTTGTTACTAGAGCATCCTGAGTTGAACAGTGATAGAACAACGAATTGTTACCTATCGGTTGTGAAGTGCAGTGCGATCGATTGAAAAGACGTTTTTTAAATTTTATTTTCAATTTACATTTTAAAGTGTGTTGGATACGAGAAGTTTCGGGAATTTAGTTATAACTCGGGAACTGGCAACACTGCATCGTTCGTAAACATAGCCCCGATATCGCCCCCTGCGACTTTTTCTTATTCCCCAAGATGAAGTCGCACCTCGAGGGACCTCGTTATGGCGGCATACACGAGATCAAGGAAGCTGTAACCGCGGTGCTGAACGGGTTAACTTCGGAGGATTACCAAGGATTGAAGAGGGGACCTTCCTTTACTTCCAGTCGAAGTTTGAAGTTGATAGCACGTTTGGTTTGTCTTTTATTTCTTTTTCGAAAGTAACTTTTTTAGTGGCGTCGTGAAAATGAGTGACTCACATTACAAGCAACATGTTGTGATCCAATTTTTAGTGAAATCTAGCGAAAAACCTTCGAAAATTGAAGGCGGTGTACGGAGATGAGTGCATATTGAAAACGCGCGTGTATGAATGGGCGAAGCGGTTCAAGGAGGGGCGTGAATCTGTAGATGATGATGCGCGTGAAGGAGCTCCCGTCACCTCTCGTACCGATGCGAATGTCGCTCTCGTCTGCTCGCGCTGATCACGTCTGACCGGCACATAAGCATTCGTGAGTTGTCTGACGCGTTAAGCATCAACAAGGAAACCGTTCGCAAGATATTACACGAGAATTTGAACATGTGAAAGATTTGCGCAAAGATGGTGCCAAAACTTCTCACCCATCAACAGAAACGCATGCGAAAATCGATCTGCGAGGATTTGTTGTCCCGCATTCAGTGCGACGGCAGAGATTGGATGAGTCGTGTAGTCACTGGAAATGAGATCTGGATATTTGAGTATGACCCCGAGACCCGTAAACAAAGTCAGCAGTGGGTGGCAAAGGGTGGGGAGCGGCCCACGAAAGCAACTAAAAGCAATGTTGATCGTTTTTTTCGATATCATCATTCATCGTGAATATGTTCCTACCAGCTGGATAGTTCTATGTTGGCGTACTGGAGCAGCTGCGGGCACGCATTTTCCGCGTGTGGCTCGAACTCGCCGCGAACGGTTGGTTCTTGCATCACGACAATGCGCCGGTCCATTCCTCGTTCATTGTGCAAGAGTTTTTAGCGAAAAAAGGCATTCCAACGTTGCCGCACCCATCCTATAGTCCCGATATCGCCCCCCTGCGACTTTTTCTTACTCCCCAAGATGAAGTCGCATCTCAAGGGAACTCATCATGGCGGCGTACAGGAAGTCAAGGAAGCTGCAGCCGCGGTGCTGAACGGGTTAACTTCGGTGGACTACCAAGGATGCTTCCAATCGTGGGAGCAACGTTGGAATCGTTGTATTGAGTTAGAGAGAGAACTATTGTAAAGATCGATAAAATTTTGCTCGTAACTTAATTTGCTTGTGTTTTATTGACAAATTCTCGGAACCTAATTGCCACACCTCGTATAATCGAGGACCAGAGTGCGTTCGTTTCCTAAAAGACATGTTATTTATAACATTTCAAGCCAAATCTAGTGTTATCTTGTAAGTTGATTTTATTATTTATATAAGTAGTATTGTTCATAACTTAACAATTCAACAAACACATATTGTATGTGTCTCTGTATTTACATATCTATCTACTCTTATATACAAAAACAAGTATTTTATTTGTTGTCTGTAATTGCTATAATACAGATGTCGCTCGCGTTTCACTTGTCAATCCTTTTTGCTTCTGCTTGTTGTTATCTTATATGTGCATTTAATATTCTTTTAATGTTTCTACAGGTTCAGCAAGGATTGAGCGCCGGTTTGATTCTATTTTGTTGGGGCGATGATATATCAGATCCGGCCACTATACAATATTTGAAAGGACTCGGCTTACACGGCATCATATACGACAAGATTTACCAGTACAAAACCTATCAGCTTTCAGAAGAGAAAGAACACAATGACAAGAAAGACCAGGACAGCATTTACCTTGTGGAAGCACGCGAGTCGCAAAAGGAGTTGATTCGCATGGTTGCACAATCTATTGAAGGAGATACGGTGCCGCCGGCCGCATCCTCTCCAGTTGGAAAAGCTGCGGAAGCACTTATGAAATCCAAAATCGATTCTGAAAGAAATCAGTTTTCCACGGCTACATCCTTAGCGAGTTTAGAAAGCGGTAATTATGTAATACGTTTTAAAAGGACGGTTAATAAGTCCTGTGTATCTTTAAAAAATCGATTAAAAACAGGATGAGAAATGTTTTCCCGTAAAATATTGGGAAACTAGGTTTCGGAGGAGTTATTTTGGAAATAATTATAAGTATATACAGGGTGAGTCGTGAGGAATCGACCAAACTGTAGGAGTGTATTCTACAGGTGAAAGTAATGTAAAAAAACTCAAATGTTGCTATCCGATTTTTATTATTTTTCGAGTAATAGCGTAATTAAAAATAAACAAAATTTCATACATTGAAGTTTTTGTATTTTATTGGTATTATCGTTCTTTATAATATATTTTCAAAAATACCGCCATTCATTTCAAAACATTTTTTACATCGTCTACCAATGGCGCTGGTTGCGTTCCTGATTGCGTCAGGTTGATGTTTGATATTGTCAGCAGCATTCATAATCCGTTGAATTAGTGCATCACGAGTGTCCACTTTTACTTGATACACTTCATTTTTTAACCAGCCCCATAAACAATAATCGAGTGGCGTGAGGTCTGGAGACCTAGGAGGCCAACCAATGTGACTACCACGTCCAATCCAACTCCCTGGAAACCTTTCAGCCACATGTTACCTGACTGCACGAGCGTAATGTGCAGGCGCTCATCGTGCTGGTAGAAGATTTGGATTCTGATGTTTATGGGAACATCCTCTAGCAGTCCGTGCAGTTAATATTCTAAAAAATGTAAATAGGTGTCTCCCGTGAGGCGATTCTCAAAAATGTAAGGACCAATTAAAAAACCATCGATCATACCACACCACACGTTTACCGAAAATTTATGTTGAAAGTTACTTTCGACTGTTGCGTGTGGATTTTCGTCTGACGATACATGCTGGTTATGACAATTATTAATACCGTCACGGGTGAATGTCGCTTCATCCGTAAATAGTATACGCGATACAAAACGAGGATTATCATTTATCCATCGACAAAATTCCATACGTCTACGATTATCATCTCGTTGTAGGTGCTGTACTCTTTGTACATGGTACGGATGTAAGCCATGCTCGTGGAGTGTTTTTATCACCCTTGTTTGTGGAATGCCCAATTGAATACTAATTCTCCGTGAGCTGGTAGTTGCGTCTTCTTCTACTACATCCAGAATATCTTCTACTTCTTGTAATTGTTGTCGACTGCCTCGTTCAGATATTATGTTTACACTGGCAAGCTTTCCGGTCGCGCACAATGTGTTGAATGAACTAATAAATACAGTTTTATTAGGATGTCTGTGATGTGGAAACCGTTGACGATATTCATTAGCAGCAGCTGTAGCATTCCCATCACAAAATCCATAAACAAACACCATATTAGCATATTCTAAATTAGAATAAGTGTGTGGCATTTTACTTTGTTACACTATAGTCGTACAACCGTCAAGTCAATGTCACAATACCCGAACACAATGTTATAATTTACTAAAAGGTATAGGGAACATTTTTTATGATGGCAGCGCCCTCACTATATCAACGATGAACTAGAGGTAGTGACATTAGACGCATTAGGCATACAAACCACTCTACACTATTTCTCGACTGCTTTCAATGTCACTACCGCTAGTTCGGAAAACCACGAACAGGTAGCGCTTCAGCTAGGAAGACTTCCCTATAATGGATTGCTACCGGGGTTTCACTGTTTTTACGAATACATACATAAACATGGTATACTAAATCTACATTTTTAATACGCTATAACTCGAAAACAAATAAAAATCGGATAACAACATTTGAGTTTTTTTGCATTACTTTCACCAGTAGAATATACTCCTTGAGTTTGGTCGATTCCTCACGACTCACCCTGTATACAGACTTTTTATAATAATAATATTAATTTATGATAAAAATTTGCGAACTTAAACTTGGTACGACCACCTTCTATTTTGCAGTGATATCTGTTGGATTGCGCTTGGTTGGTTTAGTCATTTAACAAAGTATTTTCATACAAAGTATAAAAACATATCTATAACGTGTGTTCATTTGAAAAGTCAATCTAGGTTACTTTGAAATTTTGATAGAATAAGACGCATATATATTAGTATGTGTTTGTTGTTCCGTAAACGTAAATCCAAATGATATTTGATAATGTCAATCACATTTGTTATTTATTTGTATGTATGAAACTGTCAAAATATAAGACTTCGTAGGTTAAGAAGTAAATTTTAATTTACAACATACTTCAAAATCTTCTCAGTAAATCACATGCTACTAGATTGACTTTTCAAATGAACACCCGTTATATGTATACATGGATATACACAGCGCCTATTTAAACAATGGTTACTTCAACGTACAGACACGTGTTTCGATCTTTTAGAACTCGTCAGTGCACGTAATTGGAAAAATCTAAAAGATCGAAACACGAGTCTGTACTTTGAAGTAAGCAATACTGAAATATGGTTTGTGTATTTCGCGTATACAGAGTGTTCCCTGAGGTAACCGATAAACTTACACAATGCGTTCTAGAGGTGATTCTGAACAAAAAAGTTCATATACACTTTAGCTTAATTTCTTTTTTGTTCTTAAGATTTCACCAAAAGAAGAAAACTGTTTCAGAATTGTATTTAATCATGAAATTACATAAAACAATTGCTCGAAATGTTCGTATCTTCTTTCTAAGCATGTTGCTAGTCTTTGGGCCATATTATGTTGCCAGTTAATACCTGCAAGTTCATTTCGTAGGTAATCTACTCCTCCAACTATTCTTTCCATCTTCTAGCGTGTTTGGCTTACCGTTATAGTAAACACAATTTAGACAGCCCCAAAGGAAGAAGTCCAATGGCGAAAGGCTTCCTCTTCCGTGTCATCTCGAATATTTAGTCTTTTAACAATACTCTTTATTTGCGCCCTCGCTAAAGCCTGTGTAGGAACTGGAAATAAGTCAAGCCATTCCAAATCCGATAATAACTGGTTTTCATCATCTTTTCATGGATTTTGTAAATAATTCAACACACCAGTTAAATCTTCATTTCGTCGTTGCTTTATACGTTCCACTAAGGATGTTTTCATTTTATTGGCGAGAGCTGAGTTTTTGCTAGACAATTGTTTTATAAGAAATTTCAAAGCGGCATCAGCTGTGCATAAATTGGCATCTCGTCGACAGATTACTTCTACTGTTAATTTAATTGGGGTCAGCACATCAACAATTTTATTTATCAAGTCAAAATCAGCATCTTCTAAACGAATTGGATGATTGAGATCTATAAGAGATCGTTCCAGCATGGTTAAAAGACAATTCCACCTGGTTTTACAGTCCAAAAGAAGTGACAGCTCTTTTTCATGTTCAATCTTCACATATTTTTGAAGTTCTGTTTCATTTTTCAATGGTGATTTTTTGAAATACACTACAACTTTGCGGATTTTCTTTATCACCTCATTAATGTTTTCATCTTTCGTTAACTCTGGTATGTGTTCTCGCACAAGTTTATTTTGTGACATTAAGATTAAAGCTGATTCTGGACAGTCTAAGTCTTCTAAATTGTCATCATCATCGCTATCGTTCATGTAATAAGTAATCACAGCTGGTTCATTTATAGTATCATCTGAGCCTGAAAATAATTCTTTATTTTATAAAGCACATCACAGACGGCCAAATTGATACCATGTGCGAGACACAGTTGTTCAGTGCAAACAAGCTGTCCCACCTTTATCATAACGCTCGGTACATCGGTTATAGTAGCCACGATATCAGTTTCCAGGGAAATATCAAATTTACTTAGACGCTCTTTCAATATACGAAGACAATTTTCAGCCGTCATACTTCCATGAATAGGAACGAGTCCTAAGCTCCAAATTTTTTTATCTGAATGAACGTTGACAGCCATGTATCGTTTATTGGACGTTGATGTCTACTAGTCGAAAGATAGACTGAACCTTTCACCTGCACTTTTAAAATGTTTTAATTCTGCAGGTACTTGCTTTCTGATTTTTTCACTGTAATTCATAACACGGTTTCAAATTGTGACGGCTGAGTTTGGTAAATCCGTGTATTTCGTGAAGAGAAATTTTCTCAAAACAAGTTATTAAATCAAGTTATGAATACACTGAATGGAAATCCATCTAATGCAATCATTCTTGCCAAAACATCATCCAGGCTATTGTCGGCACTTTTAGTAAAATAATCTTCTAACTTTCGTTTAGCTGGCGCCGGTGCCGTGTTCAGAATTTCAGAATCTTGACTTGTTGAAGCTGTTAAACGATTAACGTCAGCTAAAATTTTAATGTTATGTTTTGATGGCAAATGTGTATGTAATCCCTTAGTCGATCCACCCAAAGTCTTGAGAATGGCAAGGCATCGCTTACATTTAGCACTGTTCCCGTCTTTCGCAACTAAAAAATAACTCCACGGTGACGACGTATCACTGTTTTTTTTTTATGTTGAACAAAGTAACTTTTTCAGATAACCGACTTTTAAATTTAAATGACGTAACCTGCGTAACCTTATCGCTGGTAGAATAATAAATGAAAAAAGTAAATCCTAATCTGGTATTTACACTTTCGTACAGGGAATTCCCGACGGGGAATCCCTCGCAACAATATTATGATATATCATATGAGGTGACTGGGTGATTCCCCTGTTGGAACGTTGGGGAATTACTTTAACAATATTCTATAGAAGTGTGCCGGGCGGGGAAGTCCCTTCTAAGTTACATATTATTTGGGCTGTACCTGTGTAGTTCTTTTTTCGTACGGCGTACCTAAGGTTGATTTTTTGTCTTCATGTAATAACTACCCTTAATATAATCTAGGTAAGGTCATTGTCAAGGCGCAACGGATTGCGGAATGCAAACTAACAATCCCGAAAATCCCGAGATTAGCCAAGTACAGGCCCTGGATTAACGGCATCAAAACGCGGGCGAGATCCCGGAATTCGGGATCCCGGTATTGTATTCTCTAGTCATAACGTGCCTTCAAAAACTGTCCTCTTTATAGTAGGCTGTTTTTTAAGTAATTAAGTAATCAAAGAGTGGTGCACATGCGAGGCTTTAGAAAACTTCAAATTCTGACATTTGTCATACATAAATTCAAATTATAAACGCTTACAAACATTTACGTAACGTAAATAAACTATCAAAATTATACGTTTGCAACAGAATACGTGCATTGTCACCAACCTTTACAAAAAAGTATAGCCGTCTCTAAATGAGGAATGTTTTTGAAGGCCCGTTATTTGCTTCGTTGGACTATAAATACGATGAATGCGGTAACCTATGCAAGTGAAATTCACTAAATTGCAAAAATAATTATTGTCGCACAATATTATATATTTTCTTGTTTTTGTCATAAAATAGTAATTGATGTTATTTTTCAGACGCTGGAGCACTTGGAAGGTTTCAATCCTAAACACTACGCCAACACAGAAATTCTTCAAAAATGTTGATAAAAAGCCTGTAGAGCTTTTTGTGGTAAAATTCGCTATACGAACTTGTGCTTTATTTGATTATATTATTATGAAATAATATACAAATATATCTATTTGACACACACACACCGAAATCTGTTAATGAAGCTTCTTATAAACAATACTTTCAGTTTAGATTAAATATATTCAGGGGAAAAAGGGTTGTTTTAACTTTTTACGTTTTTTTTAACTGAAGAAAACTCAAAAATGATTGTAATTTATTTCGTTTAGAATACATACTTATTCTGTAGATAGAAGGAATCTATTTTCATACATTAATTCATATAGTGAAGGTTGAAGGGTGATTTGATATTAGTACAAGTATATTTGACTCACTTAAAAATGAATTTGTTTCAATAACATATAACAATGATAATAAAAATGACTACAATATTTATCGTTTTTAATTATTTTAATGATTTCTTTTCCTTATGTATAAAGAGAGCCCTTAGTTAAATGCGAATTCCCAAGGCATGCTGCAAAAGTTCTCACTTCATCGACAGAAAATTCTCAAACAGTTTGACGGAGTATACGCGATATAATTCATTATTTCTTCTTATCAATTAATGAAAGCATAATAGCGAATTGTTACTAACAATACAATAATAATATTTTCAAATGGATAACAAAACAGGAAGACCATATTGCTTTGTAGCCTTGTAATCTATCCTGTTGGTGCAGACAGAAACAGGAAAATCCCTAACTACAATACAAATTAATAAACGCTAAGTACGTATTTCGGCAATTAAGTTGCTATCTTTAGTAGGACAATCTGAAAAAGAAAAATTGTGTTAAACGTAGCGACTTTGAAGATATGCTCTTCACCAAATCATCAGTGGGATAACACTGTGTTATCCCATTGGTTTTCCTGTTTCTGTCTGTTTCAGATTTCAAGCCAGTCATTATCAATACCAATTCGGATTATCTCGTTGATGCATAAGTTCGTAGCATGTTTTATTTCTAAGTGAGATTGTCTTGATTGTCTTCAAAAAGAAAAATGTTAGGCATTGTATCTTCATATTAATTAACACCAAGAGCAGAAAACAATGGCTTAGCTCTAGCAAAAAGGCACGTCCACTTGGATGTGCATCTGGTTGGACAAAGAAAGCGTCGTTTAGTTTGAATTGGTTCCGAGGAATGTAATCATCAGTACTGAGATTTACTGTCAACAACTCCATCGGTTTGAGATCGCAATTAAAGAAGAATGACAACATCAAGTCAATTTGCTGCAAGGTTATTATCCTGTAGCAAATTGATTTGTTTATGTTAATTAACACCAAGAGTACAAAACAATGGCTTGGCCCTACCGAAATGGCAACCAGATGCACACGTTTGGATGTGCATCTGGTTGCACAAAGAAGGTGTGGTTCAGTATAAATTGGTTGCCAGGAATGTAATCATCAGTGCAGAAATACTGTCAACAATTCCATCGGTTTGAGATCGCAATTAATGATAAAAGACCGGGAAGACATCATCAAGTCAATTTGCTGCAAGGTTATTTTGCAGGAAATTGACTTGATGTCTTCCCTCTCTTTTTTCTTTTAGAATAGAGTCTTAGAATACTTTAGAAAGCGTGCGTTATGCTTGTTTTCATACTGTCAGAATTACAAAAGCAACTATTCAAGAACTCGGTTGGTAGGTCATTACGTCTTTTTATCCTTATCTCGCACCGTCAGATTTCCATCTCTTTTGCTTTCTATGAAACAACCTTCTGGAATTTGCCTTAATAAGGATGTCATACTTCAAAATTGCCTTGGCGACTTGTCATTACCGAATACTGGATTTCTTCAGGCGCGTAATTAAGAAATTGCAGGAGGTCGGTGAGCGGCAATCGTAAATAATGGAGGAGAATATGTTCATGATTAGTTCATGTATTTTATTTGTTAAAAATATTAATAAACTTTGAGTTTGATAAAAGCGTTTCGAACTTATGCATCAATTCCCAATACGTTGTGCTAAACTTGTAATACTACTAATGAGTTCATTTAAACTGTACGATGCAAGCGTTCTTGTTAGATAGTTACATTTTCTAGATTATTCTTACAGACATATTTAATTTAGATTCTAATGTAATTCATTTCTAATTACTATTTCGTTTCAAACTTCAGTTTGACACTAAACGATACCACCTGTCTAAAATATACCTGCTGTATACACATTTTACCTGTTCACCTGTCATTATAAGGTTACAAGTCGTGTAGCATTTAAAGTACTCTTAGCAGAGTCTTTTAATGATATTGTTTTTAATGTGTTTTAACTCTTTTCATTTTATGGCGCTTTAAATAATATCTTAACTATGGCATGGCTTTTCTGTGCTACAATTGGTCAATTTCTAATTGACCATAGTAAAAACCCTTCTCTTCAACGACACAAATTTTTTGAAATTACGAAATTCAGCAGATACAGTCAACAGTTACACGTTCAAGTATAAGTAGTGAATCGCATTTAGCGTTTCTCGTTTATCGCGCGCTATATCCAACACCCTGTTCAGGGAAGGCATGCAAATATACCATATCGCATGATACCTATATTATTTAACAAGCTTTGTAGAACTTTCTTATTTTCTTTCAGTCATTAAATTAGTTACTTCAATGTATATTTTTCATTTATTACTTCATAACTTATTCAAAGCTCTAATTTCTTTCATTTATTTTTAATAAATAAAATTTTAATGACAATCTCGTTGTTTTTCTTTTATTACTATTTTTGTTTCAGCTTTGTACATACACACACACCTATGATATGGTAAAAAAATAACACCAGAATTTGTGGAGGTATACAGTACAAGTTAGGCAAGAAAGGTTTTAGAAAATCTTAGAAAGGTTATTCTAAGAGATTCTCATGAAATAGCGCAAGTTAATTTTGCTAATGGTAACAAAATCCTGCGCATAATACAAACTGGGTTTAGCACCCGATCTACTATCGGGTGTCACCCGATAGTAGATCGGGTGCCATTAATGTTTGAAGCTGACGTTTGTAAAATTTTGGAAATTTCTTCGCTTAATATTTGCCACATTGAGAATTATAACGAGCCATCGAGAAAATTCATAATTGGAGTAGACTGTGAAATTGGGTTGGTACTTTAGCCACATAATGACATTTATTATTTGACATTGAAACTATAAGTTAGTGTCAAATTTTACAAAACTCTTATTAAGAAAATTAAATTTATTTAAAAAATGGTATTCAACATAGAACAAAAAGCAAAAATTATCGAATGTTACTTCCGTACAGGTGTGAAAGTAAATGGCGAGTGGCAGTATTCAATACGGAATGCATGGCTGATTTTAGTGAAGAACATCCTGAATTAGAGTTTTGACTACAATGATTTTTACAATGTTTTGACAAATTGTGTAAAGTTATTCAGAGACTGCTAGCGTCGGTCGAAAAACTGGAAGTGGACGGCCATTTAAACGAACAGCTGATAATATTGAAGCCCTTCAGCATATTATTGATGAAAATCCAAAAACAGTCATTTCAGTAGTTACCCAACAAACAAATTTATCTTATGGTACGTGCCAATTCATTCTTAAAAAAGTAGCTATATGTAAATTTTGATTATGATTTCGATATTAAATAAATTATTTGTTTTATTTTTTTGTTGTAGTATCATTTCAATGCCATAACCTTTTTTTTTACAATGAAACCAAATGAAACTGTCGAGCATCAAGTAATGTGTCATTATGTGGAAGTGGCTAAAGTACCAACCCAATTTCACAGTCTACTCCAATTATGAATTTTTTCGATGGCTCGTTAGTTATTATTAAAGACGGCAGACTGTGTGCCCGGTGCATGGTGACATTAATCATGTCACCATGTGTACTAAATATTTTTAATACCACTTTTTCTTTAGAATAAATGTTTCCTTCATTGTTGGAAATTCAAAATAATGTTTTTTTTTTATTTTGATTTAGAACTGTAAAATATATGTTCAAATTCTGTTATCTCTTTGATAAATGCATGTATGGAAATATTTAGGAAACTACTAAATATATGTTTTTCTGCTCCGATATGTAAACAAAGCGAGAGAAATGAATGAGCCATAAATTTTTTCCTGAAAGAGGAATACTTTCTTTGTATTATTGGCAATAACAGATGCACCTGCAAAACATATTTATATTATAGTATCCAAAATAATATATAGTACACATGATGACATGATTCATGTCACCATGCACCGGGCACACAGTCTGCCGTCATTAGTTATTATCAATTGGTGTTTAACATCTCTTGCCATAGTCGTATCTACTTCATTTTCGTTAGTTTTTATTATTTGCATTTTTTGTTTGGAACGCGGTACAATTTATTCCTTTTCCTTAAATAATTGTAATTAGCAAATATTAGCAATAAACACTTCGAAAAGTAAGGGTATCGTGTTTTATTTTATCAATTTTTATATTTACGTCAAAAGTTATTACCGCATGGGACGCTAATGTTAATTTTTGCGGTCGAAAACAAGTGTAGTGGTGGCAACTTAACCAAAATTTGACACTGTCAGCTTCAAACATTAAGGGACATCCGTTAGAAGATTTATAATATTTAATTAAGTAAGTAGTTGCTATCAGTAAACAATTAGAACGCAGCAGTAAAGATGAAGACAGCAAATCTAGATTGATTTTACTCGAAACCTGTATTCACAGACTTGCAAAATATTACAAGACAAAAGCTATGCTACCTTTTAATTGAAAATATGAGTCTATATATATAGTACGACTTCAGTACTACATGTTAAGAAAAATATACTAAATTCTATTACATTTTTTATCCAAAATGAAATTCCGATTTCAAGCGTTGTTATTAAAGACCGCCATTCTCGGTCGGTTTACCGAGGCGTGGACGAGCGAGAGGTTCGGGAGACTCACTTTACGAGCGCTTTGCGTTCTAGATTTAGGTGTCCTTGAAATAAAAAATACAACGTAGGAAAAATGGAAGAAGTATTTATATACCGTGAGTTTTTCTTATCTCTATATATAGCCTATGTTCAGTTTCAAAAAGAACGCCTCAATGCATGGGAATGTTATGCAACCAACATAGCTCAATTATGTGTTTCAACAAATGGCAAAATCAATGTCAGTAATGTGCATAAACAAAATAACATTTTAAATATTTTAGCATTTGACATTTGTATTCACCTAATGTAATATATATATATATATATATATATATATATATATATATATATATATATAAAAGATGAAAAAATAGAAGTTTTGAACAAGTATAAAGCTGGAAATAGTTTAAGGAAAGTGGATCTGTTTTCTATCAAATATCTTGACAGGCCCATACCATCTATCGGAAAAATTAAGGCGATTACTAGGAAATTTGATTCTGATGGTTGCATAATAAATACACACAGAAATAAAATTAAAACCTCACACATTCTTTCAGAAGACTTAACTTGTTTATTTTACATTGAAGAATGCCTCATAACACCATTAAGTAAAATAACATAACAATTTAATATTTCGAAGACGTCTGTATTTAAAATTTTCAAACAGTACAAATACAAATCTTACAAGTTTTCTAATTACCGACAATTATTTCATGAAGGTAGAATAAGACGTGTTGATTTTTGCGAAACACTATTTAATTTATTAAATGAAAATTATAATATGTTGAAGAAAATACTTTTCACTGATGAAGCGTCTTTTTCTTAGAACTCGTATAGTTCCTCGATTTGAAAATTTAGCCATTGAAAGTTCCTGGTTTCAAATGGATTAAGCCCCAATTCATTCAACTGCGGCAATTACAAATGTTCTAAATTCAAGTCTTCCTGATAGATGGATAGGGAGGTTTATCGACAAATTACAAACTAAACCGGATTTTTTAACACACTCTGCAGGAATTTCATAATCGACTCGCATATTGTATGGAACGCGAAAGTGGATATTTCGAATATTTATGAAAAAGTTAAAGAATTATAAATAAAAACAAACATTTTTTTTAATTTATCATAAAATACATTTTAATATGGTTTGTGCAAGTTAAATGTTAAATAAATTATTTTCACACTTTGTTGACACTGACAACTAAAATGCCTTATTACAAGTGATGACACTCGGATTGTTGGTTGCATAGCGTTCCCATGCATTGAAACATTTATTTTAAAACTGAACATAGGTGTATTCATGTGTTATGTTCAGTGATATAAAAAGCTCACGTAGAATATGAATCCAAAATATTGGGTTAATTACGACTCGAACCCCAAAACTAAAAACCCCTTGAAAATTCTAATATGTGCCGACAATGAACTCAAGATATTTAGAATGTAAATATGTATGTACAATCGCGGCATTTGAAATCCGGACGATTATATATTTATTTTCACTATAATTAAGCATCGTAATTCGGCTTTTGTATATTTGAGTTGTTGGTGTAGGTGACAGCAGAGAGACATTTTTCTGTAACCTGTAACGCAAAATTATGTTATAAAATTATGTTACTGAGTGAATAAACGAAAAAGAAGAATTTATTAATCAGAGAACTGCAAATATTTGATTTTAATTTTTAATACCATTTCTGTCTAGCACCTTGTAAACGTCTAGGAATCTATGTTATAACATTATGTATAAATTCTGGCGACAGATCATTCCAAATATTTATTCGATCTTGTTAAATAATTCTTGGACATATGCTGGCCTAAAATTTCTCCCGCTCATCGTCTTGACAATACATATGAGGAGTATTTTTTCATAGCGCAACAAGTCCACTTTTTTCATAAATTGAGTTATAGATGGCTTTACCTTCATTTAGATGTGAGAAATACAATGCCAACTTGCATTTTCGTCAACCTGCAATAAGTCCCATTTAAAATGTGTACCGAACTTGATGTGTTTCGAACAAAATGTTACAAGTCCACAATCTTTTTTTTTTTGCAAACTGCAACAAGTCCGTCTGTGTAAAGTGTGTGACTCATTTTGTACGACTAATTGTGATCTCGCTAGTTGTTTTCTGTTTTGTGTGTGAAATTGTTATAAACAATTTAAAATATGAATGCCAAGAATAGTGAAGGAGTTAGTGTGTCTGAGAACAGTCGTGGAAGCAGAAAACGAAAGAGGACCCGGGCACAGGAGCGAATTGCAAAAAGGAACGCTAAATAAGTTTTAGGTTAGATTTTGTTTCAAACTGTGTTTCATAATGTTTCGTAGATATGCTGCAAAGGATCTAGATCTAGATAAATGGAGACGCCCTTGCAATCATACCATCAATAAAAAATTGAAGTGTCATCAAATACCTATGTCAATTTTGCTAGAAGTAAAAAAAAAGTTTTATATTGATAACGACAGAATCAAGCAGAATTCTAGGCTGGTGAATTTAATTGAAATCCAGTTGCCAAAACGGCGTCGTGAGCGAAATGTTCTTGTGAAAAGATCTCATAATTTGCAAATAAGTTACACAGTAGGTTATTCTACTTATATTATAAACTGTTTTTAACAAACTATGTTCGTTATAATGCAGGTTCGTACTGAGAAACAAAAATTTTTAGTATGTCGAGCATTTTTCGAAACGTTATTTTAAGTAAATCGTAGAAGAGTTTTGTTAGTAGCTAGAAATATTAGAAGCGGAGAAGAGCAAAAAGAAAATAGAGGTGGTAATAGGTGGAAAGATAAGCTTGCTGCAAAGAAAAGAAACGTAAAAGAATTTATTGGAAAATTCAAAGCATGCGAATCTCACTATAATAGATCAAAATCACAAAGACTTTATCTACCTGCGGAATTAAATATTTCGAAGATGTCCAAAATGCATAATAACAGCGCTGATGCCGAGAAACAGGTTAACCACACTTACTTTCACAAAATATTTTCTAATGATTTCAATCTGGGATTTGGTTCCCCTGCTAGTGACATTTGCAGCTACTGTGAAAGACTAAAAAATCAAATTAAAATTGCTTTCAATGTGGAAAAACAGAATCATAAACGTGACTTAAAGATACATAAATTGAGAGCTAAACAGTTTCACGCAATAATGAAGGAACAAGTAGAGGGAACAGTAAGCTACTGTTTCGATCTCCAACAAGTGCAAAATCTGCCTAAACTACCAATACAGGAAGCGTATTATTCTTTGCAAATATCATTTTATGCATTTTGCGTGGTTAATTTAAAATCGACTAATCCATCATTTTATACGTGGACTGAAGATATAAGTGGAAGAGGTTCAAATGAGGTGGGATCCGCTCTTCTACATTTTCTTCGAAATCAAAACTTAGAAAATGTGACAAAAATACGACTTTTTTCGGATGGGTGTGGGGGACAAAATAAGAACTCCCATATTGTACATTTACTAATGTATTGGCTGTATAAGGAATCTCCACCAAATATTACCGAAATATGTCTAATTTTCCCAACGCGGCCATTCTTACTTGCCGGCTGATCGTGTTTTTGGCCGTGTAGAACGAGAATTACGGCGTCACTCTAGAATACTTGTACCGGAAGAATATCAAAATTTATACAAACAATATGGCAACGTTTATGTTATGGGCAAGGATTGGTACGCTTATGATCTGAAATCTCTCTTGGAGACATTTAAAAAAGTTGTGGGTATAAGCGAGCAAAAGAAAGTTTTTATAGTAAAGGAACATTCAGAAGGAAGAGGAAAGACTGTTAAAATAAAAATGGAAATGAATTTCCGAATAACTGATCCCTCAAATAAATTTGATTCGTTATTAAAGCGAGGAAAAAATTTAAAAAACTTGGAAATACGTTTGAGCAACAAAGGACGTTTTCTGGCCGCAGATAAAGGAAAGGCCGTTAATAAGCTTTTAGAAGAAACGTTTGGCAATTAGTGGTATCATGAAGACAGATTTAGTTGGTACTTCGAACTTTTACGCGACCACATTACGGATAATCCATTGCTACAATCAGAAGACGAACCGTGTGTTTGCCTAGAACCAGAAGAAGAAATTAAATTATAATTTTTATTGTATTGCTTTTAGTATTAGTCTTATTTTTACGTTGGTTTTCAGAAGAAATAATAAAGAATTTTTGTTGGAGTGTTTTTGAATATATATTTATGAAATAAAGACTAATTTTCAAATTGATTTTCAGAAGAAATAATTTGATAATTATTTTACAGTAATTTTGAATGCGTCTTTAGAAATAAAGCCCTTATTTATACCATGATTTAAATGAAATTTCTTTTCAAATCGAAACATGTCCCATTTTTTTAACAAAATGCAACGAGTCCAAAACTTGTTTTATGCTATCGAATTAAATACATCACACATATTATATAATCCTTTTCTAAATTACATTTTAGATCATTATAAATAACATTATAAAAGAAAAATATTGTTTCCGATATGTACAACAGCCGCAATTGTTTTTGACGGATTTTCCAAAGTTGTTTAGATGGACATGTTGCGTTTTGAAAAAAAGCTCCTCATATATCCCCACACTTTCTCGATGGGGTTCTGATCTGGACTTCTAAAACACCACGGCAAACACTATATTATTTTCTCTAAACCACTGAGAAACGACTCTTGCCGTGTGGGCTGGATGTCGTATTGAAAGATGAAATTTCTCTCAGAATATATAATTTCTACCGAAGGTAGAAAAACATTTTCTAATATTCTAATATAATTCTTACTATTAAAACTTTCTCATATAATCCAACAAACACCTGGCCCATGTGCGTAAATCCAGGTCCAGACGTTTACTGAGAATCTTCCGCTCATTTGCGATTTTTTAGTATATTTTTCGTCAAATTGTGAATTAGGTGGTCAATTAGTATGGATTCGGCCATTATGAGATGACTGAAAAACTTTTTCATCTGAGAAACGCCGCACAGACGCCGGATTTCTCAAGTCTGAAACTTGTTCCAACCGTTTTCTTGCTGTGCGGACATAACCAGGGAAATGTGTGACGGTCACTTCACTGCATTTCCTATTGCTTCGAACGGATCGTTTCTTATAAAATTAATAAGATTTTCATTTTGTTCGGGAGTTGACACACGCTGCCATATAATTTAGATATCTGAAATGGGACGCTTCCCCACGCCACATCTATCCGCTAATCTTTTAACTGACCATCCTACTTCTAGTAATGTAATTATTTAAGTTTTAGTTTGAATATTCAAATGCGGCATATTAGCTTTATATTTTGAGAAACCTAACTATGACACTGACAGATCTGTAAATAGCAAATCCGGGGTACATAGCACCTATCAACTCTTAAAAAGCCATATTCAAATAAAACAAATTAAGTGTCCGATTTTCAAATGCCATTGAGTGTATACGTGGACACCGTGTAAAGTTGTTGCGCAACTTTATGTGTTAGCTTTACTGTGCTTTACTATACACTGAGTATGTACAGTCATGGCCAGATAAATGTAGTACAACCTTAAATTTCATATATGTCATAAATTTGATATATTATTATTGTAAGACGAGCTTCAGCTTAAGCTACTTGTCATAATAAAATCAAATGTCAGATCATACTGGAATATATTTACTTTATTGTTTGAGTTCAGAAATATAAGTTAAAAGTATAATAATAAGTTAAATTTAAATTTAAAATTGAATTAAGGAATACGAAAAATAACTAAATTCCATCCATCGCGACACTATGTTTGCACTATGAACTGGGCAATTGTCATGCTGATATATAAAAATGTTTTCAGGATACACATGTTGGACTGATGGTAACATAAGATTTTCCAAAATATGAATATAATTCTGGGAATTAAATCTCCCATTTATTCTATGACACATTCCAACATTGTGGTAACTTATCCATCCCCAAATATTTACAGAGAATATTCCTTGCCGATCTGAATTATCTATATATTGCTCGTCGTATCTTGTACCGCCAGGTCTGTAGACACGAACAGAACCATTACTTGTGGATTGAAATGATTTAATGCGAACAAAAGCCTGGCTTGCTTCCTTTCTTCACTAACCTGAATTTTTTTGGCTGCAAATCGCGACCTTATGTCGCTATCTCTTATTCTCCTGCTTGCAGTTCTACGTAAACCAGGAAAAATGGTCTCCGCAACTGCTACTTTCACTGAATCGAAAGGATGTTCTTGGAGATGTTGAACTAGATTATGGTTCTGCTTTTCAGTCGAAATTCTTTTAAGCCAGTACCCGGCTTTCTGTCTATGCTCTCATCAGTCTCCCATCTTTTCTTAACCTTCATCACGGTGGTTTTATTTAACTGCATTTGCTGCGCAACTTCCCTAATACTGTACCCTTCTTGTAATTTAATTAATATACGAACTTTATCAGTTGCTGTTAGCTTTCGTGCCATCGTAAAAATATGTTTGACGTTTAATAAAATTTAAAATGATTTGACATATAATTGTCAAAATACTAACTTACACCATAAAAATTTATTAAGAAAAGCGTGTACTACATTTATCTGGCCACGACTGTACGTGGACGCCGTGTAAATTTGTTGCGCGAGTTAGCTTCACTGTGCCCCATGTGCGACACTTTGATTAGTGGTTTTGCCTACCGATGATGACAACTTAGTTGTCGAAATTCGTATTTAGGATACGATTATTAGTTTTGGTAAGAGATTTTATACCTTTTTTGAGTTTAAAACATTGCATTATGAAATTTTAAAAATCTTAAACCTTACAATTTAGAAAGATTTCTTAATTTACAGTCTAGTTGAATAGTTCTTTATTAATTCTAATATATTTTTGCCTATTAGGTCTTATTACATGTTACAAGACTTCAATAAAATTTATTATTGTTATTGAATAATAAGAATAACGTTAATTGTTCATGTTATTGTTCTTTTTGCAACAAAATTTATAGCGAATAAATTACAATAAATACAATTATTATTTGAGACCTGTATATCTACCTAGTTATATCGAGGTCGATACGTGCATTTTTAATACTGCATGTTTCTATTTTAATTATTAATCATAGAAATTAATTTCTAACATGATTTATAATTACATGTTGCAGAATTTATTGAAGACAGGCACGTACTCGCTTGTATAATTTTTTTTCGTTTTGTAAATAAATTTAAGATACTACTTGACATTTCTAGCTTTGGATAGTACTGTCGTGAGCAAAAAAAACGGGACACTGTTTCTGCGTGGGTTAAAATTGTGACCACTTAAGTGGCTATCTTTACTCATAATAGTAAGTCAGGAATTGTCAAAAATGTGTGTTATTGACATTTATTAAACATTTTTAAAATAAATGTAAATAAAAATTACTAAAAACGACAGAGAAAGATTATTTATTAAATTAAAATAATTATTTCATTAAAATAATTAGTATTTCGTCATTCCACCGTTATTATTAACTGCATCTAATCTTGTAGACATTGGAGCGACAATATTTTCTACAAAATTTGTAGAAATTTGATGCCAAGCATTATGAATAATCTCCCAAAATTCTTCCTGGGTAGAAGCTCTATCTCATTAATCCCCATACATTTTCAATGGGATTTAGATAAGGACTGTAGGGCTGGATATCTCAAGTTTAAATTTCATTCTCTTGTAACCATTGCGTTACAAGATAAGACAGGAAATTGTGTTGTTCTTATAGCTTCCTTTAATGTTTTGAAAGGGTTGTGCCTAATCTCAGTAACTAATGTTTCGTCTTCCTGCGTATTCGAAATTTTGTTACGTGCGGAAATCATTTTCCGATTTAAATTATCCTTTTCCTCCATTTTTTTTATATATTCTTGCGGCTGAACTTTTACCAATATTAAATTGAACCAATACACTTCTTAATGATTTCCCATTTTTCAAACTAGTAACAAGTCTAGCTTTATCAGTTTTCGAAAGATGCGGCATTTTCAATTTTGAATTATCAACTATGATATACAGGCTGATTCATTTTCGGCCCTCACCATGGGGATCTCGCTTATTATTGGAGATAGAGTATAGGTTTAAATTTGGCAAAGTTATTAAATTTTGTGTTTGTTATAAATCCGTAAAGAAAATAGACCTGTGACAAATGACCTTCGCTATTTAAAAAAAAAAACGCGAAAACCCCATTTTCTTCTTTTACCTGTAGCATCGACATTTGGCTTTGTAGAGAAAAAATAAAAACACATCCTTGTGGCCATTTCTAAACCTCTATCCAGTGGTGTACTCTAAATTTTTATACGACGTTTCGTTTCTTTCTGGCCATCATCAACTATCTAATTTCTTATAGGCGCCATATTGGATTTAGACATCTTCAGAAAGAGTTTTTTTTTCTGATTTCAACCATGTACCACATGCTGACTAAAGTTTTTGACATTAGGTTTTATTTGAAAGAATAAATTATAAGATTAAATAAGGTAGCCATGGAATTTCAATCTGTCAAAGATTTCATTTATTGTTCATTAATAATACAAAAATGTCATACACTAACGAAGAGAAACGAGATATAATAAGTATTTTTTATTCTTCGAACCGAAACTCAACATTAGCGAGTACAAGATATCTACAATTATATCCAGAACGACAACAGCCTCATCGTACCATTTTTCTGGATCTCGACAGAAATTTGGTCGAGAATGGATCGTTTACTAAGACGCGTAATGGTCAAGACAACAGGAATTTAAATGAAAATCGACAAGATATTTTACAAATGGTAAATTAAAAGCGTGTTTTCAAATTTCATGTTAATCTTGTATTTTTATAGATAAATAATAATCCATCAATTTCTACACGCGAAGTAGCGTCAGAATTAAATTTGTGCCAGTCCAGAGTTTGGAGAACTTTACATGAAAGTAGGTTTAAACCATACAGGATCCATGTTAGTCACTCCTTACTGCCTGGAGATAATTTGAGAAGGCTAGAATATTGTAATTGGTTAATGGGAAGGATAGAAAATGACGAAAATTTTTTTAGCAAAATCAACTGGTCAGATGAAACAAAATTTACAAATTCTGGAATGTTCAACAGAAATACGGAGCACTATTGGGCAGTACAAAATCCCCGACAAAACAGGGCTAGAAGACCACAACATCGTTTTGGAATAAACATTTGGATGGGTATTTTGGCAAATCGTCTCTTAGGACCAGTTATGCATGAAGAACATTTAAATGGAGAAAGATATTTAAACATTTTACGTACATACGTATCTGACTATCTTGACGACAATATCCCATTAAATCAATTACAATATTTATGGTGGCAACAAGATGGCGCACCAGCACACAATGCAGCTGTTGTTAGAAATTTCTTAAATCAAGAGTTTGCCAACCGTTGGATTGGAAATAGGGGAGTTGTTGAATGGCCTGCGAGATCACCTGATTTAAGTCCGCTAGATTTTTTTTTATGGGGATATGTTAAAAATAATATTTATAAAGTAGATGCGCCAAAAAACATTGAAGAATTACGAGACAGACTTCAGAATGCCTTCGATGCAGTTCCTAGAAGAACTATACAAAGGCTGTACAAAATGCCAGAAGGCGTACCCAATTGTGCATTACCGAAAATGGCCAGATAATGAACATTTACTGTAATTGTTTACTGTTTACTTTTCTATGTATTTTTATTAGTATTTTTGTTATCTTGTACTCGCTACTGTTGAATTTCGTTTCGAAGAATAAAAAATACTTATCATATCTCGTTTCTCTTCGTTAGTGTATGACATTTTTGTATTATTAATGAACAATAAATAAAATGTTTGACAGATTGAAATTCCAAAGGCTACCTTATTTAATCTTATAATTTATTCTTTCAAATAAAACCTAATGTCAAAAACTATAGTCAGCGTATGGTACATGGTTGAAATCAGAAAAAAAACTCTTTCTGAAGATGTCTAAATCCAATATGGCGCCTATAAGAAATTAGATAGTTGATGATGGCCAGAAAGAAACGAAACGTCGTATAAAAATTTAGAGACACCACTGGATAGAGGTTTAGAAATGGCCACAAGGATGTGTTTTTATTTTTTCTCTACAAAGCCAAATGTCGGTGCTACAGGTAAAAGAAGAAAATGGGGTTTTCGCGTTTTTTTTTTAAATAACGTAGGTCATTTGTCACAGGTCTATTTTCTTTACGGATTTATAACAAACACAAAATTTAACAACTTTGCCAAATTTAAACCTATACTCTATCTCCAATAATAAGAGAGATCGCCATGGTGAGGGCCGAAAATGAATTAGTCTGTATAATTTGACGTAAAGTTTGAAAGTTAATCAAATGTTAAAATTACAACGCTAAAAAATAAAGGAAATTGACATAACGATTTTGACACTGTCTCATTTTTTTTGCTCACGACAGTATTACCCAAAATAGTATATTAAAAAACAAGTTTCATAAGGCACCATTTTGCCGCACGAGATCAGTCCTACCATTGTTTTGAGTTTCTTGACATTTATTTTTTTACATATTTAATTCAGTAATTCTATGACTTTATATTATTTAGTTCAATAAATCATCATTGTGTTGTACCAAGAAACAATTAAAACAAGAAATTTCTTTACATAAATTCCATTAAATTTATCTAACCTATCACATTTATTTTAAATGTCACGTGATATAATACATATGGTTTTTGTCCTGAAAGGCAAAAATATTTTCTACGTGCAATTATAAAAACATAAAGAACACAAAAACACCGTAAACTACTATGCGCTGTTTCATTAGTCATTAGCATAAAAACGACTGACAATTCCAGTACGAATAGGATCATAGGAACAGTAATTCTGTTCAGATAAATTACGATCCTTTTAAGACAAATTTAATGTGTAGTGGATGAAGTGTAAAGTGCGTGTATAAATGACAAACATTATAACATGATTACTAATTACTTTTACGGTATTACTTATTCTTATTACAATACCTACAAACAATGTACGAAGGGTTTTGAAAATTCAAATACAAGAGAAATCTAGTTGGAAAAAAGAAATCTTCCTGAAATAGAAAAATAGCGTGAATGATGCATTCATAATAAGGTAAGAAAATAATTAAATTTATAAGTAAATTTACATAAATTGATAAAAATTAAAATGGAGGGTTTAAAGATTATTGTAGATATTGGCATCAAATTTATATAAAACATATATAGAACCACTAGTCAAAATTATTAGGTATAGTCCGTTTTACGATCAGATCGCTGTCGAACTTATGAAGTAGAATAATTTTCATTTATATACTGTTTCATTGCTATTTATTAATTATTTATTTAGCGTATGGAGATTAAAAAATACTTATACATCTGTGAAACAGTGTCAAGAATTCTGGTCATTCTTATGAGAACCATCTGGTACCTATATCCCCAACCATTCCTTTCTTTTTCTTTCCCACGTTTAAAGCAAGGATAAATATTTTATGAACTGGCTGCCTGCACTCTAGTTCATTTAGCGTTACCCAGACTGTTTTCTTAAGACATTGGAAACAGTCTTTATGAGAATAACAAATGCTATTTATAAAAAGGAAATATGTATCAGATTTTCAAGATAAATGACTAATTGAGGCAGACAGGGATGGCATTCCTCTCTGCCTCACGCTAACATTATTTATCATGGTGATATAGGTAGCTATAGGAAAACAAAACTACAATATAACGGGTGTTCAGAAACATTCGAAGTCAAAGTAGTCCTTGAAAATATGAAGTCATGTCTGAGATAGATTGATTTTTGACAGACAACAGTTGACATTTAATAATTATTACAAATCAGATACTTAAGTAAAGATATACGATTTTTTGTTCAGAGCCCACTTGACTTCGAATGTTTCTGAACACTCGTTACATTTAAGTTACCATAAATTAATTAAACTACCGTAAAGCGGTGATACAATAAATTTCAACAAGATCGACTTTCCTTGAATAACATATTTCAAATTCCGAAGCCAAAAACAATTATTACTAACATGAGAGACATTATTGAAGGAGGACCTGCATGTTACTGTAAAATGTATTCAAGTAACCCTAAAAATTGGTGTAAAGACAGTTTACCACCTTACACAAACTTGCATGAACTTTGTTTATTTGTCCCCACAATTCAACTCAAAAAGAAAACCATGATGGTGTAAATCTACACTAGATCGATTTGCCAATGGATCGTCTTGTGTTGTATCCAATACCGTTACAGGTGATAAAACTTGGGTATACTACTAATCCCGAAAAAGCAACAATCGGTACTTTGAATCTTTGAAATTAAGTCAACTTCAACAATTCAAGGAAAATTCGAAACATAAACAATATTTCCATCGTAGTGCTGGATGACCGTCGTACTGTTAATTCGGAATGGTACTCTACAGTTTGTTTGCTTTAAGTTCTTCAGAGTCCTGCCAAGGATGGCTCACTTTGCATCATGATAACGTTGGGGTTACACTGCTGCTCGAACGATTGAATATTTCAATGGTCAAAACATTGAAATAATTGGTCATTTGCAGTTTAGTCCAAACCTGGAATCTACATAATCTACATACCTTTGATTTCTTTTTGTTTCCAGGAAAAGTTATGGAATTTACGTTTTACGCCAACCGAAGAAACGGTTGACACATTTAATACGCGAATACTGTAAAATTGTAAATAAATATGTTTATTAAGATAAAATAAAACAAATTTTATGAATTTCACTTTTTAATTATCACTGTAACGAGTCGTTTCGCACCAACCTGGGCTTCGTCAGACATATAACTAGTTATATGTCTGACGAAGCCCAGGTTGGTGCGAAACGACTCGTTACAGTGATAATTAAAAAGTGAAATTCATAAAATTTGTTTTATTTTATCTTAATAGTTATAATGGAATTTCATCAAGTAAAGGCCGAAACAATCATATATAAATATGTTTTGTCAATCATTTGTGTATACCTCGATATGTTATGTATTTCAATTATAAAATTCTCAATATTCTAATTGTTACCTCAAATACACTTAAATTACTTCGAGTCGAAGCACGATAAATTCCAATGCACGTCATTGACGTGATGTCAAACATATAATCAAGTGGCATCATAAATATCCAATGCGACCACAAAAATAAATTAAAAATATTTTTTATTAAGATATAATTATGACATGCCTAATAGTTAGATAATAATTAAATTAAATTTCAATGGATAATGCAACATTTGCTTTTAATACAAACGGTCGTTATATCAAAGTTAAAATTTAAAAAAAATTATTAATTACTTAACATTTCCCCAATATCGCAGTACTGTTACGTTGCTGTTATTGGCTATTCGGAAAGAAATTTGATGAACCTCGAGGTTGCCGGTTGTCGTATTCAGCCAGTTCCAACTACTCAGCGCTGAGTTTCTAGCGCTGTTTTGACAGCGCTGTCCTGTTTGTAGACGTTCTATCGCCGGCGCACGCGCATTTAACTGTAATTTTAGGCGGTAATCTCTACAAAATCTAAGCCAATCTAACATCCTTGTAAGAATTTATTTCTCTTATAAGACGTAATACCAGATTTTCTCAAATATAGTTATTTAATATAAAATATTGTCTGCCCGTTGGGCAGTCAGGTGCCATTCCGCCTTTCCAGCAAGAGTGAGGAACCATGCTACGCGGCGTTAACTCGGCGCCGCGCAATGCACACACCACTAGGACCGGCCCTGGGCGGCAACCTGGCTAGGCTGCCGTTAACAGCACACACACGTTCGACGTGTGTGCTATGCCCCCGCTTCGGCGGAAAACGTTAAGATGGCACAAGTGTGACCATCGTCGACCGAGGTAGCCACTAAGAGTGTTCCCTTGGTTAGCGATGAGCAACCCCGTACAGGGTGCGCTTCGCTGGTCTGCGCCTTGCCTCGTTGGGGCGGGGGTCAGGCCGTCGAAGTACTGCACGGAATTGTAAAGAAGTTGCCGGGAAAGGGTTGGCGGCCCTACGCAACGGCTGGTTATCCGACCTCTCTAAATTCACGTGACCGGCCACTAAACACACGCACGAACGCACCGACATACAAAACCCTACACTTACGCTCTCACACAAAACCACACACCCATAGAGAGACGCAAGCTGCCAGTAGCAACCAACACACAAGTTCATACCCAGAAAGAGACACAAATTGCTAGCAGCGAACAACACATATGTTCACACCTTGCTTTCTATTTTTTGGAATACTAAGGCATGATTTATTATTATTACTAGAATGTATCTTTGAATAATTTAAACCATAGCAACTTAATTACTTGACATTTATATCCTGTCATTTATATTTTGTATTCTCTTGATAAAGGCGAACTGCCGAAACATGTAGAGTTTTTTAAATACATATATTTTGAAGTAATATACAGACCTTTAATCGCCTACTGATTAGGTTTACCATATCATACAAAGGTCATGAAGTTATTATATTTATATATATATATATATATGCTTTACTTGTATACACATAGACGACATAAATATTTCTTACAGAGTTATAAATTCTGTATTACATAAACAAATCACTTTCGTTATCAAGAAGATTATGAACACTTGTAATTCCTTTTTAAGCACTTCTAATATATAGTTATTGAATAGACACATATATACGTAACAATACTCTTTTTATAAACCCAGTTCAGTTTAATCACAACAATATACTTGCGTTAATTCAAATTTTAAATTTATCCACTTATCCCCACTCTCCGCTAAGTAATCAAGCGGAATTTATTTTCGCTGGCAAACATGGCGGGTGCTGAGTCTCAGCGCTGGAACTAAGCGGAGATTTTTTGTCGCCGCTTAGCTAAGCGGAGCTCAGCGCTGGCAGCGCCGTGACTGGCTGAATGGGCCCATTGTTTCATCCATGTTGACAGTTCATAGAGTATCAAAGTATTAAAATATTACAAATAAAACCTAATTTCCCTTCAGTCGAGATATATTTAGTTTTTATAATCTGATAATCGGAACATTTTTACATATTGTCAGATGCTTCTTAGTAAATTCTACAGTGCTAATCTGATATACCATAATAAGTAAAGTAAAAATAAAAATAGAAGTTGTATAGGTTACATTAGTATGTTAGGTTAGGTTTGAACGCGAGATGTCAGTGTTGTTATCTTAATACCTTTACACTAATCTATTTATGAGAACAATATATAGAAAATAACTGCATTCATTAATCTATAAAATTCTTACAACACCGTAGGTAGATTCATAATAAATAAAGGTGGTATAAATTTCTGTGCGTAGGTATATAAGTACACAGATCTTAATACGAATATCCATATTTATTTGTTTTTTTATTTTATTGTGTTGACATTTCAATAAAATCCATAAGTTTGGATTTTTAGTTTTTAAATTCAGTTAATAAACAAAAATACTGTTTTTCTATTTTGCGTTCGAAATGAATTCATTATGAAACCCAAAACAGTATCGAAATGAGCTTCATTTCGATACGCTTTTTTTCATTTATCAATGTTGGCGTTGTTCGAATACAGAAATAAATATCATTGCTGTCATTTGATTTTAAGAATTTAAGTACATTTGACAGATATGATATATGTTCGTACTCTACACAAACAACGTATATTGTATACAATTGACAACAAGATATATTAGTTTCTAAGTCACTCATGTTTATATTTTTAAATAAAATATCAAGTAATGTTAACGAAAATTAATAAATAATATGTAATATAATATACTTCGCGGATAGCAAAATTTAAATTTGACAATGTCTAGTATCAATGTGACCAACGCATGCTTTATATAAAAATTAAAGTCTGAACTTCCAAATTAAATATTTCCAATTTATTAATGTAAAAAGTCCAAAATAGAAAAAATAGTATAAAAAACTCGTTTCATAAGGCCTTTTGCCGCACTCGCTCTTTAGTGAAACTTGTGAACTTCTTAATTTTATGAGAAAAACCCTGGGGTTCATCATTAGAAACTGTGGTACGTTTACTGACGAATCAGCTCTGAAAGTTCTCTTTTTTTCGATGGTTTATTCTCGTTTCAAGTGCGGTTTAGTTGTATGATATCCAGACTACCAAACTTATTGTCGTCAGCTGGAGATGATGCAATTGAAATTTGCCTTCAATCGAATTTATCCAGAAAGAAACATTGACCATCGCTTACTACTTTCACGCTTTAATTTGCGTTTCTTGTGTATCCTGCATCAACATCGTGTTTGTTTTTAATTGTTTCGGGGTAGGTATTACAAAGTTGTCGGATCTTTTTAGACAAATTGATGTGTTTGTGCCTCGATTCGCTTCGCGGCACGCGAATACATTTTAATTACATAATCCTCGTACAAACGTATTGTTGAAGTAACCAGTTTAGTTCTTAATATTTTTTCCTATTTTTTCCATATACAGGCTTATTCTGAATAAGTGTCATTAATTTAATTATTAGATTATACTACTAAAATATATGCTAATTGCGTTATTTTTAATTAAAAAAATATATATGAAAAAATTAATTTAAACAGATATATTTTGAGTACCGCTGTGTGTCCTCACTTATTCGTTTACATACGGTTTGTTTACAATGAATGGATTTATATATAAGTAAGTTATGAATATGCGATATCAACGATTTAGCAGAAGATTTAGCAAACTCTCTCGGTACAACAGTTGAATATTTCGTGTGGCCCCAAAACGGTTTTATTAAATGATTTAAAATTAAAAATAAAATTACACAGCGAATTTTTTAGATAATTTTTCTTTAATTAAATATTAATTGATGTGTTTAATGTAAAATTAAATTCTCTGACACTTCTGACACTCTGACACAGAATAACACTGTATAATTGTAAATTCTAGATTCTTCACTTATCTATTACTTTGTCCAATAATTGGAACTTGTGCTGTTGGCCAATAAAGTTTATTACTATTATTATTATTATTATAAAGCGATTTCTTTTTAAATGATTTTCAATGAGATTTTACTGCAGCGGTACAAAATACTTGCATAAGTAGGGTTATCTAAAATTTCAAACGCTTGTAGCTTAGCCACGAAAAGATTTTGGGCATATGTTTATTAGACATTTTTAACTTGAAATTGTTTCAGTAACATATCCTTAAGTTGTGGCACTCATGCTATGGGTCACCCAGTATTTATAACAATAGTATACCTAACCTTAAATTTTAAGCTGTATCTTTATATCAAATAATGTTGTCTTTGACTGAATAAATTATATAATTACTATTATTATATCATAACATTTTTTTTATATTCTAATACTTATTACTAGGTTTAGGATAATTATGCACTAAAAAATTTCAAAATATGCATGTAAATATGCACTTAAATATGCACTAAAAATCAACTTTTAAAAAATAAATACTAGACATTTTTATGTTTTCGTTAAAACACACAAACAATTTTTTTAAATTCAAAATTATTGAAATTATAATTACATTTAACTACGACCTGATGTAACAGATTTTCAAAAATTAATTTTCGCTTATTATAATATTTTTGTACTGTGAAAAAACTCTCTCGACATCTCACGACACTATTGGTATAAATTCATACTTTACAATGGCATTTAAATGTTCATTTTTTCATTAAGGGTTGTTTTACACCGCACTGATATTCTTCAGTTGTTGATAGCCCGCAATTTTTGACGGCACTGCGTTTAATTTATAGATGAAACAATTTTCTGGAGTTTTGCTAAACGTTTAACTACTATATTTTCTACTATTTCAATGCTATCTTGTAAAGATAATCTTTTAGTTTCTAGCATAGAGATTGCAGTCGAAATGTAAACCAGATTAGCTCGAATAAAAATGAAATCTTGAACATTTATTTTTCTCAGAACACTATAACAAGTGTTCATTTGAAAAGTCAATCTAGTGGCATGTGATTTACTGAGAACATTTTGAAGTATGTCGTACATTAAAATTTACTACTTAACCTACGAAGTCGTATATTTTGACAGTTTCATTCATACAAATAAATAACAAATAATAGATATTTATTGAAAACTATAACAAATGTTGAAAATGTTGTCCTTCAAGATCAATGAACTTTAAAATCCTCCGTTAAAAATTTCTGATGATATTCTGCAACATTACTGGATTGTTATTAATTTCCATGCATTTCTGTTCGATTCTCAGTAGCATATCATTCAAATTCAATATAGGTGTTCGAAATATGTTATTTTTTAGATAAGGCCACCAAAAAAAGTCGCAAGGTGTTAAATCGCATGAACGTGTAGGCCGGGCAATTTCAGTATTTCGACTAATTATACGCTCATCAAAAAATTCTCTTAAATAATCCAAAGATTCTGCAGTACAGTGACAAGGTGCTCCGTCTTGTTGGAAATATGCATTTTGAAGTTCATCATCATGCAACTGATTGACAAATGGTTGTAAAATTTCCGTACGGTACCTTTGAGCATTTAACGTACCCTGAAAAAATATTGGTCCAATGATTCGCCTTTGGCTTATCGCTGCCCAAACACCAATTTTCTCTGGATGTAGCGATTCTTCATTAATTACATGTGGATTTTCACTACTCCAAATTCTTGTATTTTGTGAATTTAGGTATCCCGTTTTATAAAACCATGCTTCATCAGTAAAGATGACTCTTTGCGAAAGTTCTCCATTATTGTTCATATTTACAAACCAATTACAAAACTGTAGTCTACGTGGGTAATCAATTTCTAACAATTCTTGTACTGCTGTGACACGGTATGGATAAAGTTGCATATCTTTTTTTAATAACTTGTGAGTTGTACCAACAGAAAGGTTTAGTTGTTAACTCAAATGTCGAACAGATGTTTGTGGTTCATTTTCCATTATTTCTTCAACACGATTGACAACTTGAGGTGTACGTTTCTTAACTGCTCCGCTGCCAGATTTTCTTAAGAGACTACCAGTTTCAGAAAAAAGTTTTAAAGTTCTATCCAAAGTATTCTTAAATTGTATATAATCTATTACAAAATGTGGAAACTCAACTTGAAATTCTACCTTGCAATCTTGAACTGAATAAACCCATAAACCATCAATTTTATTACCACTTCGAAAATAAGCCTGGACTAAAAAAATTTTATGTTCTAAAGTGAAAGCCATTTTAAAACTGAGAAGCAATTTATTTAAACCAGAATTATTTTATGCACTAACTGATATTTGTGATTGATATTATCAAATGTCATTTGGATTTACGTTTACGGAACAACAAACACATACTAATATATTTGCGTCTTATTCTATTAAAATTTCAAAGTAACCTAGATTGACTTTTCAAATGAACACACGTTATGCTTCTCCAATGCACTGCACTTCTTCAGGGTTGAGTTCATCAACAATTTTCTTCAGAATTTCAAAATGTTCAACGTAAATATAGCAGTGTCGATCCAAGTTCCCCTTATTGTATTGATTGGCGCGAGCGGAAGTGCAATTTCCCGAAACCTGTGGACATGAGAAAAATCTTTTTCACAGACGATACCAGCATATTAACGTCAGCAACTTGGTGTAAAGCATGCGCTATACCGGTCACATGTATCATGTTTGGATACAAAATTTGTAATCTCCGCATTGCTTTGCACACATATGGTGCAGCATCGCTACAAACTATTAGCAATTTTTTGTATAAAATCCCAGACGGCCACAATAAATTTAGAGAATCGTTGAAAAAAGCAGTGACTGTTGAATGATTCACTTTGTCCAGCATTTTTAAAGGCAGCGGATATGATTTATCCTTTTCTTTATTAACTTTTTATATACCAAATACAAAATTTGCTATGTATCTTTGTTCTACGTCGGTCGTTTCATCCAAGAACACCCAAATAGAATGATCCTTTACTTTTGTTATAATTTGTTCAGTGTTGTTGTTCTTAACGTTGATTCAACTAGAATTTTTTCTTTTGTATACTTCTCCATAAAGTTGTGAAAAACTTCATTCCCTAATTTAGCCAACGGAATGTCAGTGAAAATAAAAGCCGTACAATTTTCACCGAATATCCTGTGTTTAGGTCTATGCCGAAGAAAATTAGAAATTCACACTTGTCTTCCGTTATTTTCCCTTTCACGATTTTTATTGCTTGCATGTTTTCTGCTTTGAAGATGCTAAGTGACTTAAAACTTTTTTGTTGCCGTAACATGAACTTCGCAGTATTTACAAAATAACAGACGTCCATCTCTTGTAAAATCATTATAATCCTTCAGAAATTGTACTATTGTAACTAGTATATAACTAATACAGATTGTTGAATTATGTAAAAGGACCTGTAAAATTAAAGAAATCTCCACTATATTTATGTCTCGTTGTTCGATTGACCGGGTAATCCCCGGTAATCCTCTTAATATTTCCAAGTATTGTGGCTTAAAAACTCTAACTATTGTGTTGGCTGTTTATAGTAAATCCAGCTTTAACTTGTTATTCACTTCACCTATCTATTCAATAGTTTAGAAGATTATTTAATTGTCTGCTATAAAGTGTCTGTTTGCGTTTGGTATTTAGTTAATGGGTATTATTTTACAAGTATGGGAAATGATTTAGTGCTAAAAAGTTTTAAGAAATACTAACCGGTAGATATAAAAACAACAGAAATCGCAAAAGTGTAATTATACTAACAAGAATATTAAATATTTATGTGAAGTCATAAACTGTTTTAAAATAATACTTTACTGAAAAAAGATCAAATATGCACTTATAATAACAACTAAAATATACATATTTGCATATGCACTTATGCAAATGTATAATTATACGAAGCCTACTTATTACTAATTACGAAAAATACGGATCTGTTTAAAGTGAATTAATACAGAGCAATGTTCAAATTAAAGAGGCCGTAAAATAAGATACGATTTATTCATTTATTAACTTTAACACGCACACGAGAAATGTATAAAGGTAAGTGTTCGGTTTATAATATTAGTTTTAAAGTGTTGGCTTTTATCAGTTGCTTCAACGATGATCCTATTAAAACAATTAAAATTTTTTATGTTATATTGGTTCTTGGTGTCGATTTATTTATGTCAGTTTGTCGGGTGTTTGCAAACGACTAATGTGACCGAAACTGTAGGGACAATTTTCGTCACGTGCGCACGACAAAGCCCAGTTATTCCATGCTTAACTGGAAAATTCGCGAACGTTATCGACAACGCTATGGATCAAGACGTAACATTGTTTGATGGATTTGTGTTTAAGAAAAATAAAGATTTTATTGTCACGCGTGCTGAACGATCTTCGATTTCAAATTTGCGGAAGTCGCTCTATGATTTTTTGGATTCTCACGTTGTTACTTTAGATTTGGGCGAAAGAAGTGGAAAAGGAGGTTACGGTAGTTTCGGAAAGGTTGGCAAGAAAGATAAGAAATATCTTTATTATGCTTTAACAGCGGTTACCGGCATCTTTGGTTTGTCGGTGCCTATTATACTGAAAGGATTAGCACTTGTGGCTGCTAACGCTCTATTAGCGAGTAAGGCGGCCCTGATTATAATAGGTTCGGTTGCTTTAAAAAAGATCTTCCAAAGTGATAAAGAATCTTCTCCTGTCAAAGTTCACACCCACACAGTACCACTGGAAGATAACGATTATCACGATAGATATTTTGATACAAGTGGGCAGCATTACTCTCAGCTTCAATAGTACCTACATATCATTTTCATTTCATTAGTTTGTTTAATAGCAGATCTTAATTGTTGTTAATCAGAATACATAAAAACTAAATGTAATAGTACAAAAGGATATATTTATATTAAATTATTTATTATATATTTTGCAAGATACCGTAGAATGGACAATACTGTAGAAAATATGATTGTGAACCTGTAGCAAATTTTTAAAATAAATTATAATAATGCGTTGTCTTTTATTTGTAAATATTGAATAAATATAATGCATTAAAACTCATTTGTATTATTGGAAGAATATTTAAAAAGGTTATATCATTAAACATTATGTTTTTAAAAATATTACCACTTCCTTTGAAATTATAAAGTTGATAATTGATAGAGACCGGACACGAGAGGTTGATGAGTCACCCACGAGCGTACTATTGAACATTTGTATTTTTAAAGTTTTTAATTTTATTTATATAATTATACTTATAATAATAAAACGGGTATACAGGCTGATTGATTTTCGGCCCTCACCATGGGGATCTCGCTTATTATTGGAGATAGAGTATAGGTTTAAATTTGGCAAAGTTGTTAAATTTTGTGTTTGTTATAAATCCGTAAAGAAAATAGACCTGTAACAAATGACCTTCGTTATTTAAAAAAAAAAACGCGAAAACCTCATTTTCTTCTTTAACCTGTAGCACCGACATTTGGCCTTGTAGAGAAAAAATAAAAACACATCCTTGTGGCCATTTCTAAGCCTCTATCCAGTGGTGTACTCTAAATTTTTATACGACGTTTCGTTTCATTCTGGCCATCATCAACTATCTAATTTCTTATAGGCGCCCATATTAGATTTAGACATCTTCAGAAAAAATTTTTTTTTCTGATTTCAACCATGTACCACATGCTGACTATAGTTTTTGACATTAGGTTTTATTTGAAAGAATAAATTATAAGATTAAATAAGGTAGCCTTTGGAATTTTAATGTGTCAAACATTTCATTTATTGTTCATTAATAATACAAAAATGTCATAGACTAACGAAGAGAAACGAGATATGATAAGTATTTTTTATTCTTCGAACCGAAATTCAACAATAGCGAGTACAAGATATTTACAATTATATCCAGAACGACAACAGCCTCATCGTACCATTTTTCTAGATCTCGACAGAAATTTGGTCGAGAATGGATCGTTTACTAAGCCGCGTAATGGTCAAGACAACAGGAATTTAAATGAAAATCGACAAGATATTTTACAAATGGTAAATTAAAAGCGTGTTTTCAAATTTCATGTTAATCTTGTATTTTTATAGATAAATAATAATCCATCAATTTCTACACGCGAAGTAGCGTTAGAATTAAATTTGTGCCAGTCCAGAGTTTGGAGAACTTTACATAAAAGTAGGTTTAAACCATACAGGATCCATGTTAGTCACTCTTTACTGCCTGGAGATAATTTGAGAAGGCTAGAATATTGTAATTAGTTAATGGGAAGGATAGAAAATGACGAAAATTTTTTAAGCAAAATCATCTGGTCAGATGAAACAAAATTTACAAATTCTGGAATGTTCAACAGAAATACGGAGCACTATTGAGCAGTACAAAATCCCTGACAAAACAGGGCTAGAAGACCACAACATCATTTTGGAATAAACGTTTGGATGGGTATTTTGGCAAATCGTCTCTTAGGACCAGTTATGTATGAAGAACATTTAAATGGAGAAAGATATTTAAACATTTTACGTACATACGTATCTGACTATCTTGACGACAATATCCCATTAAATCAATTACAATATTTATGGTGGCAACAAGATGGCGCACCAGCACACAATGCAGCTGTTGTTAGAAATTTCTTAAATCAATAGTTTGCAAACCGTTGGATTGGAAATAGGGGAGTTGTTGAATGGCCTGCGAGATCACCTGATTTAAGTCCGCTAGATTTTTTTTATGGGGATATGTTAAAAATAATATTTATAAAGTAGATGCGCCACAAAACATTGAAGAATTACGAGACAGACTTCAGAATGCCTTCGATGCAGTTCCTAGAAGAACTATACAAAGGGCAGTACAAAATGCCAGAAGGCGTGCCCAATTGTGCATTACCGAAGATGGCCAGATAATTGAACATTTACTGTAATTGTTTATTGTTTACATTTCTATGTATTTTTATTAATGTTTTTGTTATCTTGTACTCGCTACTGTTGAATTTCGTTTCGAAGAATAAAAAATACTTATCATATCTCGTTTCTCTTCGTTAGTGTATGACATTTTTGTATTATTAATGAACAATAAATGAAATGTTTGACAGATTGAAATTCCATGGCTACCTTATTTAATCTTATAATTTATTCTTTCAAATAAAACCTAATGTCAAAAACTTTAGTCAGCATGTGGTACATGGTTGAAATGAGAAAAGAAAACTCTTTCTGAAGATGTCTAAATCCAATATGGCGCCTATAAGAAATTAGATAGTTGATGATGGCCAGAAAGAAACGAAACCACTGGATAGAGGCTTAGAAATGGACCGAAGGATGTGTTTTTATATTTTCTCTACAAGGCCAAATGTCGGTGCTAGAGGTAAAAGAAGAAAATGGGGTTTTCGGGTACTTTTTCTTTTTAAAAACCAACGTCATTTGTCACAGGTCTATTTTCTTTACGGATTTATAACAAACACAAAATTTAACAACTTTGCCAAATTTAAACCTATACTCTATCTCCAATAATAAGAGAGATCCCCATGGTGAGGGCCGAAAATGAATCAGCCTGTATATACGGCTGTAAAATACGAAACACATTTTTATTTGTTCGTTTTGTAGTTTGTAGGCGTATTAATATTTACTAGCAACACTTTCTCAAGGTTTTCTTCTGTCAAATTTGTTCTCTTTAAATGAAATACGTTCTTGTAAATAGAAAACGTCCTTTCTACATCGCAACTAGTTATAGGTGCCTGGTGCGTATTGGAAATATTCTTTTGTTTCTGTATATTTTGCAGTTAGATGTTGTGGCATTGTCCCCATACGCAATTGCCGCAATGTTATTAAAACTGGATTTCTATTAAACATTGCGTCTAACTTTTGCCGAAGGCCACATCCGAAGTCATTTGGAATACTTTTCAAATTATTAATAGCCATACCTAATGTCGTTAAGCCATCATTTAATTTGAGATTTTGATTTTCAAAATAAGTGATTAGTTTTGGCAAATTTTCAAAATGTTCCTGAAAAAAGTACAACTGATTTTTTAAATGTGGAATTTGTGATAGTTCCTTGCACTCAGAAATACTCCGAGCATTGTCATTTAAACATGCAACGAAACAAACATGCATTGTAAACTATCGAAATTCTCTGTATAAAAACTAGTAGCTTCTAACTATGTCCCCCATCTAGTTATTACTGGAGAGGGAGGCAGTGACAAAGATAGCAGTTTTTCCCTGTAAAGAGCTACTCTCAATGGTGCTTCTCTGAAAACTTTTTTAAAAGCGGATACAAGTCTATCAACTTCTGGAAAGGTTTCTTTGATATATTTATTCACAGATACTTTGGAGAGCATGTGCTACACAAGTAATATGCAGCATATTAGGATATGTTTCCTTTAACAGCCTGCCTGGTTTTAACATATATGCAGCACTGTCACTTACAAAGAAAAGTATTTTTTCTTTGTACCTGTCGTCCGAATGAAGTATTTTTTGAATATTCTCGTTAATGGTGTTTGCAACTGTTTCCGCATCTACTGCATTTATAACATTTGTTGCTATTACATATTGCTATGAATAGTGGTTTGTGGAATTATTGTGCCGCCATCCACAACTAATCTTCCCAACTAGGATACTCAGCCGGTTGACTTCCAAAAATAGGACTTCTTACTTCTCAGGGCTCCAAAAAGGAAATACGTTGTCTTTTCTACAAAATTTTTAAGGCGCCAGTAAAATAATTCACGATAATGTATATTTATATTTTCTGAGTTACTTATATGTTAATTAATTAATTAATTAATTGTAAGGGCCAGAACACAAAATTAAACACAGTGTAAAATCAAACTAAATCTTTAATACAAAAAGAAAAAAAAACTATCTTTATAGAGTATAAAGATATTGTATCATTCAACAATTCCTGAGGTAAAACAATTCACTGAATATGACAGCTAGGTGAATTAAAACTTCCTCTTAATGACTTCCGAACAATCTTATCTAAAATAATAAAGTTTATTTTTAATTTCTCCCCAGAGAACCACACTGTATAATAAAATTTAAAACACGATCAAAATCTAACACATGCGCAATCATCAAACGCATACAAAAAATATCCTTGAAACCAACGAGCAAACTTTTACAATTATAATTTTTTTACGTAGAAGTTTAATAATACTCTTTATTATTTATTCTTACTAATAATAAATCTCTTAAATAACAATATTGAATACAATATAAATATTCTTATTATATTTATCAAAGTTTTATGATATCATAAAAAAAACTTACAGTTTTAGGAGACTTACAAGACACGTTGTTTAACCTTAAAACCAACAAATTACGAGAATACAACTCTCTACAATATACGGGAATTGAATAAAAAATACCATCAACTAATTAACACAATCAAATCATCCCGATTTAAATTAAATATATATATATATATATATGGTAAACCTAATCAGTAGGCGATTAAAGGTCTGTATATTACTTCAAAATATATGTATTTAAAAAACTCTACATGTTTCGGCTGTATACGCCTTTTTCAAGAGAATACAAAATATGAATTCATATTTTGTATTCTCTTGAAAAAGGCGTATACAGCCGAAACATGTAGAGTTTTTTAAATACATATATTTTGAAGTAATATACAGACCTTTAATCGCCTACTGATTAGGTTTACCATATCATACCAAGGTCACGAAGTTATTATATATATATATATATATATATATATATATATATATATATATATATTTTTCAAAGAAATACAACGTTCTTGTCTTAGGGCAAAACTTCGTCTCCCAGATCTGGCCTCTTCTCAACACCAAAATCGACATCGGGAAAAAACAGTTTTTGCTATATATATATATATATATTTTTCAAAGAAATACAACGTTCTTGTCTTAGGGCAAAACTTCGTCTCCCAGATCTGGCCTCTTCTCAACACCAAAATCGACATCGGGAAAAAACAGTTTTTGCTAACGCACATTTAAATACATATTGGATATACATATATATCCAAAAATTATGTACATTCATTTTAAATTAATTTTAAAATATTATTTAAGGAAAAATCCATAGCAATATGTATTATATGGAATAGTTGGATGTAGTACACCAGCTACAACATTTACTAATACATCGACAGTTTCGTCGGCACTTATCCAGAGGTACCGATTTGAAAGATGGCTTCTAATGCGTTCTACTGCTTTCGTGTAGCACTTAGAAACATAATATTTGCGTAAGGTGGATTCATCAGGAACATTTCGACCAGTATATTTTCGGAGAAATATTTTTAAAGTGGGATTGTTTATTTCATGGAATATTAAAGGTTTCACAGAGTTCTTCGTTAAAATTGTCAGATTCTAACGGTTCCAATTTCTGTGCATGTGTTTGCGATGCTAAGTGACGTTGTACGTGCGATTTCATGGAATTTCTTAACGATATTTTACAGATTTTGCAATAAATTTCGGAATCACTGACCATGGACATACAATCAGTATGACCGTCAATCCAACTCGCCATTGTTTTACGATGCCGATCTCGACGTTCTTCCATATCATATCTGAAAAAGTAACTTAAACAATGCTTTAGATCTAAATAAATGAAAAGTAAAAAAATTCAATGCACACTTACGTCGAAATAATTGGGAGAAGTAGATTCAATCAAACGATATTAAATAGGATCTATCACAAAAATTTCGATGTAATTAACAGTTAAACCTGTGAAAACAAGAAACTAACTCAAAGCACTTTATTTATCTTACGAAATATAATCTAAATAGATTAAATTATTAAAACTCCACACGCCCTCTACACTCTATCTACGCCCATGAAAACAGAAATTTAACTGTAAATATCCAACAGAAAACGTCGCAATTCTCGATGAAAACAGATGTGCGCGCTAGCCAGATCAATAGTGCATTCAATAACTGCGTGATGTACTTATAGATGTAGTAAACTATTTATATCGTCCGTCGTCATGACGACGTCATTTCAACCCGATGTGTCCGGTCTCTGGTAATTGGTATTGATAATGTTTAATATTATGAAGAAAGTAGATCCTGAAAATAAAGAACAAATGCCTGTCATCGAAACAGACATTAGTCCCATCAAAAGTCACTTTCATTATTTGGATTTCTGCAAGAAAGAATAGGAGAAAGTAAGATAAATTACAGCCGATGTAATAATAACTACAGGGCAATACTTCGAAAGGCCAAGTTCAAATCAGGACGTAGATTCTCTTTTATTTTGGAAGGTAGATTTTAAGAAAATAGGGTAAATACATTTTTTATTTGTTTTTTTTTTTAAGGTAACAGGAATGTAACTGAAACCCTTAAAACAATGTGCTAGGAAATACTTCTGTATTCGAGCGAGTTCAGCAGAAAGTGAAGGTGTATAGTACAGCTCGTTTAATAATAGAACAAAGGTGTGCAAGACTGAAACCGAAAATCTGAATATAATATTGTTTCTAAATTACACCCAACCTTTTCCTATTAGCTTAAGATATAACTCAATGAGTTTCATCTTACTATACTTTCTAATTATTAAAGATATGAATGTTTAAGCATTCAAAGGAAAATTATTTAGATTGCCATACAGAATATACCTGGAACTCTTTAAATCTATTTCAAAGCTTAAAATTTATCGTGAAAGTATTCTAGAATCTAGTTTGGCAACAATACTTATACTTGCAACAGTGGGTAATACTAAAGAAAATAAAGCCACAAAGAATTAGGCTATGTTTTTAGAAAAGAAAGAAAACCTCAGTTTGAATGAAAAAGTTAATTTATTTTAACGATTAATTAAGATAAAAAAACAACATAACAAAAGTGTTTATAGCAAATTTTCGAAATGTCCTCCTTGTCTTTCAAGGCAATAAGCAAGGCGATTTTGAAAGCAATGCAGGGTATTCCGAATAAATTCTGGATTTATTCCATCACATGCAGTAAGTATACGTTCTTTTAATTCATCCAAGTTATGAATTTGCAAGTTATTATAAAGTTTGCTTTTTAGGTAACCCCAAACAAAGAAATCATTTGGAGATAAATCAGCTGATCTTGGGGGCCATGGTATGGGGCTAAACCTGCCAATCCACCGTCTTTGAAATGTGTTACTTAAAAAATTCCTGATGGCGTGAGTAGAATGTGCCGGAGCCCCATTCATTTGGAACCAAAGTTGATCAATATTTAGTATCTCAATTGTTGAAATGATATGGTTTCGTAAGAGATTTAAATATTTTTCTTCAGTGAGGTTACCGTCAATAAAAAATGGGCCAATAAGTCTATCGTTTATTATTCCAATACAGACAATGACTTTTTGAGGGTACTGTGTTCGGGTTAGGTTTTGGGCATGAGGATTTATACGGGACCAATACCTAATGGATTAATGGAAAGGAAATTTAGTATTTTTCAATGGATAAATGTAGGATATAAACTGGAAATTCTGAGAGTTGACTTCACCATTTATGGTAAATGTAGCGACATCAGTAAAAATTATTTTATTTAAAATTGCTTCGTTTTCATTTAACATATTAAACATTTTTTCACAAAAATCAGTTTGTTTTACTTTATCTTCCTCGAAAAGCCCCTGATGGTTTGATATCTTGTATGGCTTGTATTTAAATTCTTTCAGGGTTCTGTACACCGAACTGTAAGAGCCTGGCTACATGTAAAAGCGATCCTACAGACCGTTCTTCTACATAACAGAGGATATTCAGCTTCATGTCTTCTGTTAACACATGTTTGATTTTATTTTTTTTTTTGTGTGAATTTAGAAGACAACCATCTTTTTTAAATCTATTATAAATATTTAAAACTGTCTATGCACAAGGTATAGGCCTGTTAGTATTACAAATAAGGGCTTGGCTAGGGTTAAGGAAATTATTTTGTAATACAATAATTAGATGGTGGTGATGAAGTTCCTTCAAAGGTCCAGGACGTGCGTGATGATGGTTAATTAAAATAAATATACAACAACTTAGTTACTAAATAAAACACATGTTGTCCATAAAATTTGTATTTATATTTACATAATAATAAATCGAAATTCGTATATTTAAGTAATTAAAACACAAGCAATATGTACACGAGGAGCAGTCAATAATTAATTTAAAAATTAACACACAAAAAATACTCTGAAAACGAACGTTAAATTGAGCTGTAAATTATGGGTTAATTGAATACGACTAATATAAAAATAATCTCTGTATCGGACAATACAGTTACCTGTTAGTGGCGGCCACGTGGTCTGAAGATATACTCGGACAAGTATATGTAGAGCGGTGTTGGCCGGAGGAATCAGAAATTAATTAGTTTAAATTAATATGGGTTCCCTTAAAAGAATAATATATATTGAACAATACAAAATTACCTTAGAAGCGGAAGAGACACCGGACGGCGTGGCATCGCGAACTTGAACAGTTACGATGAGTTGTGTGTGTGTCACTCACGAACGTTTGAAAGAGAAGAAAGACTGATAGTTTTGCGTCGATAGAAAAGTCTAGAAACGGTCTGTTTTATGATCTATCGAAGAGAGGGTCGATATCTTGAATTACAATTAATTAAAAGCGCGACCTGAAGACGTGGTCTATCGATGTCGTACATATTATTAGAAAACCCCTTGTGACATAAGCTTCCTAACGATATCAAACATGACATATAAAAGAAGATGTAAATAATATTATATTAAAACAATTGTTAAAATATGGAATTTATCTAAAAGAAATTCTACATTACGGTTATCGTTTACGGTCCAGGTATTAAGGGTCGTCGGCGGTCAAGAATATGACAAAAGAAATGCTTTCTCTTTGTAACGAAAGTGTACAGTTTGTACAAATGTAAAAAATGTCTATGTTAAATATAATTTAATCGAGATATTTAAAGACGAATATGTGTATTTAAATAAATTAATTAAAACTTCTATACGCTAAGCGTAACATTAGGATAATTAATGGCAAACATGTGTCTCACCGTCCATAAACTGTTTATTCTTCTGATACCACGTTACTATTGAAACTTTTTCGTTTTTGCTATACGTATACATGATTTAAATAAATTATCTATTTTTCAATCAAATATATTTAAAAAACTGAGAAATATGTGACATTAAAAAAATTTTATTTACTCTCCATGGCAATCTATTTAAGAATTAATGTATCGTTTTTACGTAGATTTTGGTGTATAATTGGTTGTCTACGCCACCATATATTTATGCCTATATGTAATTGGAAATGAAAATAAGTCACTCAATGCATTATACCTATGTGTAATGACAAAAGAAAAACCAGGTATATTATTTAAATTTTAATCAATAATTGAAGTTAAGTAGTGTCAAAATTGGTCCAAAAAACATCCATATGTACTAGGTATTCCAATTTCTATGTTACTGATTGTATAAAATCCATTTGATTCTAACAAATTGTGTTCAAAACAATTCAAATAAGGTCGAATCCAAAAATAGTTGCAAACGTAAACTAGCAAAGTCTTTCCCGTTACAAGGAAATAATTCTGTTATTAGGTATTCGCTGACATCCTTATAAGATAAATGAGACATTGATATAAGAAAATTAGCCATTCCGTGCATCGTTTCACGTCAGCACGTACACGTGTTAACTCTGAAGGGATTGAATGAACCCGTGTAACTGAAAATTGTATTAAAACCTTTCCTCTTTTCGCCTTCATCTGGTTCCATCGACTTGCCAGTCCTGTATGTAGATGGTGTGTTCAGAACATTGAATTGTCTACTTACCTAGACATACATGTAGAGGTAGATAGATGCTGGAATACGTATTAATAGGTTTAGTGTATATATGTATGTATATATATATATATATATATATATATATATATATATATATATATCTTTACGATGGAGAAAGGCAATAACGGCAGCGCTGCGGCGGTAACGAATCATCTCCCTGTGCGGCTTGCTCTACAAAACAAAGTTACATTTCGTCGGCGTACAAATTAAATTTTAACGGAACGTAATTGAACGCTGAATGGCGGACAGCCACCCTCTCTATACGTTCCCGGCATTCCACTTATTTTAAGCTTAATACGGTAACCGCAAATAATTGTACTTCTCGAGAGCGCGCCTTTTCCCTTATGTTTCGCCAAGCGAATGGAAAATACGAATACTTACATCCACGTGTGTTCCCGTATTTTATAATAACTTCGAATTGGATAAAGTTGTTCGTTTAATGTCGGTAGTGCTTTTATCTGGCCAAAAAATAATGTAAAAATAAAAATAAATTAGAGGTTATGATATTGAAATAATAATAATAATAATAAATGCAAAATAAGTTGCATGGAAAAGTGCCAGTGGGTTGAACATCGTGGGTTCGCAGTGGAATGAGGACAGGGACTAGTTCCTGGGATGGAAAACAAACACTATTATAAATACCTTGGTTATTTGCAGACTATAGCAATATAACTCAATATTGCTAAAAGAATAAGCGAAAGATCAATATTTCTCTAGGCTGCAATCGTTATTGAAAACTAGAATGTTGATAAGAAGTTCGTATCCTATATGGTTCTCCAAAAGAACATATTTAGCGCATTAAACTCAAGGACACACATCATTATAACGGGTGTTCATTTGAAAAGTCAATGTAGTAGCATGTGATTTACTGAGAACATTTTGAAGTATGTCGTAAATTAAAATTTACTACTTAACCTACGAAGTCGTATATTTTGACAGTTTCATACATACAAATAAATAACAAATGTGATTGACATTATCAAATGTCATTTGGATTTACGTTTACGGAACAACAAACACATACTAATACATATGCGTCTTATTCTATCAAAATTTCAAAGTAACCTAGATTGACTTTTCAAATTAACACACGTTACAAGGTTTCCCTTATCGTCAAATTTTAGGAGTGTATAGTAGCAGACCAGCACGGATATGGATCAGTCCAGCGCAGCAACAATTAGATACGTCGTTTAGAAACATTTTGAAGATAATTGTGTGATCAGTGAAACGTCAAGAGCAAATATATCCCGGCACCAGTTGGCCAACTGCCTTGAAAGCCTATTACTAAACTATCAGAATATACGAGATGTCCCGTATCGTCGCATAATAAAATGTTATCCTAAAATAAATAAACACGTGTCGTAGTACATACAGTAATTTCTTGGAGATCTACAAAAAAGAGTACTGGAAATTGATTTATGATAAAGAAGGTTCTTACTTATTTCGTAAGTGCTGAACCATGAATATCATACAATAAACAAATGTTCAGATTACTGTTAACGTTGCTTGTTTAATAAAGGATTACATTACGTTTCAGTTCATACACGTTTTCTTTATTCAAAATGCCTCACCGATTTTCTTCTCAAGAGTATGCGTACATGCATTTTGTGTATGGCTACTAGGGCTGGGCGAAGTATCGATACATCGTCCAATAGCCGATACCATAACTGGTATCGATTCCCCGATACCTCATATAACGAAGGTATCGATTCTAAGGTATCGATTTCAAAGCATCGATACCTATCGATACTTTACCGATTCCAGTACTCGCTAAGTATCGATGTATCGGGTAGCGATGTATCGGGTAGCGAGGTATCGATTCCAAAGCATCGATACCTATCGATACTTTACCGATTCCAGTACTCGCTAAGTATCGATGTATCAGGTTAGCGATGTATTGGGTAGCGATTTATCGGGTAGCCATGTATCGGGTAGCTTACCTTTGTGCATTGTTAAATGTACATAAAGGATGCAATAACTTTTTAAGTAAAGAATTTTTAAGTATATATGCATTATATATATATATATATATATTATATAATATATATTTAAAAGGATGTTATTATTGTGTGTAGCAAATATCGTTATTATGACATAACTATAATTATTACAAAAAAAAAATCTCACAATATTGCAAATTTCATACCGTAGTTATGGTAGAATCGGTAAATTAATTTTATATCTCTTGAAATCGATATGAAACAATCGACACCTAGAAAACGGGTTATGAATATCGATTCCAAGGTATCGATTCCAAGGTATCGATTCCAAGGTATCGATTCCAAAGCATCGATACCTATCGATACTTTACCGATTCCAGTACTCAGAATCGATACCGTGCACAGACTCGATACATCGCTAAGTATCGATACCTCGATTGGTATCGGTACCCGATACCGAAAACGTCGGTATCGCCGAGCCCTAATGGCTACTGTAACGGCAGTGCACGTCAAGCAGTTATTGAATATCGACATCGGTTTCCCGATAGGCGCATTCCTCATTACAGAACGTTTCTGGAAGTACACAGACAATTTCGGGAATGCGGACTGCGTGATTATCTTTTCGACCGAGGGGTAAATTTGCCAGCAGACTTAGAGGAAGAAGCAGTAGCTATTGTTACAAGGGATCCAACTCTCAATGTACGTCGAATCGCTAGACAACTAGGAGTGCCACGAACGACAGCTTGGCGAATTTTAAAACGTGAGAGCTTATATCCATATCACTATCGCAGGGGACACGGTTTGCTTGAGGCAGACCACTATGCTCGTCTAGTTTATTCTACTTGGATATTAAGACAGTCACGGCTTCATTTTAATTTCTGCAGAACAGTCCTCTGGACAGATGAATCTACATTCACGAGAAGTGGTGTTACAAATCTGAGAAACCTGCACAGGTGGTCATCAGAAAATCCCAAAGCTATACGCCCATCTAAATTTCAACATGAACTTTCTGTTAACATTTGGGCGGCCCTAATCGATTACTTGTTGATTGGTCCTGTCGTTCTTCCCGGAAGGTTAAATGCGGACAATTACCTTCAATTTTTTATTGACGAACGGCCGGATCTTTTAGAGGATGCCCCACTGAATGTTCGACGAGACATGTGGTTTCACATGGATGGGGCACCACCACATTTCGGAATTGCTGTCTGAAATTGGGTTAACGTCAATTATCCAAGATGAATTGGTCGAGGTGGTCCTGTTGCACGGCCACCCAGATCACCCGATCTTAATCCCCTTGACTTTTATTTATGGGGCTAAATGAAAAATTTAGTCTACGCGCAAGTTTCGATTTCAAGAGAAGAGTTGTTGGATCGTATTCACCTGGCTGTCTAGCAAATCTGACAAAACAAGTATAAAATTCGGATAAGTACTTCTTCTGTAGGCTTACGGGCACAAGCCTGCATTCAACAAGGAGGTGGACATATCGAAAATATTATTAATTGAACTTTTGTAAATAAAATCAGTTTTTATTGACTTTAGGATTACATTTTTTTTCATGATCTGACAATCACATTCATAGATCTGCAACTTTGAAACAAATAAAAATGGGTATACAAGTTTTGCGTTTTTGTTACTTGAAATTAAGTCTACTTTACATTCCTAAAATTTGAACATAACGATGCGGGATAGCTTGTAGATGCAAAAAGACTGATGACCTTAATATGTATCGTAATATGCGCAAATTGTAAAAGCGGCTTCTTCTAAATTTTATTGGAATTATCTGTCTAACGTGCAAGATAAAATTAAGACCGACCCTGAACAATTTTGGATATTCGTGAAGTGCAGGAAGAATTGCTCCAGTATTCCTAGTGTCATGAATAGTGAGAATGGCGACCTATTTACCACTTCACACCATATCAGGTATTGTGAACGCTTTTCAAGATTACTTTCAGTCCGTCTACACACTTTCTTCAAGTTCAAATTAATAACCCTGTCTATTCCACCTGGTTTAAAGGACCATGAATATATTATATCTGGTCAAAGTAACGAATGTTGTGTTGAACACAATTCTCGAAGGATCATGTATAATTTTGTGTTTGACCCACCGCTCACGGAGCGTAACTTCCGTATAAGCTGCTTATTTCTTTTAGTTGGTGGCAGTTATATTAAAAGCTGGTGTGTTTTCTAAATATTTTATTTATTTTACAAAAAACACTTTAACCTAATTTCATAAGATAATTCTCACAATGTAGTTCTTAATGTAAACTTAATTCTTTACTGAATGATTGTTGTGTTCACTATGATTGTTGTGTTCAGTATGATTGTTGTAGAATGTACCAATGTATACATAATGATTCTTGTGTTCAGTATATATCACTACCCCTACCTTAACATGCGCGGCTCGTGATGACGTATTTTGGTTTGCAGTACAATGATCCGAGTGCTTCGTGTATTCTCGTGTACTAACTGTAACGCTTGCTTAGTAAACACCGAAAACACACGAGGCACTCGTATAATTGTACTGCAAACCAAAATACGTCATCACGAGCCGCGCCTGCTTAACATAACTAAAATGTGTGTATGTGTTTTACGTCATTGTGGTGGAATTTACCTACATTATTACTTCTTAGAAATTGTATCTACATGCAAACAATACCCAATGTTTCGAATAGTCTTAAAGATCTTACTGATAAATAAATACAATAATAAAATAGAATTCCTAATTATGTATTAATAGGGTCTCATAAATCTTCTTAATGTATTTCTATCTGATCGGTTCATCAATAATAGATTTTTATGATACATGCATATTTGTTGTACACGGATTTTGCGATTCCTACGTCGAATTTTGGCGTATCTCTTTACATCAATTAACACGAGCTGCTTTCTGTGTTTCGGTCAAGTTATGTGGAATCCATCTGGAACATTTTTTTTACAAATAAATGTTCATGTAAAATCGAATGAATTGCAGTCTGCGATATGCCAAGAGATGCCTCTACTCCACTGTAAGTCACATGTCGATCGTGTTCTATCATTTTCCGCACAGCATCGATGTTTTTGGAATCACAACAGTTTTTGGTCGTCCTTTACGTGATTTATCACTCACTGACACACGACCATGACAAAATTCAGCAAACTATTTGTAAACTGTCTTCTCTGATGGTGCTTGATTACCAAAAGTTGAATGAAGCGATATAATACATTCTTGTGGAGTTAGGCCTTTTTTTTGTAATCGTAAACAATCATCCAACGAAAACCTTCACGAGTAATCTCCATCATTTTACAAACTCACTGTCATAAAACTATTACTGTCAAAAACTACTGACTCAATTTCTAAGCTATCGCGGATTTCTAATTGATAAATGTCAAACCTTAAAAATATAGTGATTACATATTGTCATGGATTTTTCCCCGAAGAAAAAAATCAAAGAAACATTAAAAGACTATTTATAATTATGTTTATTTTATTCCAGGATAATAATTAGAGATTTTTTACATTTAATTTAAAATTTGATTAAAATGTGCATTTTTATCCACGACTGTAGGTTGTCCGAACGTTGTCTTGAACTGGGTAGTTCGACCGTTGCCGGTTGCAGATCCACCGTAGTCGGTCTTTTGATTTATATTTTACGCATGGCTATGTTTTATTTCCGTGTAGGAGATCAGAGATTTTTCATCCTTTAGATAGATAGGTCGAGTTAATTTTTTTGAATAAGGACCTCCTCTTTATTCAAAGTATTATAGTTAATTTCGGTTTGTATTTGATGAGTTTACTGTAATTTTCGATTTATTACGAGTTTTGGATACTTGTAAATTTTGATTTTGTGCGACCTATCTGAAATCTCTATTTAAGTATAATTTTTTTAAGTGATGTGCGACGACCACATTAATTAATGTACGTGTGCATTTGCAAGTATATTTATATTTATATTTATTTCTTTAAGATATTTGTATATGATATGAGATCGTAAATTCATTATATTTTATTTAAAATATATATTAATAGTCAGAAAAATATTCAACATTTCAGTTTTTTTGCTAGTTTTTGCTTTCTTTGGCTGTAGTTGTATGAAGGTCAGGGTATTTGGAGGGAAAGTTGATCATGTTATTCAGCGCATGATCCGGTCATTTTGAGTTGCGCGCTGACAGATAATTTTCTGTCTGACGTTTGAGGTTTAGGTTAACGTAATTAATTAAATTTGAAAGTTTTGCTAACTATTTAATTAGGTTAGGTTTATTCGCGGTCAATTGAGGTTTTTTCCTTGTGTGCGAGTAAATATTCATACAAGTTTTCCTCAGTCTATTGCATTTGTGTTGATAAGACACAATTAATACTTTGTTAAGAGAGTTTTTTTCTTAATTTTTTGATTAAATGTCGTGCTGTTAATGTGACTATTATTTCTAATACCTTTTTATTTAACACATACCCCTTCGTGGGTAACCTGAAGATACAAGAGCTCCTGGAAGGCTGAACCGACTAGAGTTAAACCGAGCAAGCTGTTGTGTATTGTGGGCCAATTCAAATAATTAATCGACACCACAGTTCATAGCAATATGTCAAAAGCACCATCTAGTGGGCGATTGTAGAAATATAAAAGGTGTCCCTCGTATCTAAATTTCGATTTCGCTCTTCATGCGAAATAAATAAATTCGTTTTGCACTCCAAATACCGTCATCACCTTTCCTGCCGATAAAACTGTCTTGGCCTTCTTTGGGGTTTGTTCTCTACGCTTGGTCCACATCTTCGATTGTCGTTTAGATTCGGGTGTGTAATAATTAACCCGTTTCGTCACTAGTAACAAAAAATCTGTTGTGTTGCGTTTAGGTTACTGTTTTTAGGTTGCCGAAACTTCTTACAGAAGACCATAAAACAAAGAGACTGGGACCGTCACTAACTTTTCTCAAACGTTACTATGTTGAAGGTGAAGATTTTTTCAGGCATATCGTAACAGGAGATAAGACTTGGGTCGTTCTATCTCGCCTACGAGGAAACCTTTAAAGTGCCGTCAGTTACTGTGTTTTAGGACAAGAAAGTCGTCCTTCTTGTAGATTTTATGGAACGAGGGACCACAATAAACACTGAAGTCTACTGTGAAACTTTGAATACGTTCAGAAGAGCTATTCAGAACAAGTGACGCGGATTATTAAGTTTGGGCATCGTTTTTCTTTATGACAACGCCCGCCCGCATACCGCACGTCGTACGGCAGGTCTACTGGACAGTTTTAAGCTGAGCATTCTTCCTACAGCCCTGATTTGGCTCGTAGTGACACCTTCTCTTTTCTATCATGGAGAAATGGCTTGGGAGTCATGGTTTAGGGGAGCGATGAAGAGCTACAGGACAGTGTTACAGTATGTCTTAATTCTATGAAGAGGGCATTAAAAAGCTGGATCTTCGCTATGACAACTATCTCAATCTTAATGGTAACTATGAAGAAAAATAGCTGAAAGTTTAAGTTGTATATAATAAAAACTATGCATGCATTAGTGTTTTTTGAAATAACCAAACTTACTTTACGAGTAGCCCTCGTAGTTCGAGCTTAATACAGGCTGGCCCGAAATGACCGAACGGGTTTTAATTTTTCTTTTAGAATTTTTTTTTTGTTTTCAGTATTTTGTAAAGAAGACTTAGTGAATTTAAAATGGAACAGTACACAATTGAAAACGTGCCAAAATCGTTGAACTTTATTTCTCAAATCAACGATCCATTGTTTTGACTCAGCGTGCATATCGTCGTTATTTTAATGTGCGGGTTGGACCCTCAGAGTCAACAATAAACCGTCTGGTTACAAATTTTCGAGAACAAGGGGCAGTAAGGAACCTTCCTGGTGCCGGCAGACGACGAACGGTGCACACGGATGACAATATTGAACGGGTACAGGAGGATATTCGGGAAGATGGAGAAACATCAACCAGGAGACGTTCGACACAACTTGGCCTCTCAAGAGGGTCGCTGCAGAGAATTTTGCATACAATAAGAATGTTTCCATACAAAATTCAGCTTGTCCAACAATTGAAACCGACAGATTACCAGCAACGACTTGATTATGCAATTTATTTTCGTCAAAAAGCAGAAGAAAATCATGATTTTATTCATAATTTAATTATGAGCGACGAAGCCCATTTCCAATTAAATGGGTTCGTTAATAGGCAAAACTGCAGGATATGAGCTACGGAAAATCCAAGAGTAGTTCAACAGCGAGAATTACACCCACTTAAGTTTACCGTTTGGTGCGGTGTTTCGTCGGAAAGGATAATTGGCCCATATTTTTTTGAAAATGAACACGGTGTCGCCGTTTCCATCACTGGTGTTAGATATCGGACAATGTTGGAAAATTTTTTAAGGCCAGCCGTGGAAAACCATCCGCAAGTATGGTTCCAACAGGATGGAGCCACAGCGCACACTGCGAAGGACACAATGGCACTTTTACGCGACATCTTTGGTGAACGAATTATTTCCCGTACAAGCGATTTTAATTGGCCTCCGCGTTCACCGGATTTAACCGCTTCAGACTGTTTCCTTTGGGGTTATTTGAAAGGAAAAGTCTATATTAATAAGCCTCGAACCATACAGCAATGAAAAAATAATATACGCGACGAAATCAACAACATAACACCTGAAGTTTTGCAAAAGGTTATGGAAAATGTTTTGGAAAGAGCACGAATATGCGAAGCAGAAAATGGCCACCACTTGCGAAATATAATTTTTCATAATTAAATTGAAAATATTCTCCATTAATATACTGTATTTAAAATTAAAAAAATTTAATAATTATGTCTTAAATAAGAAGTTATAATGAACTCAAACCCCTTCGGTCATTTTGGGCCACCCTGTATAAATGATTGAAGGGAAATGAATATTTTTAAGGATAATATTAAAACGTATTTAATGTTATATTCTATTCTCTCAAAATCCTTCTTGATTTCCTAGAGAATATGATCTAATTAGCGAATTACCTTCGGAATCGGGTGCACACGTAGAGTTGTTGAATATCGGCGCTGACGACGGGGACGACGACGACGACCACGACGACGGCCCAATATATACAGTAGCTATCGATTACAGTCGTGTGTATGTTAATGTCGTCGCGTTGCTCTCGGTCGCGTTGTGTTTTGCCCATTGGCATTGTTACATTGCAGCGTCGCGTCATTCGCACATAGCCGCAAACGCAGACGTGCGTGTGACGTTTCAGATTCCTTCTACATTAACATATTACCTACTAAAAGGGTAAGTTCAGTTAAATCGTAACCCATACCTCACTAGATCTTGATTGCGAATACTTGATGCTTCTTCCAGATTCGAAACAGTGATATCTTATGTTCTGTACTGAATGCTTACTATTTATTCACTTTGGTAAACGCAAAACGCGTCAACTAAACTCCGTCGTTTAGCCCAGTACGACGTTCATCGTCCTTCTGCGCCTGGTCGTGTTATACACGTCCAATGACGACGTACTACATCTATAGAATATGCGATATGAGAGAAGAGAGAATCTAATATAAACACGTGTGCGTTTTATGTTTGTGTGTGTGTATTTCTGGGGTTTGAATGAAGGCCGAGAGAGGTAAGGGGATGTGATGGCGGAAGGGACGCCGTGGAGAGATCATATCGATCTCGGGGTTGCGCCGACGCCGGTCGACCAATGCCCGTGCGTTATTATTTCATATTTGGGCGTCATTGGGCCGACGGGGCCGCCAATCCCGGTTCGCTTATAATAATTCATATTTGTGTAGTTATGATTGGTATGCGTCGGTAAGGTGACGCCTAGAAATATGAAGTCTGGCGTTCCGGACTGATGAGAAAAGGAACGCAAGAGAAAGCGACGCGACGCCGGACGGCGACCCGATGTTTCGCCGTGTACGCGTAGACGCAGCTCGTGCTCAATTTCTGTTACTGATGTTCTTCGCCTTTTCGGTGCTAAGAATAGACGATGACGTGGGCGAATGTTATACTTGACCGTCCTTGCACTATATTTTCGATTTATATATAGATATCTTGTGAATAAGTATTTCAACATATAATTCCGATAAAAAATTCGTAAAACTTTGAAAAGGAAAACTCTACGAATAGTTTTAAAGAGAACTTAATGTCAGAATTTTGTAGGCGAAGAATCTATTTTGGATAAGAATTCTGTGTCACACAACTTGATTATAGAGAAAACACGTTATATCTAATTGTACCTTATACTAGATCCATGAAGATATGTCCTATATATTAGGGTGGAGTGAAAAATTTTTTTTTTAAATTTAGTTTTTCCTGTATTAAACATCGATGCTCTAAGTACTTAAAAGTGCAGAGAAAAAATCTTGTCTTACTAGGTCAACGTCTTGAGGTGGCGCACAAGACTTTAATTTGTGGAACTTATCATTTATAAAAAAGTAAACAGTGTGGTTTAAATTTGTTTTTATTCAATAAATTCAAACAGTTACAGTCTTTTATTTACTCACGTAAAGCATATTTAATACAAAAACAAAAATCATTCGTTAGCAAATTGTAAAGGATCTCGTTGTTGAAAATATTGAGATTTCGACTCAAACAGTGGTATGTCTTGCCATGCTTTAATTCTAGAGCGAATGAAACCGTCTCTTGCTTCTGATCCACAAACAGATATTGAAGCTTCAGTGACGCGCTTGACACACCTCTCTACTGCTTGGGTATGACAAGGAAACATCCCAAATTGACTGAAATTATTTCCCGAACGAATCAGGTTTGAAATTTCTGTATTAGAATATTTCATAGTCATTGGTGGTTCAGTTATTCTCACATTCGACCAATTTATTAACTCATAGTAATTCGTCGCATTTACTTGAAGTTGTGGAAGGCGGAACTCGCGAACTTTCTTGCTTTTAATACACACATTTTCTTTTCTTGCTTCTAATACTCTTCGGAGAGCCAATTCTCTAATTTTTGAAGTATCATCTTGAAGCATGGCCAACAGCATATTTTCTGGGTGTGCGAAGAATGAATTTCTGTTTATGGTTTTTAAAACAATACTCTTAAGGTCATCTCTTAAATATAAACTTCTCTTGACCATGTTGAAAACATGAACTGGACCATGGTTACAAGATGGCTTTGACTTTATGTCAAACCATGTTGGCGCGTATACTTTCATAATGAAAAGTGCTAGTTGCTTAAGGTTTTCTGGTGGTGTAGCCATTCCAATGTATAAGCGAAGAATCCTATTGGCGCAAGTTAGCCAGCGAGAGTGTGCTAACTTCCCAGGGTCTCTTTCAGCTAAACTTGGTGAAACTAAACCAGACGAAATAGAAGAACAAATCTCGTAAAGATATTTTTGATCAGTGCTTAGCAACTTTATATCAATATCCGGCAATTCTGCAGGAATCGCTTCAAAAGCTTGTAACTTAAAATCAAGGCACTTGAGGAGGTGTTTTTTACCCATAGCTCCAGAAAAGCTATTAGGACCTGCTGTGTTTCCATTAAGACTTAAAAACAAATGGCGCAGTGGCAATTCATTTGCGTGTAATAAGCACACAAACCATTGCAATGGTCTTTTTAAATGTGTTTCCAATAAGGCAATGACTCCATTTTTATACCCTGTGTTGACAGCCGTTCCATCACATCCGATTGCCACCAAAGATGAATTACATTTATACTTTTTATCTAATAAGGCGACAATATTCCTCATAATATTAGCTGCTTTTCCTGAATCTATTGTGAAATGTCCAATATATTCAGAATTTGGCTCAGATGCCATCGAAATATGTTCTTCGGTAATAGTCTTACGCTGTGACTTATTTTCTTTTGAAGTTATAATTAAAGTTTTGTCCTTACGACCATCAAAATAAATAGAAGTCAGAAGTTTTTCATTGCTAATAAAGCTCAACTGCTTTCGAACTTTTTTCTTTTCTCGACGTATTTTACTACGATCTATTACGCTTGATGAGTTTTCCGCATCTATAATGTTTAAATCAACCATTACTGCGTTTACAACAAATGCTGCAGATCGATCTGAAACTCCAGTCCTGTCACAAGCTGTAGCAAGGGTTTGCAACTTTTGTCTCATCTGCTTATTTCCCTTTTGATTTTCTCTTTTGTGAACTTTTCTTTTTCCTTCATTAAAGCAAAAATCATCTTGCTCTGATTCTGATGTTTCACTTGAAGTGCTACTGCATGACCGATGTAATTCTGACATAGACAAAGAAGTACTTGAAGTCAAGTTTTCTTGAACGAATTGATCATATTTCCTCTTTCGAACTTCATTGCGTCGTATAGATTTTGTTGTCAACCTATCCACACAGCCAATATGCATTCTACGCTCATTTTCGTTGCTGGAGGTATTTTTGTCACACATTTACATATGTTTCTGGACGCGCACTTACAGGTTGCGATGTCAAATAATTGTTTTTGAGATTCCTTTAAAAAATTTTGTTTTTTTACTTCACTGCGCAGTTTCTTCATATTTTTGTATTTGTTGTAATAGGAAATCAATCTTGCTAAGATTTGTTGATGGCTTATTATAGGAATCGATGCCTTTTTCCATATTTGTTCAATATCAGTAGCAATTATTTCACATATGCACTTAATTGAAGGATCTTTTCGGTTGTTCAATTCAAGCATATCATTTTTTAGCCACAGGTAATATTTAATAATATCACAATGCGTGGGAAACACATTAGCACTTAATGTAATTGGTTTTCCAAATACAGAGCAACACAAATCTTTCCTAGTTTTAGGCATTTTAAATCTTTCCTCAGCAATCACGTTTTAACTTTTGGTAACGAAAATTTTACGTTTGATTAAGTTTTATAAACTTTTTTAACACATTGCACTTCTAAATACATACTATGAAGAAACTGAAAGAAACTGTTTAAAATGATACTTTATTTTAAGCATGGGAATCCCCTAACTTTGTTTTTGAGCAATAAACTTAAGTGTTGCCAACAGTCTTATTTAGTGGTAGATAAAAAAGATTTTTAGATTGTACTTTTCTGCCTTCATGTAGGTAAATTAGCTTATTTTTCAAACTTCACCCTTCATGCGCCACCTCGAAATAAAGTCGCAGAGTCTTGTTATTTTGCATAAATAGTGCTTTCTAATAGGGTCATCAATTAACAATACAGGAGTTTTCAAAATGAAAAAAAAAATTTTTTTGTTAATTTTCACTCCACCCTACTATATATGTTGCCGGCAAGATGTCAATTATAAGATGTCAACTATAAAATGGTCAATAATTAAGCAATTAATTGCTTCGACTGTTTACGGAAACCTTTTGGCGTTATATCTGAATGACGCAACGAGATAATAAACAATGTAGTTCTAAAAGGAACTGTTTTTGAACAATCAAAATAAACGGAAAAAGTATACACAAAACTAGGCTTATTTGACACATACGTTATCTTTCAATACCGCAAGTAACTATTACCCTGTTAAAAATATCTACAAGAAAAATTTAGTATTGAAACGGAAATGATGTGTTTATTTACCATGAATGTCTATATTATCATCAATTTAAAACATTTTGTATTTAAATTAATGAAATAAAAGCTTTTAAATATAGTTTAACGAACTAACTTTTTTAGTTTCTCTAATACAGTTATGACAACATGTAAACGTCATGTACTGGTGTACTGTCGTCACTAGACTTGGCAAAGAGGGGTAACTTTAAGTTTAATAAGGTTGGTACTCTTTTCAAACAACAACAGCCAACTATACTTCTGGCTTATGTTAGCATAGCCATTTAATATAGAAATTATTAATATGTACTAGATTTTTATTCCTACCTATGCAAAATTGAATTTGATGAACAGCATATGAATCCGAAGTGTTTTGTAAGTTTTAAAAGTAATTCATTCTTGTAACGTGAAAATGACATTTGTCACTTTTTGATATTTAAAATAGCAAGAAAACTCCGGCAGACAAAGTCCAAATTTTGTTAAATTTGGAAAATTGCACCATTAAACAAGTCGCAGAAGAAGTTCGCTTGAACAAATCTACAGTACTACAAGTTAAAAAAGATGGAAGAATGAAGGCAGTATATCTCGTAAACGAGGAAAAGAATATTATCTGATGTAGATCACAATTTGTTTGAATATTTGAGAGAAAATAAAAAAATGACAAAGCTAATTCATAGATCTCGTATAAGATTTACTAATAGGTAACAATTATGGAAATATATTGAAAATATTTTTATATTTATTTTGTAGTTATGACAATAACTCAACGACTACTAAATAAATGCTCAAATCCGAATACAATAATTCTGGTGCTACTAACTTCATAATGACAAAATATGTGTTTTTAAGTTAATGAGACCGTGGAAAAAATAGTATATACCATTCGGGAGAGATGCTATTTTGTCCTCGGTGCATTGTAGCCCTCGGGCTTCGCCCTCGGGCTTCAAATTGCACCTCTGCCAAAATAACGCATTTCTCTCCCTTATAGTATAATATACTATTATTTTTCACTTAAGTATTATTGTTCATTTCACCTTGGATACGGTTACTATAAACATGGTCATATCACCTGTGAGTGTAATAACCTCATATCACCCGGTAATTTATTCATAGTTCTTAATGTTGTGTGAGTAGAAATAAGGCCCGAGAAGAAAAGATATACATTTTACAGAACTAATAATTTGAATTTTTAAGAAAGTCTAGAGAAAGAAGCAAAACTTTAGCATTCTTTATTAAAATTAAGAGCATCTAAACATTGACAACTTGAAAACTTCAAAGTGCCAACAACTGTCATTTAAAATAAAAATAAGGTTAAATAGTTGTTTCAAGGAGTCATGTTAGATGCGTAATGATACCTAATGACTGTCAACGACATAACAGTTGACAGAAATCGCGGAATTTTTCCAATGTAATTTGAATTTTCCGCTTAAGAAATTAATTCTTCGTGAAAAATAAAATCTTGTATGAACCACTGGCGTTATGGCAATTATATTGGCCTCAGTCGACATTCATCCCTCGGGTTGAATTAACGTCGACCTCGGAGTAATATAGTACCCATAAATAACAATTTTTACACAATTATCTCAATTGGAATGGAATAATTGGAATTTCTTTTTGTTTTGTATGGAATTTTGTAAGAGCTCTGTTACGATATTATTTATTTTAACAATGCGCGAAAACACCAATTAATAGGTAAAAAAATTAATTTTGTAGCAATTTTTTTGGAAATTGATGTATAGGTTACCAAGGCATATACGGTTGAAAGAATTCCGAGAATATTGAAATGATCCGTCGTAATTCACGATATAATTACTCGGCAATTACACATTACTTAAGAAAGAGTCCAGTACATTGTTGAAAAGAATTGCGCCTGAAGGCTTTCGCGACAATTAACGGATGTCATGAAAGAATAAAGAATAGAGACAATTTTCTCGTGAATATCACCACCGAGGACGAATCTTGGGTTCATCATTATGACCCCGAGAGCAAGAGTCAATGGATTATCATCGAAAATACAAAGGAGTTCTGCTCACCATTTTATGGGACACATGCTGGACATGGAGTCATTCGTCTTAAATTGCTGATTAATTATAAGTACAATTTTTGCACGAACGTCAACCAAGCAAAGTGTAGTTAGTAAGCACTAATTTTTATATGCAGATGCGCATAAAAACTGCAAAAGAATTAAGGTCAATTAATATAAGAGAGGTGACCAACTTTTCCAGTTTTTCCTGGTGGCTGGCTGATGAGCTTTGTTTCGCTTTTGAAATCCAATATAAGCGCATATCATTTGTATAAAAATTTTAAAAATAGATACAGAATAGGGCCTTGAAGTAAACAATTTGTAACTGTAAAAGATCAGCTAGTAGAATTGCTAACAATATTTTGAAATACCAGTTTGGAATCGTAGGGAGTGAGCCACAAAAAAAGTTTTCAGTCGTTCACGACCTACCTAGGAAACAAATTTTGTGGCTCGCTTGATATAATAATATATTAATGTTGGCTAAGAGAGCAATTCTCTCTTTTTGTGACAATTATTTCAACAGAAATGTCTCGCCGAGTTCGTTTCTGTGTTCGGTAATGAAGCACCACATCAGTCAACAATTTCTCGTTGGTATGGAGAATTTAAACGGGGACGGATTAGTCTTAGCGACGATCCAAGAGCAAGTGCACCAAAAACGGCAGTCACTCAGGAAAACGTCGATGCTGTACGCAAGGTCATTAACGAAGATCGACATGCGACATATCGCGAAATTGAGGCATCATTGGGAATTTCAAAGACCTCAATTCGAAAAATTTTGCATGAAGATTTGTGTGTAAAAAAATAAGTTTTCCGTTGGATACCGCATCTGTTGATCGAAGAATAGAAAACAGTTAGGGTGAATTGAAATGACTGTTCCAAGGTGAAGAAAAGCCGACAAAAGTCATTCGTTCTCGAAGTGCGTCCACAAGCTACCGATGAACAAGATGCAAGTAATATTCACGTTTAGAGATATTTTTTTTCCGAATGAATCGGTGATATTGCAATCCTATATCTTTTAGACATGAACTCATTGGTAACAATTTTATCTTGCGACGGAATAACAATTTCAAGTATTCTTCTACATTTGTTAAAAATTATTTAAATCACTTAACAAGAAAACTCAATGAAAACTGTGCCAATGATTTGTCCAAATATTGATTAAATATTTTAGAGATTCTTTTGGTTTTTGTCGTGTGCCTGCTGTAACAATCAAAGTAAAGCGTTTATGCTGCTAGCTAATTTGTTCGCAAATTCTGAAGAAGTTGATATAATGAACAGTGAAACATTGATTTGTACAACGGCACTGTTATTATAGAGTGTGTTTGAATTTATTTCGACCTGAGGAGAACACAACAAACACCTAATAATCTAAATGAGTTATAGATTGTTTTAGAACACGAATGGCATAATAGCCTTAATGAATGTATTTAGGGTGAATTGGTGTCAAAAAACTCTACACCACTTCGACGCAGGAAACTTTAAAAACGTGTTTGGGTATTTCAAGATGAAGAAAAGCCGATAAAAGTCATCCGTTCTCGAAGTGTTTCCTGCTCGAAAGCAGGAAATATAGCAACAGTTTCTCTACAAGATCAAAGAACTGTTACTGCCGATTGGTATACAACCATTTGTTTGTTGCAAGTCATCGTTGAGCTCCGAGAAACCAACCCGCAACTACGAATCATTCTCCACCAAAACAATGCAAGTTCGTATACATCTCGCAAGACTTCTGAATTTTTAACGCAACGATATGACGAATTATGAAACCATCCTTCGTACAGTCCCGAGCTAAGTCACAAGGATTTCTTTACATTTCAAAAAATCAAGGACGGGCTGCGTGGTCAAAGATTCCAGTCGTGAGAAGGAGCAGTCGATACCTTCACAAACGCAATTTTGACTGTACCAACAAATGAGTGGAAGAACTGCTTTCAGAGTTGGTGCGCATTGTTAAACATGCACCTTTCGACAACCAGCGTACTTCAGTATGTAAGAGCAATCGTTGGAAGTCTTCATCATTTTCATCGCACAATTGTGCAAATAAACGCGTATTCAATGCATTGCTTCTTATTTTGTGAACTGCATTAATCACAAATTGAAGCGATTGGTGCAATTTAGCACTCAAATTTTTCGCTACTAGGTGTTGTCGGTGGATGACACAGTGAATTGCAGTTACCTCTGGTATAATTCTTTTAAGATGGCTTATAAACCCACGACATCGCCCGGCCATGGCAGTAGCTCCATCTGTTGCCACCGAAATAACGTTTGTGAATGGAATCGGTTTTTCCTTAAAAAAATCACTCAGGACATTAAATATTGATTCACCTTTAGTGTCCGTCTCCAAAGTTTTCGCGAATAGTAGCTCTTCATGAATTTCTTCGTCCATAACAAATCGAACATATGCCAATAATAATGCTTCATTACCAGGTAAAGTTGACTCGTCCAGTTGAATAGAAAAATGAGTTGTTTGCAGATAATTACACAAGAAACTTTCAATATCAGAGCTCATTTCGTCAATACGTCTTTGTACAGTGTTGTTACTCAAAGGAATTCTTTTGAGTATGTCAAATGGAGATTTGTGCAGAACAGTTTTTAAAACCTCTTCAACAGCGAGTAAAATTAACTGTTCTCCAATGGTGTGCGATTTTCCAGATTTCGCTATAAGTAATGAGATATTGTAAGATGCCCGCAAGCCATCATCGTTACTTTCCGACGTTGAAGCGAACATACTGTGCACGGTGGGTCTCTTTTCATATTTTACCTTCAATGTTTGAAAATATTTCAAATCTTTACCTATTTTATCAGGATGACACCTTCTTAGATGATCTTCGAGCTTCGATGGTTTCATAGAGTCATTGCTCAAAACTTTGTTGCATAAAAGGCATATGGGCAATCGCTTGTCTGCCTTTGATGGAAGAAAACCAAATGTTAAATAATCAACACTGTACTGTCGACATTTCGTCTTAGATACAGCCATCTTTCGTATCTTTGTTGTAGTAATCTTAAGCCGGTCTTACTTAACATGATATGGCTATTTTAACAGGATTAATTGATTATTTCAATGAAATAAACAAAGTACCGGCGGCAAACTGATTCTAATTACTAAAAGCAATAAATCGCTAAGATCAATAATTGAGTTTTATGAAAACGGCTGAACCGATTTTAATGTAATGTAGAACATTTTTTCATTAATTATATTTTGATATATTTCTGCAAATTCGATAGAAAATACTTGTACATAATATTTTGATATCAAAACTTCGCGATTTTAATTATTTATTTATTACTTTGATGCACTTTACGAGTATGTAGTATATAAAGACACGTACAATTTATGAAAATATATTTAATTATTAGTGAACCACCACACAGTCGTGTAATAAAAAAATTACTAATAAAGTAGGGACAAGAAGTTCAACCTTTCTGAGCTTTCTGTTCTTTTATGGAAGTATCTAATAATGGCTCTGTTCAGTATTTAATTTTTAATACGTAGCTACTACACGCAAACATTACAAATATACTTATTACAACATAAATATATCTCCTATAGCAGGTGGGTTGGAAGAGATTTCTTTTAGGAATAAGCTTCACCTTTTGTACCTACGTATTTTTTTTGTAATTTGTCCATTTTTTTGTTTACTTTACGTGTACAATAAATTGTAAAATAAATAAATAAATAATAAATAAAATAAAAGTATGTATAACAAATAGGCAGGTAAGTACTTACTTTTCCGACAGTGGCAAACACTAACATCGATTCACTTTACTTTACTTTTCTTTTCGAAATTCTGGAAACAAATGAGTAACGTTTATCCGTGGAATTCGTATTTATATTGGTGAAGAAACAAACAAGTTCATGCAAGATTGCAAGCACACACACCACAAGTCGTACTTCGTCCCCTTGCACGTCTGAACAAGCATTGCGGACGGCGGCAGCGGCAGCGCTTTGCAAGCCTCGACACGTTGTACTGAATATGGAATATGCAAGTTTTTATAAGTAACAGTCGCTGAGCTTCTTAAAATATTATCTGCCTACATTGATAGGTGAACTCAACCCAACATTTTAGTTCTTCACTATCGAAACCAGATAAATTTTCGTGGACCCCCCGCTTACGAATTGTGAACCCCCATTTTTTTTTCACGCCAACGTAGACCCCCGTCGAGTCTCCCGTGGACCCCTGGGTGTCCACCTGGAGCACTTTGGGAATCAATGGTCTAAATCATTATCAATAATGATCTTAAAATCTGCTAAACTTAATTAATTTTATTGAATTAGTTTCATTTATATCGTTTATATTGACAAATGAATTAATAAATGAACACAAGGAGCGACGTGCATCACTTTGCAGGGTAAGTACTACTGGAGTTTAGTAGAATCGTTATTAAGAATATGACAAAATAATTTGAAACATACATGAGTGGGTAAAAACCACACCATTTGTATAATACAAAAGTATTTTTAATAATATAAAATATTATTAAAAATGGGGGGCGGTTCGCCCGACAAGTAGGGAAGACACGATAATACAGTTTTTTATAGATATGGTTGTTACCGTCTATAGAAACACGTTGCTTAGTTCGGCAGTTATTATGTAGACAGCGCTGAATATTCTTTCACGCTCTGTCTTAATAATTTCTGGTTGATAGCAAGGTAGTTATGTTTGGTTGAATGTATCTCTTCTCCAGCAGGGGCGTACCGACGATACTGTAGAAATGTGAAATACGTATCTGCGTCTCTGGAGAGGGGATACATTCACAAATATATAACTTGTATTGTGTTCTTCACACCCCATTTTTAATAATATTTTATATTATTAAAAATACTTTTGTATTAAGAGTATGATTTATGATCATTGACCATTTTTTATCGTGATTCTGCTTTGATTGTTTTATTTGCTAAACCTCATTCGTTTATATCTTAATATTTTCTTAATATTAGGGGTTTTTCGAAAAAGTTTCATATTCACTTTGGATATATATTTTTAACGAGTAAATAATATACGTAATTACAAATACAAGAAAAAGTCTTTCGATATGTTAACTTAAAGCAAATATAAGTTACCGAAAATACATGGAGACAATTTTTGTATCCTAACATTTAGGTCCAATAGAATGACATTCGATTTACTATCAGTGAAGGTTGCTGGCTCCCGAGAGATTCTTCGTTTTATCTTTTCACAATGAGAAATGGTGGACATCAGAGTGACCGGCAGAAGAAATAGTCTAAAGGGAGGAGAATACGAACATTTCAAATAAAATGTATGTCTGCATCTATGTATACAGTTGTATATGTTTATAAATAAATGAAAAAGGGTATATGTGTATTTGGTATATACAGTATTGTACACTTAATATACAAGGTGTGAAAATTGAATTCCCCGAATGGCCGTATTTTATTATTAGAGACCGGACACGAGAGGTTGATGACTCATCGCCCACGAGCGATCTATTGAACATTTGTATTTTTAAAGTTTTTAATTTTATTTATATAATTATACTTATAATAATAAAACCGGTATATATACGGCTACAAAATACGAAATACATTTTTATTTGTTCATTTTGGTAGTTCAAGTTGAGTAAAGGAGTATTAATATTTACTAGCAATACTTTCTCAAGGTTCTCTTCTATAAAATTTGTTCTCTTTGAATGAAATACATCCTGGTAAATAGAAAACGTCCTTTCTACATCGCAACTGGTTATAGGTGCATACTGGAAATATTCTTTTATTCCCGCGTATTTTGCAGTTAGATGTTGTGGAATTGTCCCCATACACAATTGCCGCAATGTTATTAAATATGGATTTCTATTAAACACTGCGTCAAACTTTTGCCGAAGGCCACATCCGAAGTCACTTGCAATACTTTTCAAATTATTAATAGCCACATCTAATGTCGTTAAACCATCATTTAACTTGAGATTTCGATTTTAAAAATAAGCGATTAGTTTTGGCAAATTTCCAAAGTGTTCCTGAAGAAAGTACAACTGATTTTTTAAATGTGAAATTTGTCTTAGTTCGTTGCACACCAAAATACTTCGAGTATCGCCAACGAAATTTTGTAAACTATCGAAATTCTCTGCATAAAAACTAGTAGCTTCCAACTATGTCCACCATCTAGTTATTACTGGAGAGGGAGGCAGTGACAAAGATGGCTGTTTTTCCCTGTAAAGAGCTACTCTCAATTGTGCTTTCCTGAAAATTTTTTTAAAAGCGAATACAAGTCTATTTACTTCTGGAAAGGTGTCTCTGATATATTCACAGATTCTGTAGAGAGCATGTGCTACACAAGTAATATGCAGCATATTAGGATATGTTTCCTTTAATAGTCTGCCTGTTTTTAACATATATGCAGCACTGTCACTTACAAATAAAAGTACTTTTTCTCTGTACCTGTTGTCCAAATGAAGTATATTTTGAATATTCTCGTTAATGGTTTCAGCAACTGTATTTATAACTTTTGTTGCTATTCTATATGCGTTATATGGAATAGTTGGATGTAGTGCACCAGCTACAACATTTACCACACAGCGTCCTAATATACCGACAGTTTCGTCGGCACTTATTTATTTAATGGAATATTAGCCGCCATTAAAGTTTCACAGAGTTCTTCGTTAAAATTGTCCGATTCCAACGGTTCTAATTTATGTGCATGTGTTTGCGATACTAAGTGACGTTGTACGTGCGATTTCATGGAATTTTCAAATTTTAGGAGTGTAAAGTAGACTTCATTTCAAGTAACAAAAACGCAAAACTTGTATATCCATTTTTATTTGTTTCAAAGTTACAGATCTATGAATGTGATTGTCAGATCATGAAAGAAAATGTATCCTAAAGTCAATAAAAAACTGATTTTATTTAAAAAAAAGTTATACGATTCAATAACAGGCCTGTGATTGTTAACGTCGCATAATAAAATGTTATCCTAAAATAAATAAACACGTGTCGTAGTGCATACAGTAATTTCTTGGAGATCTACAAAAAAGAGGACTGGAAATTGATTTATGATAAAGAAGGTTCTTACATATTTCCTAAGTACTGAACCATGAATATCATACAATAAACAAATATTCAGATGACTGTTAACGTTGCATTTTTTAATAAAGGATTACATTACGTTTCAGTTCTTCTTATAACAGCTTATTAGTGAGTGGACACGTTTTCTTTATTCAAAATGCCGTACCGATTTTCTTCTCAAGAGTATGCGGACATGCATTTTGTGTATGGCTACTGTAACGGCAGTGCACGTCAAGTAGTTATTGAATACCGACATCGGTTTCCCGATAGGCGCATTCCTCATTACATATCATTTCTGGAAGTACACAGACAATTTCGGGAATGTGGACTGCGTAATTATCTTTTCGACCGAGGAGTAAATTTGCCAGCAGACTTAGAGGAAGAAGCAGTAGCTATTGTTACAAGGGATCGAACTCTCAGGGTACGTCGAATCGCTAGACAACTAGAAGTACCAAGAACGACAGTTTGGCGAATTTTAAAACGTGAGGGCTTATATCCATATCACTATCGCGAGGGACACGGTTTGCTTGAGGCAGACCACTATGCCCGTCTAGTTTATTCTACTTGGATATTAAGACAGTCACGGTTTCATTTTAATTTCTGCAGAACAGTCCTCTGAACAGATGAATCTACGTTCACGAGAAGTGGTGTTACAAAATCTGAGAAACCTGCACAGGTGGTTATCAGAAAATCCCAAAGCTATACGCCCATCTAAATTTCAGCATGAATTTTCTATTAACGTTTAGGCGGCCCTAATCGATGATTTGTTGATTGGCCCTGTCGTTCTTCCTGGCAGGTTAAATTCGGACAATTACCTTAAATTTCTTATTGACGAACTGCCAGGTCTTTTAGAGGATGTCCCACTGAATGTTCGACGAGACATGTGGTTTCACGTGGATGGGGCGCCACCACATTTCGGAATTGCTGTCCGATATTGGGTTAACGTCAATTATCCAAGATGGATTGGTCGAGCTGGTCCTGTTGCATGGTCACCCAGATCACCTGATTTTAATCCCCTTGATTTTTATTTATGAGAGTACATGAAAAATTTAGTCTACGCGCAAGTTTCGAACACAAGAGAGGAGTTGTTGGATCGTATTCACAAGGCTGGCGAGCGAAATCCAACAAAATAATATGAAATTCGGAAAAGTACTTCTTCTGTTAGCTTACGGGCACAAGCCTGCATTCAACAAGGAGGTGGACATTTCGAAAATATTATTAATTGAACTTTGTTAAATAAAATCAGTTTTTATTGACTTTAGGATTCCATTTTTTTCCATGATCTGACAATCACATTCATAGATCTGTAACTTTGAAACAAATAAAAATGGATATATAAGTTTTGTGTTTTTGTTACTTGAAATGAAGTCTACTTTACACTCCTAAAAGTTTAACAGAATGATGCGGGACACCTGTATAAAAGAATTAACCCGTAACATGATTAAGATCAGAACTGTAGGCAACCAAATATACGGTTTTGTACCTGTCAACAAATAATTCTCTAGTGTCATTCTAAAACCCAGTAAAATGTTTATTTCGTTTTGAAGGTTCACTAATGATCAAATAACAAGAGAATTAATATGAAATTCGATAATTTAATTATATTCAAAATTTATGAAAACTTGAAAGAAAGTTGAATGAGAACAATTTTTCGTTACCAATAATAAAAAATCACATCAGATGTTGAAAAGGTTGTCAATATGACATAAAGATAGGGGAGCTTTTACTACCAACCTAAATATCTAATTTCGAGCCGTTAATTTGACCTTGATCTTAATCATTTACGAACACAATGTAGATTGCTCCTGTTTTCTTCCCTGCGTATTTATTTTATTGAAAATATAACCTTGATGTCCCTTTTGTATGCATAGTAGTGTACATACATTCGGTATATATACACACGTGCATCTATACACCTGTATGCGTTCCGCTATTTCCTTATTCTTCCCAATTTTATTATGCAACAGAAAAAGCTGTCCATTCGTTTCGCCGTCCACTCGGTCATGTCTTCGCAATGATGGCATTGCGTGTGTGCACTGTCAAGTATTTACTTAAAGATGTTATTGATTTTCAAGCCGTGCGAGTTCCGCTAACTCCGCTTCTCCTGTTCGCCTCATGATGTTGACGCTGCTGTCCGGCCAAGGCGAAACGGACCGACTTCCATTACGGACGGTTAAATTGAAATCTTTCACGCGGAGATGGTTCTTTCTTTATCAACGTTCGAGATCGGAAAAGTGAGTTAGGATTTCTTACCGTGAATTTTTTAGAAATTACTCACCTTTCACACAGCACACTAGTTTGTAACTGGAGTGTCTTTATAGTCTAAAGGGCTGAATTTTTAATCTTTTTTGGACGTGTGGGCATGTTATTGGATTGTGTATAAGTTAATAATGTAACAACTCATCTCTAGCTTATAATACAGGGTGGCCTATAAGTCACGATGCTTTTCAAATATTTAATAACTGCCGATCAATTTTATTCAGTTTTTTACACGATAAAAATTGGGAGATATGTTTTTTACGTGCGAAAGATTGTTCTTCTTCTTTTATTTAGATCGAAACCTGTTTTTCTTCATGCATCCATCAAGGCGTTTCAGTGGAAGTGGAGACCCAGCCTTCCTTCCATCTATTTAACGGTCTCTCAGGATCTCTTTCTCCTGCTGGTCTTTGGTCTTTTGATATTTTTATTTGAACGTGCGCGTTCCATATTTTTCTCCTTCCTCTGTCGAATCTAACGACATCTCTGATTCCACATTCTTCTCTTATAGTTTTTCTCCACTATCGTTTTCAAAGTGATAATTTTGGTTGTTCACATCAGTTCTTTAATTCTGATTGTGTCGGCATGGGTTTCAACTGCATACGCCATTATTGGCCTTACAATAGATTTATATATTTTTACTTTGGTCTCTGTTATGAGGTATTTATTTTTTCAGGTGACATCTTTTAGATATCTAAACACTCGTCCTGCTTTCATGGTCTGTTGTTTGATTTCTCTGTAGTTGATCCATTCATTCGATATTTCCACCCTAAAGTACATAATGAAGATTATATCCTCTAAATCAGTGTTTTTCAACCTGTTTCATGACACGACCCCCTAGTATCAAATAAATATTTCCCGACCCCAGACCCTTTTTTTTCATGTAGGTATATTAAAAATATTTAATCCATACAAAAATTTTAGGCGTTTGCGTTATTAGGATTCGGATATATATATACAATTAAATATGTGAAACATATAATTTTAAATCGAATACGTGGCCAATTGATAACTAACAAACAAATACAAACATATTGTTATGGTGGAGACTCCGAGCGCCATCTGTTGGTAACACTCGGAACTAGTACAGGTTCCGAGTGTTACCAACGGATGGCGCTGGTAGTCCCCCGCGCGCTCTACGACCCGCGCTAAAGGTCCACAAGTTTCGAGACGTTTCGTTACGCTTCGAGATGATTCTCGCTAGAATACGCTGGCCTATAAATAGGGCGATCGACCGTGGCCACGGCAGTTGAGTGTAAGACCGCGAAGCAAGTGGTCGTGTCTGCTGTTTAGTTGTTTGAATTGTTTAGTTATTTGAGTTGTTTGTTATAATTGAAAATGGATAAATACCTGAAAAGATCATCAGAACCATCAACGTCTAAGTCTAGCGGCAGTAGTGGAATAAAGAAAAAACGTTTTTATGACGACAATTATTTGAAATTTGGGTTTACTGTGATTTAGAATAAACCCCAGTGCGTAATTTGCTTTTAAACTTTGTCAAGAGAAAGCATGAAGCCATCGAAGTTGGTACGCCACCTAAACAGAAAACATCCTAATGAAAAAAATAAACCCGTGGAATTTTTTGAGCGAAAATTAAAAGCTCTTGAACATCAAAAAAACTGCTATAGGACAAATGTCTAACCTAAATGAGAAAGCGTTGCTCGCTAGTTATCGAGTAGCTTTTCGTGTGGCTAAAGCAGGAAAACCTCACAGTATTGCCGAAAATTTGATTTTATCAGCGGCTTTAGATATAGCAGAGATTATGTTTGGCAAGCAAGAGATCGAAAAGCTCAAAAGTATACCTCTCCCTGACAATACCATTCAACGCAGGATAAGCAATATGGCGACTGACGTTCGTGATCAAGTCATAGAAAAAAATTAATAAAAGTTCTTTTGTGTCCTTGCAATTTGATGAATCAACGGATATTGCGGGTTGTGCGCAGTTTGTAGCTTTTGTGCGTTTTGAATCCAATGAAATATTAATGGAAGAAATACTATTTTGCAAGGCACTACCCAAAAATACTACAGTGCGTGCATGACACGTTCCTTGAAGCTACGCAAGATATGAATATCGATTGGGCACAAAAATGCATTGCTATTTGTAGTGACGGAGCAAAAGCCATGACTGGTGCGAAGAGTGGATTTATTGCTAGACTGAAAGAATAGATGCCAAACGCTTGTTGGATGTATTGCTTTCTCCATCGCCAAGCTCTTGCAGCCAAAACTTTGCCACAAGAATACAGTAAAGTTCTAAATATTATTATTAACATTGTAAATTCTATTAAAGGAAAAGCGTTGCAGACTCGATTGTTTCTAATCATTTGTGAAGATATGGGGGCACTACACCGCAATTTGTTTTACCATACAGAAGTTAGGTGGTTATCAAAAGGCAAAGTACTGACCAGAGTTATGGAACTTCGCGCTGAACTATTAGTATATTTACAATAAGCCAAGTCACATTACTCTGAATTCATTTCTAACCCGGAATTCCTTTTGAAATTGGCTTTTCTTTCTGACTTATTTGAGCATTTAAATAACTTGAATAAAAGTCTTCAAGGGCGGGATGAAAATGTCATTACAGCAAAAGACAAACTCTATGACTTTATAAAAAAAATTGAATGGTGGTCATCATCCATAAATCAAAACAACTTTGATTCATTTTCGTAGACACAGTCTTTCATTGAAGAAGTCGGAAGCGAGATAAACATCAACTCATATATATCTGGTATGAAAATGGTGTTAGATAATTTGAAGAAAGAATTGTGTTATTACTTCTCAGTGAAAGAGAAATCGGATAACACTGGGCAAAGATGGATCTTAAATCCGTTTTTAAATGCAGCTATAAATGAGGCAAATTTATCAACTAAGCTCAAAGAGAATCTGCTGGAATTATCTGCCGATGGGATGTTACACTTGGAATTCAAGTCTGAAAATTTAGATACCTTTTGGTTAAAAAGAAAAACAGAATACCCGGAATTAACAACCGAGGATTTGAAGTGTTTGATTCCATTTTCTACCTCGTACTTGTGCGAGTTGGCATTTTCATCAATGGCCCAAATAAAAAGTAAACTAAGAAATCGCTTAAATTTGGAAAACGATTTAATACTTAAAGTTGCAAAAACGGATCCACGATGGGAGAAATTGATTGAACAAACTCAAGCGCAACCTTCACATTAAAATGAACGAGTACTCGATGATTTTATTTTTTGTTAATGTGTTTGTATAAATAACATAACGAGTATCATTTTGTTAACTCTTTTAATATATTTACCCTTTTTAAAATTTATTGATTTTTACTGAGTTCTCTCGACATCTCGCGACCCCCCTACCGAGGCTTCGCGACCCCCCAGGGGGTCGCGACCAACAGGTTGAAAAACACTGCTCTAAATGACGTCCATTAGCGACTTCACAAAGCTGGGTTCTTTCTAAGGCATGTTACATGATTTCTTTAGAGTCGCAGTCTCCTTCAGATATTCCCATAAAAAGAAGCCATGCGTCGTCAAGTCTGGAGATCTTGAAGGTTTAGTTGATTGCCTTGACCTTGAAGTTACGTGTTCTTAAAAAATGTCCTTTAGCAAAAGTGGACGTATTATGTTTGCCAGAATTTTTCGAAATGGCAATTGAACAATGGTTCAGTTACCATTTGTATTTTCGAAGAGCACTAGTCCAATATTTTCCTTTGAAGTTACACCACACTATACTGTTATTTTTCCTAGTGTAATTTATGTTGTTAAATACCCCTTGGATTCTGTGTACTCAAAATACTAAAGTTGTGTTTATTAACGAATCCATTAAGATGCAAGTGAGTGTCATCACAAATGATAAATAAATTCATTTCCTTCGTTTTCGTCGGTTGCGGCTGTGTTCGTCCAATGGAAACCACTTGCTAAGTTTTACACTTGTCATGAAGACAGCCATGGTTGGTTTAACTTTCGCGCTATGCAGTAAGGGAGTTACTTGTTGTTTAGTTTGTCTTTCTCAGCGTCATGGACTGACGAATCGACAGCAAGATGAAACGTCTCTGTATGTGTGGAAGGCAATTTTCACACAAATATGAACTTGTATTGTGTTCTCCACACCCAATATTTAATAATATTTGATTATTATTAAAAATGTTTAAAACATTTTCACTGGAATAATACTCTCCATGTCTTGTATATTTATAAACACGACATTTATTAGCCTATAGGAATAGATTGCGGAATTCTTTGGATTTATTAGAAAAAAAATTAAAACGTTTATAAAATCAAAATTTAAGAAACATCTGGGGCGACTTGAGTTCAAGAAACATAAATTAGATAATACGGTGTGTCCACAGATCTGCTGCAAACTTGTACAACAGAGAACGTTGATACATTTTTTTAAACTATTTTGTGTTTTATTTTTTATTATTCATGTTTCGGGATATAATAGTTATTTATGTATTAAGGGCATTATTAGGAGATTATGGCACGAGGGAAAGTTAACGTTAATTTCTCGAGGTCCATAATTGGCAATTATGCCCATGGTACATACAACGTTTTATTCGATTTTAGTTTCCAAAACATTCAAAAAATTTATATTACTTCGTACAACAAATATGTTGCTTTACGTTCTAAATATGTCAAAATTGACAATTTGATGTTAATAAATGTTCGATACTGACGTTTGTTTTAATTATTAATCCACTTGTTGCCATTGATCTGTGCCATAAAGACAAATTTTTGATTGATCTGTGCCATAAAGACCATTTTATGCCCGCATTTGGGTGCTTATAAACAAGATTATGGATCTAAAATCGAATAATAGTATATTAAAACACAAGTTTCATAATGCACCATTTTTTGGCACGAGTTCAACACAATTAAGACATCGGTAATGATCGTCTCTAAGATTCCAGTTCTTTTTTATTTTTTCAGAGCTATAATTCATCATGGATCATCTTTCGCTTCATAATATTTTTCTGTTCTTATTCTTCATGATGTTTGTTTCCCCAAATAAATTTCTTTATTGTTCTTGTTCATTCATTCAATAAGCCTAATCCACCAAAAAAGTTTAAGTATATCAATACGTTAAGCACAAGTTACGCATTTGTTACAAATGAAACAGACATCTTTAAGCTTTACTTCACTATCCTAACTGATGAAGTCTGATAGTAGATGACAGAAACACGCGTCTTAGGCAGAAGTAAATGTTGGAAAATACGAGGTGTATGTCCATTTGTACAGTTACAGACGTGCATATTGCATGTCTGTTTCATTTGTAAGCCCAATCCACTTAATTTTTTCAATGTATTTCTACCTCTCGGTGTAAGACTATTAAGTTGAAATATTTGTTCTTCATTCTTTTTTATTTTGAGACCTACTTCTTATGTCTGTCCATTACTAATTTTTAATGTACTAGCTTTACTTCATCCTCCCACGTTTTTCTGAATCTTCCTAGCCTGTTCGTTCCATAGGGTTTTGCTTTATATACTTTTCTTGTTATTTCTTCGTCTGACATCTTGTATAGATCTTCCCTCGTTTTTTTTTCGAGAATCTTATTTCCACATCATTTATACAGCTTCTATGTTCCTCAGGCTTCTCACCCACGTATTAGTGTCGAAGACAGCGTTTTTCTTCTAATCTCTACTTTAATATTCTTTAGGTATTTCTTTGTTCTTCAGCGCAATGAACATTTTATTCACAATAACATTAATTAATTAATGTTTTCGGTATCGTTGGCTATACCGAAAACAGTTACTAACAACATTTATCACTCAACTGGAATGAGACGAATTCAATGGAGTTTACTTCCAGAAAGATGGGGCTACTGCACATGCAAAACTCGTGAAAATTTGGCGTTTTTAGAATATTACTTCCCTCATCGAGTTATAAGCAAACACCTCTGCTTATAACTGCTGGTGGCCAGCAAGGCCACCAGATCTTACGACGTTAGATTTTATATTTTCGGATTGCTAAAAAATGAAGTATGTAAGACAAGAATGAATAACTTAAATGCCTTGATGAAAACAATTACAATTAAATGTAATTAAATAACATCAAATATATTGCAGAATATTTTTGACAACATGAAACGTTGTATTGCATTATGCATTGAATGGTGACCATTTTGAGAACACTTGTTTTATTATTATTAATTTATTATTATAATCAATAAACCTTGAAATTACCCTACGGGTGTCAAGGTATCACTTAATTTTCACTATGAAACTTAATTCTATTTTTTATTATATATGAATTTTTCCCATTCCTTCTTATTCTTTGCCGCAACTTCTGCTTCTCTCCATGTCATTCCACGTTTTTGCAGGTTTTCCGCTACTGTATTGTCCCATGTATTCCTAGGTCTACCTCTCTTCCTCTTCTGTATTGTCCTAGCCTTCCATACTCTCTTTGTCTGCCTTGTTTCTTCCATACGAACGACGTGTCCGAACCATTTCAATTTCTGTCTCTCTATACCTTCGAGGATCGGTTCCGTATTCAGATCTTGCCTTATCACTTCATTTCTTATTCTGTCCCTGCGTGTTACTCCCTTGACTGCTCTTAAATACCTCATCTCCATCGCTTGTATTTTGGATTTTGTTTTGTTATTTAGTATCCAGCTTTCACACCCATATGTTAGTATTGGTCTATATACGGTTTTAAACACAGTCATTTTTGTCTTCGTTGAAATTTCTCTATTTCTGATGAAAGTGTTGTTGAGTGTATAGTACAACTTTGTCGTGCTTTCAATTCTGCCATTAATCTCTGTGTCTTCTTTCCCTTCTCTATGAATGTTTACTCCCTAAGTATTTAAATGTTTCAACTCGTTCGATGTCCTTTCCTCCTACTTTAATTGTTAACTGTTTATGGTTTTTCCCTATCGCCATCACTTTAGTTTTGTCTGCGTTAATTTTCATGTTTCTCTTTTTCAGTGCTGTTTCCCAAATTACCAAGTTTGTTTGCAGGTCCTTTTCGGTATTTGCGTATACCACCAAATCATCAGCAAACGCGTTCTCCGCTACCTCCACCGGCCCCATATCTCTATATCCTATTTGTATCTTTTTTGTGTTGTTTTTAATATCTTTCAGTACGTCATCAAATATTATATTAAATAGTATAGGACTAAGTACTCCTCCTTGCCGCAATCCTTCCCTTGTTTCAAACTCTTCTGATTGCCTATTACACGCTCTCACCACGTTTCTTGTACACTTGTATATGCTTGCTATTGCTTTCCTCAGTTTGCTATTTATTCCTCTTTTTTCTAGGCTCCTCCACACCAAGTTTCGAGGTATACAATCGAAAGCCTTTTCTATGTCTATAAAACCTATGTATATCGTGCTGTTTGCACTCTTTTCCGTCATCTGCTTCAATGTAAGAACACTTGTTATAAATTATAATAATTGAAATTTCTACAAATTAGTTATTTACCTTGGTTGTTTGATTAATATCCCATCTTTAAAGTTTTCTTATTAAATAAATTAATAATCTAATTGTACTTGTTATTAATTTCATCACCATGTCTCAGGATGATAAATTTTGATAGTGACAGGTAGATTATCTTCATACCATTTAATCTATATCCACATTTCAAGAGTGCAGGACATCATAATTTATAGGAGAAATTGATAATTCTTTTTGAAACACATTGTAATTGCATAATATGTTAAATAAAAGGGTTAAAATGATATATTTAAGAGAATTTATTGTCATTTTCTCCGATAGTACTCAAAAATATTGTTATTTGTCGTTCAATTATAATATTTATAATATTTTACTTTGCAGTTTATATAATTTTTGTGATATTTTGACATATTTTATACTTCAGATTTATTTTTTAAGAAATGGAAAAGGAAAAAGACAAAGATCTTTCTCGTGCGTCTTATAATTGGATTATTATTTTGGCGGTGTCGGCGGTGAAGCGTGGAGGGCTCCAACGCACTCTAGATATATCCGCACACAGATATACACACACGTGACACACCGTGGCCGGTGTTGTCCAGTGGCGTTCGTGCGCGCGCATCTTACGTTCCTCCACTTGTCTCGAGTCAGAGGACTATACCACGACGGCGAGGACGACTAGGACGGGAAAAATTCAATATTAATATCGAGGCGGAGTGAGTGAAGAAGTCCGCATTGCGCCACGGGGCCACTTCGCTCCCCTCTCGAGGCCGCCAATCGCACCGTGTGTATAAAGGGTCGCCCTTTCCCCCGTGGTGCGCTTCGTTCCCGTGCTCTCTATGAATATGATGAATTTATGGAAGTAATAAACGTGAGGACCACCATTGGTCGCGAGCGTCCCCCTACTTCGCGGTCTCCCGTCTCAAAAGCCGTCCCACATCGCGCTCCGTATTGCATGTGACTTCTACCTCCGTTGTTCGTCTTGGTTTACTCTCCTCTTTGATTACTTGCATATTTATATTTGGATATGTGTGCGTATATTGATATGAAAACGACATGTTCTTATACTTGGGCTCTCAAAATGTTTCCTTCAAATTATTTAAAATTGAAACAGATATACATAATTAAAAAATTAAATGATTGTTTTTAATTACTGAACTAAAGCAGAGACCATGAAACGGTTTCACTTGGTGAGAACAAGCAACTCTAACTTTAACAGAATCATTGTTCAAAGCCCCTTTTTCCAAGTCTTGAGCCAAAACATTTCTAAATATAAACGTTTGTTGTTTAAACGAGTTTCCAATTTTAGAATAGCCTTCAAAACGGCTCTCCACTCTATCAGTAGCAGCTAATTGCTTTCATGAATATTACAGTTTCTAATTTTTTACGAATATCCAAAGTAATCGACAGAGCGGACTCAAGCGATTGCGATTGCCCCGATAAAACGTTGTGGCGGTTGTGTTATAACTAGAGAACGGATGCAATTTCCATAAAACGCAATCGGCAATTGGAATTGTGTATAACGTCGCACAGTACATCCCGGCGTAATTCAATGAAGTACTTGTTTGACTTACTCGGCCACCTGGTCTCGCCGCGATAACAATGGACAACTCAGCTATTGTATTCGGAGAATATAGTGTTTTTTAAAGTGTTTTCATGAGCGTAGATAGAAGCGGGGTTTTTATAATGTATTTTATTTATTAGTTTATATTTCGTAAGATAAATAAAGTGCTGTGAGTAAGTTTCTTGTTTTCATAGTTTTAACTGTTAATTACATCGTAATTTTTGTGATAGATCCTGTTTAATATCGTTTGATTGAATCTATTTCTACCAATTATTTCGACGTAAGAGTGTGCATTGAATTTCGTTCAGTTTCAATAACTTACGCACACATTTTTAGTTTTCATTTATTTAGATCTAGAGCATTGTTTAAGTTACTTTTTCAGACATGATATGGAAGAATGTCGAGAACGGCATTGTAGAACAATGGCGAGTTGGATTGACGGTCATACTGATTGTATGTCCATTGTCAGTGATTCCGAAATTTAAAAATTCGTCACTTAGGATCGCAAACACATCTGAACTCTGTAAAACTTCTATGGCGCCTAATATTCCATTAAATAAACTTAGCAATCCCACTTTAAAAATATTTCTTCAAAAATATACTGGTCGAAATGTTCCTGATGAATCAACTTTACGCAAATATGATGTTTCTAGGTGCTATACGAGAACAGTAGAACGCATTAGAAGCCATCTTTTAAATCAATACATATGGATAAGCGCCGACGAAACGGTGGATATGTTAGGACGCTGTGTGGTAAATGTTGTAGCTGGTGTACTACATCCAACTATTCCCTATAACTCATATGTAATAGCAACAAGTGTTATAAATAGAGTTCATGCGGAAACAGTTGCTGAAACAATTAAGGAGAATATGCAAAAAATGCTTTACTCGGACGCCACGTACAAAGAAAATGTACTTTTATTAGTCAGTGATAGTGCTGCGTATATGTTAAAAATAGGCAGACTATTGAAGAAAACATATCCTAATATAATGCAAATTACTTGTGAAGCACATGCTCTCCACAGAATCTGTGAATATATCAGAGACACTTTTCCGGAAGTTGATAGACTTGTATCAGCTTTTAAAAAAGTTTTCAGAAAAGCACCATTGAGAGTAGCTCTTTTCAGGGAAAAATTTCCATCTCTGTCACTGCCTCCCACTCCAGTAATAACTAGATGGGGAACATGGCTGGAAGCTACTAGTTATTATGCTGAGAATTTCGATAGTCTAAAACATTTCGTAACACTGCTAAAGGAGGATGGTAGAAGTATTGGTGAGTGCAAGGAGCTCACACAAATCCCAAATTTAAAAAATCAGTTGTACTTTCTTCACGATCACTTTGGAAAACTGCCAAAACTAATCACTTATTTTGAAAATCGAAATCTCAAATTAAATGACGGATTAACCACATTAGATGTGGCTGTTAATAATTTGAAAAGTATTCCAAGTGACTTCGGATGTGGCCTTTGGCAAAAGTTTGAAGCAATTCTTAATAGAAATCCAGATTTAATTACATTGCAGCAATTATGTATGAAGACAATTACATAAAATCTAACGGCTAAATATGAAGAAATAAAAGAATATTTCCAGTATGCACCTATAACCAGTTGCGATGTAGAAAGGACGTTTTCTATTTATAAGGATGTACTTAATTCAAAGAGAACAAAATTGACAGAAGTAAACCTTGAGAAACTATTGCTAGTCAATATTAATAGTCCTTTACTCAACTTGAACGACAAAATGAACAAATAAAAATGTTCCAATTATAGAAATAAAATTAAAAACTTTAAAAATACAACTTTTCAACAAATACATATGTATTTCGTAATTTTATAGATCACCACCCGTTTGTTTTCCAATTATATAAATAAAATTAATCAATAAATATGTATTTCGTAATTTTAGATAGATAGATCACCACCCGTATGTTTTCCAATTATATAAATAAAATTAAAAACTTTATAAATACAACTTTTCAACAAATACATATGTATTTCGTAATTTTATAGATCACCACCCGTTCGTTTTCCAATTATATAAATAAAATTAAATATTTTAGAAATACAGCCTTTTGCCAGTACTGCACTGGGCTTTGCGTCATGTGGTAAGCGTGTCCGTTCTCTAGTTATAACAGCCCCACTATTTGCTTGCTCGATTGCATTCTTCGAGCAGGTGTTGTTATTTCCGTCGTTATTGTGTCTATTCATTCATAAATTCTATTTTAACAGTGGCGTCTAAGACGGAATATACATTTATATATTATTTCATTAGACTTCGTTCTAATAATCGCTTAAAAAATTATATCCGCTAATTTCTTAAGTGTATTCTCGTGTTTACATACTATTATACATGCATATACATATAAGTATGTATTGTTGTTGAGATTGTATATTTTCTATTCTCTTCTATAAGGGATTGTTTCTGGTTTCGTTTCTTTCATTGTTATTTGCTTACAAATTTTAGTATTTAAATAAATCCGTTTTATATTGTTATATTGTATATTTATCCTATAATTTTTATAAATATTATGTTTAATTTAATACGTTATTTTTGGAGTAGTTTTCGTTTCTTCTTTTTAGTCCATTTCTTTCTGTTCTTAGTATTTCCCTTTATTTTCATTAGTTAGAAGCAGCATTCTTCTATTCGCAACACTTGAATGAATTAAAAAAAACTTTGTTTTTTGTCTTCAAGATGATACGCAAAGCATTTCTAATTGTAAACACCTGATACAAATTGAAAATTTACATAACCAGCTAAATGTTATGAAAGCTAATTTCCAGTGTCTTACAGATAAGATTACTTACATGCAAAATCAAGATATTAACCTAAACGAGGCGATAGTTAACTTAGAAACCATTATCGATCGAATGAAGAGTATGCCTTCTGAATTTGGAAACAAAAAGTTGATGTCATATTTAGTAAAAATCCAGATTTGAATATATTATATCAATTCTGCACAGAGCCGATTGAAAAATCTATACATTCGAAGTATGGTGCACTTTTGCAACATTTTAATCCGCACCCATCGCCAGTTGTGATGTGACGGACATTTTCTATTTTTAAAGACGTTTCGACATCTAACATCTTAACACAGGAACACCTTGAACAAATTTTAGTTGTTCATAGTAATGTTTTACACTTTCAAGTTTTCACAGAAAATATATAGTTTTGAGTTTTGTTCTTTGTAAATTATTTTTATTTAAAATTCGATACGCAATTCGCTTGTCAGCATTACTTTTGTTTCAGCAGTAGTTGCTGTCGGTTACTAAACCGTTTATTACATTCGCTCTGTTGTGCATTGACAGATACATATTAACTGTAGATATAGGTATATGCCACTTATACAGCTTGCCACAAGTATCAAATTGTTCGAAACTCACGGATCGCTTACAGAAACAAACCTATTGTGAATACAAGGCAGACGTCTATGGGCTATGAATCATCAATCGCTCGAGTCCGCTCTCTGATAGTCAAGTCTTAGATTGCTTGCAAATTACGTTTCGTGTTTGCAATCGATTACCCAAGATTTACTTAAAAGTAGTATATCTATTCAAGTATTTGTGATTCAAATTAATACAAATATGTTAAAAACATATACAGGGTGTCATTTTGAAAACGTACCACCCTCTATATTTCGGCCCCTATATAAATTCCAAAAATATGCAAAAACACGTCAAACTTATTTTTAAGGGGGACATTTTGTAGGCTGGTTTTCAATTAAATTACATCAACCCTCTAGCGGGGGTGGACATAACCTCTAAAAATTTAAATGGAAATGGGGGTTGAGTGATACCTCATTTTAAAGGTCGTTTAACCCGCTTTCCAAAAATGCTAAATTCTTGTCCTTTATTTTTAATACTTTTGAAGAAATCAAGTCAAACCTTGAACATACAAGTATCAAGTGTTTTGCAATAAAACATTAAAAAACTAATAAAAAGTAACTTATTTTATAAAATTTTCGAAATGTTGTCCATTATTTTCTAAACAGTGATAAAGTCTACTCTCAAACTCCTCTCTAACATTTCGAAACACTTCTGCCTGAAGTTCTCTACATGTAGCTGTTATTCTTCTCTTTAAATCTTGCAAATCTCGAGGCGGTGTTTTATAAACAATCGACTTTAGATGCCCCCATAGGAAGAAATCTAGAGGCGATAAGTCGGGTGATCGTGGTGGCCATTCTATTGCTCCTCTTCGACCAATCCATCTGCCAGGAAATCTATCATTTAGCCACTGTCTAACTGGAAGATAGTAGTGTGTTGGAGCTCCATCTTGTTGGAAGTGTAGAAGATCTTCTTACAAAACCATGTTACCAGCCGCGTCAATTTGATTTTCCAAACTAGTTGTTATTAAGGGGTCTATTATTTTTTCAAGCAAATTTAAGTAGAGCTCACCAGTTAGATTTCCTTCAATGAATGAAGGTCCAATAATAGTATTCCCAAGGATACCAGCCCAAACGTTCACTTTTTCTGGATACTGTGTGTGACCTTCCCTAAAAAGTCGCGGATTTTCATCGCTCCAGTAGCGACAATTTTGCTTGTTAACATGCCCATTAAGAAAAAAAGTACACTCATCAGTAAAGCAAATATTGTGCAAGATATTTTGGTTTTCATTTATAAAATCCGTCATTGTTTCACAAAATTCAATCCTTCTGTCGAAATCGTCGTCAAAAAGCTGTTGTAGAATTTGCATTTTATAGGGGTGAAACTTATTTAACTTTAGTGCTTTCCTTACTGTTTCGTGAGACATTCCTACTTGGTGTGCCACAATGCGAAGTAATGTGGAGGGTTCTGCAGTAAAGGTGCCTAATACTTCTATTTGTGCTGCTTCATCCAAGACACGGCTAATATTTCTTTTTTTGTTAGCAACGGAATCAGTTTCACTAAACTCAGCGACTAATTGTAGAACATACTTATGATTTAAATTACTATTCGGATACCTTTCATTAAACATTCTTGACGTTCTTCTTGTGCATCTTCCACATTCCCCATAAATAAGAATAATTTCAATTCTTTGTTGAAGTGTAAACACCATTTTTTAAAATAATGTAATAAAATCGCAACTTTTACCTCGCAAAACTAATTTTACAATCAAGTAATTTTTTCTAAAATAAATGGAGTGACAAATAAAGAAAAATTTGACAAGAATGTCAAGAATGCTTAAACCAGGGCTCTTTTTTTTCTACGTTAAACTACCTGTACGACTATCACAAGTACTGGTTTAGGTAAATCACATTCTTTCCAATAATAATGTTTAACTGAATAGTATGCGTCTTTATTATTTCGTTGGATATTAGAAGTAAAAATAGTTTAAAAATTTAACGTTATGTAATACCTCAATTTCATTTATTTTATTAAAGCAATATCACAAAGTGTTTTTGATACCTAAACTTCTTTACAGTTTTCACCAAGTATCTCGCGAACTGCTAAAAAGAAAAGGCAAGAATTTAGCATTTTTGAAAAGCGGGTTAAACGACCTTTAAAATGAGGTACACTCAACCCCCATTTGCATTTAAATTTTTAGAGGTTATGTCCACCCCCGCTAGAGGGTTGATGTAATTTAATTAAAAACAAGCCTACAAAATGTCCCCCTTAAAAATAAGTTTGACGTGTTTTTGCATATTTTTGGAATTTCTATAGGGGCCGAAATATAGAGGGTGGTACGTTTTCAAAATGACACCCTGTAGACTTTATTAACAGGTTAACTGCCAAGACATTTTTCAAAACTTTGCCTAAAATGATGAACTTAAAAACAATGTCCAGTGGCGGCTCTTGATGACGTACGATGTGAGCTGCTGCACGGATGAGACTACTTCGAACTATTTCGGAAGATTTCGGTACGGTTACTTGCTTCTCTGTATATATGAAAGCTTAAGCGAAGCAGTCTCATCCGTGCAGCAGCTCACATCGTACGTCATCAAGAGCCGCCACTGCTATACATGCACATAAAGATGTTTTACATTTATATTTGAAACTTTCATTTTTTTTCGCCAAAATTTTGGAAGAAAAACAAGATCGGTCATAATGACTGCCGTGGCGTATCAGGCGTAAATAAGCCCCAATCGCCAAGCGGTCGCGTGCAAGCGGATGTTATAACTAGAGACCGGACGCATCGAACCGAAATTACGATGGACCATATAAATAGTCGGTAACATCGCTAGTACAACACGCAGTTGAATAAGCACTATTCATTCGGTTAACCGTACATCTGTTTTTTGTCGTTGAATTACTTCAATATTACACTCAAATTCCTTTCTTCATGGGCATAGATAGAAGTGTGAGGAGTTTTTATAATTTATTTTATTTATTAGTTTATATTTCGAAAGATCCACAACCTGTTTCATGCATTTTCCATTTCTGTAATTAATAAATAAAGGAAGTTCCATTTCAGCAGGACGCAAATTCATGTATTTTTGACATGTGATATAAAACGTTTCTGGTACTACAAATGAACGTCTCGTTTTAGTTTTAGAATCTGGAATATCAATTATCAAGGATTTTCCCGTGTCCTGAATGTGTTCCATTTTTATATTTCTAAGTTCTTGTTTACGGCAAGCCCCGCTTAATCCAATAATGAGGATAACCTGAAAACAAAAAACACAAAAACTCATTTTTATGTGTGTACAATATTTTAATTCTTTACCTTTGACAACAAATGTTTATCGTCTGGGGCATCTTTCAGAAACCTATTAATTTGTTCTGTAGAAAGAATTTTCGATTTTTTACTTCTAAATCCATCCGATTTCCGCTTCAGTAGGGCGATTAGTTTTGGATAATCTGCTATGTTAATGTTATTATTAATGTTTAGTGTAGTTTTTAGCATCGAATAAATGGCCCATAGAGAAGATGGCTTCATAGTTTTTGATAATTCTTCAAAATACGCAAGTAAAACATTCTCCGAAAAGGATTTAACGTTATGCTTGTGTCGCCAATCCATAAATTTTTTATAGGTAATTTCGTACCTTTCTTTGGATTTTAGCGGTAACAAATTATGTGTGGCAGCTTGAGCTTTTTCTAAAATCTCCAGTGGAGTGCTCATAATTTCATATATTTCACTACTATCAGACATATTCGTATATGAAGTTGAGAAAATGTTCGGATACAATAATATTTTGTTAAAGAAATTGACAATATAAATGACGTGGCATTTATTTCCATAGCATGTTACTTAAGAAAACGTGTCCTATTTTTAAAGAAATTGCATAATGTGCTGCCTACATTTAGGGGCCTCACTCTTTTAATCCAAAATATATCTCGCTACTGCTAAAAGTTTTTATGTTTTTCAATTGACTAAATTTGTGTAAATAGACCTAATAAAGTTTTACGCAGATAAAAATTTGATTGCAATTTTATTAAATCAAGAAGTTTAAGTTTTCTTCTCAAAACGCACGTGTATGTTATGAGATCTCATTACGTGCATGTTATTGTTAAATGTCATTTACAAGGAATGTTGACAGTGCGATTTTTGACGTTTACAGACATGGGCGTAGAAAAAAGTATTTATGTACATATTTATTTCACATTTATATAAGAAGGCGATCACTCGTTGCATGTTGCTAGTCGTCTAATTGTCTCCCTCCATTCCGAGTTCTTATATAGGTATATAGCTCATTCGAGAGCCTTCCAGTAGCTCTTTTCTAGGAGGTCCGGGAGACTTGATGACTTATTCGAAGCGTGATACCGCTCGTCTGACGTATCGTCGGATGACTCATATCACAGTATTTTTATACCTCTTGTAGAATTGCACGATATATCTCTTGTTAGCTGACGGCACAAGATTGTGGCTATCTCGCGGGAACGAGTCTAAAGACATCACTTCATAACTACACTGAGGAGATCCCTAGATCGAAACACATGTAACCGTATGTTGAAATGACCATTGATAAATACGTTGTGTATGTCCACGTATACAGATACATACAGGGTGTCATTTTGAAAACGTACCACCCTCTATATTTCGGCCCCTATATAAATTCCAAAAATATGCAAAAACACGTCAAACTTATTTTTAAGGGGGACATTTTGTAGGCTGGTTTTCAATTAAATTACATCAACCCTCTAGCGGGGGTGGACATAACCTCTAAAAATTTAAATGGAAATGGGGGTTGAGTGATACCTCATTTTAAAGGTCGTTTAACCCGCTTTCCAAAAATGCTAAATTCTTGTCCTTTATTTTTAATACTTTTGAAGAAATCAAGTCAAACCTTGAACATACAAGTATCAAGTGTTTTGCAATAAAACATTAAAAAACTAATAAAAAGTAACTTATTTTATAAAATTTTCGAAATGTTGTCCATTATTTTCTAAACAGTGATAAAGTCTACTCTCAAACTCCTCTCTAACATTTCGAAACACTTCTGCCTGAAGTTCTCTACATGTAGCTGTTATTCTTCTCTTTAAATCTTGCAAATCTCGAGGCGGTGTTTTATAAACAATCGACTTTAGATGCCCCCATAGGAAGAAATCTAGAGGCGATAAGTCGGGTGATCGTGGTGGCCATTCTATTGCTCCTCTTCGACCAATCCATCTGCCAGGAAATCTATCATTTAGCCACTGTCTAACTGGAAGATAGTAGTGTGTTGGAGCTCCATCTTGTTGGAAGTGTAGAAGATCTTCTTACAAAACCATGTTACCAGCCGCGTCAATTTGATTTTCCAAACTAGTTGTTATTAAGGGGTCTATTATTTTTTCAAGCAAATTTAAGTAGAGCTCACCAGTTAGATTTCCTTCAATGAATGAAGGTCCAATAATAGTATTCCCAAGGATACCAGCCCAAACGTTCACTTTTTCTGGATACTGTGTGTGACCTTCCCTAAAAAGTCGCGGATTTTCATCGCTCCAGTAGCGACAATTTTGCTTGTTAACATGCCCATTAAGAAAAAAAGTACACTCATCAGTAAAGCAAATATTGTGCAAGATATTTTGGTTTTCATTTATAAAATCCGTCATTGTTTCACAAAATTCAATCCTTCTGTCGAAATCGTCGTCAAAAAGCTGTTGTAGAATTTGCATTTTATAGGGGTGAAACTTATTTAACTTTAGTGCTTTCCTTACTGTTTCGTGAGACATTCCTACTTGGTGTGCCACAATGCGAAGTAATGTGGAGGGTTCTGCAGTAAAGGTGCCTAATACTTCTATTTGTGCTGCTTCATCCAAGACACGGCTAATATTTCTTTTTTTGTTAGCAACGGAATCAGTTTCACTAAACTCAGCGACTAATTGTAGAACATACTTATGATTTAAATTACTATTCGGATACCTTTCATTAAACATTCTTGACGTTCTTCTTGTGCATCTTCCACATTCCCCATAAATAAGAATAATTTCAATTCTTTGTTGAAGTGTAAACACCATTTTTTAAAATAATGTAATAAAATCGCAACTTTTACCTCGCAAAACTAATTTTACAATCAAGTAATTTTTTCTAAAATAAATGGAGTGACAAATAAAGAAAAATTTGACAAGAATGTCAAGAATGCTTAAACCAGGGCTCTTTTTTTTCTACGTTAAACTACCTGTACGACTATCACAAGTACTGGTTTAGGTAAATCACATTCTTTCCAATAATAATGTTTAACTGAATAGTATGCGTCTTTATTATTTCGTTGGATATTAGAAGTAAAAATAGTTTAAAAATTTAACGTTATGTAATACCTCAATTTCATTTATTTTATTAAAGCAATATCACAAAGTGTTTTTGATACCTAAACTTCTTTACAGTTTTCACCAAGTATCTCGCGAACTGCTAAAAAGAAAAGGCAAGAATTTAGCATTTTTGAAAAGCGGGTTAAACGACCTTTAAAATGAGGTACACTCAACCCCCATTTGCATTTAAATTTTTAGAGGTTATGTCCACCCCCGCTAGAGGGTTGATGTAATTTAATTAAAAACAAGCCTACAAAATGTCCCCCTTAAAAATAAGTTTGACGTGTTTTTGCATATTTTTGGAATTTCTATAGGGGCCGAAATATAGAGGGTGGTACGTTTTCAAAATGACACCCTGTATAGTAAATATTAAAAAGTGAAGATTTGAACCGTAGTTTTATTTCTATTTTAAATTATGTATCTTTATCAAGTAAAAGCCGAATCAATTCAGTTACGTTGTTTAATTGCCACTCCTCGTATGTAGAGGTTTAAAAGAAACCGAGAAAATACAATGAAAACTGTGGAGTCAACATTTGATTATCACCATCTTGAAATACGTAATATTTACGCATTAGACGGATAAAGAGGAAATTGGTGTGCAATTGACGTTTCGTTAAAAACAATCCACGCGCGAAAACAAGCGCTGCACACAAATTGATGCTTAATATCGATCTATTAATAAAATCATGAAGCGGGAATCCGACACACGATTCTTCGGCATGCGTCTGACAGAATCAATTTACCTTTATTTCCCGGCAGAATGGGGCGAGCGCGCAAAAAAAAAGGGAAAAATAAAATAGAAAGAAATAAGGAGGCAGGAGAAGCAGTCCTTTGATGTGGCATTTCAGGTGTGCTTTAATTTCAGTATTTCATTTCGGACGTTGTTTTTGTCGTTGCGGCAGCAGCGTAGCTTTATGCGGGGTATACGGGAACAAGAAAAGAAGACGTGCAGGAGAAAAGTTTTCTTTTGGTCAATGTTATTACCTACTACTATTAGTACTGTTGGCTGCTGCTGTTTCTAGCTATACTATATTCGATGGTCAGAGAAAAACTTTTATCCAGTATACACACACACACTCACACACTCTCGGCACGAAATCCCTGAAACTTTGTTCTTAGTTCGTTTGCCCCGAGGATTGTGTGAGACGAAGATGGGTGGCGATGGTGGCGGCCGTAGTAGCGTAGTGATGGGTGGCGGGGTCAGGCTGGAGCGGCAGTGGCGACCTCTTCTCTGCTCCGCGAAGAGAAAGGTAAATATACAGACCAAGACAAAGAATGACAAAGAAAGCTTTGTGAACGAGATTTGCTCGACGAGAATCTCTCTCTGGAAACATAGCTGCGGTATCTTAAATAATCCGAATTGAGTAGCAGTTGTAGCGGTTCTTTCCGCTTTTAATTTTGGCGGAGAGAGAAAGAGAGGATGAGAAAAAAGAGGCCGAAAGAAAAACACACGAAAGTAAGGACGTATATCGCTATGTGTACAAAGTAATCTCCTTTTTTCCTGAGCTTATTCTTTTAATAGAAGGAATCTTTTATGTTTATAATAAAGTTGGATTAATAATAACTTGGTGCTATTTAAGCTATTTTACACAGTAATAATTCACTAAGAAGGATCATTTAAACAAAAAGAAATTAAAAATTTGCCTCCTAATTTTTTAAATAGAAATAAAAATAATAGTTAAAACCTTCATTTTATTGATATTAGCGCGTAAAATGACAATTGTTTCGCCAACACAGTGGCTTCGTCAGACACTTAGAGCACATTACGATTTAACATCGGTATACATAAATACGAGGGATACTGCTAAAATTCGCGGAATCAAGTAGGGGAAAGCGGGGCAAAGTCACGTTAAAAATATTAGAAACCAAGAAAAATTTAAATAGATCGAGTAGTCCATAGATGATGTTATGCTGTATCATAAAAAAGAACCAAAAATGGAAAGAATACTAAAACATGAAAGCAAATTTTATATATTTAAGATATTGCAATTTTCTCATTCTGCCCTTCAGGTGGGGCGGAATGAGTTTTATGTTGATAATAATACAAAGGTATTTTTAATATTATAAAATATTATTAAAAATCTGCTGTGAAGAACACAAATACAGGTTCACTATTAATATTTTTGTGAACCTGTATTTGTGTTCTTCACACCAGATTTTTAATAATATTTTATATTATTAAAAATACCTTTGTATTATACAAAATTGGTGGGGTTTACCTACTCATGTATGTTTCAATTATTCTGATACATTACACATGCGGTTAGTCCGTAGTATGAGTGAAGGCACAAACAAAATGCTTCTAGAGAGATGGCTGTGCCACCTTTGGAAGGGCGTCGTTACTTCACATTGGTTATGTGGACGGGGCGAGGTACTTCGGCTGTCTAACAACAGGCAGCGCTGAATTTACTTCTACGCTCGGTTTGGATAATTTCTGTGATGTGGCGATGTGGTTCTTTTTTGTGAATGTGTCTGAAGATATCCTTTCTCCAGCAGGGGTGTACCGATGAGCCTGTAGAAAGGCGAAATACGTATCTACGTCTCTGGGGAGGGATATGTTCGGACACGTTCACAAAAATATTAATAGTGAACCTGTATTTGTGTTTTTCACACCAGATTTTTAATAATATTTTATGTTGATAAAGTTAGTTAATAGTTGTAAATAATATAAACAGTAAGAAAAATATATTTATCAAATGTTTCCTAAGTAAGCGACACATAATTTACATACAAAATGAGTTAATAGTGGTAAATAAACAGTAATGAAAAATATTTATTACAATATGTTTCCTTTGTTAAGTGACACACAGTTCACACCCAAAAACGGATTCATCGTCGTCACTGTCTACATCGGAACAGGAGTTGTGTGCCCATTTGTGGCAGAATGAGCAGGATATCCATCCTTCAGTAGACTTTGAATAGATGTCCAGACAATATAAGCATTCTGCATCCTGTTCATTATCTGTATCGGAAGAATCAGATTCTTTTCTAGATGTACACATTTCCTTTCTTGGCACTCCTTTCTCTTTTAATATATTTTTTAACTTCTGTGTCATGACATTATTTTTTCCCTTCAACGACACTTTTCTTTTAGCCCACTCTACTTTGTTAGCATCTTTAATGTTGCGTTTTTTTTGGCTTCCTTCAATTATTTTTCTACATCTTTCTTGTGCGTGCATGTCCGTCAAAGAGCAACATCTTGAAAATTTCTTTGTAGATTTCGAAAAAGTTATGAACTTTTTAAACCAGGTCAAAAAATCCAGTGACAGAGGCCAAAGTTTCCGTTTGACCTCTCTCACTGGACGTGATTACTCCAACTAGCCGCTTTCCTTTTGTTGCCAATATTTTAGAATGAGCCTTAGGATTAACTGTGATTCCGCTTTCATCGCAGTTGAAAATATTGTCGGCCGTTAATTTATATTTATCAATACATTCAGTCAGCAACGTATGAAACTGAGTAACAGCTACGTGGCTAAAACCCATCGTATGAGCTCCGGAGGTGGCCTCTGATGTACGTATACTAATATCAGGATGTCTCCTTAATAAACCAGTCATCCAGTTCACGAAAATCACAGTCAAAACTAGACCTTAAGGGGCAGAATGACATGTCGGGGCAGAACGAGACACATCTCATTCTGCCCCGTCCTATTCCGCCCCAGACGCACAGTTTGTTTAAACATACAATTGTGAGGTTATGCGATGTTATTTTCTAACTACGTTTATATTACTCTAATGAGCGTTTATAACTTTGCATACCATCCAATTTTCAATCAACTGCAATTAACAGAATATTACTTACCTTAAACTGAAAACATAGGAAATTTATAAAAATTACTCAAGAAAATAAGAAAAATTTGAGAACATAACATATACTGTATAAGTATGGACAACAACTAACTCGAACAAACGGGTAGTACAGACGATGTTCTTTCACCGCACGCCGTTAGTTTAAGTACATAAATCATTGAAATATCAACACATCTCATTCCACCCCGCCCGTTCGGTCCACCCCGCCTTCCCCTACTCCTTGAATTGCCAGCATTCCACAATTATCATATTCGTAAAATTTGACATTTTTAACCTTAATTCAGTTAACAGTTCGATTTAAAACCGAACAGTTTTGTCCCAACAAAATTTAACAAAGTAATACTTGTCAAAAATGGAAATTTTGCATCGTGATTTTTGACTGATGATTTTATACGATTTTCGATACGGTTTGACACCAAAGCAATGTGTGGAAAAGCTTAGTTCGGTATTTGGGAATGAATCACCATCCAAAACTATGGTTTACAAGTGGTTCCCAGAATTCAAGCATGGAAGACCAACGTTTGGTGACGATCTTCGAGAAGGGCGTCCATGTACCTCTGTTGTTGCGAAAAATATCGATGCTGTGCGTGAAATGATTTTATCAGATCGACATGTGACATACAGTGAGATAGAGGCGTCCTTAGGCATTGCGACGAAACAAATACATACGATTTTGCACGATCATTTACATGTCAGGAAGCTTTCCAGTCGTTGGATCTCTCAAAATTTAAAAGACGAGCAAAAATAGGCACGTGTCAAGTGGTGTAAGGAAATACAAAGGTATTTTTAATGATCTAAAATATTATTAAAAATCTGGTGTGAAGAACACAAATACAGGTTCACTATTAATATTTTTTGTGAACGTGTCCGAACATATCCCTCCCCAGAGACGTAGATACGTATTTCGCCTTTCTACAGGCTCGTCGGTACGCCCCTGCTGGAGAAAGGATATTCTCAGACACATTCACAAAAAAGAACCACATCGCCACATCACCGAAATTATCCAGACTGTACAGTGCTGTAAGGAAATGTTAAAAAAATTTGATTGTGGTCGTTGAAATTCTGTATATAACATTGTAAGAGGTGGCGAATCCTGGATATATTCATATGAGTCTCAAACTAAACAGCAATCGACTGTATGTGTGTTTCAAAATGAACCTAAACCAACAAAAGTGATGCGGTCACGGAGCGTTTCGAAAGGAATGATTGCTTGTTTCTTGGGAAAAACGGGTCATGTTGCAACTGTTAGAGGATCGACGAACAGTTAATGCTCACTGGTATACGTCAATTTGTTTGCCGGAAGTTATCGATAAAGTCAGAAAAAACAACATAAACCGACGAATTGTTCATCATGACAATGCAAACGCTCACACAGCACGACAAACTGGCGAGTATTTGATCAACAGGAACATTGAGTTAATGACTCATTGCCCATATTCGCCCGATTCAGTGCCCAATGACTTCTTCTTATTCCGAAACATCAAAAATAAAATGCGTGGAAAGCGGTTTTCATCGCTTGAAGAGGCTGTTGAAGAATTTAAATCACTGGCTTTGGAGACACCTCTCTCAGAATGGAAAAAGTGTTTTGAAGATTGGTTTTATAGGATATAAAAGTGTATAAAAGGGGAGTATTTTTTGAAACAGTAAAGCGATTTACATAGCGTAATTTGTTTTATTTCACAATTCTCTGCGAATTTTAGCAGTGGCCCTCGTATGCTGTTTTTAGCTCTTCTAGCGTTCTTGGTGGAACTTGTTTGATTCGTAGTGCCCCCTCAATGTCGTCCCAGACACGCTCTATTGGATTCATGTCCATGATTCTAGCTGGCCGCTCCAAAACACGTATGTCAACCTCATTTCAGTAATTTTGTACAATGTTAGCGATGTGGGGGCGAGCGTTATCATACATTAAACGAAAATTCGGGTCTATGTAAGGTGCAAATGGAACCACAAGTGTCTCTAAGATAATCCTAATCTGCGGTCATAGAGCCATCATGAGTAACCTCCAACTCCGTCTTGGCCTCGGAAGATAAACCTCCCCTATCATAATCGAACCACCAAGTTGAACTGACGGAAGCGCTCACCATCTCGTCTATATACTGAAAGGTGTCTATATTATTAGAACACGCAATAGCTAGACCCGTCTCTGAACAGAATGTCTTCAGTCTTCAGCAATCCAATCACTATGATCTCTCATAAATTGTAGTCTGTGAACTTGGTGTTCTCTGCCTTTAGCCGGTATTCTTGTACGTATTCCTTGTTTTTGAAGTCGGTTCCTTACCGTCTGAGACGTATCATTTACATTTCTAACGGTAAGCAGCTCGTGTTTTATCTGTCTTGCAAAGCAATGCCTTATTCGCAAGGCTGTAAGTCGTAAAAAGCGATCGTCTATGACCGTATTAGTAGACCACTTTCTACCATTTACTGGTCTCCTGTTATATCCCCTAGTTTCCCTATACCTGCACACGTTTCGAAATTAGCCGTGACTGAAGAACGAAACCAAGTGGGTCAAGACTACATCAGAGATCTTACTGAGTCTGCCTAGGTGAATGGCAACCGTAATACCCGAGGCAAAAAAACTCATTATTAGTTTCCGTTAATTAAATTCTGTGCGTTGGTGTTAGTTTTTCAATTTTTATGTTCGTCAAGTTCCGATCTTTGGCTTTTCATTTGCATTTTGTTCTATTTTTAATGTGTTTGTGAACTACTTAGTTATAGAAGATAAAATTTTGGAGAAATAAAATTTTTCGAAAATTCAATAATTTTTTTGCGGAGTGTATTTTACATGTCCTTTAATGCATTATTTGCGTTGTATTTTATTATTTAATAAGGTAATTGAACTAATAATATACCAAGAACTATGTTAACTGATCGACGAGGTTAAAGAATAATTTCAGAAATCATAATTCAATTTGAGATCATATCGTAACTTTCGGAAATGAACAGTGAAACTTTTAAATCCTCTAAGAATTGCAGAATTGGACTAGGACGAGTTCGGTTCTGTTTGTCCTTTTACGTTTAAAATAAGAAAGTTGGGAGTAGGACGGAGCGGAGTTGCCTTTGCCGTCGTTATACTGGAGTCCGGTCGGAACTTGCCGACGGTATTTCTCGGGGCGCGACCGTCTAACTTTGATAAGTTTTCTTCGCTCGCAGTGCGATGCGATGTGATGCGATGGGCGACAGGGTTGAGTTCATACCGCTCCTGGTGGTGGTGGTGTTGGAACGGTGGGCTACTCTGAACAACCCCACACTCGCTTTCTATCCTCATGCCGGCGGACACCGGTCATTTTTCTCTCGCTTTCAATCTACGCAGTCTAACCTCTCATTCTCTCTCGACAGATTTTCTTGTTTTTCTTTTTTTTTTTTTTTTTCTTTTCTACTATTTCGTTCTGCCCGGGAAAAAGTTCCTACTCGAAAAGTATAAATAAATACTGATTGTAAATATAAAGCTTTCGATGTTACGTGTTTTTTGCTGAAGACGTTAATATTTTATAAAACTTACACGTTTATAAAGGTGAATCAATCAAAAGTTTGACTGTTGTTTCAAATGAGGAACATTGTTATATTTTACTAGTACGAAAGGAACGAGATATTGTATTTATTTATTAATTTTTAATTAGTATTATATTTAACTCTAACAGTACATTTTTGATTATCCTGATTAATTAATGCAGACCTTAATCCGTATAAGCGAAATCCGTATAATCCAATTCGCTCTCAAGGTCTCAAAAAGCGTTGTTATACATAAATAACAATTTTTTTAAATTACACTTATAATCTCTTCTCTTTCATATAAAAGCCGAAAAACTCCAAGTATTTATGAATTGATATACAGGGTGAGTCGTGAAGAATCGACGAAACTGTAGGAGTGTATTCTACAGGTGAAAGTAATGTAAAAAAACTCAAATGTTGCTATTCGATTTTTATTTGTTTTCGAGTTATAGCGTAATTAAAAATAAACAAAATTTTATACATTGAAGTTTTTGTATTTTATTGGTATTATCGTTCTTTATAATATATTTTCAAAAATACCGCCATTCATTTCAAAACATTTTTTACATCGTCTACCAAGGGCGCTGGTTGCGTTCCTGATTGCGTCAGGTTGATGTTTGATATTGTCAGCAGCATTCATAATCCGTTGAATTAGTGCTTCACGAGTGTCCACTTTTACTTGATACACTTCATTTTTTAACCAGCCCCATAAACAATAATCGAGTGGCGTGAGGTCTGGGGACCTAGGAGGCCAACCAATGTGACTACCACGTCCAATCCAACTCCCTGGAAACCTTTCAGCCAAATGTTGTCTGACTGCACGAGCGTAATGTGCAGGCGCTCCATCGTGCTGATAGAAGAATTGGATTCTGATGTTTATGGGAACATCCTCTAGCAGTCCGTGCAGCTCATTTTCTAAAAAAAATGTAAATAGGTGTTTGCCGTGAGGCGATTCTTAAAAATGTAAGGACCAATTAAAAAACCATCGATCATACCACACCACACGTTTACCGAAAATTTATGTTGAAAGTTACTTTCGACTGTTGCGTGTGGATTTTCGTCTGACCATACATGCTGGTTATGACAATTGTTAATACCGTCACGGGTGAATGTCGCTTCATCCGTAAACAGTATACACGATACAAAACGAGGATTATCATTTATCCATCGACAAAATTCCATACGTCTACGATTATCATCTCGTTGTAGGTGCTGTACTCTTTGTACATGGTACGGACGTAATATATGCTCGTGGAGTGTTTTTATCACCCTTGTTTGTGGAATGCCTAATTGAATACTAATTCTCCGTGAGCTGGTAGTTGCGTTTTCTTCTACTACATCCAGAATATCTTCTACTTCTTATAATTGTTGTCGACTGCCTCGTTCAGATATTATGTTTACACTGGGAAGCTTTCCGGTCGCGCATAATGTGTTGAATACACTAATAAATACAGTTTTATTAGTATGTCTGTGATGTGGAAACCGTTGACGATATTCATTAGCAGCAGCTGTAGCATTCCCATCACAAAATCCATAAACAAACACCATATTAGCATATTCTAAATTAGAATAAGTGTGTGGCATTTTAGTTTGATACACTATAGTTGTACAAACGTCAAGTCAATGTCACAATACCCGAACACAATGTTATAATTTACTCCAAGGTATAGGGAACATTTTTTATAATGGCAGCGCCCTCACTATATCAACGATGAACTAGAGGTAGTGACATTAGACGCATTAGGCATACAAACCACTCTACACTATTTCTCGACTGCTTTCAATGTCACTACCGCTAGTTCGGAAAACCACGAACAGGTAGCTCTTCAGCTAGGAAGACTTCCCTATAATGAATTGCTACCGGGGTTTCACTGTTTTTACGAATACATACATAAACATGGTATACTAAATCTACATTTTTAATTACGCTATAACTCGAAAACAAATAAAAATCGGATAACATTTGAGTTTTTTTACATTACTTTCACCAGTAGAATACACTCCTTGAGTTTGGTCGATTCCTCACGACTCACCCTGTATATATATATATATATATATATATATATATATATAACAATTGATAAATTATTGGAGTTGTTCGGCTTTTATATGAAATATTTACAAATATCAAATTAGTATGTATGTAATTGCAAAGTAAGAGGGGATGTAAACATTGCTGTCTACAAATTACAAAGCAAATCATACGAAATTTTTAATTGAAAAATATAGACTACGTTGGGACTTGAACCCAAGTCTACAGTTTGCCGGACTGTCGCTTTTACCACTTAATAACTAAGTCGTGGCTCTCGAGACTATCTTCGTGAATCTTCTTTTCCTCGGTGATTTTTCCTTATATAGTACGCGTTCTTTCTTTCTACGAATTTCTTCCCTACTCTAAACCATTTAATTTTGTTTTAACTAATTTTCATGCTATTTAATATTTTCACCCCTGTATATTTCCCTCCATCGTGGGTGTTTTAATCTTCTTCATCTCTATACGCTGTTTCCCCGTTTTTGTATTTTTCCTTTTTGCTGTAATTTCCATATTTGAAAGTTTTAGTATTTTTAGTCTCTTTTTCTACGAATCGTGTTTGAGTTGCCAGTCTCAACCCGCGAAATTTTTACCCGGAAATGATGTCACGATCATCCTCTCCCTCTTTATTTCTCCTGGCTTGATTTTGAGGTGCCGTCCTGTCCATTCTACCGCTCGCAAGCTCTTTGGACGTCTACGTTGTCTTCATTGAGCATGCGTCTCCGCTGAGTATTCTTATTTTGACGTATTGTTTGTTTACATCATAATATTATCGTATTAATTATTTCGTTTGTATTTTCCAATGTTTGTTGACTTCTCGTCACTGATATTCTTGTGTTTCTTTTAGGTTTTTCTAGTCCTGGTTTCCCTTTTGCATGGCTTATGATTAATTTACTTGTTTAAAAATGCCCTGCATGTGTCATGTTTACGCATCTGTTTTGGCACGTTTATATTTATAACAATAGAATGAATTGAAATTACATGTGGCTACTAACGCTGTTAATGTACAAACAACTATTTAATATCCTTTTTCATATTTCTGACAGGTAACACATGTTTTATTACTTTACTTAGATATTAAGCATTTAAAAATCAAACTAACCTAAAATTTATTGACATAACATCGCTTATTTACACATCAATTCTTGGAATTAAACATCTAAAATTTTAATACTACATTTACATACGATATACGAGGTGCATTTAAAATTCACAATCTCGATCGTTTTCTTTTTAATTTTCTTTTGGTTCTCCAATTATGTTTAATTAATTTCTACGTTATTAATTCTATATTTGAATTAAATTTCATAGCAATATGTACGTCGTCGTTTAGCACTCTTTCTCCAAACCACAACCAACGCAGCGTACAAACACAAACGACAACGAAAAATACATATTGCTATGGTTTTTTCCCCAATAAATATTAAAAATTTATTTAAAAATGAATGTACTATTATTTTTGGATATCTGTGTATATCCGTATGTATTTCATGTGTCGCAAAAAAAACTTGTATTTTTGGAGGCCGCCTTGAGATGCGAAGCCACCGCGATTGATGTGGATTTTTACCTTTAGACACAGTTTAACAGTTAGACAAGTACGTTCTTTTTATTTAAAAAGTATATAATTATATATTTAAAGTAAATTCGGGTTGAATTTGATTTAATTAGTTGATGGTGTTTGTTTTTCAATTCCCGAATATTCTACGAGATTGTGCTCTCGTAATTTTGATTATATTTAATTTAATAACGTTTTCTTGTCTACGTGTCTCACATTATTTTTAATGTAAGTAAAAATATATATATATTATAAGTTGACTTATTAATTTAAAAGATTTGAATATTGTATTTCTATTGTATTAATATTGTTGTATTGAGATTTAGTCTTAATTAATTGAGATAGACGACAAAAAGTATTTTTAAAATTTCTAAGTAAAAAAAAATTTAACAGTAAAATTTTTATACGTTTGGATTTCAAGGGCAATTTTTTTTTGTTACATGTGTGCGCGCATGTAGTAGATTTTGATCGAGCTGTCAAGTTTGTTTATATTTTTATATTGTTCTCTGGGGAGAAATTAAAAATAGTCTTTGTGATTTAGTTAATTTGTTCGAAAGTCATTGAGGAAGTTTTTTAATGCACGTAGCGGTCATATTCCGTGTGTTATTTTTACCTCTAGATGTAATAAGTATATTATTACACAATCTTTATACTTTATAAAGAACAATTTTTTTTTCTTTTTTTGATTTTGTTAAATTTTCATTTAAATTTTATATTGTGAATATTATTTCTTATACCCTTCATCTTGCATTTTTAACAAGTAACTTAAAGAAATATTATAATAACTTTTCTCAAAAAAATTTTGAGTGGCGCCTAAAATACGTTTTTGTTCCACGTTTCCGATTGGAACCCTGAGAAGAAAGCAGTCCCATTTTTTGGAAATAAACCGACTGAGTATCCTAGTTGGGTAGATTAGTTGTGGGATGGTGGTGCAGTCAATTTTAAAACCACAATTCATAGCAATATGTACTGCATGTCAGCACAACTGCAAGTATAAACATGTAAGCGTTCTTTCAGTGCTAGAAAAATGTCATAGTCGGTTTGACTCAGGTAGTCGGCCGAACCATCCGGAGGGCGAACCAACCGCGGCCGAATTAGAGGGAGTCTACTGTGTTGCAGTGTACAGAATTTTTTGTCTGCCAGTGTAATTTTGGCCCTAAAAATTTGCAAATTTTTGATGAATGATGAATTTCAAGTAAATTTCTTTATTAATTTTCAGTTAGACATTTATGTGGATTCTTCATAGCCGCTAAGGTGCTATTTCGCGATATTCTTGTATATTCTTTGAATTATGCACGCTTATTTCTTTGTTTCTATTCTGTTTTGAAGTCTTTAATAGTAAATTTGATTTTGTAAACGAAAATATTTTTTTGATAGTTAATGCAGTAGATATTCGAAGAATTATATCACGTCTTGTTATGGTTAATATAGGCTACAAATGAAACATACATGCTATATACATATCTGTAACTGTAAACATGGACAATACACCTCGTATTTTCAGCATTTACTTCTGCTTAAGACACGTGTTTCTGTCATCTATAGGCGTCATCAGTCATGCTAGTGAAGCAATGTAATACAAATGATACAAATCTTTTTAAAAACAGATTTGTATCTGTATATACATTTACGCTGAAATCGCCTACAAGATATAGCAAATTTCGTCCTATAAGGTGACACTATTTAATAAGTGACATCTGACGGACGAAAGAGACTCTGCCGAAAAAGGCGACCTTTCGCTTGACCAGCTATGCTGGTACATAAGCGAAAAAATACGTATAGGTGTAGTCCATTAACACGAGCCAGATGGCGGTAAATATACAAAAATGTTTAAGTATATCAATACGTTATGCACGTATTACGCATTTGTTACAAATGAAACAGACATGCAATATACATATCTGTAACTGTAAACATGGACAATACACCTCGTATTTTCAGCATTTACTTCTGCTTAAGACACGTGTTTCTGCCATCTATAGGTGTCGTCAGTAAAGCTAGTGAAGCAATCTATACAAATGATACAAATCTTTTTAAGAACAGATTTGTATCTGTATATACATTACACTGAAATCGCCTACAAGATAAAGCAAATTTCGTCCTATAAGGTGGCACTATTTAATAAGTGACATCTGACGGACGAAAGAGACTATGTCGAAAAAGGCGACCTTTCGCTTGACTAGCTATGCTAGTACCGACGACGCCTATAGATGGCAGAAACACGTGTCTTAAGCAGAAGTAAATGCTGAAAATACGAGGTGTATTGTCGATGTTTACAGTTACAGATATGTATATTGCATGTCTGTTTCATTTGTAACAAATGCGTAATACGTGCATAACGTATTGATATATTTAAACATTTTTGTATGTTAATATAGGCCTCTAATAATAAAAATTCTTCATTTTATCAAAATTTACATTGCCTTCAAGAAAAACGCTGGTGATTTAGTTACGGTTCATGTTTAATTTAAGAGGTCATCTCTAAATATTAAACGTAAACGAAAAGAAATTAAGTACACGGAATAAGAGATGAAAGCAAAAGAAGACGAAGTAGAAGGCCCGAGTGCGCATTTCCATCATTAGAGAGTAAATACAGAAAGCCGGAGACCCTCAAGATTTTACCACAAATTAACTTTTGATACTGTTCTCGACGGAGATATAAAAAGCCCTGAAGTTAATTCCAGACACAGAGATCTTACCATAGAGAACGAACGGACAGATCTGTGCAGCGGCGCGGTGCGGCCGACCCGTCGTCGAATACATTTAAATGGAAATCTGCGAGAGCAAAAGTAACGAAGACAACCTGATATTTCCAATAAGCGATGGGTCGCCGTCGTCGTCGTCATCTTCGTTCGCCCCTCCCCGTTCAACGCTCCGCAAAGAATTAAAACTTTGCAACATTAAAATCCGTCATTTACATGAATGATTGAGTATTTGAGTTCACGCGGGCGGCCGCCTCGACAAAATCAACTTTAAAGTGGGCGGCGGAGGAAAAAGAATTAGACTGGGGTTTGAGTAGGACGAACTGTTTTCCATCGGAAGAAAATAATTTCGTTTTTGGAAGTCAGCAGCGGCAGCAATTGATTGTTCGCGATTTTGCATTTTGGTGGAGAAGAAAATTAATTTTGAACTGTTCGACTAGCGTAAGTCTTCGTAAAGTAATCGACACGAGTGAAATGTAAATATTTTTTGTTGTTTGATGTCGTCGACCTGAAAGGATTTTGAAATCCTTTTATTACCCTTACTTTATCTTAATATATTTTATTTTAATTTAATAATTGTAGAAGAGGATTTAGAAATTCAAACACTTAAGTGGAGATTATTATAATTTAATAATTAATTAGCAAGAAACAAACGATAAATCTTCTAAAGAAAAAATTAAACTTCTTTTTCTGTTTTTTTTTTTAATTAATAATGTTTATAACGGGCATATTTTGACCCTTTGCCATTTTTGGTCGTTTGGTCGATTAATTATGAAGGGATCTGTATATCGTACAATTTTGTTTATATTTGGTAATTTCGATCTTTAAAAATTTGTATAATGTTTTTCTTTTCATAAACATTTATTCCATCGTTACTTGAAATTGGAAATTTCGTTGTAGCAATTTAGAAGTATTATTTAAATTTAATTTAAATTGCGATAATTTCACGAGAATGGGTATGCAACCTTGTTTACATATAGTTTGGATTTAGTATCGTTCATATGTTTCGCAGGTAGATGGCGTTAGAATTTTCGATAAAGATGGCTGAGTTTGTATTGTAACCATTTAATTTGAGTAAATTGTAACGGATCTAGTTCGAATCTTTATTTAACCTTCAATAGATTAGCTTATGGCATTGTCTTTTGTGAATTTAATTAGAATTGTCATATGGTATTTTCTTTTTAATATTTCCTTTGTTGCATTAAAGTGTCAGAGACGTCTTGTGTCTATTTTCAGGATAATTGTCTTCTAATAAAATTCCTTATATAGAAGTAATTAAAATTCTTTATCAATTGGGTTTCGTATTTTATTGCCTTAATTTGGATGTAGCAAAATGTTTTGTATCTAAGTACGTAATTCAATTCTATTTCTTCTGAAAATATTTAAAAATATTTAATTTAAAAGTTGAAAATTCCAAGAATTAATCAAATGATATATTAAATGAATGGCTAAGAAATTATCTATATATTAATAGCTAAGGATGAAAAATTAGCAATTTCAAACTCTCAAACTTTCAAAGTGATATTTGAATATTAACATCGGTGCCTTATATGGCATTTCCAGCAGATTTGACACCAAGGTCCTCGTGGCTCAGTTGGTTAGAGCGACGGTCCGGCAAACCGTAAACTTGGGTTCAAGTCCCAACGTGGACGAAAATTTTTCAAATACGATTTCATATAATTTGCGTTGTAATTTGTGAACAGCAATGTTTACTTTTATATTTACTTCGCAAAATAACAAACTAATTTGAAAATATTTAAAAATATTTAATATAAAAGCAGAAAATTCCAAGAATTAATCAAATGATGTATTAAATGAACCGCTAAGAAATTATCTATATATTAATAGCTAAGGATGAAAAATTAGCAATTTCAAATCCTCAAACTTTCAAACTGTTATTTGAATCTTAACATCGGTGCCTTATATGACATTTCCAAAATACTTTACACCAAGGTCTTCGTGGCTCAATTGGTTAGAGCGACGGTCCGGCAAACCGTAGACTTGGGTTCAAGTTCCAATGTGGACGAAAATTTTTCAAATAAAATGTCATATAATTTGCGTTGTAATTTGTTGACAGTAATGTTTACTTTCATATTTACTTCGCAAAATAACATACTAATTTGAAAATATTTAAAAATATTTAATATAAAAACCGAAAATTCCAAGAATTAATCAAACGATATATTAAATGAACGTCTAACAAATTATCTATACATTAATAGAGACTATCTAATCTATCTATCTATCTATTTATCTATATATATACCAATGAAATGAGTTAAAATTATACGAGGATCGGAAACAAAATCAGTCAAGAAAAGAAAAGCAAGTAAATTTGATCCATTAACTTGATCTGTTTTTTCTGGTAACAATTCTGGTAGTCTTGTTTCTTTAGGCTGTTTAGAACCTGCGTTTAAATGAATGAATAAAAAGTTGAAACCGGGAGAAAAAATTTAACGTCTTTGGCAAGTCATAAACATCTACAGTCAAGGGACTAAATCATCAGTAAATACAAGGAAAAGTAATGGACTCAAATTAGACCCTTGTGGAATTCCCAACATTTCAATAACAGTAGTAGAGCTATATCCATTATGTCACAAAAAGTTTCCTGTTGTACAGATACGATCGAAACATCTATAGCTTTAAAGTCTGATGAGATTCAATTGCTTAATTTTTTACACATCAAGTGTTGGAAATTTAATGTTAGAATTGACATATTGCTGTAAGTTTTAGAAGGCAACTATACGTTTAGTTGTGTAATCCTAGATGTTTCCAATATACTATGTAAAATACATGTAAATTACTGTTTGGATTAAATAAACATGTTCATTTTATTTCATTATTTATATTTATTACACTTAGTTTATCTTTATTTTGCGACAATAAATTCCTCAAACGTTTAGAATAAGAAATCTATTTAATACTTCGGAAAAACCTAAGAGAAAACTGTTGCTTTCATTTGAAAATAATTTGTTCATTTGCCTGTTTGTGAATGCATTTAGTTAATAATTTCAATTGTTAAAGTTTATAATTGTAAGGAACTTGGAACCTTTGTATGATATTACAAGCAAGATTTTATTGCTGTATGTTTGTTACTATGTATAGGTATTTTATTGTCGCGTATTTATAAATAAGTTGTTAACCAAATCAGGCGTATAGTGTTTCCGTTTCGACCCCATAATGTATGTTTCGTCATTTTCACTACTATTCATTTTATTGCCGTTCGCCCCCTTGCGGTCTCTTTAGAAACACCGAGTGAACCTTAAACCATGTTTTTTTGTAAGAAAATTAGTTCTGCATTCACTTCCAACGAGAAAACATCTCTTACATACACATTATTTATGTAAATACTAATTCATTTATGTAAATAAAACAAACCAAAAAGTATATACAGTAGAACCCGGTTATAACAGCTTCGGCTGTAACGACACTCCTTTTTTAGCGTCAAATTTTAAGCGGTCCCATACTTTACTATTCAAACGTACAGGGAAAAACCCCGGTTTTAGCGTCAATAACCCCTGATATAAAGACAAATATTTACCACTTGAGGTATGTATTTATATTATCATTTATGGCTCAATTCCCGGTATTTGGCTAGCCTGCAACCGACCGTTCGGGGATTCCAAGAATATTACCGTTCGTTGAATTAAGATTTCTTGGAATTTGCCTAGCCGGCAACGGACCGTTCGGGGATTCCAAGAATATTACCGTTTCTTGCAATGCGCCAGGCAAAGTTCGTAAGAAATTTCCTCAGTCGGCATTTGAATCGTGTGAGTGAAACATCGAGATTTCTTTATCGAAAATGTCAGGTTTAAAGCGAAAAAGTTTAAGCGTGGACGACAAAGTCGCGATAATCAAAGCAGTCGAAAGTGGAAGGAAGAAAGCGGATGTGTGTCGCGAATTTGGGTTAGTTAATTCTACGATTTGTGCAATTGTGAAAAATAAGAACAAAATCATGAATACCTTTGTGAAAGGGAAAGAAAAGTAAAAAAAAATTCGATCGGGCGAAAAGGTTGAAATCGACGAAGCGCTTATTACGTGGTTTAAGCAATGTAGAAGTGCAAATTTACCCGTTAATGGACCACTGCTTATGCAAAAGGCCGAAGAATTTGGAAGTTTATTTGGAGACACAAATTTTAGGTGCAGCAATGGGTGGCTGGAGCGTTTCAAACGGAGACATTCAATAACGTTCGGAAAAGTGAGCGGTGAAGCGAAAAGTGTTAATATGACAGAAGCAGAGACGTGGCTAAATGAAGTGTGGCCTAAATTAAGACAAGATTATGAAGACAATGAAATTTACAATGGCGACGAAACGGGAATTTTTTATAAAGTTCTTCCAGATAAGACTCTGAGGTTTAAAGGCGAAAAATGTGTAGGCGGTAAACTAGCCAAAGAACGGTTAACTGCATTTGTGTGTGCTAATATAACCGGTACGGAGAAATGTAAAATTCTTGTCATAGGAAAGTCAAAAAAGCCACGCTGCTTCAAAAACATAAAAACACTCCCAACAAATTACTTCGCAAACAAAAGAGCATGGATGAATTCAGAAATCTTTGAAAATGAGATAAAGAACTTGCGGTTAAAGGTAAAAAATCTTGCTTTTAGTCGATAACTGCCCAGCACATACATCATTAGCCCACTTAAAAAATATTAATTTGGTGTTTCTGCCCCCAAATTGCACTAGCATCCTTCAACCAATGGACCAAGGCGTAATAAGAAGCTTAAAATGTATTTACAGAAAATTTCTTCTGCAGAAAATTATTACGGGTATGGACAAGAACGAACCATGTGCAGTTTCACTTCTCGACGCGTTGGACTTTTTAGAGAAGGCTTGGCGTAGTATAACCTCTGAGACTATAGCAAACTGCTTTAGTCATTCAAGATGAAGGAATAATGCAGTTTGTGACAACTTAAATGAAGATGATGAAGATGACGTTCCGTTATGTGAACTTATTAAAAAGTGGCAGCAAAATCAGTGTGACGAAAACCAGTTTTGTTTCGACGACTTTGCATCCGTGGACAGTTGCCTTATTACGTCGGGAATGCGTTCAGATCCTGATATCGTGGAGGACATAAAACAGCGGGATAACGAAAACGATTATGAAATCGAAGAGGAAGAAGATTCTTGCGACGAAGCAGAACACGTACCGACAAACGAAGAAGCCCTAAGTGCCATAAAACTTTTAAAAACTTATTATAGACAGCGAGAAACGTCACCTCAAATTATTGATAAAGTGAGAGAATAAGAAATGGATATAGAAAAACAGTTTTGGCGTGCGAAAACTGTGCAACGGAAAATTACAGATTTCTTTCATTAGAAAAATAAGTTATGTATAATGTACTTATGTATTTACTATAATATTTAGTCTATAATGTAAAATATGTAGGATATAAAGCATGTTACGTATCGGATTAATCATGTAAAAATTTGTAAAATTAGTTTTTCAAAAGTCGTCTACCTCGTGAATAGCGTCAATCGATTATAACGTCAAAAAACTGTCGGTCCCGATGATGTCGTTATAACCGGGTTCTACTGTAAATGTTTTTAATATAACATAGTAAAATAATAGTTACCACGGTTTTACAACCCGTGTTTCAAAAAGAACTGAAACGAACCCAGCGCACAAAAATCTACAATTACATTAATTAGCCACAAATTGTGAAACACGCCAAATTAGTCACTGTAGAATATTTTGATGTAAATCAGTAATGTAAGTATAAGGGCAAGTAATTTTATTTTTGTATATTGAGAACGACCAGTATTTAACGTCCATTTCTTACGAATCAAGACCGCAGACTTATTCACACAACGACCACAGGATCAAATGGGGAAGGTTGTATTATTAATGTTACCAGTCGTGAAAGTCTTCGAAATATCAATTCCTTGAATATGTTTTATCAAATTTCAGAAAAACCGAAAAGAACTTTCATTTTTAATATTTTGCTTAATACATTCTTTGACCAGTCGCTATTATTTTTTACAACTTCCATCATCAGTGCTACTAACGTCTTTACCACCACCACCGCCATCACCTACGATGGCCCACTATATTTGTTTCCTTTATCTCATTTCGCGAGCGTTCAATTGTTCAGATTGTCAATATCCGTTCCCACTTCGGAGCCCCGGACTCTTTGAAAGATCTTTCACTCGCACACACATACACACACACACATACAGATGTAGAAGAGATCCTCTTATCTCTCATCCGGGGAAATTCAATTTCTGTTATTTTCGACCATCCCACCGCGCAGCAGCACGCATCATTCTCATCTTTACACAACGGATGCGTGTGTGTTCGCCTGTGCCTGTGTTGAAGTTGTAACATTCAAAAACAGGTCTCCGTGTAGGTAGCATGCACGTTTGTCTGAGTGTAGAACGGTCAAAGAAATAAGCAGGTATCACGTTAAGGGGAAGAAAGATAAAGATGAGGAAAACGGACGAGACGGAGAAATGATCCCCGCGGAACAGAGAAGAGAACGAAGGTGGTGGCGGAGAGAAAAGGGTGAAGAAGAACTATTGTATATATTTCTTCCTCACCCCTCCCGTCCCACTCGAAAGAAAAGCACTTTCATAAATCTGCAGCGAGATATATGTGCTCACAATTTCCGGGATCCGGCCATTAAGCTGAGCCTGGAGCGGGCTAAAGCACGACAGCAGTACCAGAACAGCAACCTCGAATCTAAAATGTTTCTCGATGTGTCTATTCTATTTGCTATTCGATTTTGTACGTCCATGTGATAGCTAATATCGACGAAATTATCGAAACGTATAGGCTAGTGTGTACATACTTTAAAAATTTTAGTAGGTCTTTAGAATTAATCATCATTTAATAATGTTTTTGTAATGCATTATAGGGCGTTATAAGCTAACAAAATAATATTTTCTATAACGAAAATAGTTTAAGATAAAGCAGTTACTAAAATAAATCAAGCTATAAAAATGAAAATATAGAGAAAGAAACTTTTTTTTTTTTCCTCTGATTTTCTGTGTGCTATATACAGGGTGTCCAGAAACTCTCCTGACAAACGAAGACTGGAGATTCCTCTGATAATTTTAAGACAATTAAACCCAAATTCACCTAGTCCGAAAATGCTTCCTAAGGGAGCTCGAGTTCTTTGAAGATGGCGCCTTGTATTTATTTTTTTTAAATTCCTCCAGAACGCTTCTATTTAAAAAAACAAAAACTGGTATGCTTATTTATCCTCCAGAGATGAATCGATTCCATCAATTGCGAATTTCTAGTACCGGTCATAGGCGTCCGTTTTGGGTAGGTCAACGGTTATTTTAAGGCATAACTTCTTTGTCTTTAACTTTTAAGCATTTGTGACACTAGATTATTAAATTTTCAGGTATTCCAGTACTAAAATGTACTCTTACTTTAAGTCGGTAGGATACACCGTTTTCTAGAAAAATCGATTTGTAAATTTTTCTTCATTAAAGTTCAATTTATTATGTACCTACTTATTTTTAGCGACGAAGTTGGCTTGGACTATCAAGGCATGGATGAAAATTAATTTAATAAATTAAAAACAAATTATTTATTACAATGGAACGAAACTAACAAAAAAAGAACAAGTATCAAAGGTAGATTGTTACAAAAGTTGCTCGATGTGATGACCATTAGTCTCTATGCATAAGTTTACCCTTTTGCTTAGAGAACGCCGAATTCTTGCAAAAATTCCAAAGTTATTTCTAAATTCGTTGCAAGCATCTTGTATCCTTAGTCAGAGTTGTGCGCGATTTTGTATCGGAACGGAATAAACAAATGCTTTTATGTATCCCCAAACACAATAATCGCAAGGATTTAAATCCGGCGACCTTGCTGGCCAAGCAACTGGACCGCCTCTTCCAATCCAATGGTTTTCGTAGTTATTATCTAGAAAGTCTCGTACATTCCTGCTAAAGTGGGCCGGACAGCCGTCCTGTAGAAACCATAAGTTTTGCCGAATATTTAAACGCACCTCATCTAACAAATCAGGTACAATATTTTGCAGGAAATGTAAGTAATCAGCACTATTTAAACGAGCAGGTAATTCCACAGGTCCAAGTAGATAATCGTCAACTACTCCTATCCAGACGTTTATGCTAAACCTATGCTGATGCTTAAATTCTTGAACAACGTGGGGATTGTCACCAACATACGAATAATAATGTGCATTATGTACATTAAAATTCCATTTTTTGAGAATGTAGCTTCGTCACCAAACAAAATGTTTCTGAAGAAATCTTCATCTTGATTTTTCTGATTTTGTAACCATCTAGCGAATTCTACGCGAGCAGGAAAATCTCCTTCTAGCAGTGCTTGCACCTTTGTAAAATGAAAAGGATATAAATTTTCTTTATGTAAGATATTTCCTACGGAAGATTTTGAAATTGTGGGGTACATGGCAGATAGTCTTCGAACGCTAATTTCTGTATTTTCCTCAACTTCCATTAAAATAACATCTTCATGTTCTGCTGTTACATCATTATGTCTCCCTGTTTCATTATTTTTTGGGACCACTGAACCTGTTTCTCTTAATCGTTGATGAAGAGCTGTAAATGTTAAGTGAGTGGGATGCTGACGATTGGGAAATTTTTCAGCGTATCTACGTTGCGCCGCTCGAGCGTTACACCTCATTTCGCCATAAACTAAATGCATATCGGCGTATTCCTCATTAGTAAAAACCATTTTTTTTTAAATTGAAATCGTTGTGTTTGAATAACACAAAGTAAAAAATGAAAAGATAAAGTTCGCGAACTGACAACAATTTGACAATGAAAAACGTAGGTTTTACTTCTGTTGGCAGTTCAGAGCTAACTATTGCAAAAAATAAAAAATTGAAATTTAATGAAGAAAAAACGAAAAATTTACGAATCGATTTTTCTAGAAAACGGTGTATCCTACCGACTTAAAGTAAGAGTACATTTTAGAACTGGAATACCTGAAAATTTAATAATCTAGTGTCACAAATGCTTAAAAGTTAAAGACAAAAAAGTTATGCCTTAAAATAACCGTTGACCTACCCAAAACGGACGCCTATGACCGGTACTAGAAATTCGCAATTGATGGAATCGATTCATCTCTGGAGGATAAATAAGCATACCAGTTTTTGTTTTTCTAAATAGAAGCGTTCTGGAGGAATTTAAAAAAAAATAAATACAAGGCGCCATCTTCAAAGAACTCTAGCTCCCTTAGGAAGCATTTTCGGACTAGGTGAATTTGGGTTTAATGGTCTTAAAATTATCTGAGGAAACTCCGGTCTTCGTTTGTCAGGAGAGTTTCTGGACACCCTGTATAAGGTTGGCTACAGTTGCGTTAGCATACGAGGCCGAGTTGACTACTTCGCGCGATCGTAGAACAATGTTAATAAACGAACATTATTTTTCTACATAATCACCTCTTAATTCGATACATTTGCGTGATTTTTTTCTAACTCTGTATTTGTGCAGAATTTTTTGCTTCCGAGAATATTTCTTAATTTAGGGAATATATTGTACTAGTTCTGGTGCGGTGCTAATTTGAACCTTAATTCTTAATTCAATATTTTTGCAGCAATCGTACTGGAATGCACAGGTTTATTATCATAGTGAACGAGCAGGTTCTTTTCAGTCATTCCTGGACGCTTTTCAGCGACAGCTGCCTTCAAACGATCTAGAAGATATAAAATAATAAAATTGACGTACAAAAAATAAAAAATTTTATTTTTTGTACGTCAATTTTATTATTTTTCAACTCTACATTTTTTTCCCCAGAAGAAGCAACAAATTCTGTTGCGAAATATAGGGTTATTTAATAAAGGAGTTTTTTAATTGACAGACCGCTTACCCGAATTTAAATTAATTTTTTATAATATATCACGGTCGATAATTTCGTTTCAATTATATATACAAGGTGTGTATAAATTGGCGGACCCACTATACGCGGCGATGTTCTTCGTTAAATTCGGAGTCCAAAATCCTAATACGAAAATGTTGTACCATGCTCCATATCTTTGCACGAGGTTCCTAAAGTTCGGACTTTCAGTCTTGAAATAAGCATTATTTCTCGATATTTGTTGACAGAAAGAGCTACAATTTAGAAGAAAGAAGAATTGTTGTTATTATCCTTTCGTTAAAGTTTTCTTTTTGATTTTAAAGTTTGTTTTTAATATTTGTTTATTAACTTATTTTGACGAAAAACACATCTGACAACGTTGTATGTAAAACATAGTCAAATACATTACTACTGTCAAATTTTGACACTTATGTAATCTACCTATTTCATTCGACTTGCTTATTTTTCGTGTTTATTTGTATAATTTTGTTTAGTTTTCGTATTTATTTGTATAGTTTTAATCAGCGAATAGTACAAACGATGCCACAAAAATTGCAGCTATGTTTACAAACTGATGGATTTCAATTCGAACAATTATGTAGGTAATAATTACATTGATTTCTATCAAGAAGACGTACAAAAATTAGTCAATATTATCAAAAATTTTTAAAACTTTGTAATATTTTCGTAATAAATATGTAATCTAAGAAACCAATTTGATTTCGTTTGTTTCTTTTTTAAATTTAAAATGTAAGGTTCACACGTGTAAAAATGTTCCGAAGATTATAACTAGCACATGCGTGTTCAATGTTGCCAAATGTATGTTTCTTTCAAATTCATTCTGAAGACGAAGGAAGCCTGATACATCGTTTTAGGATTAGGACTTTTAACTCAAAATTTGACCAAGAATGTCGCCACGTGTAGTGGGTCCGCCAATTTATACACACCTTGTACATATATATATACATATATATATATATATATATATATATATATATATATATATATATATATATATATATATGAAGCGTTGTTCTTCGGGATATTTCGCCGCGTTTGGATGATTTCGTCCTGAGAAGGACAACTTTCTTCCTGACGTTTCGGTGACAGCACTTTCACCTTTTTCTAGAGGATCTTCTCGTTGCGATGGTAACTTCAAGAGTGCGTCGATTTCCTGTTCCGCTCGTATTATATGGTCCCGTCGTAGTGGGGACGCGTGTCTGACTCCTCGTGATTTGTCCGTCGGTTGTTCTATCGCTTTCGACTATTGGTCGATCGGTTTGCTTTCGGTCCGAGTTAGTATGACTGGGCTGTGGCAAGTTGTTATCATTACGTCGCTTGTGTGTAATCTGCCTGTTGAGCAAGGCCGGCTTCCATGTGTCAGGCAAACGCTGTCCGTCGTCACGTTTGTTCATACAGTTTTGTCGTTTCTCAATTTCTATAGCTTCTCTTATAATCCTGTACGTTAACCTCCTACTGCGGGCTATAGTTTTTGTACTGTCAAAGTCGATGGTGTGTCCTGTATGTAGCACATGCTTAGCTAGGGATGATGTTGTTTCTTTTTTAGCTACCGCATTTCTGTGCTCTTCCCTCCGTACGCTGGTTTTACGGTTAGTATGCCCTATGTATGTTTGTTCGCATTCATAGCACGGTATTTCGTAGACCTCTTGGTTTTCTAGTTCTATCTTGTCCTTTGTATTAGGCAAAATGTCTCTTATTTTCCTGTCTGTCGTATAAATGGTGTCTATGTCGTGTAGGCGTAATATTCTACCTCTTTTCTCAGTCGTACCTTTCACGTATGGGAAAAATGCTGTCCGTGTCGATCTTTCTTTCTTTTTTGGTTGATTCTTGTTAATTCGTGTCGCTCTGTTAATGGTATGTTGTGAATATCCGTTCGCTTGTAATATGTTTTTTATTGTTCCCATTTCTTCGTTTCGATGTTCTGCGTCTGACAGAGTTTGTACTACGAAGTTTATCTGTGCTGGGTGATGATGTGAAGATGCGTTGAGATATCTGTTCGTATGTGTAGGTTTTCTGTACACTGTGTATCCTAGCGAGCCATCGGGTTTTTTATTATCATCAAGTCTAAGAACGGTAGCCGATTTCTTTCCTCCATTTCGACAGTAAACTTTATTTTCGGATGTCTGGTGTTCAGATGTTGTAATCTTCACATCATCAACAGTCAATCCCACTGATTAGTTCATACAAAAAACTTGCACTATATAGCTTCCTATGATAAGATAATGACTGCTTGTTATGCTGTGTCAGCAAAAGAAAATAGTTAATTCCACGATCCGGATAAATGCTTCGAAACTTAGATATTTCAAAAATCGATGCTGAATTCTCTCCACAGAAACATACTGAGCGTCGTAAAAGGGGTGCCAACATAACAGATCCATCTTCAAGCTTACTCACAACAAACGCAGAATATAACGTGTTGAGGAGCGTTAAAAAGCGTTAAAAAGCTTTTAGTTATATTCAACGTCAAGTAATTTGCACCAGACCGATTAAGGATAAAATTATTAGATTCTTGTAAACATTTGACATTAGCATCAGTTGACACTACACTGAAGATTTGAATATCATCAACATAACCCAAGGCATTAGAAGGCACAGTTGCAAGTAAATCTTTATAAACAGTAAGAATAATAAAGGCCCTAGATTAGAGCCTTGGGGAAGCCTAGAAGTAGATATAAAAGCTTCAGGTAAGTAACCTTTATAAAAAAACGTAAATAATCCTATTATTTTTCTTCAGATGATTGACTGAAATAAGCGATGCAGAAATTTTTTGAAGATTTGGTAAAATAATTCTATTTGGAAGGTATAGGCTTATTAGAAAAACGCTAGAATAAGTGTGTAACTGTTAACTTTTCTTATAAGGCATTTCGTTCACAAATAGGGAGAGAATATAAATATCTCCCTTTCTATGTAATATTTTTACTTCATATGCTTAACACTCTAATTATTGCATTATATCATTGTCTTTTTCTGTCTTGGACCTTTATGTACTCTTTGCTTTGTTTTTGTTACAAAGCACAATAAAACGGTTCACTTTTATCTCTGTGATAAATGAGAACAAAATAATTCCTAACATTAAGCACTTAGTTAATAATTAAAAAGTAATCGCCCATATCGTAGCCTTTATTAACGTTCAAATAAAAGAGCCGAATTAAAAGAACTGACAGTTTGCGTGACATACATATACATATATCCGTATAGATATATATACACGCAAACTGTCAGATCTGATTAGTAAATGAACGAAACGTTTGATGGCATTTAAATATTAGATTCTCGCAGCACGTCAGGCGGACAATCAACCTGACAGCGGGAAACCTTTTTCAATCAGTTGAAGCGCTACGGATTTGCAAGGCCATATCTCGATGAATTCCCTTCATTAAATGCTTTAATCTTTATTAAGAGAAAATAATGTAGGCGTCCATGTTATTTTTACGTTAAACGCTGTTGCTATTGACAATGTGCAGTGTAAAGCTTTGACATCGTACACATAAGCAATCACTGATTATCAAAAGAGTCATCCGATTAGGTTTTGTATTAGTTATGACATATTATGTTTATATATTGATTTGTTTGAATATAATTTAAAAAGGTATATAACCCCTTACCACAATTATTAGTCGTATCCTAAATACGTATTTCGACAACTAAGTTGTCATCATCAGTAGGTAACAACTTAGTTGTCGAAATACGTATTTAGGATACGACTAATAATTGTGGTAAGGGGTTATATACCTTTTTAAATTATTATTTAACCACAGTCTCCATTGAAAGAATTTTGTTTGAATATACTTGAACAATTAGATATATATTTAGTAACAAAATTTACATATTTCTCTAATAGAAATACTTTGTGGAGGTTTTGTTAGCTTGTTATATATTTCATAAGGTCGTAATAGTTCCTATCGTAATTGGTGCAACGGGGGAAATTTCACATAAACCAATAAATATTTTGGATCTCCATCAAAAACTTTATCTTAAAATGCAGAAAAGTGTGTTGATAATGGCTGTAATAATTCGTGCTAAACTGACGTTTGTATATACATACAATATATATGTATTTATATATGTATATTGAAAAGATACAAGCCGTCTTAAAGTTATGAGTGATATTTAAAGTAAGAGATTAGTTAATGTCAATGTTGATAATATAAAATAAATTGGGCGCCTTTTAAGAATTTTAAATGTAAATGTATCTCTTAATCTATCAGCTGATTAATAGCAGTATCCACAACTAGGTATTGATGTCTCTGAGAGCAAAAGATTAATAAAAAATATTTAAATTTTCTTATCTCGGGGTATAATCGGTAGTTCATAGTATGGCTATGATTGTATACCAAGTACTAAGTAAATTGATATTATTGTTTAAAATATGCAACAAATACAGGTAAGTAAATTAATGTGGAATTAAAGTGGATTACTATATTATCTTTAAAACGATTACTATTTCTTAGTTAAAATAAAGATTATTTTTAGTTATTTTTAAATGCAGCAATATAGAATGAATATAATTGCTTTAAATATAATTAAGGACCTGTGTTTGTAGGAATTGCGTCTGGCTGGAAGAAGGTAGAGTCGGCTTGGATCTAAATATGTCGTCAGGAGGAATAAAGGTTCAGGTTTTTCCAGCTTTGAGAAATCAGAGGATTTTCTTTTATGTCTGGTACGGTCTATATTATATATGGCTCGGATGTGTTTCCAGGTACGTTTTAACTTTATTTCGTTGTAAAAACTCGGGCACTAGGGTGAGTTTCACCTTATGATGCTTTGACGAATATCTCGTAGAAAAACTACTTTATTCTGATAAAAATATGTTTAAACGTTGATCTAAAGGCGTATGCACTTTTCTAAGCGGTTATTATATTGAAATTATTGTTTGAAACCAAATTTTTATGAATTATAAACGGACAAATGTATTTTAGATGCGAACAATATCAATTTAGAAAAATAGACGCCCTTAGTCCTTTGTTTATTTCAAAGCCTTATTTTATGCAAATTATCTTGATTTTTGCCTTGACATAAATTATTATTTAAGTAGAATTTTGAATGTAGAAATCGTTTAAATAGAATTATAAACTTATTTTTAGAATTTACAAGTATAAATGCGTGTGCTTTAGATATTAGGTTATGTTGGCTGTGTGTGTATTACAAACTGATCTATTCGCGGGCTTTCCTGTTTTAAAAAGTGGGCGTGTCTAAACTAATGTCGATACAAATTTGAATGTAAATAAATTAAATATTTTTTTATTTTCGCGTTTATGAATTAAATGGCTTTAATGAATGATTAAAAATAAAGAATTAATTTTGAATAAAATATAATTATACGTAAAATATCGGAAATTGGCGGGATATTAATTTATTAACAGTTCGACATTAATTTTCACATTTTGCGTCCATACAGCTTCGATACAATATGCCTTATATTAATTTCCACCTTTTCTCATTCTCAGGTAAATTTTTTGCACACGTAATTATAACTACTTCAATATATATATATAACAATTGATAAATTATTGGAGCTTTTCGGCTTTTATATGAAATATTTACAAATATCAAACTAGAATGTATGTAATTGCAGAGTAAGTGGGGATGTAAACATTGCTGTCTACAAATTACAAAGCAAATCATACGAAATTTTTAATTGAAAAATATGGTCTACGTTGGGACTCGAACCCAAGTCTACAGTTTGCCGGACTGTCGCTTTTACCACTTAGCCACAATAGACCTAGGCTCAAGCTATTTAGAAATGCATTATAAAGTAACAGTGTTAATGAATCAGATGTCAGTTATTGAATGTAGATGTCAAGTTGGAAGCAGAAGTCAGTTTTGAAAGCTCATGTCAGTTTTGATAGCAGATGTCAGTTAGTGAAAGTAAATGTCAGTTATTGAAAGCAGATGTCTGTTTTGAAAGCAGGTGTCAGTTATGAAAGCAAACGTCAGATTAGAAACGGCTAAGAAATTATCTAAACACTCATATAGCTATGGGGTAATAATTAGCATTTTCAAACATTCAAATCTGACATCTGCCCTCAAAATACTGACATCTGCTTTCAATAACTCACATTTAATTTCAAAACAGGCATCTGGTTTCTAATCTGACGTTTGCTTTCATAACTGACACCTGCTTTCAAAACAGACATCTGCTTTCAATAACTGATATTTACTTTCACTAACTGACATCTGCTATCAAAACTGACATGAGCTTTCAAGACTGACTTCTGCTTTCAACTTGACATCTGATTCATTAACACTGTTACAATAGCCTGAACCTAGGTCTATTGTGGCTAAGTGGTAAAAGCGACAGTCCGGCAAACTGTAGACTTGGGTTCAAGTCCCAACGTCGACAATATTTTTTAATTAAAAATTTCGTATGATTTGCTTTGTAATTTGTAGACAGCAATGTTTACATCCCCACTTACTCTGCAATTACATGCATTCTAATTTGATATTTGTAAATATTTCATATAAAAGCCGAAAAACTCCAATAATTTATCAAATGTTATATATATATATATATATATATATATACATTGTTAGTATAAAGTACCGGAACGGTTGCATATCTTTGTTTTTTCAGAAGTAATTTTTTTGAAGTTTATTATTGATATACTAAGTGTCTAGGAAAATACGCAACAAACGGGAAACCTTTTTTATGGTCTATTCCTCAGGAAATTTTATTCTTTATAAAAGTTTTTGTTTTACTTAAAACCCATTTTCACGTTAAAACAAATGAAATATCGCTTTAAATAATGAAAATATTCTTTAATAACTTGAAAATATCATTATCACAATTTCAATTCGCTCAGATTCTGTTAGTTTTAATGCGCTGCTATATATTTATAATTAGTCAATATAATTGACACTAATAAATTTTCACAACAATCAGACAGATTAGAATAAAATGCTTGCTTTCAAATATAACTTGATTTTGCATTAACTTTTTTAAATTTTTCTGTTTTTACATTTCTAAATGTAGTTTTTAATTCTCTTTCCGAAATTGCAACAATATACAGGATGTTCCATTTAAAAATATATTGTAGGAAGCATTTCCGGTCAAGCCAGGAATAGAAAATAAATATGAATGTCATGAGTAAATTCGTAATTTTTAACTATATATATCAATAATAAATTTCAAAAAATTTACTTCTGGAAAAACAAAGTTATGCGACCATTCCGGGACTTTATACTAACCCTGTATATATGTATATAGTTAATTATTTCTTGGCCTTTGTACGTTACAGTAGATTTAATTAGTCGGCGATTTAAGGTCCGTTTTACTTTAATATGTATATATTTAAAATAATCTTACATGTTTCGGCAATTACTGCCCTTTTTAAAGAATTTTAAAATATAAATGACAGTATATTGACAGTATACTGTCAGTTATAAATGGTTTTCTGCAAACCAAATTCTCATATTTTGCTTGTTTAAATATCCTGAAAGAGGTAACCAATGCTCATTCGAAAAGAAGCATTTGTCGAGAATGCCATTATTATTTATGTTACTCAAAAACCATAGACAATACTGTGTTCTCGTAACAAAATATACCTGTTTGAGTTCCAAAACTGCTTGAATTTTATATAGAAACAACTTTAAGTCCTTTTTTAAAATAGTATGACATGTTCCCACTGACTAATGAACCTGTTGTGATCGTTTTGCGATTGACTGACGTCGAATATCCTCTATGTAATTTGCTGTTCCTTTTCTAGATGCTCCGTCACCAGGTTTACGAGTTATTGCCTCTGTTTCACCAAATTTAATAACACAAGCTTGAATATGTTTTTGCAGTTCTGCGTAAGTAAGATTAGTGGAATAAACCCAATCTCCATTTTCTAATTTTTGGTCAGTAACTATATATACTATATAACTATAGTAACTTTGAATAATAAATATTTTATGTTGTCACAATAACATTATAATAAAATAATTAAAAAAATATTGTAATGTATTTGTCTTTCTGCGGGTTCTAAATAAAAGTAACGGTAATTTAAACACTCACTATATTGACAATAAAAACGGTATACACTAAATAAACAACTTCAAACTACAACTAACTGAACAATATTTATTTACACAGAATTTATATCAATGTTTATTTATTACAATATCAATTCGACTCGGCGACTACCCGTTGAATGGCATAAATCCATCTCGAGTGTTATTTATATTCACGGGAAAACGTCTACAATATTCGGGAATCTCTGTCTAGATTTTTCCCGATGCATCGACATCTCTCGAGATGATGCTAGGCCTGATGAATCGTAGGATGATTCATCACAATATAAACTACTATAATTTGAGTATATGTATGATAAAGCTAAAGCTTCGTACGTGCACCAATCTTTGATAACTAAATTACTTAATAAACAGCTACTACAATAAGAAAGGTTTTTGAAGGCACGTTATGTCAGGCAACGCTGGATTTTTCGGATCTATTAAATCTAAAATGGGAAATATGTTCTTTGTAACGTGTTGAAATTGAACGTTTAGTTTGTCCGCTATATTTTTGAATACAATCATTACAATTTATTTTGTAGATACCAGATTTTTGTTCTACTTCAACTTTAGCCTTGGTGTTACCTAAAAGTGATTTTAATGAGTTGGATGATTTAAACGCGATTTGAAAAGATTTTTTAAGATAGCCTTCAGATTTCTAGAAGCTGAGTGATACGGTAAACAAACTAACTTATCACCTTGATTCTTTTGAGGTAGTAAAGTCGTGGTATGACAAATTATTTTTTTACGCCTATTTCTTAATTAGGTGAGTCGAAACCATTGTATACTGGCTACGTTTTTGATTAAACTAAGTTCTTTTTCATATCTATTTTTGTAAGCGGCAAACTTTAACAACCAAGGGATAAGAAAATTAAAGGATTCTTTTGTTGGAAACTATGATTTGAGTCCGCGGTTATAAATTTCTCGAAAGATACCTATTTCTATAAAAAATTATCGAAAAATATCTCGAATTTGGAATTTATTGAAGAAAGTTGGGTGATCGTTTGCTTATCTTTGTAGCTACGCTATGGTTCATCATTATCTTTTTTTACCTTACGAAACTCTTATAATTTTGACACATGGTACGTATTTCCGTGCATTCTTTATGGAAATACTATTATTCTCGAGAGGACGGGTTCATTTACGGAATTCAATTTACTCAAAAAAGAAAAATCACTATACATACCTACACATATACGTACATACATTCGTAGACGTTCACCCACACACATACACATACATACATATCGACTCCCTTCACAGTTTCCTAAAATCAACAACACAAACGAAGTCGGCATATAGAGAGAGGGAAACAAAGAGAAATGGCCAGAAATTCAGTTTCTCATTTTATCTCCTTCTGATGAACAATGGTCCAGAATCCGTTATAGTTGCTTTGTTAGCACTCCAGCGGTAGACCTGGGTATTGATCAGAGAGTCTCTCTTTCGCGCTTTCTCTTTCTCTCTCTCTAGCCTGTTGTTTTTCTCTCACTCTGTCCCTCTTCCTCTTTGCGAACCCCCTTTTCGTTCGCCTGGCTGACCAGTGCCCAGTCCTGGACTGGACTGTACTCTCTCCCAGCTCCCACACTCTCTATGACAAATGCTCGCCCCAATCGATATATAACTGTTATTGACAGTCACACGAACCAGAATTGCTTGCTTGCGTTCGAATTTACGGAGATGATATTTAATGGTTTAAATCTGATTTAGCACATTTTCTAAGTGCATTAAGGGCATAACTGGATTACAAGTGAAGAATAACTTTTTCTAATTTTGCTTAGTAGCAAATGTACTTTTGTCAATATTTATTTTATTTAAATGAATTTTATGTGAAATATGGAAATGAATATTTTTTGGACGAAATAATAATTTTTATTAATAAAGAAATAAATAAATAACATTTCAAACCTCTTAAAAATGATATAAATCTTAACAAAAATAAGTGTGAATGTCACTCATAACTATTACTAATAATAATCTTCTATTCAATTTAACATACGAGGGTAATTCAAATTTGACTTGCTACAATCTATAAATTAGTATTATTATACATTTTTCTAAGTAACAACACATCTTTAAAATGAATCGTCTAGTATCAAAACCCTTTAAATCCAGTTTAGTGAAATGTTCAGAAATCACTAAAAACTGTTTAACTAACTTCTGGCAGTAACTACTTAATGAATGTTATTTTGGTGATTTGTTTACATTACCTGGTCAATAAATTGAAACAAACACAACATTTTTGTTTATAATAAACCCACAATTTTGAAAATAATAATGGAGTTAGTGGCGTTTGAAACCAACTGTTGGATTTAATGGAATTTGAAATTGGATAAAGTGGATTTAGTGTGGTTTGACTCGTAACAATAATTAAAAAGAACGCATCAAAGAAACACAAAATTTTTATTAAGAAAAGAAAACAAAGCAATCCTGTAAACTAAAAACGAATAGGTACAAACTATTATTAAACTATTAGGTCTGGAACATCTTCTACAATTTCACACAGATCATTAATAATTTCCGGTTCATCAACTTCTTCATTATTTTGCTCAATTACATTTCCTTCAAGGTGCTGCTCTAAAACTTGTTTGTAATAATTCAATTTTGCCACATCTTTCCATTCAGCTCCATAATGTTTTGTTAGGAGCGATGCCACATCTTCAAGCTTTTTGATTTTTGGCGGTATTCCGCTTTGTAATGGATGTGGATTTAGTGCATCCAAACATTTTCCCCGTTTGCATACGGATTTATATGTCCCCAGGTCGGACTTGTAACTTTGTTCTCCTCTTATGCTTACAGTGTTATTCCTACCACGCTTGAAAATGTACCTTTTGGACATATTAAACTTAAAATGCCAATTACCCGGTGGTTTTAAAATTTCTTGGGTTGCAGATTTCCAGTCCATAACAGGCACATCTTTGCCTAGTTCAGTTACGGTTCCGTGTTGTTTAAATATCTCAAGGTATTCATTAGGTTCTACTATTTGCTCCCTTCCTCTTATCACTTTTTCAATGCGAGCGAACACTCGGTCTGGAGGAATATATGAATGACCAACAACCGGAAAGATCAATTCCATTTCTTGAACTGACGACGTACTTAGCCATTTTAAGCACATTGCTATCATTGTGGTATTCTTATTCTGGCCTCCGCAGCCGTCAGCCACAAGTCGTAATGTTCTAATACCATCGAGATTGCTATTGTTTAATGCAAAGAAAACTGCGCTTGCTATCTCATTTGATCCCTTGGGATATTTTTCTTCTGTCCACGCAAATATTCGCACATTTTCTGGTGTTAATGAAGCATGAGAATCTCCTGTGACTACTGTAAAGTTATAGATGATAGTTGCTTAGTATAATACACACTTTGGTCAGGAATTTTTGGTAGGGTGAGGTTCTTCTGACAATCAAAACTTATGGTTAGTAAATCTTCTTTTTTCTCCCTTAATGCTGCAAAAAAGGCTTTCGCCCTGAGTTTGTGCATTCGAAGTTCGGTCAGCAGTTGCTATTTCTTTGAAGCATCTTTTTCTTCTTTCAGTTTCTCTTCAAGTTCCAAACATTTGCAACAAACATCTGTTCGTGGGGAGCCAAAACCTATGTTGAAGTGGGTATTAAAAACCGTACGGAAATAGCTCTCTTTTACTTGAACTGCAGGAGCAGCTTCTACTTTATACATTTTGTATAATTTCCGAATATTGAGTTCACTGGGTAAGTACACTCTGCAAGCCGTTTTGCTGCGGCAGTAATGGGACTCAACTGCTTTGAACATTTTTATAAATTTAATAACTGCTTCTTTCTTGTCTTAAAACATTGCTCCTTTTCTATTTCCACCTCGAGCTTATTTTGCCATACTACCACTTGCAAAATGTCGGTTTAGAACGCCCTTAACTCTATCTAGGTCAAGGCAGAGTACTGTTACAAAAGCGTGGTGACGGACCGGTACCTCTTGATAATTGCATTTGGTAATAAAATATTTGCTGGAGAATTTTCGACTGGATTTGCCTTTCATGTTTCGGCGACGATTGGGTATTTCAATTTGTGAGTACTTTATAATAAAGTTGTCTTGGTTAACTTTAGTTTGATTTTTATAAAAGTTACTGTGAAACTGTTTAACATCCATCATAGTTAACGTGCTGCATTTATATGATTTTGTATAATGTTTGCATTTCGGGTATTGTGGTAAATCTGAAGTTACATACCTATAAATAAAAAAGGATCACCTAAAATCTTTATTAAAAATGATAAACATCGTGGTTCATTACCGGCTGGACTTTTGTACATGCCTTTTCCAAAGATCTGGGTTACGCTTTCGCTTTCTAGCTTTATCTGGACTTACAACTTCAATTTGTTTTCCAATATCCGACATTATTTTATTTTATTAACAATCGCGAACGAATTTAAATCGAAAATAACAACAAAATTAGCACAAGCAGCTGTTCGTTCTCTACACGACGGCAGGTCTTTCACCGCATAAACTTTGTACAGCACTGCCGTCACAATATCAACGTCGTTTACGTTAGCGTTGTCTGATTGGCTACTGTGGATTTAGGGGCATTTGAAAGTAAACTGAAACGGATTTAGTGGCGTTTAAATCTGAAGCCACTTTTTAAAGTACATTTTACAAGGAACTTGGTGGGTTTTGCAACCATTCAAATATCCGTAGGCCATTTTATAAAGAAAATTTTGCCGTATCTAACTCATTTTACGCCAAAAGTGGATTTAAGGGGTTTTGATACTAGACGATTCAAATACATTTGTCCTTAAAAATGATACAAATCTGCATAAAACAAATATGTATCTGTAAACATGGACATAACAGCACGTATGTACTACTAGCGTTAACTTCAACCACAGACGCATGCTAATAATACCTAAGCTATTACAAAAGGAGTTCACAGACACAGATTTGTTTTATGCAGGTTTGTATCATTTGTAACAACGCTTGATGCGAGCTCTCGCATCGATATGCTAATTGTTTTTGGTAGACTTGTCCTATTGCTCCGATATCTTCTGTATTACTGTCGAAAAAAATTCTTTCGGCTGACGACGTTACCAATTTTGCACCGCATCCCTTACTTCCTCATTAGAGGCAAATTTCTTGCCTCCCAAGAAGCCTAAAGAGATGATAGTCACTAGGGCCCAAGTCCGGACCGTTTGGAGGTGAGACAGTACTTTCCAACACTATTTAGCGTAAATATTGTTCGGTAGATGGGTGAGCGATGCGTGTAGGAGAAAAGCGCCTTTGCTTAAGACACCGCGTTTTTTGTTCGTATGGCCAGCTTAACTTTTCCAAGAAGCAACAAATACCACTAACATTATTTTCCAATCGACTTAGTGGTAGCGTAGTCAAATGATTGTAACAAATCGTTGCCTTAGAGCAGAAAATCTCAATAAGCGATCCTAGATACGGGTTGTGGCACCATGTCTATCTTGCCCAGGTCGTCGGATATGGTTATTAGTGTCACTATACCTCTGTATCATTCGGGATACCGATGTATGAGGCACACCGAAACTTTCTCCTATTTGGCGACAACTCCAGCCTTCCTCTAATAACTAGAGTGGACCAATTCGGAGCGAAAGCAGAGGCGTGACTAAGGAATTAGTTCCCGCGTGCCCCATCGCACATACGATTACTTAGTATGTTGTTCACGGTCATCGTGTGTACACGTATAATAGCAGCAGGAAAGTGTATTCTGTGCATTTAATAATGTTGAAGGAGCGTACAGTAAAAAAACCGCTATCATCAAAGTTAGTCAATAGGTTTATTGAGCACCATCCTAGTTTATCTTACAATGGGGTAAATGTTTAGTGTGCAATATATATATATATATATATATATATATATATATATATATATAAACCATTTAACAAAATCAAATTTGCAACGCCACGTGCATAGCGCAAGACATAAAGAGACACTGGTGCCGATACAAAATACGAAGTGTTCTTATTTGATTTGTGTACAATGATGAGAAATAACTTTGGAGACGCACCTTATGTTAACAATATCTCATCGAAGCAGATGTTCTACAAAATGCATGGCCTGCAAACGAGTTTATATCAGGAAATTGTAAATACATAGCTATAGATTTTGGTATTTTCCCAAAGGCGTGGATGCCAACTGGTTGTGTGGAATATTTCCCATAATTATAGAACACAAAATGGAATTGGTGTATGTGGAGGCCTTAGTGATATATATTTTCTATAAAGATTGAGTGGACTTAATAAAATCTACGGTTGGTACTGCAAAAAGTCTTGGAATTCTTGTCATTTAAAAGATAAAAGACAACTTACTGTCTTTATCTTTTACATCTGCGACAGCCATTTTTTAACTCATCCGTGCGACATGCACCTGAGATACCAAAAATCATATAAACCTGCAAAGTAAATTAATTAATTAGTAAATGCGTTTGATAAATTATCACAATTACCTTCCTCATAGGTATTTGCTGTCAGGAGCCTCTTTCACAAATTTAATTAGGAAGGTAAAGGCATTAGACTTTTTCGGCTTATACCCTGCGTTTTGCTGTTTTATAAACGCAATAAGTTTTGAAATATTAACATTATGTTTGGAAATAAATGACTTTTCTGACGGAAGCAGGCCAGAAAAACGTTTTTGCTTATATGATGTTCTTATATGACGTTCATCGCCCCAATTAATGAAATTTTTATATCGTTTTTCGTGCGGACTTTGCTGGTAACGAATACTTCATTTTATCATTTGCAAGATTTTTTAGCTCTGGGGAGATTTACCATATCCTGGTCTTCTAGTGTCCTATAATTATTTGAGAAATGAAAGTTTATAAAATAACGATGATAAAATAACTTTCATTCACTTTGCAATAGAATTTCTATAACAGCAGAGATAACAGTTGTCAGTTTACTGATCGATGTGTGCAACCCGCAATACACAAAATTGCAGTATAATGAACTGCTTCAGTGGCGATTTTAGATACTTTACTGACGATTTTAGATACTTTACTGACGATTTTATGTGATTTTAATGACGATTTCAGAAAGACATTTATACCTTTATTCCATAGTGCGTTAATTTTGTGTTGAAACATACGATCTGTTTTAGCCATGCCACGAAGAAGTTGATCTTTCTTTAGTGCAATTAATAAAATACAAATTGTATAAATTAAAGAAGTAAGATTTATATTTTATAAACGTAGAAACGCACAATCAGTAACAATATTATATCTGCATGTTAGGTATACATATATATATTGTGCTGATAAAGTTGACGTATCGACAACGGGCTTTTCAAAATGAACATAATTGCGAGCAGAATGTAAGCCGTAAATCGTAGTGGACATCGGAGCGGCAGCGGCAGCAGAATTCGCGAGTATAATGAATGTGCGTTGGATTCGCCGTATTCCGAGGGGACTATTTCTAATGAAGCATATTTCATGTCCAGTACATGCCTTTTATTAGCCCGTAAGCCGAGAGATTAAGCAATAACTTTTGGGGGAAAACAACACGGGGACAAAGATGGAGCGAGGGCGAAAAGGCGAAATGAAAACTGACCACTAGCTTTTATATGTATAATATACATGACATGTACACATACAGATACACGTTCGCAACACACACGCACGCGTACAGTATAGTAAGCATTGTAATAAATTTCGCGTCAATGTTACCCATGGAAATACAATAGTGGGCATAAACAAGTGACCACACATATATATTCTAGAAAAAAAATCATTTTTATTAGGTATTTAATAAAATTCAATAAATAAATACGAGGAGATTTTTATGTTATCTACCTGGCTCTGAATGAAATGCGTTATAAGAAAAGCTATATTTTACTTTTGAATAGGCTCGAAGGTCTATGAATAGGTGATTAAAGAACAGTACATTCCTTAATGTAATGTATAGAATCCACAGTTGGCTCTTGGTGAAACATAATGAATAAATTTACTAAAGAAAACACTCGGTATATTTGTTTCACAAAATATATTTATTAAATCTCTAACACGTGTTTCGACTTTTCAGTCATTGTCAAAGAGTTTGTAAACTGAACTAAAAATACACTTCTACCACTATTTATGAGTTTTTAAAGACTTTATTATGGCATCAATAGTAGGGGTATTGAAAAAATCCAGCTGTGTATTTGTGACATGTCTATTAAGATTTATAGCTTTTTTAATTTCTAATATTTCGAGAAAGTCAAGTCTTTTCCCTTTATTACAAGTATGTAAAAGTTGAAAATTATTGGTATTGAACAAATGTGTGTTTTCGATGCAATGTTCCGCGAATCCCGTATTCATATTACCATAAAGAATAGAACTTCTATGCTCTTTAATACGTTCTTTTATTGAGCGTCCTGATTGGCCAATGTATATCGCATCAGAATCACTGCAACTTAATTCGTACACACCTGACTTATCACACAATTCTGTTTTTTCTTTATTATTTACTAAAATATTTCCTAGATTGACTTTATTCACTTGGATGACATTTAACCCTAATTTATTCAGTTTATTAGAAACTTTATTGCTAACCCCAGGTATATAGTTGAGTATGTGAAACGTTTTATTCGTTTTTGTATATGTGTGCCCGTAGTAAAAATTCTTCGTAAGGATAGTACGTTGTTTTTTGTTAATCATTTTATCTATAAATTCTGTTTTATATCCGTTGTTTCTAGCTATTGTTTTTATGGTGGTTACTTCTTTATCGTAGTTCTCATTATTTAAAGGGAAATTGATCAGTCTATGTATAAAACTATGAAACGCTGCCATTTTTATATTCCATGATTGATTGGAATTTGCCGGGATTACTGTATCCGTTGTAGTGGGTTTTCTAAAAATATCAAACTCAAATCGTTTCAAATCACAGTCCACTATTAAAATACATTTCCTTCTGGGGCAGATATGTAGACGATATTTTATGCCGGTGGTCAGGCACAGATAGACAACTAGACCCATTCCTCAAGTATTTAAATTCTCTTAACAATAAAATACAATTCACTATAGAAAAAGAGTTAGACGGAACGCTAAATTTTTTAGACTTAAAATTAACAAGAAGGGATAAACGATTTGAGTTTGTTATTTTTAGGAAACCCACTACAACGGATACAGTAATCCCGGCAAATTTCAATCAATCATGGAATATAAATAATGAGAATTACGATAAAGAAGTAACCACCATAAAAACAATAGCTAGAAACAACGGATATAAAACAGAATTTATAGATAAAATGACAAAAAAGAACGTACTATCCTTACGAAGAATTTTTACTACGGGCACACATATACAAAAACGTTCGTTTCACATACTCAACTATATACCTGGGGTTAGCAATAAAGTTTCTAATAAACTGAATAAATTAGGGTTAAATGTCATCCAAGTGAATAAAGTCAATCTAGGAAATATTTTAGTAAATAATAAAGAAAAAATAGAATTGGGTGATAAGTCAGGTGTGTACGAATTAAGTTGCAATGATTGTGACGATATACATTGGCCAATCAGGACGCTCAATAAAAGAACGTATTAAAGAGCATAGAAGTTCTATTCTTTATGGTAATATGAATACGGGATTCGCGGAACATTGCATCGAAAACACACATTTATTCAATACCATTAATTTTAAACTTTTACATACTTGTAATAAAGGGAAAACACTTGACTTTCTCGAAATATTAGAAATTAAAAAAGCCATAAATCTTAATAGACATGTCACAAATACACAGCTGGATTTTTTCAATACCCCTACTATTGATGCCATAATAAAGTCTTTAAAAACTCATAAATAGTGGTAGAAGTGTATTTTTAGTTCAGTTTAAAAACTCTTTGACAATGACTGAAAAGTCAAAACACGTGTTAGAGATTTAATAAATATATTTTGTGAAACAAATATACCGAGTGTTTTCTTTAGTAAATTTATTCATTCCTTAATGCTTTATTTAACAAAAATTATGGTATATACAAATCGTATTTACAATTTAATTCCAACAGTTCTAAACATTTTTATTTTACATACATTACTTAAGCGTAATTGAATATCGATGATATTTAATATTTGTTGTGGAATCGCTGATATAACTTACTTTAATTACGGTGTTTATACAGATGCTTATAATGCATGCATTTTGATGACCTCACAATTCTTGCACTTCATCATATTTGTTCGATGACGATATTGAATATAGAACTGATTTACTTTAAATACCTGACCTATGTTTATTTATGCATCAGCAGTATACTAATCAAGGTTAGATTATACACCTGACTTGTCACATAGACAAGTGAATTATTTGATTGCTAAGTATAATACGTAACTATCTAATTTAGATTAATAATACTAAATTATAATATGTAATATATACGGTGAGATAATTATAAAATATGAATTACACCATTTTATTTAGATTAAATGATATTTGTTTAATCTGGATTAAACACTTTTCAACATGTGATCCAGCGTTTTTTTAAATAGGTTATATCTTCCAAAAAAATTCTTTTGGTAAGCCTTTAAAAAATTCCTTCACTGCTTCTTTCAGGCAATCATCTGAAGAAGAGCGTCGTTTAAGCAGATGCTTTTTTAATTAGTGAAAGAGGTAACGAACACTAAGTGCCAAGTTCGAGCTGTAGAGTGTTCCATCTCTACGAGATATGTCTTTTATGTTTTGCATACTGGGACATAGAGGGCGCCGCTAATCAAATGTCAGCATGTTACATTAGTAATTTCTTATTGTTATCTTATATTCTTATCGTCGTGCCCCGGTATATTATTTTTATTTTTATTTATTTATTATTTATTTTAGAGTTTATATTCGTTCAACGCGTCTAGTATCGCCCTTTGATTTTAATATATTGAAATGATATCGCCCCCTCCTCCCCGCTATTCTCGAGGATTCAGAGTGGAGATTGGCATTCTAACATAGGCCGTTAAGGCATCCAGTTGAGAGTGGTAGTGTGTGTATCTTCGATTAAGAGGAATCTTACAATTCACGAATACTACGACATTGAGTATTAATCGCCTATTTGGATGCCGATTTTGGAGTTAAGAAGCTTAAAATGGGAAACCTTCCTTTTCTGGCAATATTTTATTGAGTTTCTTATACGGAACTTCGAATTTATTAAAATTGTTTCTCCGGTATCAATTAATGGAGAAGAAGACGTAAAAATTGCAAATTTTTTTAGGGCTGACTGTTCACGTAACTCCCGTTTCCGTTTGAATGGCTGTGGATAAATTTCTTTAATGGAGAAAATGTATAACTTTTGTTATTTCTAAAACTTATTTTAAATTTTGAAGTTTAATTATTCATAATTGTCTATCTTTTAATTAATAATAAACCACCTACTTAATCTTAAATTTAATTAATTTTTTTAATTAAATATTCATTCATATTTGGTGGTAATATGTAACGTAATATATTCTTGTAAGATGAAGATTGAGATTTATTTCTATTTTAAATTATGGATCTTATTCATAAATACCCTTCTTGATATAATTTATTATTATAGATATAGATATTATATATATATATATATAGATATTATAGATATATAGATATTATAGATCGATATATATTCACTCTGAAGATGTTGTTGTTATTAACTAGATGTATGTTAATAACAACATCTTCAGGGTCAAAGAAAATAAAATATTTTAAATTTCTTTGAAAAAGGCACTATGTGTCGAAATATGTAAGATTGTTTAAAATTGTATATACATATCAAAATGAAACATCCCTTAAATCGCCGACTAATTTAATCTACTATATATATATATATATATATATATATATATATATATATATATATATATATATATATGTTTAGATAATTTCTTAGCAGGTCATTAAATATATCAATTGATAAATTCTTGGAATTTTTCGTATGATTTGCTTTGTAATTTGTAGACAGTAATGTTTACATCCTCATTTACTTCGCAATTACATACTAATTTGATAATATTTGATGAAGATGAAGAATCTAATTACGATTTGGGTTCAATTTATATTCAGTTTTGGTGGTTAATGAATTTATTTTTAACGTAATATTATTCTTTCTACTGTATTGATTTTATTCTAAATTTCTATTTATTCATTTTGGTTCATAATATTTTAAAGTAATTTTCATATTGCGTTAGATTCTTGTCATTATAAAAACTTTTTTTTGTTTGCCAGCTGTTCCTGTGCGAACATTTGCTCTCGCTTTGTGAGACTTGTATAAAAACTTTACGTACTAGTGCAGATGCACTGACGATAAAGTCAATTAAATACTAGAAGTATATTTGATTACAATTTTTGAATTACACGTAAAAATAATTTGTTATGTTCATAATCTGAATGTATTATACTGTACGGTTATTTCTACATATCGATAGAAAAGGTTTTTATTTAAACTGTAAATCTAGACCAATTTTCGGAATTAAAAAAAAATGTGTAATTATTTAATTATTTCTATTTCCTGAGATATTTATTTAACGTGCTTTCATTACATATTACATAAATCACTCTTTTATAATGTCTAAATTTCCTAAATTTTTATATACAGAGTCATCATATTTCGATCTGTTTTCGGTCATCTTCTGAACGCCATCGTTGCGCCTGCACCGAGGGTAGCAAGCACTAAAAATTAACCTCCATTTTTAGTTAGCCTAAATCCAAAGTTTCAGTGTGATATGTGTAGTGTTGTAGTTATAACAAACAAAACGAAGTTGAGAAGTTAGTCGAAAAATGTAAACGGTGAAAATTTTCGCGCAATAATTTTTTATAACTTTCAGTTTTCTCAACAAGACTGCCTCGACTAGGTGATTTCTGTTTTCGGTAATGAAGGACCACATCAGTCAACAATTTTTCGTTGATATGGAGAATTTAAAAGTGGACGGATTAGTCTTAGCGACGATTCAAGAGCAGGTGCACCAAAAACGGCCGTCACTCAGGAAAACGTCGATGCTGTGCGCAAATTGGGGCATCATTGGAGATTTCAAAGACCTTTTTAATGGGCCCCTAATCGGTTAGAAGAAGATGAGTATTTTTTCCAAAAAATCGTTTTCTCCGACGAAGCTTATTTTCAGTCAGAAGTTATGTGAATAGGCAAAATTGGTCGTATTTTGGGCACATAAGTCCACATGCGACAATTGAGATGTTAATGCACCCAAAACGAGTAACTGCATGGTGTGGAACATGGTCTAAAGGCACCATAGGGCGATTTTACTTTGAAAATGAGCAAGAAGCCACACTAACAATCAATGGCGACCGTTATCGTGCCATGTTAACTGATTTGTTATTCCCTACGATTAAAGAGGAAGATTTGGCAGATGTTTGGTTTCAACAGGATGGCGCCACTGAATCCATTGATGTATTGCACATCAATGGATTCAGGAAAAAATCTCTATTCAATTATGCAAAAAAATATATACCGTGCAATTAAAAAAAAATTGACAATCGCTAGGAATTGAAGATGGCGCTGGAAAAAGTAAATGTAACCTCAAACATTGTACTCATCAAACCATTTCATTTGGTACCTATCTCATGAAAATCAAAATATAAATAACAGAATTACAGCTTGGAGCGTTTTTTTGTGTGACAGCCTGTATAAAGACAACACCACGAGCATCCAAAAATACGGTGGCCATAACGTTGTTAGCCGATTGAATCACTTTTGCTTTCTTCGGTGCACTGAAACCGATTTCTACCCATTGTTTGGATTGAACTTTTGTTTCAGGGGTATAGTGGTGGATCCACGTTTCCTCAACGGTAATATATCGGTGCAAAAATTCGGAGGGATTATACTTAAAAACGGTCAAACAGTACTCAGAAGTTGTTACACGAATTCGTGTCTGCTCCACACTTAGCAGATGCGGCACCCACCTTGCTGAAAGCTTTCTCATACCCAAGTGTTCAAGTAAGATATGACCAACATGTTCTTTAGATATACCTATAGTGTCTGCTATCTCACGCACCATTAATTGACGATCATTTAAAACAAGGTCATGAACTTTGGTGATCATTTCGTCAGTGGTAAACTCTTTCGGACGTCCTGCTCTTGGTTCATATTCGGTGCTCCTACGGCCACTTTTAAATTCATTCACGCAGAAACAAATTTTCTTAAATGATGGCGCAGACACACCGTGAATATTATCCAACTCTTCTTTAATTTCCTTGGTTTTTTTTCCCGGCGATATAGAAGTGTTTAATCACAGGACGAAATTCTCTTTTGCCCATATTTACAAAACGACGTAACACGTTTACTTTAAACAACTTTAAGGGCCAACGGTCGTAGTATTTTTGTCTTAAATTTTTATAGCTGTCTTCTAACATATGATCGTTTTGATAGATGACACGCATACGTAGATTATAGCGCCATCTTTGTGTTAGTTACCTCAATTATCAGACCCCCTTGTATATCCATTTTTCACACGTTGTCTTTTTATTTCAAGGACACACTGTATATTAATCTATCCACCACTGTGTGTACTAATACATAATCTTCAAAACGAAAAGTCATCTGTATACAGAGTGTAACTTAAAAAAAAAGGCGAACAGAAGTCGCAAAGTACAACGATAAATTACAACTGGCATCAAACAAATTTATTTAAAAAATTTATTAGCAATAATTCGGTCATAAACTTTTACATTTCAGAGGAATTCACTTTAAACAGGACGACGGTTAATATTCAGTAAAATATGTATGCGGCGCGATTATAAACTATGCCCTCGGCAAAGAATAAACACGTCTTGTACGCTATACATCTTAATTTATTCATTCGAAGTTGAGAAATTCCAGTAAGTACACAAATATTATCGCTACTGTATGTGTGTATGTTTGTAATTTACTATGCATTCGTATGTATATATGATATATTCGTACGTATCTAGACATTGTAAGCACATACTTTGTAATAAAACCCTTTAAAGAAGGTTCTTGGCTTGAGAATATTAAAAAGAACAAGCATTGAAGACCACTTTCATCCGAAGATATCTTCCTCAATCTTTATTTAAAAATTGTCTGAAGTGCGTATACATCTTGCATTTCTGTTCGAACACCAGCTGCACTCTATTTATTCCGCTATTTATTAGCGTATTATTTTAGCGCTTATTTGTTAATGAACATCAAAGTGCTTGTGTCTGACTAGCAGATGTTTACAGAAATAATAAAAAGTATGCGTGTTGATGTTGAAATACGTATATGTTTTCTGAAGTCACGCTGGCGGTGAAGCTGAGAAATTTTGTTTGAACCTATGCTTTATTATTGCTATTATTTATTTCAATAATTAAATACATACATTGTTTTTGATTTTCTCAGAGAAGACATAATTTAGATTATTTTGAAACGAGTCACATACTTCATCTGAGGAATTACAACATGGCAAAATATGTATGAAACTTTATTCTAAAACAGTGGCGTATGAAGATGAATTATATTTGCAAGGCAGAAATACTCATAAAATAGAAATAAAACTACGGTTTAAATCTATACTTTTTAATATTTAATCGTAACACGACAATTGTTTCGCCAGCATAGTGGCTTCCTCAGGTACGTACAGCTAAAGAGTACGTTACAAACTAAATTAAAAAAATATATCAAATCAACAAGGTTGGTATTATTTTACAACCTTTTTAAAGAAATCTATGAATTATTAAAAACGTCGTAAAATAATACCAACCTTTTTGATTTTATATATTTTTTTAATTTATTTTGTAACGTACTTTTTAGCTGTAAGTACCTGAGGAAGCCACTGTGCTGGCGAAACAATTGTCGTGTTACGACTAAATATTAAAAAGTGAAGATTTTGAACCGTAGTTTTATTTCTATTTTAATAATGGATCTTATTCAGAAATACTCTTCTTGATATAATTTATTTGAGATCGTTATATATTCACTCTGAAGATGTTGTTATTAACTAGATGTATGTTAATAACAACATCTTCAGGGTCAAAGAAAATTAAAATATTTTAAATTTCTTTGAAAAAGGCACTATGTGTCGAAACATGTAAGATTGTTTAAAATATATACATATCAAAACGAAACATCCCTTAAATCGACGACTAATTTAATCTACTATATATATATATATATATATATATATATATATATATATATATAATTGAAAAGAAATTATCGACCGTGATATATTATCAAAAATTAATTAAAATTCGGGTAAGCGGTCAATTAAAAAACTCCTTTATTAAATTACAACAGACTTTGTCGCTTCTTCTGGGGTAACTACAAGATTAATGAGAAAAATAACAAAAAATAAATAAGAGTATAAAACAGTAGTAAAAATACTTACAAAATGTAAAGTTAAAAAATAATAAAATTGACGTACAAAATATAAAAATTATTAGATATAAAAAATACAGTAACTATAGAAACAAGCCTAAAGAAATTTTAAAAAACATATATATGAAAAGTTAAAACATGAAAAATAAAAAATATAATGCAATATAAATTAAAACAACATATGGAACAAATAACAAAACGATTTAAGATCGTCAACTAACAGTCAAACCCAGTATATTAAAATAAATTATACTAAGACCATTAGTATCAGATCTATAATTTATGTTATTTGTGTCCCTGTTTCAATTTTGTTGACGTTAACATCTTAGACGTTGAAAATAACCATAAAAAAAGAACTTTCTTAGAAATGGTCCACATCAACAGGGACACAAATAACATAAATTATAGATCTGATACTAATGGTCTTAGTATAATTTATTTTAATATACTGGGTTTGACTGTTAGTTGACGATCTTAAATCGTTTTGTTATTTGTTCCATATGTTGTTTTAATTTATATTGCATTATATTTTTAATTTTTCATGTTTTAACTTTTCATATATATGTTTTTTAAAATTTCTTTAGGCTTGTTTCTATAGTTACTTTATTTTTTATATCTAATAATTTTTATATTTTGTACGTCAATTTTATTATTCTTTAACTCTACATTTTGTAAGTATTTTACTACTGTTTTATACTCTTATTTATTTTTTGTTATTTTTCTCATTAATCTTGTAGTTACCCCAGAAGAAGCGACAAAGTCTGTCGCGAAATATAGGGTAATTTAAAAAGGAGTTTTTTAATTGACCGCTTACCCGAATTTTAATTAATTTTTGATTATATATATATATATATATATATATATATGATAAACGTAATGTTAATGAGAATTAATAATCAATAAATTCTCACATTACTGCCAATGCCGCTCTAATTCGTTGCATTAATTTCTACACCTGACAAAATCACATTTGCCTAAGAATGTAGCTGCAACGCGTCGCGGCGCCAACTGACCGAGTTGTACGGGAAAATGAAAAAACGTGTGAAAGTCGTATCCACCCTGGAATGTGCAGACGCCAGCGTTTCATGGTTTTACTAATCATCGGTGCACCTACATCCAGGAAAAGACACGACTTTCATTTCTATACGAAGTGTATATATACTAATTGTGATAAACGTAATGTTAATGAGAATTAATAATCAATAAATTCTCACATTACTGCCAATGCCGCTCTAATTCGTTGCATTAATTTCTACACCTGACAAAATCACATTTGCCTAAGAATGTAGCTGCAACGCGTCGCGGCGCCAACTGACCGAGTTGTACGGGAAAATGAAAAAATGTGTGAAAGTCGTATCCACCCTGGAATGTGCAGACGCCAGCGTTTCATGGTTTTACCAATCATCGGTGCACCTACATCCAGGAATAGACACGACTTTCATTTCTATACGAAGTGTATATATACTAATTGTGATAAACGTAATGTTAATGAGAATTAATAATCAATAAATTCTCATTAACATTACGTTTATCACAATTAGTATATATACACTTCGTATAGAAATGAAAGTCGTGTCTATTCCTGGATGTAGGTGCACCGATGATTGGTAAAACCATGAAACGCTGGCGTCTGCACATTCCAGGGTGGATATGACTTTCACACATTTTTTCATTTTCCCGTACAACTCGGTCAGTTGGCGCCGCGACGCGTTGCAGCTACATTCTTAGGCAAATGTGATTTTGTCAGGTGTAGAAATTAATGCAACGAATTAGAGCGGCATTGGCAGTAATGTGAGAATTTATTGATTATTAATTCTCATTAACATTACGTTTATCACAATTAGTATATATACACTTCGTATAGAAATGAAAGTCGTGTCTATTCCTGGATGTAGGTACACCGATGATTGGTAAAACCATGAAACGCTGGCGTCTGCACATTCCAGGGTGGATACGACTTTCACACATTTTTTCATTTTCCCGTACAACTCGGTCAGTTGGCGCCGCGACGCGTTGCAGCTACATTCTTAGGCAAATGTGATTTTGTCAGGTGTAGAAATTAATGCAACGAATTAGAGCGGCATTGGCAGTAATGTGAGAATTTATTGATTATTAATTCTCATTAACATTACGTTTATCACAATTAGTATATATACACTTCGTATAGAAATGAAAGTCGTGTCTATTCCTGGATGTAGGTGCACCGATGATTGGTAAAACCATGAAACGCTGGCGTCTGCACATTCCAGGGTGGATACGACTTTCACACATTTTTTCATTTTCCCGTACAACTCGGTCAGTTGGCGCCGCGACGCGTTGCAGCTACATTCTTAGGCAAATGTGATTTTGTCAGGTGTAGAAATTAATGCAACGAATTAGAGCGGCATTGGCAGTAATGTGAGAATTTATTGATTATTAATTCTCATTAACATTACGTTTATCACAATTAGTATATATACACTTCGTATAGAAATGAAAGTCGTGTCTATTCCTGGATGTAGGTGCACCGATGATTGGTAAAACCATGAAACGCTGGCGTCTGCACATTCCAGGGTGGATACGACTTTCACACATTTTTTTCATTTTCCCGTACAACTCGGTCAGTTGGCGCCGCGACGCGTTGCAGCTACATTCTTAGGCAAATGTGATTTTGTCAGGTGTAGAAATTAATGCAACGAATTAGAGCGGCATTGGCAGTAATGTGAGAATTGATTGATTATTAATTCTCATTAACATTACGTTTATCACAATTAGTATATATACACTTCGTATAGAAATGAAAGTCGTGTCTATTCCTGGATGTAGGTGCACCGATGATTGGTAAAACCATGAAACGCTGGCGTCTGCACATTCCAGGGTGGATACGACTTTCACACATTTTTTCATTTTCCCGTACAACTCGGTCAGTTGGCGCCGCGACGCGTTGCAGCTACATTCTTAGGCAAATGTGATTTTGTCAGGTGTAGAAATTAATGCAACGAATTAGAGCGGCATTGGCAGTAATGTGAGAATTTATTGATTATTAATTCTCATTAACATTACGTTTATCACAATTAGTATATATACACTTCGTATAGAAATGAAAGTCGTGTCTATTCATGGATGTAGGTGCACCGATGATTGGTAAAACCATGAAACGCTGGCGTCTGCACATTCCAGGGTGGATACGACTTTCACACATTTTTTCATATATATATATATATATATATATATATATATATATATATATGGTAAACTTAATAAGTCGGCGATTAAAGGTCTGGTTTATTACTTCAAAGTATATATATTTAAAACAACCCTACATGTTTCAGCAATACGCCTTTGTCAAAGGAATACAAAATATAAATATTTATATTTATATTTTGATTTATATTTTGTATTCCCTTGACAAAGGCGTATTGCCGAACCATGTAGGGTTGTTTTAAATATATATACTTTGAAGTAATGAACCAGACCTTTAATCGCCGACTTATTAAGTTTACCTTATCATACCAAGGTCACGAAGATATTATATATATATATATATATATATATATATGGTAAACCTAATCAGTAGGCGATTAAAGGTCTGTATATTACTTCAAAATATATGTATTTAAAAAACTCTACATGTTTCGGCTGTATACGCCTTTTTCAAGAGAATACAAAATATGAATGAATATATATATTATATATATATATATATATATATATATATATATATATATATATATATATATATATAATATTTTCGTGACCTTTGTATGATAAGGTAAACTTAATAAGTCGGCGATTAAAGGTCTGGTTCATTACTTCAAAGTATATATATTTAAAAGAACCCTACATGTTTCGGCAATGATGCCTTTGTCCAAAGGCATCATTTCCGAAACATGTAGGGTTGTTTTAAATATATATATACTTTGAAGTAATGAACCAGACCTTTAATCGCCGACTTATTAAGTTTACCTATATATATATATATATATATATATATATATATATATATAATTTCTTAGCCGTTCATTTAACATATTAATTGATAAATACTTGGAGTTCTTCGGCTTTTATATGAAATATTTATAAATATTATGAAACTAGTATGTAATTGTGAAGTAAATGTGAATTTAAACATTGCTGTCTACAAATTACAACGCAAGTCATACGAAGTTTAATTGAAAAATTTTGTCTACGTTGGGACTTGAACCCAAGTCTACGGTTTGCCGGGCCGTTTCTTTAACAAATTAAGCCACGATAGATCATGGTTCAAGCTAATTAGAAACGCATTATAAGGTGGCAATGTTAATGATTCAGATGTCAGTTATTGAAAGTAGATGTCAGTTTTGAAAGCAGAAGTCAGTTTTGAAAGTAGATGTCAGTTTTAAAAGCAGATGTCGGTTTTTTTCAAAGCAGATGTCAGTATTCCAAGCAAGTCACTTATTGAAAGCAGATGTCAGTTGTTGAAAGCAGATATCAATTTTGAAAGCAGATGTCAATTTTGAAGGTTTGAAATTACTAGTTATTACCCTATAGCTATAGTATATTTAGATAATTTCTTAGCCGTTCATTGAATATATTAATTGATAAATTCTTGGAGTTTTTCGGCTTTTATATGAAATATTTATAAATATTATCAAATTAGTATGTAACCAAGTCATATGACTTGCGTTGTAATTTGTAGACAGCAATGTTTACATTCAAATTTACTTCACAATTACATACTAATTGTTCCTATGTTTCTCGTACGCATTGTTAATTTCGTTTGAGAATGACACGTTTTTAATGTCGAAACTACAGTAACGCCATCCGTTATAATAAAGTGATAGAAAACAAAGCAACAGTTTTTTTTGTGTGGTATGTGTGGTATAGTGTTAGTTTTGTATAGTCTATTTACGATTTCAGACGAGGCACATCATAGTCAGTAATATCAGGCGCAGTAACCTAAAGATCACAAGTTACTAACATACGGGCCTTGTCATTGCAGTATTTAGAATATGTTATGTTACCTACCCCACACAACCTTGTCAGAGTGTTATACGTCACAACTGTTATTATACGTGTTGCTTTTTTCAAGTTGTTTTCTGGTATTAAATTTATCAATCGTTACCTAAAAAGAGTTCAATGGGAAAATATAAACAAGGCTTAGTAACGCTGCATGAAGTGTTATAACAAGAGAGGTTCCTTCAAGTAAAATTGCACGGACGGCTCGTCCTCGCGCGTACATATATTTTGTCAGTCGCCGCCTGAACATCGTTCAGTGCACTTCGCTGGTTTACAGTGATAAATAATAATTTTATAATGACACAGATAGGTAGAAAGAGACCGTTTACAATGTAGCTTATAAATTGATAAAGGGTTTTCCGGATTTTATGTACAATGGCAGTATAATAAAGTGTAAAGTGTGTGCAAATATGTTCAAATGAAATTTCACTGTGAAAGACACGTAAATAGTGTAATTAATAATCGCAAAAAAAGTGGCGAAACGTTTTTGTTTGATTTGTGTATAACTTTCATATTTTGTAAAGTTCCGTTTAAGTTAGTAGACAACGAATCATTTCGTTTATGGTATGGTACGTACAATGGAACTACATCAATCGTCACCTTCGATTGCTTGCAGAAGAGTATAACAATGTACTGTCGAAATAATTTCAGTGTTAAATACACTGGAAAAGAAGCCAACTGTTAATGTTTGTGAGTAATGAGTAATTAGGTGTAAAATCCATGCCTTACATCTGATGGAAGAAACTATTCGTAGGTGTTATCCAGATGTACCCAAAACATGTTCGTTATTTCACAGACTATGTGCCGATATTCCTGAGCTACCACGGCCGATTCTTACAGGTTGGGGAACATGGTTAAAGGCAACGCTTTGATATCATAAATAAATCATAAATATCATAAATCATAATATAATTTGATAATATTAAGAACATGGTTTTTAAATTGGATCCTAAAGAAGCAGCAGCTATCAACGAAAGCTAGTCAAAATTTCAAAATAGTTTAAAACGGTAAGTATTCCCCCACTTTTTATAAATTTATACCTGATTATTTATTTATGTAGGTTTCGGTGCGCTGCGGTTTTTAACAGTAATAACACAGGTCTACAAAATTAAACTTTTTGACAGATGTTTTTATTTTGAAAACTGATTTTATATAATTTTGGTAGGCTGATTTCAAAAATTCTATGCATTTATTTGTATCACGTAAGGTTTTTTTTGCAAATATTAAATGAAAACAAACGATATTTCTAAAAAAAAATATTTGTTTATTGAGTAAAAAGGTGGAATAAAAGTTAAAAAAGTAGAAATAAATACTTTACTCAGTCTTTTTTAAGTGAAATCTTTGTCTTTTTCCAGAAAGCTGCGTTGTCCGGACATTCGGTTGTATGTTTTTAAGGGCATATCCCGTTTTAACATCCAGCAGTAGTCCGCCATCATCGTTATGCTCCATCTGCCTTGGTATCGCCGTTCCATTTCCTTAATGTCTTGGTGAAACCTCTCTCCCTGTTCTTCGCTAACTGCTCCAAAGATTTTCAGGAAAATAGTTCAAGTGTGAAAACAGAAAATGCACTTTCAAACTCATATTACAACCTAGATGATGAAAGTGTTGTAACATATTTTGAACAATATTTTCGTAGTTTTCGTCCTTAGAGTTCCCAAGAAACTTATCAATTACTTCTTTAAATGAAACCCAGGCGCTTTTCTCGATATTGGTCATTGTGTTTTGAAAATCCTTGTCTTTGCATAATGTTCTTATCTGCGGCCCCACAAAAATACCTTCTTTTAACTTGGTATCGGATAAAGCTGGAAATGTCTCGCACAAATATTTAAAACACTGTCCATTTTTGTCTAGGGCTTTAACAAACTGCTTCATCAAGCCAAGTTTGATATGGAGAGGAGGCAGTAAAACTTTTTTGGGGTCAACCAAGCTATCTCTTAATAATACAAAAATTTGGTGGACGGTATGCGAGGTACTTCGGCTGTCTGACAACAGGTAGCGCCGAATTTACTTCTGCGCTCGGTCTGGATAATTACGGTGATAGGGTGAGGTGGTTCTTTTCTGTGAATGTGTCTGGAAATATCCTTTCTCCAGCAGGGGCGTACCGATGAGCTTGTAGAAAAGCGAAATACGTATCTACGTCTCTGGGGATAGGATATATTCGGACACATTCACAGAAAATATTAATAGTGAACCTGCATTTGTGTTCTTCACACCAGATTTTTCTATTATACAATACTGGTGGGGTTTACCTACTCATGTATGTTTCAATTATTCTGATATCTCTTAATACATTTTTGCTACCAGGTGTAAGGCTTGTTCTAGAGGGCCATTCTATTTGAGTCCAATGTCTATCCCTTGCTCGACTATCCCACTCACAAATAAAGCATGGAAATTTTGTATAACCTCCTTGTTGTCCTAGTAGCATGCACAGCACTTTAAGGTCACCACAAAGCATCCACTGATGTTCTTGGTAGTTTATTTTCTTTAAAATAAGTTCAAAATTTTCATACGTTTCCATTAAATGTACTGAATGGGCAACGGGAACCGAGGCCAGCTCGTTACCATTGTGCAATAAAACGCTTTTTAAACTACGCTTACTTGAGTCAATAAACAGGCGCCATTCTTCTTTTACATGCGGCACATTTCCTAATTTTGAAATTAAGTCAGGAATATTGTTGCAATACACTAGCGGTCCGTCTTGAGTAAAATATTGACATAACTCTTTTTCGCGATTCCGGTAAAAGCTTGATGTGACGCCAGGTGCCAGTAAATGTTTCTCACGAGGTCGGGAGGCTAACAATTCGGATGCATCCTTTGGAAGGTGCAAATCTCTAATTAAATCATTTAGTTCGCTCTGGTTAAACACTTCGGGCTCTCTGAAATCTGGTGTGAAATCTGAGTCATCTGGGTCGCAATTAGATTCCTCTGATTCTGACGATATGACGTTTTCTAGTGCTTTTGGGGCGGTAGGTATCGGTACATCTGGTCCATGAGGAACTGGTCGAATAGCAGAGTCAAGATTGGGATACACAATTTGTTTCTTATTTTTTCTGTTGAATCCTTGAACATTACACGAACAAAAATAACAATCATCACTGTGATTTCTAGGCTCTCGCCATACCATAGGAACACCAAAGCTTAAACATTTCTTCCTACCTTTTTGCCAGTTTCTTAATGCTTCAATGCAAACGGAACAAACAGTATGAGGAGCCTAGTACTTGTCTTGGTCGCCAATTTTTACACCAAAATAAGCGTGGTATACATTTTTCACAAACGAAGTTATAGTTTGCCTCTGCTTTACTACGACATAACTACCACAGATATAACAAAAGTTATTCGGATTTTTCACACAATGTCTTCTTTCCATATTCATACGTTCTAGAACCTTAAAATACGCAACAACGAAGACAACAAGCGCGCGGACACAGTAGTACGACGACTAACACAACCAAACTGCACATAAGCAGGTTTCAACGTTGTATTGACGCTTCTGCGCCGACTCTGTTGCTTTGCTGAGAAATCTAATATTAACCAGTGTTGCCAAATCACATTTAATTTCATAAAAATCAATTCATTTAAAAATCATGCCTAACGTGGAACAAACATTCTTGTCATAGGTATGTATATTAATAAATTAACATTTTTAAGATATAGAGCGCTATAAAAAAAATTACGCGATAGAGCAAAAATATGTCGTTTTTTGGAATAAGGGCCCCCAAACATAAACAAATTAGCAAACAGCTTTCAAACATCAAAATCACTGTAGACCTGTGTAATTTATTACTCTAAACGAGGGAAGTGCGCTCAATGTCGTCCTGTGGCGACTGACAAAATATACATTCACGCGCGAGGACGAGCTGTTTGTGCGATGTTACTCGAATGAACTACTTTAGTTATGACGTATATTTATGACCTTCTTCGTCTGTAATCGTAAATAAACTAGATTATGGGTAAATTTAAGAATATGGTCCTAGCTCCGATTTTGATAAAATTCAAGTTATAGGATGTTTTGAGGTCGGAGATTACGAATATGAAAGAATTTTTTAACGGAAACCATGCATTTCTAAGATATCTGCATTATTTAAAAACTAACCTCAAATAGAAATTACTGTATTTATGCATAAATTTTGGTTGATTTTTCTTGAAAAAACCTATTTCTTATGTAATTTTATTGGCAGAATCTGAAAATAATAGTTATTATGTGAAAAAATCATAAATACTACTGTATTAACCTAACATAAAGTTTGTTTTCGATTTTTTACTATATTATTAACTATTATGAAGTAATGGCTTCCGTAATAGAATATTTGCGTTAATTAGAGTTTTACTTATAGCTTTTAAAAGTGGAATCAAGTAAACTACCAAACTTGGCGGAAAATAAACTGAATTTCATTTTATTGTTTCTGCTGCGAATAACACAGGCCTGCATTTTTCAACTCTTTGAATGTTGATTTAAAAATTTTAACTGTTTTCTAGTAATTGGGTAGCGCTGATTAAGGTAAGGTTATTTGTCAAACCAGTAAAATCAAAAAATATAGAAAAAATACGATTTATTTCATTTATAAGCTAGTTTTATATTATATTAAAAAAAAATACAAAAATATACGCATAGAAACTATTAGATATAGTTATTTATTCTTTATGCTCCTTAAAAAAATGTTTTCGTTTTTCAGAAAAGCTTCGTTTGGTTGTTTTTCTGTCATATTCAGCTAAAGGAAGATCTGAAGGTAGTTTCTGGGGCAAGCAAATTTTTTTGTTTCAACCTAGGCCCCAGTACTTCAGAAAGATCTTTTGAAAGTTCCAAATCTCTTACTAAATCATTCAGTTCGGCTTGTGAAAATAGCTGAGGTTGGTTTTGACCTGAGGTTGATGATTCAAAATCATTATCCATCTGTACGGAGCCGGAATTTGAAGAGGTTTCAATATCTTCTTGGATTACTTTGGGGGGTATAGGTATAGGTACATGATCACTGTGAGGAACTGGTCTGATAGCTGATTTAATATTGCTTGGGTACGAAATATGTTTCAAAGTTTTTCTATTATGCCCCTTAATATCACAAAGACAAAAGTAGCAATCTTCATGATGATTTTGCGGTTCTCTCCAAACCATCGGTATTCCAAAAGGAAGGCTTTTTCTATTCCCTTTGGTCCAATGTCTTAAACCTTCTTCACATACCTTACAAACAACGTGAGGTGCAAAATCTTTATCTTGATCTCCTAATTTGATTTTGAAATAAGCATAATATGCATTTTTCACAAATTCACCAATTGGTCTCCTAAACTTTTTCAAGACGAAATATCCACAAATATAACAGAAATCATCTGGCTTAATCTTGCAACACCGGCTAGACATATTTTTAAGCAATGTTTATTTATCAAATACCACGCACAACACTGAAGACAAATTAATTTTAATTTTTTTACTGATCGACACTCAGAGCTATAATGAAGTAAATGACATTAAAATATACATTTTGTTTGGAGTGATAAACTTGAAATCCTTCTTCGCAGTACTAATAAAGTGAAAGCATAATAAATAGGATTTAGCAGGTAAAAATTTCCGGAAATCTTGTCCAAAATTAATACATGTAATAAAAGATTTACATCAGGTAATGAGAGCCTATTTAACAAATTTCTTTAAAACCACAACAGAAAATCATTTTTGGGTTAATACCTAGAATTTGAAGAAGTACATTCATTTTAAAATGTATTAAAACGCCTATTATATGATTTTTTTAATATTTTTTTCTTTTTCTTTTGTGCAAAACAAAATCTGCCAAATGTATTTTAATTAGTTATTGCTATATAAAAACTGAGCTTAACAAACAAAAATCACGTCATCACAAATTTTATGCAGGCCTGTGTAATTAAAGAAAAAGAATTATCAAGACCGAGACACTTAAAGAAACAGAAAACTAGAAATAGCAATTCAAAGTATCGTAAAATCAAGCTTCACTGTAAATTTAATTTTGTCTACATTCTTACTTATATCTAATCGTAGATAGCCGAACATGTAAGTACATATTATCTCATTTCTTTTTAGATAAAAACCATGATAGCGGTAAAATGGAAGAGGCCGCAGTTAGCGAATGAGGTTTTCTGCTGTCGCAGTCAGAGAATCAAACGAACGCACTGACGAACAGTGGAACATTTTGAAATAGAGAGGAAAGAACGTTCATCAATCTTAATGAAGAATCGATCTGTCCGTACAAGGACGATTTGTAACACACTCATAAACACTGCATGCGTTTGGAATCGTAATTGTTCGACTTATCTTTGACGTAGATGATCTCAGGGGTTCCCGCCACTTGCGCCCGCTCTTGCCTAAATAAGGCGTAAAATAACTGACGCTGTAAGAATACTTTGGACTGCGCATTCGTTTATATGCAGATATGCTTGGATGTACGAGTATATGTATTCTCCGCCTAAGAAGGGAATGTATAAATTAATGTAATAAAAATATTTACAGTAAATGAAGATTATACCTAAAGCAAGTTCGTACAGTGTACTCTCTCCTTACGGACACCTCTCTTAAGCGGACACCTCCCATAAACGGACACTTTTTGCAATACCAAAAGATTACTTAGGGATTTTTAAAATTTTTCTCTCTAGAGCGGACAACCCTCCCATAACCGGACGCGGACACTTTTTTCCCACACCAAATTGATTTTAGTTCCCCATAACCGGACAGCTTACAACACTGTAACACTGTTTTTCCGTTTACTCTTCTTCATATTCGTACATTCGTACAGATGTTGCTTATTTAATAATACGTGTATGTACAAAGGGGAATTCCCTAAATACGCACAGCTTGTTGTTTTGAATGTAGTACGTAAATACATAGTACATTTATAGATTCTTATTGTATACATACTTGAATCGTTATGCCTAAAGCAATGTTGACTATTAAAGACAAAGTTAATGTCATTGAAATTAAAAAAAAAAAGAAACTTAGTGTACGCGAGTTAGCAAAAAAATGTAAGATCAGTAAAACTCAAGCTGCTTGTATCATCAAAAACAGAGACCAAATTTTAAGATTGTGGGACACTGATGTCAGTCCGGATAGAAAAAGGAGTATGCTGAACGTCAAAGGCGTTAACATTGATAAATTGTGCTACGAATGGTTTATGAAGGCTCGAAATAAATGTATTCTTCTCTCGGGCACACTTATCAGGAGCAAGGCTAAAGAAATTGCAGATAAATTGAATTGCGCAGATTTTAGTGCATCATCTGGCTGGCTGGAAAGGTTCAAAAAACGGCATAACATAACCTTCCGTGCCATTTCTGGAAAAGCCGCTAGTGTAAACCAAGATGATGTCAATAGTTTTACTGAAAAAGTGCCATCTTTGATTCAAGGATATGATTCACGAGATATTTATAATGCGGATGAGACTGGATTGTTTTTTCGGGCATCACCCGATAAAACATTTGCATTAAAAGGTGAAAAATGCATTGGTGGAAAAATGGCTAAGGATAGGCTAACGATTTTGCACTGCGTCAATATGGCTGGAGAAAAGGAACCCCTTTTTGTTATTGGGAAAGCTGCAAAGCCTCGGGCGTTTCGCAATATTAATTTGAACAATTTACCAGTTACGTGGCGATCAAACAAAAAGGCTTGGATGGCGTCTGATTTGATGACTGATTTTCTAGCGCAGTTCGATAGAAAAATGCAACTTCAAGAACGGAACGTCCTGTTATTTTTAGACAATGCGGCCTCTCATCCTCGCGATCTTAAATTGAAAAATGTTAAAGTTATTTTTCTTCCAGCAAACACAACAGAATTTTGTCAGCCCCTGGATTAAGGCGTTATAAAAAACTTTTTGTACAAATCGTTATTTTTAAAAAATATTTTGCTGCAGATGGAAGACGCAAATTCTGCTTTGGCTTTATCAAAATCAATGAATTTGTTAGATGTTGCTTATTTCATAACAAAGCGTGGGAGCAAGTGGGCCCCCAGACAATAAAACATTGTTTCAGGAAAGCTGGTTTTGAGAAATCAGATATCCTAAATGACGATAGCGGTTGGACCGCAGAAGATGAGCTTCCACTATCAGCATTTGCTCAGTTCTCCAATATTATTAATCAAGTTCAGAGCCAAATCCAAATTGACGTCGAAGACTATATTCATTTAGATAATGAAGTCTTCATTAATGATGAAGATGTGGAAAACATTAATACTGAAATGTTAATTGCTTCCCAAAAACGCTCGCCAACTCGTCTGAAGATGAGCTAGAAAGTCAAATTGAAGACAAGTTAACTTCCTATAAAGAGGCTTATTTAGTTATAAGAAAACTAAAGGCTTTTTCTTTGTATCACAGCGACCTTAAAGGTTTTCAATTGCTTACTGATCTTCAAATACATCTCCAAGATAATGAAATTAAAGGAAAAACGCGCCAAGCTAAAATTTCTGATTTTTTTAAATCTATTTGAATACCTTGCATAACAAATTTTGTTTTTTTTTACTTCTCGCAAAAATGTTAATGAAAATTCTGTTTACTTTATCTAATATTTATATGTTCTTCTTTTGGAAATAAAATTGTTTAAAGATAAATATATTACAAATTATTATTTACTCTTTTTGTACTTTTCTCATAAGCGGACACTTTTCATAAGCGGACAAATTTTTCAGTCCCAAGTCCCATGGCTGTCCCCTTAAGAGAGAGTACACTGTTTTTGTTTAATTTATAAGCAATCCTTTCTTGTGCCGGCTGAATCAACGATCTGACATGATGTAAATATGCTAATAAATGGTAAATATAATAAAAAAATCACATGCTGGAGTTAATAGGGTTGCTATTGCTACATATTCTAAATAAGTGTAGTCTCATACAGAATGGTTCGTAAATCGCTAACACAAAAAAGATGCATTTTTTTTATTGAACGATTTGGATATCCAGTTGGGCATCGATTATCCGGGACGATCGGGATCGGTCTGGATAATTGATTTTTCTGGTTATCTGAGGTAAAATTTTGTACGCGTTTTAACATAAATTTAGTTTTATTTAATCAATATACACACTTGCAAGTCATAAAATTAATAAAGTTTAATTATTGCGTATGTAATTACTTAAAAAATTAATTTAATATGGTTTGTTTCTTTTTCTTAACTTTCATATTTTCTGCTAAAAGCTTCTCTTCCACATGGTAGACTAGCATTTGGTCTTGTTCTGTAATGTTCGAAAAGGGGGGATTTTCCAAAAAGTCTAGCAAAGTGCTGGATGCGTTTCTGGCAGACAAGAAAAAGGACGTCTCCGCACTCGACAACCCTGATTGGCTGTGTGACTTACCGTTTCTTGTAGACATCACAAATCACTTGAATGTCTTAAATACGCGACTCCAAGGCAAAGATCAATTGATTTCGCAGTTATACTCTCATGTTTCGTCCTTTCAATGAAAATTGAGTCTTTTCAGGACACAAATCAATTCAGCCAATTACAGCCATTTTCCGAACTACAAAAAAATTATGGAGAAATTTAATGAAACTGACGTCAGTTTCGCTTATGTTGAAAAAATTGATATTTTAATACAAGCTTTTCATGATCGTTTTCTAGACTTCAAAAAAGTTAAACCTCTATTAGACATTTTCAGCAATCCTTTCAACATTTCACCCGAAAATGCACCGGAATCAATAGAGCTGGAATTGATAGACATGCAAAATGATGATTATTTACGAAACAAGTTTAATGAAGGTAATTTTTCCGGTCTATTGAATCTAATATGCGAAACATGTTCGCATATTAGATTCAATAGACCGGAAAAATCAAGTGTTGCCCGACATATTCTTCAATCAGATCACAACGTAACATCTGACTGTCTGAGATTAATAAAAAACGTGACACGCCCCCGCGAATTAGATAGTTTTGAGAGCATTTTTATCTTTAAAAATAGGAATAACGTAATTAACGCAGATTTGGGTCCTATTCCAGGTTCTGTTTTATTTGAGTTAATTGACAGTTAGATGTTATTAAAGCAAGAAAAATAGGAAAACCATTAAAAAATATTCGAATTCATGAAATTTATTTTTAAATTCGTTTCATTACAATATTTGCCATTAAAATATTCTGACTCAACATTAATTTCCAAATTTATATTTCAACATAATTTAAGGATTAGTTTCATAATTGGATCCTTAATGTATGTTAAATTACGGCTTTTATAATATTTCTAAACGGTTTTTCTATAGAATTTACAAATAATGGGTTAATGCTCTTGCATGAATAGGTGGGGTTAACCAAAATGTAGGTAATTTTTGTAGCATTTAAGATTGAAGATTTTAGTGTTAAACTAGAAGACGTTCAGAACAATCCTTCTGTGAGTGTTTTTGTGCGTTCAAGTGTTACACTTTTTTTTCTACTGAAGATGACAACGTGGTTGTAGAAATACGTATTTAGAATCATTAAATTCTATTGTGGTAAGGGTTTTTCAATTTTTTTTTTTTTTAATTTTATTTTATTCACTTATAAGCCACAGTCTACGATTTGTTAGTTAATATAATGGAGGTTTATCCCATTATAATATATATATGTATAAGTCTACAGATTTCTAGGATGTGCAGCAATAGCACCTCTATCAACTCCAGCACATAATTTATGCGCAAATGTACATTATCAGATCGTTGATTCACACGGTATACAAAACTTAAATAAGACATGTTGAAATTGATTTAGTTATATGTAGAAAGGCGTTCTGGAATTTCCGCGAAAATTCCTACTTCGATGAATCACTCAAACAATATGTAAACATAAAGCGATTCTTTAAAGTTGAAAAGTAGAAGGCGAAACGATTCCGCTGTATCTCACATAGAGACGACGGCGGAGAACTAATTAATGCAGTTTTAATACTCAAATAATGGCGATGAAGTTAAACATTCATCAGAGATACAACTTAATGGATTACTGGATGGATATTCGCCAGCCAACAACGCTACTTATCATTTAATTACAATTCGGGGAGTTATTAATTCGTTTGCGAAAGAGAAGATGATTGAAAAGGAAGGCGGATATAATTCAGCGTGCGCGCGAAGGGGAAAACAGTTAAACTATAAAGGCGAAGGTGCGGATGTAAATCCGATGTTACACGCTTCAATTTTCATAATAATTGCTGTTCTAATTTAATATCGCTTTTGTAATAATTAATCTTCAGAACATAATCCGGTTGGGAAAAAAAATTAAATTGGTTTCTGTGTTTAAGTACATTTGGTGACAAATTGATAATTTCGTTCATAGCATTTATATGAGGGTGGACTGATGAAATCTTCTCGGCCTCGTCCATAGATGGCAGCACTATTCGCATAATTTCTTTTCCTCATATTGGTGCTGCTGTTAGTAGACGCCATGTGCTGTTGCACGTCATTACAGTTGACTACAGTGCGGGCGTTGTTTCAAATGGAAGAAAAAAGAAGAAATTCAGTCCAGGATCGTAACAGGATTCCATGCTAGTAAGACAGTGTGCACTTTGGCTAAACAAAGTGTTCGGTGAACATTTGCGTTGCTGAGTACTAGCGATGTTCTTGGGCGTTATGTGTAACTGGATCTGCATTTGCTGAATATAGGCTTATAATTGGACACCAAATCCAAGTTGATTTTGTCTAGATTTTATCCCAACACGGTTGCTACATCAATGACAAAATCTCTGAATTCATAGAAATCGTAAAGCATCCCAATAATTTCAATCTCGTTAGTGGATATTCTCTTCACCAAACCTGTCAAACCTTTCTATTTAAACAACTCAATCGTAACTGCGACTCACTAGTGACCTGGGACAGATGTCATTTTATCGTATTCCAAACTAACAGACATTTAGTTTCGGTGCAATTAACAATAGTAGCAGTCTTGAGGATATCCCTCGAACGAGTGTTCGAAACGTCGACAAAGAAAGCAGCGAGAAAACCGAGAAGTTACGAATTGTTTCTATACTGGCTAGACTTAGCTCCTAGTACTCGTACGAGGGTTGCACCGACTATTTCTGCGAACCAATATTTCTATTGAATCAAAAGAATCGAACATGCTATGAAACAAATGTTTATTGTTTTCTATTTTGACAATTCAAATTTAGCTTTGATAACTGTAATAGTTATTTTGCAAATAAAAATTCATTTAACGATTGACAATTTTAGAGCTATGAGTTACTATGACTTTAAAAGTTCTTTAACTCCAAAACAAAGTGTTTCAAGACTTCGTGCTGCATTTGGTGATCAAGATCCTTCACAGAGGAGTGTTAAAACTGGTATAAGAAACTTAAATTTCAAAGGATTTCACTTAGTGACGATTTTCGCGAAGGAAGGCTAATCTCAGTCGTTACTGAAACAAATGTAGACGCCGTACGAAGAGTGATTCAAGACGATAATTGAGTCACATATAGGATTATTAGGAGCACCTTAGGTATTGACATGACCGTAATAAACAAGATTTTACATAATAATTTGGGTGTGAGGAAAGTCTGTTGTCGTTGGATACCTCCTAAATTAACACAAGAACAAAAACAATACCAAGTGGAATGGTGTAAAAAAAACGCTTAAGAAATATGATGGAGCTAGGCCTAAAGCAGTTTACAATATCATTACTGGTGATGAAAGTTGGATATATGCATTTGAATCGGAATCAAAACGGTAGTCGGCTCAATGAGTGTTTCCAACAGAACTTAAACCAGTTAAAGTGTCAAAATCTCGAAGTGCTGGAAAGAAAATGGTAGCCAGTTTCTTCTCAAAATCAGGACCTATCACAACAGTTGTGCTTGAAAATAAACGTAAGGTTACCGCAGAATGATACACGACAGTATGTCTGCCAGATATTGTTCAAAAGCCTCGTTTACCACGCTCTAGATAGCTCTAGATAGACACCGCGAATCGAACAAACGAATTTTTTGAAAGCTTCCGTATTAAAATTACTAGATCATCTGCCATATAGTCCGGACCTGGCACCTTCAGATTTACTTCTATTTCCAAGACTAAAGGATAAAATGACTGGTGTATGATTTGCAAGTCCAGAAGATGCAGTGGAGAGCTTCAAAAACCTTATAGCAGAATAGTGGAATTTGAGCTATGATAATTGGTTTTATCGAATGTCTAAATGCATTGTGTTTAAGGGCGAATATTTTGAAAAACTATAATAAAAATAATTTTTGACTACGACATTTTGTTTTATTAGTTTGTAGAAATAATCGGCGCTACCCTCGTAACTTGAAACAGAAAGAAACAAGAAATTTCCCCAACCACAATCAAAATCAATAAACTCTAAATACTTATTTCGGTAATTAAGTTGACATCTTCTGAAAAAGAAAAATAACGTGTTAACGTAGCGTCTCTGGTTAAGATGTAACCTCAGGTACAACCTAAGGTACAGACACAAAATCACCCGTGGATAACACTATTAGTGTTATTTCAGTGATTTGGCGGAGAGCATATTTTCAAAGGTTGTACTTTAGCCAAAGACGCTGCTTGTTTAACACTGTTTTTCTTTTTAAGGTTGTTCTACTGAAGATGGTAACTTAGTTGCCGAAATACGTATTTAGAGTTTATTGATTTACATTGTTGGTTAGGGACTTTTATTGTTTCTTTCTGTTTCAGATTTCAAGCCACAGTCTCCATCAATTCGGTTCCAGTGGCTAGCTGGAATGAGATTTGGCTTAAACGACAAGGTAATGTAATCCTAGTACAGTTTGTTGAAAAAATAATGTCTTCTTCTCGTCATTTCAGTAATAGTTTCTAACGCTAAATAACTTCCTTTTAAATTTTTCTTTGTATTACACAAAGGCGATTCTCTACACGCAGAAATTGATCGATTCTCCTTAGAAGGTAGTATTTATGTAACGAGGAGGAGACATACGAGGGTGGTTTGACAATTAACTTGGTTCACACACTAATAGAGGGCGCAAATGTAATCTGTATATATAGTCATAAAGTGTCATTCCTATGAGTTAATATTCTCTGGTCTTAAGTCATTCTGACAGTAACTCGTTGTTTGACAGTTACTTAAACAGAAGTGTTTCGAGCAATAGGGAAAAATTGATAAAGTTGGAATTCGTGGTGTGATTCAATTCTTTTATCAGGAAGAGAAAACAGCGGAAAACAAGGAGATTCATGAGAGAATTTCACCTACATTGGGTGACTCATATCCTTCTTATGAGTGTGTTCGACTTTGGGTAAATGAGTTTAAGCGTGGCAGAACAAGCATTAAAGATGCACCACGTCATGGAGCCCCGAAATCAGCTGTGACACCCGAAATCATTGATAAAGTCCATGATTTGATTTTAGCCGATAGACGAGTGAAAGTGCGTGTGTTAGCGGAAGCCACAGGCATCTCAACTGAGCGAGTTCACTTCGTTTTGCATAAAGAATTGCACATGCAAAAACTGTTCGCAAGATGGGTGCCGCGTTTACTCACTCAAGAGCAACAGCGAATTTGCATGCGAATATCTGCCGACAATTTGCAAGTATTTCAGAAGAATGTAATTGAGTTTTTTCGCCGTTTTGTGACAATGGACGAAACTTGGATACACCACTATATCCCGGAAACTATACAGCAGTCGAAGCAATGGATTGTCCATGGCGAATCGGCTCCGAAAAAAGCGAAATGCGTTCCATCGGCTGGAAAGGTCATGGCGTCAGTTTTTTGGGACGCAAAGGGAATTCTCCTAATTGACTACATTGAAAAGGGAAGAACCATTACCGGAGAATACTATGCATCACTTTTGGACCGATTAAAGGCGGCAATAACAGAGAAACGCTCGGGAATGGCCAAGAAAAAGGTGTTTCACCATGACAATGTTCCCGTGCATTCAAGTCGTGTCGCTCAGCAAAAATTGTCCGAGCTACCATTTCAACTGCTTCCGCATCCTGCTTATTCGCCAGATCTAGCTCCTTCGGACTACCATCTATTCCCGAAACTAAAAACTTTTCTGGCAGGGCGAAAATTTGAGTCTAATGAAGATGTCACATAGAAAGTAAACCAGTATTTTGAAAGCATCGAAGCAATTCATTTCCGTGAAGGAATCGCGAAGCTGGAGAACGTTGGGGCAATTGCGTTGAACTTCGAGGGGACTATGTCGAAAAATAAAGTACGTTCCAAAACTCAAATGGTTTTCTTTCATAGCAAACCAAGTTAATTGTCAAACCACCCTCGTATACTCATATATTATATTTTCGACAAACCGTACATAGGTAGATGAGTCTTTTTCCTGTATTAAGTGTTTCTTTCTATTCTTTTTAACTTAATCTGTCTTGATTGACAGCATCTGTTGTGACTACAAAGGAGGACTTTCGCAGTATATTTCAATAAATGAACTGCTTAACTATACATTAACAATTGTTATCTGTTAAATCAAATCTACAATACATATCTGATTTTATTTAGATTTTATGACATTATTATGTTATTAGCTGTAATATTTTGGGAAATAATAAAGGTTATAGCTCAATTTCGTGACTTATCTGATTATAATAAAATATTGAAAATTTTCCAACATAACCCAAATATAAACGTCAACATGACAGTAGTATAGTACCAACTTGTCAGTGTTCTCAACGTAAATTTTTCGATCAAATAAGAGCGTCTTGATTGATCTCTTGTTACTTCCAATAAAAAAGTCTTGAAAAAATTTCAAATAGTATGTTTTATTAGAAAGAAACATCTAGGCACGTTTTTTGAATGCGCCTTTATATTATATTTGAAAAATTAAATATGTACCTACTACAGTAAATATTGTGTAATCCACAAACTCTTTTTTTTCATTTAACTAAATTTTCTTATAACAAACTTCTTCACAGGATTTAGCGACTTCGCTAAATAAAAGTTCGACTACAGTTGGGATTATAACTGAAACATTCGTTTCAAATAAATTCCCAACTGCCAATAACCGAACATTTGAACGCGTGTTTTTTCAATTTCCATCAAAAACAAATGTCGATTTAAATAATATATCAGGTAATGGCAAGGAGATTTCTCCGCGTGCGCTCTCCCGGTCTCATCGGCGAGACCGGTCCGCACACAACCCCGACCGCCTCATTAAATGTTGACGACGGGATTGTAAAAGTTCGCCAGTTATAAAACATAGGAAGTAGAACCTGTATGATATCGGTCTCAAAAGTTTCGACAATGTTATTCGACTCCATTTACAAGAGGCTTACATATTTCATGAGCGAAGGTGCAACTTTAATGAAGTCCGTTTTCCAAACTGAAACGAAATTTTTACCAGCGTACAGAAGATAATGGTGGTGACAAGAAAAGAATTGAGAGGTGGTGTTATGTAATTTTAATGTAATTTAATCTGTTGACGTATGTCTAAATTTAATATTTACGTTGTCACAATGTGATGCGACCCATATTGCAGTGAATTGTGATGTTGATTGCTTATTTTAATTGGCTCACAATACACAGTAGCTTGCCCAGCTTAACTCAAATCGGAACTGCTTTCCAGGAGCTCTTGGATCTTCAAGGTTACCCTCACAGGGTCGGTAGTAAAACAAAAGGTATTAGAAACGAAATAAAACTAGCGTTAACACCACAAACATAAAATAAAAATAAAAAAAATAGAAAAATTCCACTTTATCAAGTATAAAGTAGTGTTGAGACACCTACTGTGTCACAACGTGAGGAAAACTTAAATAAAAATTGACAGTTAGTATAAGAAAAACCTCACTATGAATCCCGAACAAAATTACTAATTAAATATTTAGAAAATCTGTCAGACTTATCAAATTACGTTATCCCAATTTTAAACGTCAAACAGCACAACTCTCTGTAAGCGCACGCAACAAAATTTATAATTCATGCGCACATTTAACATGATACAAATAAATTTTTCCCACCAATTCTACTTTCTAAAATATCTAACACATAAAAAAAACTTCAAGAGAAATCTGAAAATTTTCCTTAATATTCCTGTGATTACAAAATATTTTATAAACTAAAATATTAATGACTTTATTGAGCTCAATTATCTTACTAAATTATTTCTAATTACATAAATATAATTGCAAAAATATACATACATTAATTAATGTATACGTCACTTCACAAAAACTATTACATGAGAGATTACAGATAGGTCATACGAATCAAACCTACAAGTATACAGACTCGTAATTATCGCAAATTAATTTTACACAATAAAATTTCACAAAACTAACAACGCAAACCGAATTTAACTAAAATATCTAAATAAAAAGAAGTTTTATTCAGCAGACAAAAAAAACTAGACCTATCTGTTCAATAGCTGGTTAATCTCTGTCCTTCTTCCCTCCGGAAATGAAAATATCAGCATGGCTAACATAAAATCAAAAGAGCAACTACAACTATAACTTCTGACATAGCAGACACTGCAAACATCGGCGGCACGCTCGAACCTTCTACAATAGTGAATCAAAATACTCATTATAACAAAGTTTTACATAAAATATCAAATCTTTATAATTATCTTTCTGGAATAAAATGTACATAAATATATAGTCTTTATAGTTTCTTTAAAATTTTCTACGGGGAAAAATTCACTGCAATATGTACATAATGCTGTGTATCTTTCTAAACGTGACAAATTGAAATAAGGTAGAGCTGAAACAGCAGTGAAAAATTTTAAACACATCAATTTTTTATTGAACCCTGAATGAGCATCGATACAACAAATCTAATGTTTATTACATATAGAGACTTTTTTCTTATTATTTTCTGTTAAAGGTTTAAGATGTAACAAAACAGATCGTGTTAGAAAAACAGATCTATGTCTACTTGTTAAATTTATATTCAATGTTCAGCGTCATATACATTATTATTTCTTTACGATTTAGCTTATAAATATTAAAATCTAGAATTTAAGAACGTGCGATACGTACTAAAATTTAAATGGATATTTAAAACATTATAATGGTAGCAAAATTTTATCATTAACATCTTGCAGATTTTCTTCGATAAATAAACGTTGTTTGTTTTGGCATTCAAGCAGTTCGTTAAATCTTAGATAAAAGATCTCCATTGGAAATCTTAGAAAATTAAATGTATATTACTACATAATATATACGCAATAAATTGGAATAGCCTAAAAAAGACAATAAGAACTTTGTAATAAAATAGAACATGATCCAAAAAGAGGATTAATAATATTGATAATACCTCAAAATCTTATGCTTTACCAAAGAAAGCGATTTTCTTTGGTAAAGTCTCTTTCGTCCGTAAGATGTCACTTATAAATAAGTGCCACCTTATAGGATGAAACTTGCTATATCTAATAGGCGGTTCGGCTTAATGTCATATACAGATACAGATCTATTTATAAAGATTTGTATCATTTGTATACATTGCTTCATTAGCTTAACTGACGACGCCTATAAATGGCAGAAATATATGTCTTAAGCAGAAGTAAATGCGGAAAATACGAGGTATTGTCCAAGTATACAGTTGCAGATATGTAAATTATTTACATGTCTGTTTCATAATGAAACTAATTACTTTGATAAGCCAACGAGAATTTATCTAATGCTGTAACTGAATTTAGTTGTGAATGAAGTTTTGAAGTTTACATATGTGACATGAATCACGGACCACATCAGATCGAATCAAAGACAGAGTAAGCCAGTCGATTAGAAAGAGAGGGATTATACATGCTGGGTACTCTATTCTCAGAAGAAATGCTTTCCGCTGTGTATTCTTCTACTATAGATGCACTTTTCCATTTCCCATGCATTTTTAGGGTCTTAAACGATGCACAGGCTTCAACATATTAGATGCGTAACGACTGTTAACGACATGACAGTTGACAGATATCCAGGAAACTTTTCCGATGTAATTTGAATTTTCCTTTTTTCGTGAAAAATAAAATCTTGTATGAACCACTGGTGTCATGGCAATTCTGTGGTCCTCAGTCGACATTAATCTCACGGGCCATGGGCCTTCTGGCCGAATTAACGTCGACCTCAGACCAAAATAATACCCATAACGCCCTTGGTGCATAAATAACTATAAAAATCAATGTCAAACTCTTATACTTTAAGAGTTCTAAAATATTAAATATGATTTGAAAAAGGGACTAAAGAAGACTTATTTTACATTTGAAAAAGGATTGACGTCATCAGCTCTATATATATATATATATATATATATATATATATATATATATATATATATGATAATTTTGATGTTCTCGCGGTTGTATGATGAAATGATGGTTTCTCGGGTTCTTGGCCGCGTGTGAGATGTGTCCTGAGAAGGATTGTTGTCTCGACGTTTCGACGGGATCGCACTCGTCATTTTCTAGAGTTTTTCTTTCACTTGACGCTGAAGAGTAACTGCCGATCGTGTCCTCGGGTGTCTGCTATTATGTTGCACTATGGGAGGTGGGGGTTGCGCTGCTGCCGTCGTGCGTACACGGCTTCGCGTGATTGGTCCGGGTGTCTGTGATTCCTGTGTGGGGGCGTGTACCTGTCTATGTGTTGTGTTTTGCATTAGTCTTGATTTGCATGCCGGCTAGGAGTGGCTTCCAGGTGTACGGTAAACGTTGGCCGTCGTCGCGTTTGTTTAGACTTTTGGGTCTCTTTTCTATTTCAATCGCTTCTCTAGTAATTCTAGTAGATAGACTTTCGCTCTTCGCTAGGATCTTCGTATTCTCGAAGTCAATAGTGTGCCCCGTTAGGAGGCGGTGTTGTGCTAGAGATGATGTTGTTTGTTTCTTGAAGACTGCGTTTATGTGTTCCTCTTTTCTCACGCTTATTCGCCTGTTCGTCTGGCCTACATAGGATTGTTCGCATTCTGAGCACGGCACTTCGTAAACGCCTTGGTCTTCAAGTGGAATTTTATCTTTCGCGTTGACTATTTTATCGGCTATTTTTCCCTGTGCTGTAAAGATGGTGTCTATGTTGTGTTTTCTTAGTATTCTACCGATTTTGCCTGTGGTACCCTTTATATATGGTAGAAAGGCCTTTGATGTAAATTCCTCTTTTTCCCGTTTTTCTACTCTATTGTGTCTGGCTTTGTCTATTGTTCTTTGTGAATACCCGTTATCAAGAAGAGCGTTTCTAATATTTCTTCTTTCTTCGTTTTTATGTTCATCGTCTGTTAGTCGTTCGGATCGTAGAACTAGGGTTTTCACTACTGAGTTCAATTGTGCCGGATGATGATGCGATTGTGCTTTTAAGTACCTATTTGTGTGTGTAGGTTTCCGGTAAACGATGTGTCCCAATGTTCCATTTTCTTTTTTGATCACTAACACATCTAGAAAAGGTAGCTTCCCTTGTTCTTCTACCTCCATTGTAAACTTAATTTTCGGATGTTCGCAGTTTAGTTGGTGTAAAAAGTCTTGTAGTTTTTCTTTGCCATGTGTCCATATTACAAATGTATCGTCGACGTAGCGCAGCCACATTTTCGGTTTGTTCTTACAGGTGTTTAGAAAGTTTGTTTCAAAGTTCTCCATGAATAAGTTCGTTATAATCGGTGATAGCGGGGAACCCATCGGTGCGCCTTCGACTTGTCGATATTTCTGGTTGTTGTATGTGAAATATGTGTTTATAAGGCAGTGTTCTATCAGGTTAATTGTAGCCTTTTGTACTTGATACTGGTTTTCTAATATGGATATGGTCTCTGCGATTGGCACCTGCGTAAATAGAGATGTCACATCGAAGCTGACTAGCAGGTCCGTTGGTTGAACATGAACGTTTTTTATCAGTTCAATGAAATGATCTGCATTCTTTACGTAGGGCGCCATTTGTTCTGCGTGTACCTGAAGTTCTTGTGCCAGGTATCGTGCTAGAGCTTGGATCACCAACACAAGCTCTAGCACGATACCTGGCACAAGAACTTCAGGTACACGCAGAACAAATGGCGTCCTACGTAAAGAATGCAGATCATTTCATTGAACTGATAAAAAACGTTCATGTTCAACCAACGGACCTGCTAGTCAGCTTCGATGTGACATCTCTATTTACGCAGGTGCCAATCGCAGAGACCATATCCATATTAGAAAACCAGTATCAAGTACAAAAGGCTACAACTAACCTGATAGAACACTGCCTTATAAACACATATTTCACATACAACAACCAGAAATATCGACAAGTCGAAGGCGCACCGATGGGTTCCCCGCTATAACCGATTATAGCGAACTTATTCATGGAGAACTTTGAAACAAACTTTCTAAACACCTGTAAGAACAAACCGAAAATGTGGCTGCGCTACGTCGACGATACATTTGTAATATGGACACAAGGCAAAGAAGAACTACAAGACTTTTTACACCAACTAAACTGCGAACATCCGAAAATTAAGTTTACAATGGAGGTAGAAGAACAAGGGAAGCTACCTTTTCTAGATGTGTTAGTGATCAAAAAAGAAAATGGAACATTGGGACACACCGTTTACCGGAAACCTACACACACAAATAGGTACTTAAAAGCACAATCGCATCATCATCCGCCACAATTGAACTCAGTAGTGAAAACCCTAGTTCTACGATCCGAACGACTAACAGACGATGAACATAAAAACGAAGAAAGAAGAAATATTAGAAACGCTCTTCTTGATAACGGGTATTCACAAAGAACAATAGACAAAGCCAGACACAATAGAGCAGAAAAACGGGAAAAAGAGGAATTTACATCAAAGGCCTTTCTACCATATATAAAGGGTACCACAGACAAAATCGGTAGAATACTAAGAAAACACAACATAGACACCATCTTTACAGCACAGGGAAAAATAGCCGATAAAATATTCAACGCGAAAGATAAAATTCCACTTGAAGACCAAGGCGTTTACGAAGTGCCGTGCTCAGAATGCGAACAATCCTATGTAGGCCAGACGAACAGGCGAATAAGCGTGAGAAAAGAGGAACACATAAACGCAGTCTTCAAGAAACAAACAACATCATCTCTAGCACAACACCGCCTCCTAACGGGGCACACTATTGACTTCGAGAATACGAAGATCCTAGCGAAGAGCGAAAGTCTATCTACTAGAATTACTAGAGAAGCGATTGAAATAGAAAAGAGACCCAAAAGTCTAAACAAACGCGACGACGGTTAACGTTTACCGTACACCTGGAAGCCACTCCTAGCCGGCATGCAAATCAAGACTCATGCGAAACACAACACATCGAGACAGGTACACGCCCCCACACAGGAATCACAGACACCCGGACCAATCACGCGAAGCCGTGTACGCACGACGGCAGCAGCGCAACCCCCACCTCCCATAGTGCAACATAATAGCAGACACCCGAGGACACGATCGGCAGTTACTCTTCAGCGTCAAGTGAAAGAACAACTCTAGAAAATGACGAGTGCGATCCCGTCGAAACGTCGAGACAACAATCCTTCTCAGGACACCACACGCGGCCAAGAACCCGAGAAACCATCATTTCATATATATATATATATAAAATTGTTTCAAAAAAGAGGAGACTTCTTCGAACCCACTGAAAGCAGTGGTCATATTTTAAAATTTGCACTCGTTTTAAAACATGTCAGATATTTTAAGTTAAATCACTTGTAAAATAGATATATTTAATTTGTTTAAAGAGAATCGTTAAATTTATTTTTGTTTAATTATATTATTTATCACATTCACAAATGATAGACATATCGTTCAGAGTTAGACGGCTTGTGAAATTAATTAAGTAGGTCTAAGACTTTGAAGTTCATAAATAAAAGATTTTGAGATTATTAATTGTATATGGATTATTAATTAATTGCAATTTAATTCTAATTCCTGTTTTAAAGACAGAAGAGATAACAGACATTTTTTAATCACAAGTAAGGAAAAGTCTCATAAGCATTTAAAAATATCTGAGTTTTGTTTCATAATTAAAAATTTCATTAAGTAATTGAATTTGAAATTAAACCTATAGTGTGAAATTAAATATTCCATGTGGTAGGGCTTGTTCTCGTCACATGAATATGAAATAGCACACTTCTCATTGAAATACTACCACATAGAAAGTATTACAAATTTATCCATTACCTTGGTTACTTTATAAATTTAAAATAAAAACACGTTGTGTCATACCATGGTATTTTGTAGAGTACTATACCCACTGGACTGCGGTAATACACAGGCGTGATTGCGAGATTGATTAAAAATCAAACAAAGACCTTCAAAGTTATATATTTAAATACACATACATATTTTTATTATAGGTAAAGATTTACATGCTATGTTTCATTTAGAGAGAAAAATATAATTGATAATGTTCATGTTGAAAATTTATGTATGTTTCACAAGGTTTGAACAATAAATGTACTAAATTTGATATCTTATCGTCTTATTTCTCTCCTTATTACATTAGCTGCTAGGGCTAGTCGCCAAAGAACCCTTTAGAAACCAAAGACCCTGAGTCTAAACATTATAACGAGCGTTCAACTAAATTTTACCTCGAAGTTGCCCATGGAAATTATACGTATATCTTAGCTTTTTACTTAAGTTCTTAATATTAATTTTGTTGGTTATGAACTATTTGAATGACATGATAAATGTCAAAATAATAAAATTAAAATATTTAACTAAATGAGATACGTTTATTTGCAACAAACAAGTAACATTTTATAAAAATTGTTGAAAGTGGCCACCACCTTCACCTTGTTCGAGACATTTCTAACATCTTCTTCTAATCAAGGAGAAAACGTTTTGTAGTGGCATATCGTCGATTTCGTTAATTATTTCAGCAATTCTGATCTGAAGGTCTGCAAGATCAGGTATCTGTACCCAAAAAATTGAGTTCTTTAAAAAGGCCACAGAAAAAAATCACAGGGGTTAACATCACAAGATCTTGGTGAAAATTCATGTTCGATGTTTAAACTTATCAACCGATTTTGATAAATTTCCGTATCATATTAATTGTTTCACAAGCTGTGTGCACTCTAGCTCCGTATTGTTGAAAGTCACCCTGATTTATTTCTTCTTCATTAAGCTGTTCAATAAATGTCATAATAATTTCTTGTCGATACCTTTCTCCTTTAAAGAAAATGCGGCCAATGATTTTCCTTCGACTAATCGCACACCATACACCAATTTTCTGTGGATGAACAACATAACAGTCATGCGGTTTCTTAGTATTCCACATCCTTATATTTTGTGAGTTAACATATCCATTCAGATAAAACCATGATTCATCTGAGAAAAATTTTGTCAAGAATGTCATTATCAAAATTATTTAAGAACTACTGACAAAATGTTGTTCTTCTAGGATAGTCAATTTCTTTGATTTCTTGATAATAGGCCATGCGATATGGAAATAAATGTAAGTCTTTTTTCAAAATTGTATGACAAGTGCCAATTGAAACACCCACTCGTGGAGAGAATACTCGTATGGATGTTCCTGGTGTATCATTCATAATTTGCGTTACATCGTCAACTAGCTCTTCCGTACATTTTTTCGGACGGCCACTGTCTTCTTTCCGTATAACACTCTCTGTTTCTCTGAAAACCTTAGTGCAATATTTAACTGTGTACAAAAAACTATCAAAATCAAAGACGAAGTTTGGAAACATATTTCTAAATTCCTCTAAGCATTCTTCAAGAAAATAGTGCCATTGTCCGTTAATATTACGTCCGTTCCAAAAATAAGATTCAACCATGAATGATTTGTGTTGAACAGTGAAAACCATTTTAAATCAATTTTAAATTACAAAGCAATTTCAAAAAGCTCCAACTAAGTATACATCAGAATAAATAGTCTGTCAAATTGACAACTGATGCAAATGTAAATAGTACAAGTTACGACAAACATTTTTATTGTCATGGACTACTAGAGGTAAAATTTATTTGAACGCTTTTTATATGCGTATGTGACGATTCAGAGCTAGCCAAGGCCACTAAGCCTGAAGCGTAGCTCCCTGTGTCTTTCCTAATGTCAAAGTTGATTTTTTGGCACATTACTGTGTTACTGAAATTGGAAACTTGCTTGATAGGTTTATGGGCAAAGATCGCGAAAAGCCTTAAATTTTTTTTTTAAATTAATATCCGCTCCTAACATTTTTTTTAATCTCGTCGTAAAATGTTAAAAAATACTTCTGTTAGAAACCGTAAATTTCGAAATCGAAAATGTCAATTTTGCAAAAGTTGGCGTCGCCGTAGCGGCCAAACCGTTGGTCCTGGTGTGGCACTGTATACCCTCTTTTTAAACCTCGTGACGAGAACTTTCATTTGCCGCAAACCCCGCGGCGATCGGATAAGAAATAAGGGAGTTATGGTGTTCTGAAAATTTCGAGATTTTTTTAACCTCAGGCGATGAAATTTGAATACACAAAAATGGCAAGTGTCGATTTTTCCTATTTTAACACGGATATTTTATGTAATCGGATCCGCTGATTACGATAATCCAAACCGGAGTTCGCTATCTCTTTTAGTTCTCGAGATATTCACGAAAAAGTGTCGACAGGTCAAAAGTACTAAAAACCAAATCGCGAATTTTCAGCGGAAAATCGTTCAGACAGTATTCTTTAGCGCCCCCGCAAACCTTAGGGTAGATTTTGAGTAAAAATTCGAGATTGAAAATTTTTCAAAATCGCGAAAATTTCGCCGAAAAATGACATTCAATTTCGGTCCATCTCAGAATCTCGGAAACGAGTTGCCTCTAGACGACCTATCGTACACAGCCAGACGCGGTTTGACACGCTGAATCGATTGGTACATACTGGTTTATACATCGCGTGTTCTCCTCTGCATATTAATCAATTTTGGTAAAATTTTTCTCTCAATTATCGTTTACACTTTCCGTATATTCTTATCTTGCTGAACGATTCTATGCTATTTGTACATTTTATCAAACGTAGAGAATAACACATGATTCATATACGCAACTCTAATAACTTCCTTTCACAACATACAAAATATAGTCAATAGGAAAGCTATCAGACACCCACGCGTGTATTTCGGGAACCCTGAGTGAACTACTCATTAATGAATATTAACGAAGGGCGTAGTACCATTCGAGACTTCCATCTTCTCTCATAACAATTTAATAAACGTTAATAACATCAGCGCGTTATAAAGTAAATTAATTCCGGGGGGGCCACTCCAGTTTCTCTCGCCGCTTGTAATTTCTGGAGAGCGAAGGATGGCAAGAATGGTAGGTGGCAGAAGCGTTTTAGAGGAATGTCATTTATGCAGGTAAACATTAAGATGAAAACGAAATCTTAATAATTGCGACACAAACATTATATGGCAGAGAAAGACGGAGACAATCTTAATGAATATTCCGTCTTTATATTCGCAGAGATCAAGCACTTGTCTTTCTCATTTGCGTCCCCCGTTGTCTGTCATTTAGTCCCTTGCGTTACAGGGATTGCAGTCAGAAGAAATATAAAACGTGTACTGTTTCTTTTAATATTTAACACTCGTGTCTTTATAACTGTTTAAATGATTGATTTCATAACTTTGCATTTTATCAATGAATTGGATTGACAACGTACATTGAAACAGGTTCCCAGAAGGACTTGAAAACATTCGCAGTTTTCGTCGATTTCTTCAGTGCCTCACAGTCTGTAAGAATGGAATGATTTTTAAATTTTAAAAAAATCTCATGTGCTAAATTAAGCAAACTTATCCAGGATAACCGGAGTAACCGCCGAATCGCAATCTGTATAAACAGTCGAACTAGCAATGGCAAAATCTTGAAAAATGTCCTTTCTCAAGGCTCGGTTTTGGCTACTATAATTTTCAAAATTTACACCAACGATCTCTCATCCACAAACTCATGAAACTTTCTTTTTGGCTTTATGCACCCTAACTAAGAATTTAGAGGATTGAGAATTACAACTTCCCGAAAGATCTACGAGCTCTAGACGAATATTATAAGAAATATCGGTTACAACAAAACCCTTCAAAATCCGAATCGTGGCCTTTTACTTGTGTAACAAAGAAGCCAACAGAGAGCTGAAGGTTGAACTTGGTGATAGCCGGATCAACCACAAGCTCCACCCTAAATATATGGGCGTAACATTGGACGGGTCTCTAACATTCAGGAAGCACATTTATAAACTAGTTAAAGGTGAAGAATCGGAATAATATATTACACAATTCATAGCAAGCGAATGGAGAGAACGACAGCCATTGCACTGGCTTACTCTTCTACCGAATACTATCTGCTATCTGGTATCGAATCTCTTAAACCAAGTTAATAGATATACAACTTAGCGATACAATGAGGATCGTCATCCACCTATATCAAATGTTAATTGTTCGCTGTATTGTTTGCCACGGATTGTAGAACAGTGATTTATACTTTTTAGGTGGCGTTTACACTTCCACCTGCTGGTACACGTCAAATAGTCGTCGCACCTTACACATTTAATTCTATGGCCTTCGTATTCTAAATCCGGAATACTCGCTATTACGTTTTCTAGTTTCTTCGAAATACACCGTTGCTGAAACGTACCTAAATGCGACATTTTCTAAGTATGTGTGTTCTGATATGCACTCACAACGACCAGTGGAATAATACTGAACAAGTGTGCTTTGATACGGACGCTTGAGTTTCCGTGCCGTGCTCTTCTCCCCTCTACGTTGCTCTCGGCGCTGTATTGCAAATTGACCCTCTTTGTCGAGTCTAATAATATTCCAAAGTGTGGAAGTGTGAAATAACGAACTGAGGAAACCATCAACAAAGTTGAAAATTTGATGTGGACTGACCGCTGAGTAAAAGTTTCAGTTATTGCTAGAGAAATAGGAGCATCAGAATTAAATGTTTTTAAAATTCTACACGAAAATTTGGGAATGAGCAAAGTGTGGGTGCGATGGATTCCCAGGATACTCAGTCCCGAACAAAAATTGTGTAGACGACAAATTTATGAAGAGAATTTGACTATTTTATCTCAAGACTTCTTAAATAGAATTGTAACTGGGGATAAAATTTGGGTACATCCCTGGGACCCCCACGAAACAAGAGTCTATGCAATGGGTTCATAAGGGCTCTTCACCACCCAAGAAGAGAAAAACGCAATTATCTGTGGGAAAAGTGATGGTCACAATTTTCTGGGACGAGGAGGGAATTCTCTTAATTAAGTATATGCTAAAAAGGACTACAATAACGGGAAATGTCTACAAAAACACAATTAGGAACTTGAACACGGTTAAACGTGAATAAAACTCCACAATTTTGCTAAGAAGTCTCTGCTTCTGCAGGACAACTGCATAAAGCACGAATTGTTCAAGCAGTAATCATTGAATGTGGCTTTGAGGAATTACAACATCCACCCTACAGTTCCGACCTAGCCCCCTGTGACTATTAACTCTTTCCAAAATTCATTGTCGATTTTGTATCGAATGACGACGTGAAAAACGCTGTGGGGTTGTATTTTACGTAATTACCAAAAGAATTTTTTTGGAAGGCATAGCGTTATTAAGGAAACGTTGGAATAAGTGTGTTAGTGTTAATGGTTCTTACGTTGAAAAATAATTTTTGTTTCTAACTCCTTCCTTTCATAACTGGTAGATAACATAAAAATCTTCCCTCGTATGTGCATTTGTTATTGCAGTTATTGTATTATTGTATTACATTAGTAGTAGTTTTATAATTATTCTAACAAATGAGGTTGTTATCAAGAGGAAACTTTGTTAAAGAACAGAAAAACCAAGAGATACTTTATTTTTGTCATTTATTTGTATTTTAAGCGTGGCAGAAGCATTACTCTAGTGGAAATTTACTTATTATAAATTTCGAAAATATTTCATTTATCAGTGGATCCTAAACGGAATAGGCAATGATAAAACGCTTTCGGGTAGATGTCGAGGGGTCAGCAAAGGATGATTTGTAGCCCGCAGAGCGCACCACTGCCGCGCAGAGAAATGGACTGTCCACTTCCAGCGTCTTTCCCTCCTCGCGCCCAGGCAGGGTCCCTCCTGGAATATTGACGAGTGTTCTGGTCGTTGCTGCTGCTACTCCTGCTGTTGCTACTACTGCTACTGCCGGTCGTTACTACTACATATCTATATATATGTACGTATGAGGATTTATGTATGTGTTGCTATGTGTGTGTGTGTATGTGGCCCCCGTTTTTGAACGTCGTAGTCCCCCCTGTGTGGAAATGTTGTCGAGGGGGGAACGGAGTGGCACGGCACGAACGTCCATCTCTTGGAATTTATATGATGTTCGTTTCGCGCCGAGTATTGGTCGACGCCGGCATCCAATAACCGGCGCCATTTCGTGTCAAACTGAAAGAAACCGCACCGATAAAACATGACATTCCGAAATGGACAGACAGAATCTATAACTATCACCCTCTCTTTCCTGCCCCTGATCACTGTCTCTCTCCTGTTCTCGTTCCTCCTAACATTTATTTCGTCCCTTTTATTCTTCGGCAATATACGTATGGACTTATATATAATAGAAATACACCACAGATAAAACTATCCCTGCGAAAAAGAGCAAATTGGTAGAAGGAATTGGCTGATTTATATCTATAATCAACTAGATACAATATGTAACAACACGCAGCTAGCACACACAACTATACCATCCTCGCCTGTAATTTAAGGAAACTAATTTTGATCATCGACAAGTATTTGAGGATTGAATTGAGAATGTTACTCATAAACTTATAGATACATTACATAATTGAAAGCTAAACTTCTATAGGAATGTATTCTTTTAATTCAGATATATCTAAAAATTTTCGGGACAAACTTCCGCCATAATTTTGAAAAAAGCTTAGTTTATGAGACAAAAGTCCAGTAAATTATACCTGCATATATTTTATTTATGTGAAAGTACAAAATTTTTAATGTACTACAACTTGTTTCAAAAAGAACTTCATCTCAGTAGACACTGAGTAACTAGTACTTGCAAATTATTATAAACCACTTGCCTTTTATTTATAACTAACTATTTATCTAATATTATTTTGATATTTGTAATATTGTCATTAGCAATATAATTTTTCGTATCAATATTTTTTTACTTAATAAACAATACTATTAAATAATGTACACATTACAAGAAAATATTTTTATTGTTGAAGCATATTTCTTAACGGAGAATGGCAATATTCCTACAAGGAATGTAAGCGACAGTTTCACTTGCAGCTTCCTAAAAGAGTTGTGGATAATACCGATTTAGATCATCACATTCGTCTAGTCGCGGAGAAGTTTCGAGTTACAGGATCTGTTTTAAAAAGGCAAAATGACTTGATGAATACAATTACAATTAAATGTAATGAAATAACACCATTAACTGTATTGCAGATTATTTTGACAAGATGAAACGTCGTATTGCATTATGCATTTAACAGAATGGTGACGATTTTGAACACTTTATATAAATTATAATAATTAAAATTTCTACAAATTAGTTATTTACCTTGATTGTTTGATTAATATCCAATCTTTAAAGTTTTCTTATTAAATAAATTAATAATCTAATTGTACTTGTTATTAATTTCATCACCATATCTCTCGATGATAAATTTTGAGTGTGACAGGTAGATAACCTTATTACCATTTAATCTATATCCGCATTTTAAGAATTCAAAACATCATAATTTATAGGAGAAATTCATGAACAACTAGATGTAATTCTTTTTGAAACACGTTTATCATATAGTATTATATGTTTAGCACTTGTGAAATATTGAAATAACGAAATAAAACGAAACACTTTTTTCACAAAAATAATTTTAATAAACCAAATGTACATTTCGTGCTGGGTGATAGAGGGTTGCCCATAGCTGTGCCATCTTTCACCTTTCTTAACAAACCTAGTTTGGAATAACCTTGAAAACAAAGTCAAAGCTAATTGTGGCATTTTCCTAAGTTTTGGGCAAGATATGTATTGTATGATCAAAAAGTCTTTGGATCGCTATTGCCGTGGAATTTACGAGATATCTATGAAATTATTTATTTCAATTAGTTTTGACATTTACTTGATAACTTTCAAGTCAGCTGGTTATAATTCAAAATGTTTCAATTAGAATATAAAATTTTTATTATCAAATCATACTACAGTAATGGAAATATAGGTGAAAATGGTAATTGGGTTTATTCACCTCGTTTATGTTTGAATGAGTTCCGTGAGAGATTTCCCAACTTCGCAATAATCTCCCGATATTTTTTTCGGCAACTTCAACGAACTGCTGACAAATTTGAAGGAACTGGTAATATCAGCGATAGTGTTCGATCTGGAAGAAGACGGGCTAGAAATGATGATGTTATTGATCTGGTTAGACAACGCATGCAGAAGAACCTACCTTATCCTTGCGTAGATTGAAACAAGAAATCAATTTAAGTTATGGGACGTGTCAAACCATTGTTAAACATGACTTGAACATGTTTCCTTATAAACTGCAGATATGTCAGAAGTTAGTGCCACCAGATTATCAGAAGAGAGTGTCGTACTGTACCTGGTTTAATGACCATATGAATAACGATATCCTTGATTTAACATTTTTTACAGACGAATCTTATTTTTACCTATCTGGATACGTTAATAAACAAGTTATGCGTATGTGAAGCTAGAATAATCCTAATTTTCATAGTGAGTCTCCTTTACATAGTCCTAAGATTGGTGTTTGGGTTGCAATGTCCCGTAGACGGGTAATAGGGCCAATATTTTTTCAAGATACCATAAACGCTGAAAGATATATAAATCAAATACTTGATCCTTTTATCAATCAATTGCACGATTATGAACTTCATAATGGATACTTTCAGCAAGATAACGCGAGACCGCATGTTGCTCGGGTAACCATGGAATATTTACGTCAATTTTTGATGGAAGGTTAATATCAGACGGACGTTACCCACCTAGGTCTTGTGATTTGAGTCCTTTAGACTACTTCTTATTCCCATTGCTTAAGAATAACATTTTTAAAACTCCAGTTCACACTTTAGATGAATTACAAGAACGTATTATTGAAAACTGTCTCACAGTAACACCTGATCTTTTAATTAAAGTTTTTAATAACATGGGCCGACGTGTTAACCGGTGTATTCAAGAACAGGGAAGACATTTTCAACATCTTTTATAATTTTTTATTGTAAAAGTGTACCTACCTGAATGTTATTGTTTCATTGTGGGAGTTCTTTTCTTAACTGTAATGAGCCTTATTTTTTTTTATTAGTTATTCAAACTTCGTTTATTTATAAATGCATTCTGTAATCTCTATAAATGTTATTAAATATAACATACATAAAATGTAAATAAATACCATAACCTAAAATCTATTTTATTGTGACTTATGCGTACTTCAAGGTAATGAATCACAGAAGTAAATAATTTTATAGATAGCTTTACGTTTTATGGCTATCACGATCCAAAGACTTTTTGATCATATGTGTTTGCAGTGATAACCGAATCTTTCAATACGGAGGCTTTCTTAAATATTTTGAATAAACAATATCCTTCAATACGTTTCACGCACGAATTAGAAAAAGATAAAACTTTACCCTTTTTAGATTTAAAAATTTCATTATCAGACAATACTTTTCAATTTTACATCCACAGAAAAGAAACACATACAGACAATTACATTCATAAACACTCGTACTCTTTTCACAAATATAAAGAGAGCAGTTTTTATTTTTTAATCAACAGATTACTGCCAATCCTTCTATCTCCTATGAATTTTAGGAAAGAATTACATCACATAGTTAAAGTTACAGAATCGATTGGTTACGACAAACAATTGGTATTGAAAATTAAAAACAAACTAGAAAAGAAGAGGCTCAAACCTTCAAAAATCACTCTAACACCAGATACTTTGGAAAACAATAAAAAATACTGTAAGATATCATTTCATAAAAAATGGCATAACGACGTAATAAAGCTGTAATAAAGCGGTTTTCTCCAACAATAATAAGTTACAACAGTGTCTAAAAACAAAAACTGTTAACACAGATCCGGGCATTTACAAAATAAGTTGTAATTCACCAGAAGATATGCAAAGAACACATGGCTCATGTTAAATTACACAACATAGAAAAGTCAACATTAGCTCTACATCATACAGATGCAGGTCACATCTTCAATTTAGAAAATGTTGGTTTAGTTAAAAAAACAGTAATAGAAATTTAGACGTGTGGGAAGCCATATACATGAAAAAACATAAAAATTATCTTCTAAATAATGATATTTCACCCCTCAATAATAAACTGTTAGCATGTATACCGACATCATTAAATAGTTAAGACATCTTGTAAATAGGTACTAAATTCTTCATTCACATTAATATTTTATATTGTAATCCCTAATCCTTTTGCCGTTAGTCCAACTCGATGCCCCCCTTTGTTTCATAGATATTTGGTATTTCCCCATGAACGCATTCTCAAAAATTGTATTAATTTTAAGATTCATTGTAACTTTTCATTAATTTGTTTTCACCCTACCCCTAATTTTTCTGTATATGATGTATTTTCATATTATATATTGTCTCGTAGATATTATCTTTAAACAGTACTACTGATGATGTGTGCAGAGCACACGAAATGTACATTTAGTTTATTAAAACTATTTTTGTGAAGAAAGTGTTTTGTTTTATTTTGTTACGTTTATCATATGTTTCATAATTTAATGTTAATATTGAAAGGGCTTATTCTTCAGGTTATTTTAAGAAAAAAGTTAATATGAACATGAGTCCGGAAATACTTCCTTTCCGAGATACAGGGTGTTAAACTTCTAAGAAATTCGTTTATCCTAACATTCATACCACTTAAGATATTTTTATGAAATTCGGTATATGCCTTGCTACCAGAAATGGGCATTTTGCGATGTAACAAAATTTTTAAACTTTCTACCAGTGGCTTGGAGCGAAATTTTGACTAAATATATTTGAAAAAATAATGGAACGCCACTGATTTTTCTCTAAATAAAAATTATTTTATTAAATGTGCTTTATTTTGCAACTGTAACGTGGGCCGTTGGGCAGCCACACAGATTAGCAGGTAGGGCGACTTATCGTTGTAAATGATACACTCGAAGTTCGGGTAACATCTTATAATTTAATCAACACTTAGAAATTGGTTAACAAACTATGTACATTATAAATAGATACAATTCTGACTTATTACTATTACAGATATTGTCTGTCTAGTTCTCTATCAGATACTGAATCATTCTGAATTCCTTTTACTTATCCTACAGTCTATATATATAATAGAGAAGTCCTCGGAGAGTTAATTAGGCCATAACAAACCCTGGCCTACCGCAGTATGTATACATAATATATACATGCTTGAGGTCGTGTTTATTAAACACTTGTTTTGTATTAAAGGGAACGAGGATATAACCTCGTCCGAGAGTATTTGCATATACATGCATATTGCGTTATCACACCACCCTCCTTAGGGTTTAAAGAAAACCAACACTAAGGTGTTTGCTTTTCTTTAAAACCTTTCTCTCCGGTTACCTTCCCTATTCCTATTCTAAAATATGGTGAATCATTAAAAAAATATATATAAATGTGCTATGTATTATTATCCTTAAAATTAGTTGTTCACTCATTATATGCGTACAAGTTTATTATTTCTTACTAACGTATTTACACTTAATCTAACAATAGTATTAACTAACCTATCTGTACTTATTTCTAGGAATGATAATGTTTAAGGCGGTTTTTGTGTACTTCAGTACTTTTACCGTCTATGAAAATTGTTATGTTTGGCGGCTTGTTGGTTTCGGTTATTACAAAGGGGCCGTTATACAGTGACTCAAGTTTATTCCCTGCTTCGTTTTTTAATAAAACCTGATCGCCGACACAGAAGTGTGTGGGCCTGCGATTCCTATTTAACTTTTCCTGTCTCTTAACTTTAGATAGAATTAAATTATGTTTCGCATCGTGCAGGGCTGTCTGGAGTCTGTATTTCATTTCTGCGGCGTAATTTTCAAAATTGAATAGCGGTTCTATCGCGTTCGTTATCGATGAAGGTAGCGGATTGTGTTTACCGAAAACTAACTCGTGAGGTGTATATTTGGTTTCAGTATGCACTGTGTTATTAAATGCAAAACACCAGTAAGGTATCCAGGTAGACCAATTGTCTTTATGGTTATTTAACTGGATTCGTAGATACGCTCCGAGATTCTTATGTGTATTCTCTAATGCGCCTAACGTTTCGTGGTGGTAAGCCGTTGATCTCAATTGCTGTATTCCTAGCAGTGAGCAAGTTTCCTTAAAAACTGCAGCCATAAACTCTGTTCCTTGGTCGGAAGCTATCTGTTCGGGAATAGCGTATCTTAATATAAAATTCTCGACCAGGGCTCTGGCTACTGTGGCAGCTTCTTTGCTCTGGATAGGATATGCCTCCACGAATCTCGTTAGTTCGCATTGGAGTGTCAAGATGTACTTATTTTCCTCGTGGTCTTGGTTTAATGGACCTACTAGATCTACAAAAATCTTTTGGAAAGCGTATGACGATGTGGTCGTTACCTTGATTGGTTCCTTGCTGGGTATTGAGTGCTTGTGTTTCTGGCAATCACTACATCGTTTCACGAATGATACGATGTCGTGCTTTAGTTTTGGCCAATAATAAAACCTTTTGATCTGGTTAAATGTTCGGTTTATTCCTCCGTGTCCTCCTGTACGTAGCATATGATGATCGTTTATGATTAGTTGTTGCGTTTCGTAGTCTTCAATTCTTACTACTCCTCCTATTACATTTATTTTTAAATCGCTTGGCTCTCTTTTCTTCCATGGAATAAAATTTCTCAGGAAGTCGCTGTTCCTGGAATTGTCTTTGACTATACATATTTCCTGTATGTCGTGTCCTGCGCAGAACTCCTGGAGTGTAGTCAATAAGCGCATGTGCTGCTGAGGACTCATTGTAACTACAGTCTCCTTCATAAAAATTGTGAGAGCATCTTCGTCGTATAGGAATACTTCCTTGGAACGCATGCTTGTTCCGTTACGACGTTGGAGGGAATTGAAGCTCGCCTTGTCTATCACTCGAAGTTCGATAGATCCCGTTGGCCTTTTCAACAGTTCCACAACCCCGGGGTGGCCTACCCTGGAGCCGGTGGATTCCGTGATTGCTGGGTTCGTAATGGTATGATCGGCAGCTACCTGTCTTGACTGAGCTCTAGTCGTAACAAAAATGCTGTCATTAATCCCATTACTAACCTCCTTCAAGTCGTTGGAATCTATCTCTATGCGTGATAAAGCGTCTGCAACTACATTTTCTGAACCCTTAACATAGTTAATGATGAAGTCATATTCTTCTAACACTAACCTGAATTTCGTAAGACGGCTAGACGGGTTGGTCATTCCAAACAAATATACTAACGGCCTATGATCTGTAAAGATCTTAAATTTCCGGCCGTATAGGTAAGGCCTGAAATGCTTCACTGCCCAAACCACGGCTAATAACTCTTTCTCGATTGTGCAGTAGTTCCTTTCAGCTTTGTTTAAGGATCGACTGGCATAAGCGATTGGCCTGTCGTTGCCGTTGGATAGCACTGCACCAATAGAGTAGCCGGATGCATCTGTTTTTAAAGTGAACATGTTATCTGCATCGAAATTTGGATATTGTAGAACTGGTGGTGTCTGAAGGGCTAGCTTGAGCTTTTCAAATGCCTTTTGTTCCACATCGGACCATGTAAAAATAACATTTTTCCTTGTAAGGTTGTTCAAAGGATTCACGATGTTGGCAAAATTTGGAATGAAACGCCTATAATAATTGGCGAATGCGACAAATCGTTTTACGTCTTTTGCGTTCTTAGGAACTGTATATTCCATTAAGGCTTTTACGTTGGAAGGGTCTGGTGAGACTCCTTCAGCCGAAATGACGTGTCCCAAATATAAAATTTCTTTTCTTAAAAAGTCGCATTTGCCTGGGTTTAGTTTAAGATTAACTTTTCTTAGCCGTTCTAGTACTCTAACTAAATTCAGATTGTGTTGTCGGAGATTGTTGCCGAAAACTATGAGATCGTCTAAATATATAAAACATTGTTCGTAATTAAGGCCTGACATAGCTATTGTCATGGCTCTGGAAAAAGCGCTACTACTCGTTTTTAGTCCCATGGGAAGCCGACACATTTGATATTGATCTTTTCCGGTCGTAAATGCTGTGTAGGGACGGCTTTTGGGTTCTAATTCTATCTGGTGATAGCCTTGTGCCAAATCTAAATGAGAAAAATAGACTGCGCCTGAAAGCGAGTCTAATATCTCGTTGATTGATGGCAGTGGGAATTTGTCGTCGACTATCTGCTTATTTAACAGCCGGTAGTCGATCACTATCCTCCACTTTTGGTTTCCGTCCTTATCCTTCTTCTTGGGAACTAATAGTAATGGAGATGACCATGGTGATTTTGCCTTTTCTACAATGCCATCGGACAATAGTTTCTCTACTTGCCTGTCGATCTCATGTTTCTGCGAATGTGGCAATCGATAGGGTTTAGAATATATTGGATTTATCTGCGGGTTAACCTGTATGTCTCCCCTGTATATGCTTGTGTGCGTAAGTTTGTCTGAATCGAGGAAAAAAACGTCGCAATACTTAGCGATAATTTTCTGCATCGTAATGTTTTCTTCTTTATTGAGATGTGACGTATTTACTGTTTGTAAAACCTTGTCGACGCGGTTGACTGATTTGGGGCCACTATACTTGAAAGTGCGAACGTCGTATTTACCGAGGTCGGTCACCGTAGGAACAAAATTTTTCAATGTCGCGTCGCTATCTCTTGTATTAAGTATACGGACGGGCACTAACCCATTCTTTGGGCTAACAATAGATCCCCCTATGAATATACCTGGGGCGGCTTCCTTTTGGGAAACCACGCAGTCGCCAGATGCATTTATTTTAAAATATTTGATTACTTCGCAACGCGGCGGAATGTTAACAACCGTGTTCTCATTGGAATGCAAAGGTAATGTAATTTGCTGACCTTCAATCGAAAACGTAATACTATATTTCTCGTAGTCTATTATCGCGTTGTATTTAGCGAGTATGTCAGAACCGATGATGCCTATAAATTTGTTATTATTTACGTTGTCTAGTACTGCAAACTCGTGCTTAATCTTGGCCTCACCTAACCTTAATGTAATGAAAGCTGATCCGCGTGTTTTCGTTTCGCCGTTTATGCCGACTATGTTTACCTTTCTTGTTTTATCAACAATTTTGTTTGTGTAATTACCATTTAAAAATATAACACTTATCGAAGCACCTGTGTCAACCAGAAATAGATTGTCGTTATTATTGAAATATGCATTAATATATGTTAAACCGTCGAGGTTAAAAAAATAATGCCTGGAATCTGTTTTTAGTTGACTACTCTTCGAAAAAATTGATTGTCTTTATTATCGTCGGACTGGGTCGCGTTTGCTGATACAGTGAACACTCTTTCGCGGTTATCGCGTTTGTCGCGTCTAAAATATTTTTTCCTATAACCATGATTATAATTGCTAGGCGTGTAATCATGTTGGAAATTTCTTCTTTTATTCCCGTTATCTGTATGCCTATATTTCCGGTACCGATTGTCTTTAGCTTGCGAATGATTAAACGCGGCTTTTGAATTGTTAAACGTAGCTTTTCTTGAGAAATGATAAATCGTATTGTTATTGCTTGCGGGGTTGAGTATGTGCTCGTTCGAAGCCTCTTGAATCGCGTCGCTTAGTGTGCTAGGGTTGCGTGCTTTTATTAGAAGCTTTATATGTGGATCGCGAAGTCCGTTAGTGAATGTATTTACAGCAACCTGTTCATTAGCCATGCGGAACTTATCTATAAGCGTGTCGTCGTCGCCAGCTTGCGTGATGGACAGTTGTGCTAGCAGTTCTTCAACCGTCTCGCCGTACTCGTTTATTGATTTCGCGCCCTGTTTAACGTTGTGTAATTGTGAAGTTAGAGCTGTGACCGATTTTTTCGCAATGAAATAGCGTTTTAAGTCTGTAATTAAAGCGGCATTGTTAGGGTATGTTTTGAGTAATCTTAATTTTGCTTTGGGGGATAACCGTGTTTTTAGAACATATTTCGTTAGACTCTCCTTTCCTGCGTTATTTAACAATGCGTCATATAATTCAATTGAATCTATTAATTGCAAGGTGACTTCTTCTTTACCGTTCATAACAGGTAATAAACTTGAGGCCGTTCGTAAATCGAAATTTTCAGCCATGTTGCCAATTGTTACATTTAAATTACTTAACCTATTACTTAGAATTTCGGTAGCCTCATCTAATGTCGCGGTAATGTCTTTTATACAATTCTTAGTTGCCTCCCGGGTACTTAAACTATGAGCTATCTTATTAAAATTGTCCCTTATTTCACACAATCTAAGATTAAAATTGTCTATTAGCGCTTGTTTGCGCTTAATTACATTTATATCACTCTTATTGCTAACATTGTCTTTCCTTAAATTACTAAAAAATACCTTTACTTCGTCATGTATCTGTACGAATTGGTCTGGTGCGGACATGGGTGTTAGCCTAGACCTTCTCCTGACTCCGGTGGAACTCCATTTGGACCTGAGCGGATAGGGCCTTCGTCATCCTCTTATTCACGTGCCGGTATGCACCGTAGCAGCAGCAGGACGTTAATATAATCATAACTCCTACAAACGCCACTATGCCGAGAATGTCGATGGTGTCCACGTTGTTCCTTATGTTAGCGTCATTGCCTGCGATGATTACCTCTTCCTTTGTCGCGTAGTTGCCCATTTCTTGCTTCGACCTGCCAAACTGTAGGTTTCCTTTCTTCTCTGGTTCGTTCCAGCTTCCTACATGTTCCTTGCAGTCTTACACGACTGGCAGAATGGTCCTGAGCCGTAGGTAGGCAGAGATCGCCATGTAACGTGGGCCGTTGGGCAGCCACACAGATTAGCAGGTAGGGCGACTTATCGTTGTAAATGATACACTCGAAGTTCGGGTAACATCTTATAATTTAATCAACACTTAGAAATTGGTTAACAAACTATGTACATTATAAATAGATACAATTCTGACTTATTACTATTACAGATATTGTCTGTCTAGTTCTCTATCAGATACTGAATCATTCTGAATTCCTTTTACTTATCCTACAGTCTATATATATAATAGAGAAGTCCTCGGAGAGTTAATTAGGCCATAACAAACCCTGGCCTACCGCAGTATGTATACATAATATATACATGCTTGAGGTCGTGTTTATTAAACACTTGTTTTGTATTAAAGGGAACGAGGATATAACCTCGTCCGAGAGTATTTGCATATACATGCATATTGCGTTATCACACAACAAAAAAGTTCTCTTGACTTTATATCGCAACTCGCACTTTTTTCAGTAAAGAAATTAAGAAGAATTATTGTTCCGAAAATAATAAAATAAAATAAAACAATAACTTTGTTATACCACTTTATTCACATATAATCGTGACCGCGGTTTCGACATACAATGTCATTATCAAACTGCAAAAGTTTCAGGCCTACATAGAACTTATAAATGACACAAAAATATATGGGGGTGGTTTATGATGTTATTTAAAATTACTACTATATACTTAACTATTATATACAACATTGGAAAAGAGGTGTATATATAAGATCCAACTGGTCGTTTATAACGATATCTATTGTGTTCTTCTGGCTTTTAGAAATCTCTAGGGCCTCTAAAAGATTTAATTTACGACCTTTCTCGGCCAAATGCAATATTTTACGGTGACCAAATGTATGTCTTTCTGTAATAAGATGGTTTGCGAATGTTGAATCTGTCTTCTTTAGTTTATATGACCTCCTGTGTTCTTTTTTTATTGTTTCTATACTAAACGCAGAATATTAATAGTAGTCTATTAATATTCTACTATTTGGGCCCAAGAAAAGCCGTATGCAGTTGTTGAATCTAACCATCAAGAGCAATTTTCGGTAAATGTCTGGGTTGGAATTGTAGAAAATTACTTAATTTTTCTGGCTCAATGACTAAATGGTCATAACTAGAGACTGGATTATATGCAAAATATTCTTTTTGTAATTGCCATATTTTATATAAAAAACATTAGATAAACCCAGGAAGCTCAAAATTTTGTTGATATACCTTTTAACAAAAGTTATGAGTTTTCTAAGTTTATTTAATGTTTTCTCAATACAATAAGGCAATTAAAAAATCGTATTTTGCATATAATCCGGTCTCTAGTCATAACTATCGTCGGTTTCTAGAGGAAGATTTGTCAATATTGCTTGAAGAAGTCCCAATTTTAGTTAGAGATAGTATGTGGTTCATACATGACGGTGCATCAGCTCATTTAAGTCTAGAAGCACGAGAATATTTAAATCGTATATTTCATAACCGATGGGTAGGTCGTGCTGAATCTCAACCATGGTCCTCCGAGGTCCGAGGTCACCAGATTTAAATAGTTTGGGCTTTTTCTTATGAGAGCATCTTAAAACTCTGGTTTACAGCACTCCAGTTAACACTGTAGAAGAATTGTAGAATTGCATAAGAGCTTCCTGTAATTCAATAAGGAAGACTGCAGGTATTTTTCAAAGAGGCGCACGAATATGAGACGAAGAGCTGAAGCATATATCCTGGGTGGTGGAGGACATTGTCAACAATTCATCTAATTTCTTTTTGTTTTACAAAATTGTTATTAAATTTGTAAACAGTCAATTAAAATTGTTCATTAATTAGATCAGAATTGGTTATTACTTTTCTAATGGTTTATATGGTTTGACTTGTTTTCGTACTACGCACGCGAAAAGGAATCGAAGAATCAAATTTGTTCCAAAATAAATGGGCATTTCTAAAATAATTTTTATTTTAAGAAAGAACCGTGGCGTACCATTACGATTTTTTTTCAGAGAAGTTTAACATTGTATCTCCGAAAGGAGCTATTTGCAGACTCATGTCTATATTAATTTTTTTTCTAAAAATATCCTCAAATAGGATCCCGTTTCAAAATTGACATTCGATTAAGATACAAATGAAACAGACATGCAATATACATATCTGTAACTGTACACATGGACAATACATATTTTCAGCATTTACTTCTGCTTAAGACACGTGTTTCTGCCATCTATAGGCGTCATCAGTCAAGCTAGTGAAGCAATGTAATATGATTCAAATCTTTTTAAGAACAGATTTGTATCTGTATATACATTTACGCTGAAATCGCCTACAAGATATAGCAAATTTCGTCCTATAAGGTGGCACTATTATAGGCCACTATAGGACGCGTTTCTTCTATACATATAAGTATAACTGTCTTAGATTCAAAAGTATAATTCTAATTATAATTTTAAATTTTCAACGTAAAAACTTTATCTAGAGTTGTCACAAAAATTAAGCAAAACTGTAGAAATATTGAATGTAATTATTAATTTTAATTGTTATAATTGAACATATTTTATACCTCCTACATGCTAGCATACTTTATATGATTTAATCTCAAACAAAATTGGTATAAGTTATGGCTATCCGTACGACATCAAGATCAGCAGCAACATAACATCTATCTATTGGTAGCAACGTCGAAACGTGCTCCGTTTTTAATCCAGTACACGTCGGACGCGACGGCCAGCCCGTAATATATGGTTTTCGCATCGCTCCGCATGCTTCATACATATAACACCTAACACAAAATAGATATAAGGGTTGCACCGAGCTGACCCCCACAACAAGAACCTACCACCGTTCGGAAGGACGAGCCACCCGCATTTCCCCATATACAGAGTAATTAATGCATCCTGCGCAATTTATTTCACGGTGATACAATTAGACGTAAGGTATGACCGGACCCACTCGGTTACTAAAATTAATAGCTGCAATATAAGTTTGGCTTGTAGTTTGTTTTGGGCCGGTGAGCATAGAGCGGCGCGGCGTTCTGAGCGGAGGTTCTGGACCGAGGCAGCGGAAGTACAGGGACGCCACTTCAGATTAATTTGCTACCCGGTCCGGTTTAAGTTTTACGCCACTACTACGAATTCGAAAGTTCAAAGTGAATATTCACTTGTAACTAATGCTATGTAAATATCCGTATTCTTTGGTAAAACTATTTGAAATATACGTAAACGGATATTATCACCGGTTTATCATTTTAAATGGATTTAAAATTTATTTTTATTTTATATAAAATATATTCGTAAAAATATTAAAAATATAAATATTAATACCAAAGTATTTTTAATAATATAAAAAAATATTATTAAAAATGGGGTGTGAAGAACACAATACAAGTTCATTTATGTATTTTTGAATGTATCTTCTCCAAAGACGTAGATACGTATTTCACATTTCTACATGATTCTCAATACGCCCCTGTTGGAGAAGACACATTCAAACAAACATAACTACGTTACTATCTAGCCGAAATTATTCAGACAGAGCGTGAAGGAATATTCAGCGCTGTCTACATAATAAAAGCCGAAGCAGATGTATTTTCTATAGTCGGTAACCACCGTATCTATACAAAACTGTATTCTCGTGTCTTCACTATTTATCGGCGTGAGCCGAATATGTATATGACAACATAATTTGAAACATACTTGAGTGGCTAAAACCTCACTACATTTGTATAATACCAAAGTATTTTTAATAATATAAAAAAATATTATTAAAAATGGGGTGTGAAGAACACAATACAAGTTCATTTATGTATTTTTGAATGTATCTTCTCCAAAGACGTAGATACGTATTTCACATTTCTACATGATTCTCAATACGCCCCTGTCATATACATATTCGGCTCACGCCGATAAATAGTGAAGACACGAGAATACAGTTTTGTATAGATACGGTGGTTACCGACTATAGAAAACACGTCTGCTTCGGCTTTTATTATGTAGACAGCGCTGAATATTCCTTCACGCTCTGTCTGAATAATTTCGGCTAGATAGCAACGTAGTTATGTTTGTTTGAATGTGTCTTCTCCAACAGGGGCGTATTGAGAATCATGTAGAAATGTGAAATACGTATCTACGTCTTTGGAGAAGATACATTCAAAAATACATAAATGAACTTGTATTGTGGTACTTTGGTATTATACAAATGTAGTGAGGTTTTACCCACTCAAGTATGTTTCAAATTATGTTGTCATATATAAATATTATACTGTCTTGTAATAACGTTTAATGTTAACTAATTTTCAAAAAAATTCGAACATCCAGGAAGAGTCGACCAATTACAATGAAATTTTTTATTCTACTCTATTTTGTCTCTGATAAGAAATGATAACAAAATGGACAAACAAATTTAGCAGGTGTACAATTTTTTTAAATTTTGTGTTATAAAAAAATTGTTTTTAATTTTGCGTTTCCTTGAGATTGAAACAATATTACGTAGTGATTTGTACTCAATTTATTAAGTCATTATGCATAGGCACCGTTAACGGAACAATTACGATCATTTAAGTGAATTCGTTTGGCCTAGTCGATTCAGCGTGTCAAAATGTAGGATAGGTCGTCTAGAAGCAGCAAGTTTCTCTCAGACACTCTTCATTTTTGTCATTTTCAAACTACATCGCCTGAGGCTTAAAAAAAATCGCGAAATTTTTAAAAAGCTATAACTCCCTAATTTCACATCCGATCGCCGCGAGATTTGCTTAAAATTAAAGTGCTCGTGACGAGGATTAAAACGAGAATATAGAGTGCCACCCTGGGATCAATACGGAGCAATTACAATCATGAGAATTCGGATGGGGCCGTATTGGGATGCTGTGCCCCAACAATGTTACAGTGTTGGTCCAGGTGGTCTGAAGGATGAATAAATAACCATCTTCTGTTTAGGGTTGGACGCCAGCACATCCAGGCACTTGAGCACACTGCTCTTTGTACTATCCCCAATAGATCTCTCAGTTCCACTAAGTTAGTCTTGTGTCCTCGATAAAAGCCACTATCCTCCTCAGGAGAAGTTTGCGTACACTCGTAGGATCCAATAGATCTCTTCCGAAATATTTCTGTCTGAGTCCCTTCAGTTCTTCACACGTGCATATTATATGAAAGCTAGTTTCCTCCTGTTTTTCACATCTCCTACACCAGGGCTCGCTAACCAAGCCTATGCTGTACAGATGCTTCCTTAAAGGACAATGTCCGGTTATTAAGCCGGTAATTATTTTAATTTCTTTTTTGTTACTACGAATTACGTTGGCTGAAAACCTTACGTTCAGCTTCCTTATTAGTGTTTTAGTATGGAGGTGACCTTCCGTTAACCTCCATTCATTTTTATGTTCTCTTTCTAGCCATAACCAGATCTCCCTTTTAGCGGAATCTTTAGCGATTCCACATACAGGCTCTGGTTATATGAAATTCCTATTAGTACCTTCTATGGCCAGTTATCCATCTTATTGCCTTTAATTCGCTCATGTCCTGGCACCCATATCAGCGACACAGTATTGTCTAGTGCCAATTTATTGAGGGCCTGTTTACAATATTTCACCAGTTTAGACCTGGTAGATGGATTCATAATGGCTTTAATAGCTTCCTGACTATCAGTCATTATGTTGATTTTTTTGTATGCTTAGCCGGCTCCCCGAATTTCCTCGGCGCAGGCTGCGACTGTAAACAATTCGGCCTGGAAAGCCGTCGCATGTTTCCCCAGACATAATAACAATCGTCATTAATCCATAATTTGACGATTGTGGCTCTACAAGACAGAGTTTCCACAACCCGGTCGATTGGAAATGTTTGGTTGGGTGTTTTACAACAAAGGGTCTCCATGGCAACGATATACCGCAGAATACGGGCTTTTGGGCTGCGTTCGTATAGATCATTTTTATGTCTCCCACTGACACATCGGCATCGTGTTGAAATAGACTCTTACACTATCACACCTTGTTTAAGAGTCGTATTTTACTGTACGGAAAACTGCAAGTTCTTCGTTCTCCGGTATGTATTCTGACCATTCTACGACAATCATTAGCCCATAAGCAAAATCGAGAGTTGCCACTGAAGACCACTTGTTTCCATTCCACATACCACTGCAACCTTTCGTTACACCATTCTCTTAAACTTCTCCATTTCTGATCAATTTCCTAATTTCCTTGTTGACGAGAAACAGTGACTAAGTGCCACACACCGAAGAGGACGATCTTCACAATCAGTGGTGCGTTTCGGACATTTGGGCTGCCAACTTTATCCTTCCTCACTATTACCTATTTATATTCGCCAACACAAACCAATTGTGGCGACCGAACGCTCTATGCGGTCAGTAACATCACCAGTGGATTATTCAGCTTCTCATAGGTCAATTATGCTGCCAGGTTGAAACTCAGGGAGTAAATGAAAATTCGCACATTGTCGCACTCCCTTACTGAACACAAAAAACAGCATGGAAGAAAATAGCGTCGCTCATTGACTAATGTCAAAATTACGAGCGCCAAACCAACGAGTCAAATCAATATCAATAATATTATTAAAAATCCGACTGATATTATTACAAATTTTTTGGTTTTATACCAATGGTGATATTTTACACAGTCAAGTACGTTTCAAATTGTTTTTGATATATTTAATTTGATTGGAAATTGCTTTCTGATTACATAAAACTAGACATTTTATATATTACACATCTTCGTAATATAAATACACATTCTGATAGGCGTTGTATAAGATTACGATGTTATTTCATTTTTGTCGAATGTCGATCTTGGCAGGAAGTGTTGTTACGTCGCCGCCGTGGGTTTTCCTTTTTTCTCTTCTCATTTCTCTCGTAGTATACTTCTTCTTCTTTTCCATTTCGTCCGCACATCAATCTTATTTATGTGGCTACAAAAGTGGAGAATGGCGGCCGACCGAAGCCATTCGCCCGCTTACTCGCGGTCTAACTGCCCCCCAACCACTGCCACGGCCCCTACACCTGCGAGTAATATGCCACCGTGCACCACTCGTAACGATATTGTGGAAGTTAAAGCGAAAATTCGTTCAGCTATGTATAACGTTTTTCTAATAAGGATCCAAAGGAAAATGTCCCACGAAAGATACTTGTGTTTATATTTCTGTATTACATGTACGTAATAAAATATTTCAAATATTTGATATGGAAAATAAACGTAGTGAAAATGAAGAAAAACACTGGTTATTAGTATTAATTCAAATAACACAGGTCTACAGTGATTTTGATGTTTAAAAGCTGTTTGCTAATTTGTATATGTTTGGGGGCCCTTATTCCAAAAAGCGCCATATTTTTGCTCTATCACGTAAATTTTTTTTATAGGGCTCTATATCTTAAAAATGTTAATTTATTAATATACATACCTATGACAAGAATATGGTTGTTCCATGTTAGGCATAATTTTGAAATGAATTGATTTTTATGAAATTAAATGTGATTTGGCAACACTGGTTAATATTAGATTTCTCAGCAAAGCAACAGAGTCGGCGCAGAAGCGTCAATACAACATTGAAACCTGCTTATGTGCAGTTTGGTTGTGTTAGTCGTCGTGCTACTGTGTCCGCGCGCTTGTTGTCTTCGTTGTTGCGTATTTTAAGTGTTCTAGAACGTATAAATATGGAAAGAAGACATTGTGTGAACAATCCGAATAACTTTTGTTATATCTGTGGTAGTTATGTCGTAGTAAAGCAGAGGCAAACTATAACTTCGTTTGTGAAAAATGTATACCACGCTTATTTTGGTGTAAAAATTGGCGACCAAGACAAGTCCTGGGCTCCTCATACTGTTTGTTCCGTTTGCGTTGAAGCATTAAGAAACTAGCAAATAGGTAGGAAGAAATGTTTAAGCTTTGGTGTTCCTATGGTATGGCGAGAGCCTAGAAATCACAGTGATGATTGTTATTTTTGTTCGTGTAATGTTCAAGGATTCAAGAGAAAAAATAAGAAACAAATTGTGTATCCCAATCTTGACTCTGCTATTCGACCAGTTCCTCATGGACCAGATGTACCGATACCTACCGCCCCAAAAGCACTAGAAAACGTCATATCGTCAGAATGAGAGGAATCTAATTGCGACCCAGATGACTCAGATTTCACACCAGATTTCAGAGAGCCCGAAGTGTTTAACCAGAGCGAACTAAATGATTCAATTAGAGATTTGCACCTTCCAAAGGATGCATCCGAATTGTTAGCCTCCCGACTTCGTGAGAAACATTTACTGGCACCTGGCGTCACATCAAGCTTTTACCGGGATCGCGAAAAAGAGTTATGTCAATATTTTACTCAAGACGGACCGCTAGTGTATTGCAAAAATATTCCTGACTTAATTTCAAAATTAGGAAATGTGCCGTATGTAAAAGAAGAATGGCGCCTGTTTATTGACTCAAGTAAGTGTAGTTTACCTATAGTACCTTTAGTACCTTTAGTATACCTTTAGTAAAACTATGGGAGGCTCTTCAACATACCAACATAAACACGGAAATAATAAAAGCCGTGAAGTCTTTATATGCGGGTTCCACATCTAGAGTCAAAACCAACGAAGGATTAACATCCGGATTCACAATAACCAAGGGTCTTAAACAGGGTTGCTGTATATCTCCGACACTATTCAAAATATACTTGGAATATGCACTAAAGACATGGAAACGGAAATGCAATAAGATGGGAATGCCAGTGGATGACGACACGACAGTATATACCCTTTCTTTTGCGGACGACCAAGTAGTTATTGCACAAGATATACATGACATGGAATATATGAGCCGAAAGCTCATCGAAGAATACGGAAAATGGGGCCTGGATGTTAACATAGCAAAAACAGAATATATGTGCATAGGCGGACAGCAAGAAGACCTACACCTAGCAACGGGACAGATCATCAAACATTGCAATATATACAAATACCTAGGAATGAAAATATCCAAGGATGGGACACTAGATGAGGCAATATCAGACAGAAATATACAGGGAAGAAGAGCGACTTCCATGCTGAACAGTATTCTGTGGGACAAGACCATTACAAAAGAAAATAAAAAAAGGATTTACAACTCGATCGTGAAAAGTATATTAACATATAGCTCGGAGGTGTGGCCGATAAAAGAAAAAACAAAAAGAAAGATAAAAGCCACAGAAATGGACTTCTGGAGAAGAGCGGCAGGAAAATCCCGGAGAGATAGAGTCCCAAATGAAACCATTAGACAAGAAATGGGAATACAACATGACATTATAGATGACATTATAACCAAACAGGTAATATGGTATGGGCACGTCCAAAGAATGCCAGAACACAGAATCCCAAAGAAAGTGCTAAACTGGAACCCCCAAGGAAACCGAAAACGAGGAAGACCGCGCAGAAGCTGGAGAGACGGAGTGGATAAAGAAATTCGAGAGACGGATCTGGAGGAGGGCCTATGGATGAACAGAGGGGAATGGCGATTAGGAATCGGAAGACGTAAAACGTTGTAACCCGATATATATATATATATATATATATATATAAGCGTAGTTTAAAAGGCGTTTTATTGCACAATGGTAACGAGCTGGCCTCGGTTTCCGTTGCCCATTCGGTACATTTAATGGAAACGTATGAAAATTTTGAACTTCTTTTAAAGAAAATAAACTACCAAGAACATCAGTGGATGCTTTGTGGTGACCTTAAAGTGCTGTGCATGCTACTAGGACAACAAGGAGGTTATACAAAATTTCCATGCTTTATTTGTGAGTGAGATAGTCGAGCAAGGGCTAGACATTGGACTCAAATAGAATGGCCCTCTAGAACAAGCCTTACACCTGGTAGCAAAAATGTATTAAGAGATAGCTTGGTTGACCCCAAAGAAGTTTTACTGCCTCCTCTCCATATCAAACTTGGCTTGATGAAGCAGTTTGTTAAAGCCCTAGACAAAAATAGACAGTGTTTTAAATATTTGTGCGAGACATTTCCAGCCTTATCCGATGCCAAGTTAAAAGAAGGTACTTTTGTTGGGCCGCAGATAAGAACATTATGCAAAGACAAGGCTTTTCAAAACACAATGACCAATGTCGAGAAAAACGCCTGGGTTTCATTTAAAGAAGTAATTGATAAGTTTCTTGGGAACTCTAAGGACGAAAACTACGAAAATATTGTTCAAAATATGTTACAACACTTTCATCGTCTAGGTTGTAATATGAGTTTGAAAGTGCATTTCCTGTTTTCACACTTGAACTATTTTCCTGAAAATCTTGGAGCAGTTAGCGAAGAAGAGGGAGAGAGGTTTCACCAAGACATTAAGGAAATGGAACGGCGATACCAAGGCAGATGGAGCATAACGATGATGGCGGACTTCTGCTGGATGTTAAAACGGGATATGCCCTTAAAAACATACAACCGAATGTCCGGACAACGCAGCTTTCTGGCAAAAAGACAAGGATTTCACTTAAAAAAGACTGAGTAAAGTATTTTTTTCCACTTTTTTAACTTGTATTCCACCTTTTTACTCAAAAAACAAATAAATTTTTTTAGAAATATCGTTTTTTTTCATTTAATATTTGCAAAAAAACCTTACGTGATACAAATAAATGCATAGAATTTTTGAAATCAGCCTACCAAAATTATATAAAATCAGTTTTCAAAATAAAAACATCTGTCAAAACGTTTAATTTTGTAGACCTGTGTAATTAGTCGACAGATTGAAAATTCGATTTCTGAGTTTGACACATTGTTGGACCTAATATTAAACTCAATACATGTACGAAGATAATATATTATGATTAAAGCTGGGCATTATATGCACACGGAGCTGTATTATATGCGCATATATGTTTCCAAAATTCGATGAAAATATGCTGAACTTTTATTAAAATATGCAAAAATATGTAAAGTTTAAGTACTAGTACAACTAAACGTAAACCTTACCCAGGTAACTTATCTTTGTATGCTTTAACCCTCAACGGTGCTTTAATAAATACTTTTTTTGTCAAATTGATCAATGAATTAATATCTGAAAATGTGTAACGTATTTCTTCTGCTACTCTGTTAACAGCATGAGCAAAACATGTTACACGTGCTTCAGATTCGGTAAAAAAATCTTCAAATCCTGAGCTGACTTCACCATATATGTCGCAGCATCCGATAACATCAGTAATACCTTGTGACTTGGAACGGCATTCGGCAATTAAAACCTCGTTGTAATAACGTTTAATGACAACAAATTTTCAAAAAAATCCGAACATCCAGGAAGCGTAGACCAATTGCAATGGAATTTTTTATTCTACTCTATTTTGTCTCTGATAAGAAATGATAATAAAAAGGACAAACAAATTTAGCAGGTGTACAATTTTTAAAATTTTGTTTTATCAAAAAATTGTTTTTAAATTTTCCTTTCCTTGAGATTGAAGCAATATTACGTAGTGCTCGTCACGAGAATTAAAACGAGTATATAGAGTACAACCCTAGGATCAATATGGAACAATTACAATTTCGGGATGGGGCCGTATTGGCCACTGGCCCATCTTGTTATTATGGGTTGTGGAGACAGTACCAGACCAGGTAACTTATCTTAATACCTTGTCACTTGGAACGGCATTCGGCAAATAAAACCTCTTTGAATTATCGTTTATAAATCTTGTTATAGTTATTTGTTTTCTCCAATTCTTCTGTACCAATCAAAAAGGTTTGGTGGGTTTATTTTTTATTTAAAATGCCAATTAATAAGTTGGCAATATAGCATCTACAAATGTTGTCTCATCGACTACGAAATAAATATAATTTTCACCTATTGTTTCCTTAATTTTCATTATAGATTCCTGAAACAATAGATAAATATACTTTTTTCTTGTAGGTGAGCGACTAGGAACTGAGAGTTTCATATACTTCTCTAAAAAAATTTAAACGTTGAATTATCCAATTTTGAAAGTGGAATGTTTGCACTTAAGAAGGCGTTACAAAACTCATAATGGAACCTATTCTGTTCTATATTTTTAGTTGTTGAAGTAAACGTTTGATTCAGAGTAGCTTGTGGTGCATTTTCTTTTATGCAAGTTATACATGTTGCGTTAATTGAAATTTTTTGTCGCATTGAATCTACGATAATTAATTGCAGGTATTAAAATATGAAACTAAACGTAAATAAATATAAACTTACAATTTTACCGCAATACTTACAAAACATTCTGCTATTATCTACACAAAATTCAAAATAATCTTTTATCTAGATCGACACATGTGAATATGATTTCGACATATTAAAAATAACAAGGTAAAATTACGTGTACATATACTTTCGAGAACTAACTAAACACACCTGGCGATATGACTGACCTATAGGTCAACCTCATTGCTAGTAGATTCACTGGAACTTCTCCGACTTGATAAATACAAATCTGGGAATTACCACTGTACGGAAATGCTCATGCGGACTGTGTAATTTTGATATATTATGAATAAATGGTTTTATGTATTTTTACGGTGCCCTTTAAAAATAAATTATAAAATATGAACAAATATGCAATTTTAATTGTAATCACTAAAGACGGCAGACTATGTGCCAGACAGACAAGAATCATTTCACCATGTGTACTAAATATTATTTTGGATACTATAATATAAATATGTTTTGAAGGTGCATCTGTTATTCCCAATAATACCACTTTGTCTTTAGAATAAATTTTTTGTTCATTGTTAGAAAAACGAAATAATGTTTTTTTTTTATTTTGATTTAGAACTGTAAAATATATGTTCAAATTCTGTTATCTCTTTGATAAATGCATGTATGGAAATATTTACGAAACTACTAAATATATGTTTTTCTGCTCCGATATGTAAACAAAGCGAGAGGAATGAAAAATAATATTTTGTACTAATGGTGAAATGATTCTTGTCACCATGCACCGGGCACATAGTCTGCCGTCTTTAGAATAACAGATGCTTTTTTTTTACGTGATCCGTATAGATCTGCAAGAATTTTGGTAGACATATCATAAATAAAAAATATGAATTTTTATATAATCCCTGCTTTAATTATGATTTATGCTATCTCAATCTTTAATGGTATAACAACGGGTTATAGAAATGATAGCGTGAGAAGCCAACACAGGACTCAATCTTAATTTCTAGATATTTAAATTTAAACGATTAATGTGACGCCAGCTCACAATTTGATTCAAGCCGTTCTATAGAAGTATAGTATAATAACTACTATTTATTGCGCAGTATATTGTCGTATCGTCCAATATGGAACAATGAGCAGACGTGAGTAAGTCATTAATAAACATGGTAAAGAAAAGAGATCGAAGATTTGAGCCCTGAGCCACCCCCTGCATTGCAAAGTAACTATAAGACTTAAATTCATTGTAACCGACGTTTATGCACATAACTACAGAATAGAGTTAACATGGGTGTAGTTAATAGAAAGTAATTAAGTCTTCGAACCGATCCTGTTTGAAGTCAGAAAATGTTAAAAAGAAATAGTTTTCTTAATTACCAATATATAATTTTTATTGTATTTCTGTTTTTAATATATGCTCTAATATTTGATTTTGTATGAAAGTAAGTCATACCTATTGAAGGACTTTACATATTGCTATGATTTTTTCCCCGAAGAGAAATTTTGAAGAAACTATAACAGACAGTATATTTATGTGTATTTTATTCCAGAGAAATATTTGAGGATATTTTATATTTTATGTATATTTTATTATAATGTATATTTTTGTCCATGCTTGTATATTTTGCAAGTTTAGTTTTGATGTATGCAGTCCGGATGGAGTGGTAGTATTTTCATATTGTAGCTCTTTTGCTTTATGTTAGGTAGGGGTATGATTCCGTTTCCAGGAGGAAGGAGATGCAGAGATTTACCAGCTTTTGAACAGATAGGTCTAGTGTTTTTTTTTTCTGCTGAATAGAACTTCTTTTTATTCAGATATTTTTAGATAAATTCGGTTTATTTTTAGTGTGGTGATTTTGATGTGTTTAAAATTAATTCTCGATTTATTACGAGTCTTGTATACTTGTAATTTTGATTCGAATGACCTATCTGTAGTCTCTCTTGTAATCATTTTTTGTGAAGTGACGTTTACATTAATTAATGTACGTATATTTTTGCTATTACATTTATGTATTTAGAAATAATTTTGTAATACTATTAAGATAATTGAGCTCAGTAAAGTCTGTAATTTAAGTTTATAAAATATTTTGTAGTCAGATGAATATTAAGAAAAGTTATCAGATTTTTTGGAAGTGATTTTTTTCAAATAAAATGTTCTAGAAGGTTAGAATTGGAGGGAAAAGTTATTTGTATCATGTTTAAATGTGCGCATGAGTTAGAATTTTGATTGCGTGTACAAATAGCTATTGTGCTGTTTGACGTTTGATATTTGGGATAACGTAATTGATAACATCTGATAGTTCTTTTCTAAATATTTAATTTATAATTTGCTCGCGGTCAATATTAGTGAGGTTTTTAGCCTAGTGTATCAGTCATATTTTACACAAGTTTTCCTCACACCTGATAGATGTTTCAGTACGACTTTGTACTTTATAAAGTTTAATTTTTTCTTTTTTATTTTTTTTATGGGATTAAAACTTTGTGGGGTGAACCTTTGTTTTCATTTCTAATACCTTTTGTGTTTTATTCGTGCCACTTACCCTATGAGGGTAAGCCTTGAAGATTCAAGAGCTCCTGGAAGGCGATCCGACTGAGATAGACCGGCAAAGCTAAAGTTAAATAAGCAATCAACATCACAATTCACTGCAATATGTAATTCTACTTTAATTTTCTTTGTTAGGTTTTTGCTAATAAAATTACATTTATGTATTTACATCAAATTTTATTTATAACCTATTATTAACTAAAACTTGTTTATCTCCAAAATTGCATTAATCCAAATAATTGTTTTCAAATAATGGATAGTTTTAAATCTATTGTTTGATTAATAAGAATCGTAAAATTATTCGAAACAAGTATTTCAGTACCTATGTATTCCAATTAGAGAATACAATCTCGGGATCCTGAACCTCGGGATCCCAGCCGGGTTTTGATCCCGTAAACCCCGAGACTGTACTTGGCTAATCTCGGGATTTTCAGGATTGCCGGTTTGCATTCCGTAATCCGTTGCGCCTTGACAATGACCTAGATTATATTGAGGGCACTTATTACATAAAGACAAAAAATCAACCTTAGGTACGGCGTACGATAAAAGAACTACACAGGTGCAGCCCAAATAATATGTAACTTAGAAGGGACTTCCCAGCCCGTCATACTTCAATACACTACTGTTAAAGTAATTCCCCAACGGCCCAACAGGGGAGTCACCTCATATGATATATCATAATATTATTGCGAGAGATTCCCCGTCGGGGATTCCCTGTACCAAAGTATAAATACGCTTATTAGGATTTACTTTTTTCATTTATTATTCTACCAGCGACAAGGTTACGCAGGTTACGTCATTTAAATTTAAAGTCAATTATCTGAAAAAGTTATTTTAAATGGCGGGAGACTTTGTTCAACATAAAAAAAACAGTGATACGTCGTCAGCGTGGAGTTATTTTTTAGTTGCGAAAGACGGGAATAGTGCTAAATATATGCGATGCCATATTTGTCATCAAAACATAACATTAAGATTTTAGCTGACGTTAATCGTTTAACAGCTTCAACAAGTCAAGATTCTGAAAATCTGAACACACAGCACCGCCGCCAGCTAAACGAAAGTTAGAAGATTATTTTACTAAAAGTACCGACGATAGCCTGGATGATGTTTTGTCAAGAATGATTGCATTTGATGGATTTCCATTCAGTGTATTCATAACTTCAGACGATTTGAGAAAATTGCTCTTAGCGAAATACGTGGATTTACCAAAATCAGCCCTCGCAATTCGCAAGCGTGTTATGAATTACAGTGAAAAAATCAGAAAGCAAGTAACTGCTGAATTAAAACATTTGAAAAGTACAGGTGAAAGATTCAGTCTATCTTTCGACGAGTGGACATCAACGTCCAATAAACAATACATGGCTGTCAACGTTCATTCATATAAAAAATTTGGAGCTTAGGACTCGTTACTATTCAGGGAAGTATGACGGATGAACATTGTCTTCGTATATTGAAAGAGTCTAAGTAAATTTAATAATTCCCTGGAAACTGATATCGTGGCTACTGTTAACCGATGGACCGAACGTTATATAAAGCTTGTTTGCACTGAACAACAACTGTGTCTCGCACATGGTATCAATTTGGCCGTCTGTGATGTCCTTTATAAAATAAAGAATTATTTTCAAGACAGGCAAGACAGCCCTACCTCAGACTCAAATTATACTATAACCAGCTGTGACTGCTGATTATATGAACGATAGGGATGATGATGACTATTTAGAAGACTTAGACTGTCCAGAATCAAATTTAATCTTAATGTTACAAAATGAACTTGCGCGAGAACACATACCAGAGTTAACGAAAGATGAAAACATTAATGAGCTAATGAAGAAAATCTGCAAAGTTGTAGTGTATTTCAAAAGATCACCTTTGAAAAATGAAGCAGTACTTCAAAAATATATGAAGATTGAACATGAAAAGAGCTGTTACTTCTTTTGGACTGTAAAACTAGGTGGAATAGTCTTTTAATCAAGCTGGAATGATTTTCTCTTTTAAAAACCTGCATTCAAAAAGCTCTTGTAGATCTCAATCATCCAATCCGTTTAGAACATGCTGATGTTGACTTGGTAAATAAAATTGTTGATGTGCTGACCCCAATTAAATTAACAGTAGAAGCAATCTGTCGACGAGATGCTAATTTACGCACAGCTGATACCGCTTTGAAATTTCTTATAAAACAATTGTGTAGCAAAAACTCAGCACTCGCCAATAAAATGGAAACATCCTTAGTGGAACGTATAAAGCAACGACGTAATGATGATTTAACTGGTGTGTTGAATTATTTACAAAATCCACGAAAAGATGATGAAAATCAGTTAATATCGGATTTGGAATGGGTTGACTTATTTCTAGTTCTTTAGTGAGCTTTAGTGAGGGCGCAAATAAAGAATATTGTTAAAAGATTAAATAGTCGAAATGACACGGAAAAGGAAGAAAGGTCAGGATCACAAATAGGTGATGAGCCAAGGCAACAAACCTCCCAACCCCAATTGACACTAAAGGAAAAGTTACAACTGGAAATTAATAAGAGCATGGAATCTCCAGATCCTGAAGTACAAAATGAATTGGGGTTAGTAAATAGTAATAGACGCGAAATGAGCCTGTTCAAAATCAAGGAGTTCGTGGATATCACTTAGAATTAGCATATAAATATCTATTGCCTATTCCTCCAACCAGTGTAGAACCTGAGCGAGCGTTGGCAATAAACTACGAAGCAGGCTTGGAAGTCGAACATTGGATACTTTGATATTTCTGCGATTGTATTTTCGAAATTCTAAATAGTTTTTTGTATTGTCTTTTTTGTTCCCTATTTTAGTATATTGTGTATTGTGTTGTGCAACAATATTAATAAATAATTTTTAAGAAATTACTTAATTTTTTTTCATTTGATCCTAATTAGAAACCACATAGTCTAATCCCGGGATTAGAAAAACATGCTCGGGATTGTATTCTCTAATTCCAATACAATAATATGTATTCAAAATTCCGAATATTCAAATATTGGAAAATCTAGATTGAAATATATAAATTAATTACACAGGCCTGCATAAAATTTGTGATGACGAGATTTTTGTTTGTTAAGCTCAGTTTTTATATAGCAATAACTAATTAAAATACAGTTGGTCTCTACCACCCAGAGATTTTTTTTGGCACAAAAGAAAAAGAAAAAAATATAAAAAAAATCTTATAATAGACGTTTTAATACATTTTAAAATGAATGTACTACTTGAAATTCTAGGTATTAACCCAAAAATGATTTTTTGTTGTGGTTTTAAAGAAATTTGGTAAATAGGCTCTCATTACCTGATGTAAATCTTTTATTACATGTATTAATTTTGGACAAGATTTCCGGGAATTTTTACCTGCTAAATCCTATTTATTATGCTTTCACTTTATTACTACTGCGAAGAAGGATTTCAAGTTTATCACTCCAAACAAAATGTATATTTTTCCACGGTCAGGAGTAGAAATCAGTTTCTATGACATCAAAATTAAAACAGAAGTAGTCGATTATTCCCAAGGGAGTATAATGCTGCCAAGGGAGTTTACATTGTGGAGAACGTTTGTGATTCATGCAAAAAAAAGATAACATTGAAATTATTTATTGACATTTAAATTAAATGTTACATTTGTACAATTTTCAAAATTAATATTAGAAGGAATATTACTTTCGCTTACATTTACAGTTTTTGTGATTGCCCTAGTAGTGGTACCTACTAAAACCTGATTAGCAATTTTGGTCTTATTTTCAATGGAGTTCTCGACATAACCCTCAGCGACTGTCGTTGATTTCCAACCAGCATGACGCTTTATTGTCGTGATATCCACACCAGCATCTGCCAGTAATGTCGCTGAAGATCTTCGTAAGCAGTGACCAGTATAACATGCAGCATCAGGTAATTTTAAATACGAAGCCACTACACTCGGAATTTTTCCCATGGTATTCTTGCCAACTGGCTGCGAACTACATTTTCCTGCTTTGTAGTACAAAAAAGGCGCTTATGCTTGACGTGGGGAGGACGAAGGGACAGGTATTTTCGAAACAACTCAAACATATTTTCCACATCGGTAACCACAAAGGTTCATGAAATCTTTGTCTTAGTGTTTGGAATTTTTACAATCAAGGAAGAGCCTACATCCTCAATATCATCTACAGTTAAATTGATTAGTTCATCAGTTCGACAAGCTCCGGCAATCCCCAGAATTAATCCAACCTATAAAAAATCAAAATACTTAATAATTGAAATACCTAACAACAAAAGTAATCTTACCTTAATCATTAAGAATTCTTTGTCATCTGCACTTGATAGAAAACGGTCGATTTCACCCTTTCTCAATATTTTCGATTTTTTCGCTTGATATCCGTCACCGGTTCTTTTCAAAAATGCGATCAGCTTGGGGAATTTGCTTATATCTATGTTGTCGTAAATTATCAAGCATGACTTAACCATAGAATATTGCGCCCATAATGTGGAAGACTTGTAATTCTTTGCATTTTCACTGAAGTATGCCAACAAAACATTCTCGCTGTATACTTGAACATTTTTCTCGGCGCACCACTTTTTGAACCGATTGTAGGCTATTAGGCTATATCGTATAAAGATCTTGACTTCGTAGGCAGCAAATTGCTTATTGCAATATATGCAGCCTCCACAATCTCTTCCGACTCACAATTATTCATTGTGCACTAAACAAACTTTAAACTAAACCAAACTAGCACCATAATTTGACAATTCTTTTTGTTTGTTTATTTTGTAGTTATGACAATAACTCAACGACTACTAAATAAATGCTCAAATCCGAATACAATAATTCTGGTGCTACTTAGTTCATAATGACAAAATATGTGTTTTTAAGTTAATGAGACCGTGGAAAAAATAGTATATAGATTTTTGTTTGTTAAGCTCAGTTTTTATATAGCAATAACTAATTAAAATACAGTTGGTCTCTACCACCCACAGATTTTTTTTTGCACAAAAGAAAAAGAAAAAAATATAAAAAAAACTTATAATAGCGTTTTAATACATTTTAAAATGAATGTACTACTTTAAATTCTAGGTATTAAAGCAAAAATGATTTTCTGTTGTTTTTTTAAAGAAATTTGTTAAATAGGCTCTCATTACCTGATGTAAATATTTTATTACATGTATTAATTTTGGACAAGATATCCGGGAATTTTTACCTGCTAAATCCTATTCATTATGCTTTCACTTTATTAGTACTGCGAAGAAGGATTTCAAGTTTATCACTCCAAACAAAATGTATATTTTAATGTCATTTACTTCATTATAACTCTGAGTATCGATCAGTAAACAAGTAAAATTAATTTGTCTTTAGTGTTGTGCGTGGTATTTGATAAATAAACATTGCTTAAAAATATGTCTAGCCGGTGTTGCAAAAACAAACCAGATGATTTCTGTTATATTTGTGGATATTTCGTCTTGAAAAAGTTTAAGAGACCAATTGGTGAATTTGTGAAAAATGCATATTATGCTTATTTAAAAATCAAATTAGGAGATCAAGATAAAGATTGGACACCGCACGGTGTTTGTAAGGTATGTGAAGAAGGTTTAAGACATTGGACCAAAGGGAATAGAAAATGCCTTCCTTTTGGAATACCGATGGTTTGGAGAGAACCGCAAAATCATCATGAAGATTGCTACTTTTGTTTTTGTGATATTAAGGGGCATAATAGAAAGACTTTGAAACATATTTTGTACCCAAACAATATTAAATCAGCTATCAGACCAGTTCCTCACAGTGATCATGTACCTATACCTATACCCCCCAAAGTACTACAAGAAGATATTGAAACCTCTTCAACTTCCGGCTCCGTACAGATGGATAGTGATTTTGAACCATCAACCTCAGGCCAAAACCAACCTCAGCTATTTTCACAAGCCGGACTGAATGATTTAGTAAGAGATTTGGGACTTTCAAAAGATCTTTCTGAAGTACTGGGATTTATGTTGAAACAAAAAATTTGCTTTCCCCAGAAATTACCTTCAGATCTTCCTTTAGCTGAATATGAGAAAAACAACCAAACGAAGCTTTTCTGAAAAACGAAAACGTTTTTTTAAGAAGCATAAAGAATAAATAACTACTTCTAATAGTTTATATGTGTATATTTTTGTATTTTTTTTAATATAATATAAAACTAGCTTATAAATGAAAGAAATCGTGTTTTTTCTATATTTTTTGATTTTATTGGTTTGAAAAATAACCTCACGTGATACAAAAAAAATAAAAGCAGATTTGAAATCAGCCCTACCCAATTACTAGAAGACAGTTAAAATTTTTAAATCAACATTCAAAGAGTTGAAAAATGCAGGCCTGTGTTATTTAAATAATTTCAGATATATATTTAATTCATATATTTTGAATATTCAACTATTCATACAGTTAAATTCAAATATTTGAATATTCGACTATGTGAATAATTCGTTACATAAAACTATTAGAATATTTGAATGATTCGTATTCAAGTCATAGCTCCAGTCGGACGCATTTTCTATATCTAAAAAAGCTAGGCACCGTGGTTTAGATCTTGACAAAGATCTGTTTATAATTTCCCTAATAATAAATACATTAATATAGTCCGAATTGAAATTATTTGTGCCATTTATCATATATTACGTCCAAAGACAATAGTAAAAAATGTATGCTTGCCTAAAGTTTTATTTACCATCCTCTAGATTAGCGTACATTGTACGTAATATAAAGAAACCGTGAAATAAATAATCTGTGGCGTAACCTAGTCTGAACAGACGTGCCCGTAAGGATAACGATTCTGTATGCTGTGGGTGGTGTGTTAAAGTTTCTACTGCTGTTGCTGCTGCTGTTGTTCCCGCTCTGCTGCTGTGGTATAATCAAGACGCCAGGACTGATCTTGTTCGGAATTAGTTATTAGATTAGATGGCGAACGTTATCATCTAGCTAGGCAAATGGAAATGTTGGGAGGGTGGCAGGGGCGCGGCGCGTGTTAGATTAGTGTGAAATGACCATGTGACGGTGGCTATCTCTCGTCTCTCTTTGTCCCTCAATCTCCCTGTAGGATCAGGTGCGGGCATCCGCCCGTAAAACGGCCACTAATCAAATCATGTCGGCCAGATCATTGCAACATTAAATGAGAGCCGTTTCTCGCTAATAAGAATTTTTTGATGTGGAAGAAAGGTTTATCAAATAAGATTATTTTTGTTAAATGTTAAAAGGAAACGATAAACTAATTTTTAGATTTTCTTTTATTTTTATTTACACTGCGCCAAAAAATTATCGCAACACTTGAAATACAAGGTGTCCCGTATCGTTATGTTCAAATTTTAGTAGTGTAAAGTAGACTTCTTTTCAAGTAACAAGAACGCAAAACTTGTACCTATATCCATTTTTATTTGTTTCAAAGTTAGAGATCTATGAATGTGATTGCCAGATCATGAAAAAAATGTAATCCTAAAGTCAATACAAACTGATTTTATTTAAAAAAAGTTATACGATTCAATAACAGGCCTGTGATTGTTATGTCGCATAATAAAATGTTATCCTAAAATAAATAAACACGTGTCGTAGTGCATACGGTAATTTCTTGGAGATCTACAAAAAAGAGTACTGGAAATTTATTTTTGATGAAGAAGGTTCTTACTTATTTCGTAAGTGCTGAACCATGAATATCATACAATAAATGTTCAGATGGCTGTTAACGTTGCATTTTTTAATAAAAGATAACATTACGTTTCAGTTCATACAACATCTTATTAGTGAGTGGACACGTTTTCTTCATTAAAATGCCTTACCGATTTTCTTCTCAGCAGTATGTGGACATGCATTTTGTGTATGGCTACTGTAACGGCAGTGCACGTCAAGCAGTTACTGAATACCGACATCGGTTTCCCGATAGGCGCTCTCCTAATTTCGGAACGTTTCTGGAAGTACACAGACAATTTCGGGAATGCGGACTGCGTGATTATCTTTTCGACCGAGGAGTAAATTTGCCAGCAGACTTAGAGGCAGAAGCAGTAGCTATTGTTACAAGGGATCCAACTCTCAGTGTACGTCGAATCGCTAGACAACTAGGAGTGCCACTAACGACAGTTTGGCGAATTTTAAAACGTGAGGGCTTATATCGATATCACTATCGCAGGGTGCACGGTTTGCTTAAGGCAGACCACTATGCTCGTCTAGTTTATTCTACCTGGATATTAAGACAGTCACGGCTTCATTTTAATTTCTGCAGAACAGTCCTATGGACAGATGAATCTACGTTCACGGGAAGTGGTGTTACAAATATGAGAAACCTGCACAGGTGGTCATCAGAAAATCCCAAAGCTATACGCCCATCTAAATTTCAACATGAATTTTCTATTAACGTTTGGGTGGCCCTAATCTATGACTTGTTGATTAGTCCTGTCGTTCTTCCTGGGAGGTTAAATGCAGACAATTACCTCAAATTTTTTATTGACGAACTGCCAGGTCTTTTAGAGCATCCAACTGAATGTTCGACGAGACATGTGGTTCCACATGGTTGATACACCACTACATCTCGGAATTGCTGTCCGAAATTGGGTTAACATCAATTATCCAAGATGGATTGGTCGAGGTGGTCATGTTGCTTGGCCACCCAGATCACCCGATCTTAATCCCCTTGACTTTTATTTATGGAGGTACATGAAAAGTTTAGTTTCGAACACAAGAAAAGAGTTGTTGGATCGTATTCACATGGCTGTCGAGCAAATCCAACAAAACAAGTATGAAATTCGGATAAGTACTTAAAGGAAGAAGCAGTTCAAGCTCGAAACCGAGAAGATTTGTTTTCTATCTTCTTCGGTCTTTAAATCCCACTAGAAAGGGTGGATAACATGATTAATTTATTGCCTTGTCAATATTTATTCACGTACTACTCTATTTTCACTAACCTATACAGGTTCATTCTAACGGGTGTTCAGAAACATTCGAAGTCAAGTGGGCTCTGACAAAAAATCGTATATCTTTACTTAAGTATCTGATTTGTAATTATTAAATGTCAACTGTTGTCTGTCAAAAATTGTCAGAATCTAATATCGAAGATACTAATTTGATAACCTATAAAATTGTATTAAGTAATGTATCAATCTATCTCAGACATGACTTCATATTTTCAAGGACTACTTTGACTTCGAATGTTTCTGAACACCCGTTAAAATTATGGGTGAAAACATTTAATATGCCATCTAGGGATAGCCAACAGAACTAGATTTAACAACTTACTGTATAAGGTGAGCTCAAATAATTTTGAAAATTGATTTTGGGCAATTCCAATCTAGCTTTATAACAAGTATCAATTGAACTTCCAGAATCCTTCTGTATATTCGAAAGGAGCAAAATCTGACATCCTTTTGTCTATTGTCCGCGCAAAATATTCCCACCTATTCATTATCTAAAATGTTAGGATTATCGCCGAAGCGTTAAATATTTCAAAGAAGCTATAAATTATGCAGATGCTCCCCGTAAAAATGCACCATACATGATACTACGTCCTTAACTAAGGGGATGTCCATTGAATAGTAGAACGGACGAATTTATTATATTAACTGTATTTATCTGGTTCCAGTTTCAAATTAACCCCGATGTCAGCGCATCCATTCGTCATCTGCGACACCCTAACCCGACATTATAGCGCGAAACTGCCGTCATTAGGGGGACTTCTCGGTTGGATGACAGAACGTCGAATTTCGATGTTACATTTTACGACCGCATATAAACGAAGCGAAGGAGGAATTGTATAGGTTCATGATTAAAATTACAAGTAGATACTGAGCATACGGTGAACTTAGCAGTGTAGAGAATATTGCGTTTTATTTATACGCGTACTGAATCATTGAGAAAGGCTTTTATATGAAATAAATAAGGACTAAATGGTGCCAAAAATGATTTAAAGTGATTTTTAGAATCTTCTGAGGAGGCAAAGATTCTTCCTGAATTAAACTGTTTTGTAACTAAGCCGTGAAAGTCTGACTGCACAAGATCAGAGGTATAGGAAACAGATATAGGAATGAAGAACCGTAGAACGGTGACAAAAATAAACATGGAATGCAAGACCTTAGAGAACAAGAGATAAAATAATAGATATTTGGTTTTATTTGTTAGTGTTCAAATATTACATAAACAAAACATTCATAAAAGCATAAAAAACATATTAACAGGTACAGTGCATATGTTATCATTAGAGCAGACCAATTTCCGTGCGCGCCATGAGCGCCGGTATGGGAGTGTAATTCGTAATATATTAGAATATGCGATAGAATAGGGACGCAACGTGAGCTTGTCACCGATATAAGTATAGAAGTAGAGACATTTATTCTATCAGAAATAATTAAATATACATTTGGTTTTCTGCTATTAGAGTAATATGCATAAACACACGAAAAATAAGAATAGTACATATTACAGCAGCGTTGTATGTACCTATAAATAAAATGGAAAATGTATGAAATCAGTGATTGTGTGCACGACAGAGGATTTAAAAAACACTTACCGTTTTAAGCGCCTTCCAAGGATTGACAAACTGGAGAAACTCGATTGTATATTTTCAACATTAGGTGCGTTTCTAAGGTTATTTCTGAAAAACATGTCCGCCGTGAGGAAAAAATATGTTTATATTCGGAAAACGACCGTTCTACATCTAGTGATGTTATATTCGCATAACCAAAATACTTTTTTAAGCAACCTAACGCATCTGTAGACGTGCCCTCACAAATACGTGTTAAGGTGTCAAAATCTGCATTTCTGTCTAAAACACTTTCAAATTTAATTAGAACACTTTCACTTTTTCCGTCTTCTACATCACACAGTTGTGCGTGAACATCTTTAACGATTTTCAGTGATTCCTCTAACGACAGCGACGAATTTTCTAATTTTGTTATTGCTTCTTCTAGTCCCAAGTAATTCTCACGAATACTTTGTAAATTCATTTTAATCTGGAGATCTTGAAATTTTTTCTGGCCTGTATTGATAGCTGCACTTTCTATCGGATCGAATGATAAAACCACGTAATTAATTTTTTCAAAATGTTCATGATAGTAAAACCCCGCCCGTAACCATGTACCCCAACGTGTCAGAATCGGCTGTGGTGGCTCAGGGGTATGGGGACATAATTCGTGAAATTTCCGAATACGTTTTGGAGATTTCAGGAATACTGCCTTTGTACTCGATATTAAAGCATCTACCTCTGGATAACATCTACAAACCTGTTTTACCACAAGGTGTAGAGCTTGGAGTTTACAAGTAATATGTAACAAGTCAGGACAATATTTTCTAAGAGACCGGCCTACAGAACACATGGTTGCGGCCCCATCGGTCATAAACATTAATACTTGGTCTTTCGAAAGTTTAAATTTTTCCAAAGTATCTAATAGCAACAATTTTTTCATCATTACATTGTTCTAGTCGTCTGGATGCTAATAAAAATGAAGACGTTGTTGATGTGGTTCCATATTACGCGCCATCACATTAACTACAGAATGTCTTTTGCTGTCAGTTGTTTCGTCCACACATAATCACAGTTTTTTATTTTTCAGTTCGGCTTTGATTTTATTTTCAACCTGTTTACGCACCGATGGTAAATTCCTTCGTAACGTTGTCGTGCTCGGTAATGTTTGATTCGCCTATTTATTCCAAAATGAAATAAATGAATCATTACTTAACAAGGTGAACGGCAGTGTACACACAATCATAGTTACACATAGTTCATGTATAAACTGTTGTCGATTAATTTTGTTATTATTGTGCTTCGAACTGCTTACGTGTTCTTTACAATGTGTTTTTGACCAACACATTAGATATGTATTGCACACTAAACATCGTATATTAAGTCCGGGAAATCCATAATAAACTTGTTCACTTCGTCTGACAACGGTCGTTTTCTCGATTTATGTGTCGACGACATTTTATTACGTATGCTTACACTTACATGCAGTCTAAGCAAGTACCAAACACATACTGAATGCTTTTTATAAGTTCTGATGCAATACAATCATCCTCACATCGGCGCACATGGCGCGCACGGAAATTGGTCTGCTAGTTATCATTATATATATAATTAAATTGAACACGTTGGTGCAACAATCGCACAAAAGTGCACAAAAGCTAGTTTTGAGTCAACCGAAAAAACATTTTATGACCGTCATTAATGTGCTATTCTTTTTTTCTGTATACCGGTAGTTAAACAAGCCAATTAATTAGCTTATCCCCTAAGCTAATTAATGTTTATTGATTATTAGTAACATTCATAATAACAAATGATTTAAATTGCATATAGACGGTTTCTGCTACCAATTGGTGTTAGTTCTTTAATAAAAATTGCGAAATGTTGCAATAAAACAAAATAAATGCATGTAACGATAAAATGTTGTAACAACACTATACTAAATTATAAAAATATTTCAGTCGGAATTGACCTCTTGGCCTTTTTTCAGGTTTTCATAGAAGACCAGGTATGCTTGCGGTACATTTTTGAATAACAGGCATGATGCTGTCATTTTATTTGAATTAATTGCAAAATTAATACAAAATAAGCCGAGATTACTATAAGTTGATTAAGATGTACTTAGTGGCTTAGAAATTGGAATAACGAACTCTTTCATTGTTAGTTTTTTTATCCAACACCACCTAATAATAGACCTATAACTATGGGGATTTTAAATCAATTATGTAGCTTATAACTAGAGCTGGGGATGTTTGCGGTGTGCCAGGATAGTATTCAGTTAAACGCACGAATATAATGACCTTGTTTCGATCGGTGATGCATGCGTGATTTTATTGCTTTACATGCATTCGCTATTTATATCACTTAGGTATGTCAGTTATGTGTACTGTATATAAATAACACACTTACCTTATTTACGATTATTATAGCATAGCGCCAAGTGGATAAGACTTGCAGTAAGTTTGTAGCATTAGATACGTTTGTAGCATATTTGTAGCGGTGAGCGATGTACGCCGTGATGAATAAATTTTTTTATATTTTGAGAAAGACCGCTCGACATCTACGGATGTAACACACGCACAATTAAAATAATCTTTATAGATAGAAACCGAATCTACACTTGCACCATTACTAATTTGTTTTAATCTGGTAAAATCAAAATCATTGTTTATCACACTCTCGAACTTTTCTATTACATTAACATTTTTGTTGTCATTTACTGCGCATAGCTGGGCATGTACATCGTCCAGTATTTGCAGTGACTCCGCTAACGATAATGCAGTATTTTGAAATTTCTCGATTGCGTTAAACAATCCTATATAATTGTTATAAATAGTTTGTAAATCTGCATCAAGGGAAGGGTTTTGAAAGAGTCTCTGGCTTTCCTTAATGGCTACAGCTTCGGCAGGATTGAATTGTAGAACCACAGATTTTATTTGTTGGAAATACTTGGCATAATAAAATGCCGCCTTTAACCAACTTCCCCAACGTGTAAGGATTGGCTCTGGTGGTTCGGGAATACCAGGGCACCGACTGTGAAACTCTCGAATTCGTTTGGGAGATTTTAGAAACACTTTTTTTGTGGTTGCTATTAATGCATTCACCTCTGGATAACATTGCCGAATAGTTTGTGCCACAAGGTGTAAAGCATGAACTTTACATGTCACATGCAAAAGTCTCTCACAATCTGCTTTAAGAGAACGGCCTACAGAACGCATTGTCGCAGCACCATCGCTCATAAACATCAGGAGTTGATTAGTTGAAACTTGAAATTTTTGTAGCGTATCGAGCACTACCTTCGTAATTACTTCGCTAGTGCACTTTTCCAATCTTTTGCTGGCTAATAAAATGGGAAATGTTGATTTGACAGGATCTAGTACACGCACTATAATATTCACAATAGAATGTTTTTTTCGATCTGTCGTTTCGTCGACACATACCCATAACTGTTTATCATTTACTACTGCTTTCATTCTGTTTTCAATGTCCTCACGCACAATTGGTAAATAGGTGAGTAACGTTCTCCGTGACGGTAGCTTTTTGTTGGAATTGTATTTATTCCAAAAGTCGTGAAAGGCATTTTTATCTAGCAGGTGAACTGGCACATCGCAGACGAGTAGCATTGTCAATAAATCGAAAATGAATTGCGTTTTAGACAGCACATTATTTTTTTTGTCTTTGTGGTGTACACTTTCAACATGTCCTTTACAGTCGTATTTGTCCCAGCAAAGTAACTGTTTATCGCATAATTTACAAACCACTATTGCTCCATTATAATACAAATCGGGAGTGTCTCGGATAAATTTCTTCACGTCGTTATACAATGGGCGCTTACTTGGCTTGGGCACGTCCGTCATACTTATTAAATACACCTCAAGACAACACACGATCACGTTGCCAGTTCACGACTAACTAAAGTGTTTCGCTGCATCGTGTTTATACGCTGGTGGGGATGCACTACATACGGTCCTGCCGTACCGCAAACATCCTCAGCTCTACTTATAACTCACTAGTGAGTTAAAAACTTATTTTATCTCACTAGTGAGATAAAACAAGGTGACATTTAGAATGCATAGAGACATTCAAACTGCTATAGTATTAACACATTCATATTAATTCTAAAGGGTAAACAATAGCAACTAATTAACATTTACATTAATATTAAAGTTGAAGGAAATCCTCTTTGTATCTGATTCTGCATTCAGGTTATTCAAATTTAGAGTTATACTAGAAGATGTATTTGAAGTATCCTTAACAGAAATTTGATGACCAGAAGTCGAGGACGTTAGACTGTCTGGACCTTGTATCTTTCTGGCTATATCAATCTTGTTGGATACTGAATCTTGTATATAACCTTCTGCCATAGTGGACGATTTCCACCCACCATGTCGTTTAACTGTTGTAATATCAGCTCCTGCGTTTGCCAGAAGAGATGCTGACGAACGTCTCAGACTATGTCCTGTATATAATTGAGCTTCTGGAAGGTTCAGGAAAGATGCAACTTTCTGAGGTATCTTAGAAATGGTGTTAATTCCAACTTTCTGGATAGTGCATTTTTCTTTCTTGTAAATTAGGAAGAATCTGCCATGTGGAATACCTTTTGGTCTCATACAGACATATTTTCTGTAGAGGTCAAGAATATCTGTTGTAAATCCTTCTGCCATAACAGTGAAACTTCTAGATACGTTTGTCTTTGTGTCAGGTATCGAAACATACAAGTATCCTCCTTTATCTTCTATATCGTCAACTTTCAGTTTAGTTATTTCATCACAACGACATGCACCTGATATACCCATTATTAAGGCAACCTGCATAGAATACACGAACGAATAATGAATAAATACTTTGAATTAAATATAAGAAAATAAATAATACCTTCATCATCAAATATTTATTGTTAGGAGCCTCATTCAGAAACTTCTCTATATGTAGCCTCTCCAAGATTTTCGCCTTTTTGGACTTGTGGGTTCTTGCCTCACTCTTCAAATAGGAAATCAGTTTTCCGTATTTCGATATGTCACTATTCATATACACTTTCAAAGTACTTCTTAACATGGAATACTTCGTCCACAATGAAGAAGGTGCTATTTTCCTTCTATAAATATGGAAATACGCCAGCATAACATCTTCGTTAATTCCAGTGATACTTTGCTGTTTTCTCCATTCTTCAAAATGACGAAATTCTTTGTCGTAATTATCCTTCGATTTTTTTGGGCAGTAATTTATAACATGCTGCTTGAGCTTCTTTCTTAACTTCTAGCGGAATGAAAACAGCCTCTTGCAACTCTTCCATTACCATCACCTTTTCACTGCAGTATTATTAATCAATCACTAATTTTGTTTGCTTGTTGATTTGCATTATATATTCTCCATAGTAACTGCATTACTGTATATGAACTTTTTGCATTAGTCGTTTATAATTTAAATTTGACATGGAACGTCAAATTTATAAAACATTAAAAGCCATTTTGAACGGATCTTAAGAGGTGTTGGATAAAGTTTTGTATTGCACACGTGTGTTAATTACAAATACACTTGTACAATAAATAACTATTAAATGTTATATATTGCACAAAAATGATATATTTCCACTTATCTTAAATACAACGTAGTTGTTGGTACAATATGCACTAATATCTAAATATATACCTTTCTATTCTTGATAAAAGTGTATAAATTTCACTGGTTAGTTCTTGTTTTTTAAAAAGTTTAAACACTTTTATATGTACTGTTGCCTATTTCACACGGAGGGCAACGTAATTTAATTACACTCGCGCACAGGCTTTACTCTTGTATGAATTTATACTTCTTTAGTGCAAATTGAACTTTAGCGTGGTCTATACACTTTCTTCAGAACCGCTTTTTAGGCTGGATCGCTTCTATATTTGGGACTGCTTTCTTAGGTGGTTCGCTGTCGCGTTTCGGATCGCTCCCTTTGCTGGTCCGCCACCAAATAATAATATTTTCTTCCACTAATTCCACTATCACCGAATATAGTCTCTACAGAAAATCCTTTACGCCAATTCATCATATTATCGCCGCACTCAACAATATAGGTGTAGGGTAGGACTGATTGAATATATATACAATAAATGATGATGTAATTATTCTATCTATTATGTATAACTAAATTTAAATAGAGAGGATTCGACAATGGATGTACAATTATATATCGCGTGGTGATAGGCTGATGATAGGCGTTATATGTAGTTTGCCTTGGCGCATTTGATAGACATATTGATTTATGCAAGTAAAAATGCCAGAACTTTTAAATAGTTGATAGTCTACATGATTTCATGTTACCATTAGCTATAATTCCAAGCGCTTGCTTCTGCAAAACTAGAATCTTATTTATGTCAGCTTTATGTCATCTAAAACAAAACTCAAAGCTTATTATGCTGTGAAGCAGTTCATGATATGGCAGTACCAGTACTTTTTCTTAACAGTGTGTGTATTGCGCTAATTACGAATAAAAGCACTCTGTGTATTTTTGTCTTAAACTTAGCGCGTTGAGTTTTTCTTTGGCGGTAGTTTTCCGTTGATTCAACCACACGCAGTCCTCGATATGCTCGTATTAAAACGGTAAGAATGCCATTTTTTTGAAACGCTTGTTCATATTCAATCTTCTAATATCGTTTTATATAATAATTCAGGGAGCTAAGCTAGTTTTGGAGTTAGAATAAAACTAGAGCTGGTTTGGATAATTGTAAATTCAAGTTCTACTTGGTCGCACACGTAATCTGATCCACACCTGCTAATTAATCGAGGCGACGTAGCTTGGATCAAGGACAAGACCTTGATCCTATACCTTCATAGATAAGTTTTGGAACAGTATTGTTTGTCGTGGGTTATAATTAGAGACCGGACGCAAGGGGCCGAAATTACGATGGATCATATAAATAGTCTACAACATCGCTAAGTACAACACACAATTATTGAATAGCACTATTCATTCGGTTAGCCGCACATCTGTTTTTGTCGTTGAATTGTGACACAATTACTTCGATATAACAGTTAAATTCCTTTCGTCATGGGCGTAGAGAGCTTGATGAGTTTTTAAAAATTATTTTATTTATCAGTTTATAATCAGTTTCGTAAGATAAGTAAAGTACGGTTAGTTATACAAAAAGGTTTTAAATATTTCTATACGTTAATGCACGTATAATGCTTTTGTTTCATTATGAAGCAGACATGTAAATAATTTACACATCTGTAACTTATCATGGACAATACACCTCGTATTTTCGGCATTAACTTCTGCTTAAGACATATGTTTCTGCCATCTATAGGCGTCGTCAGTTAAGCTAGTGAAGCAACGTATACAAATGATACAAATCTTTATAAATAGATCTGTATCTGTATATAACATTAAGCCGCAATCCCTATTAGATAAAGCAAATTTCATCTTGTAAGGTGGAACTTATTAATAAGTGACATCTGACAGACGAAAGAGACTTTCCGGAAAAGGGACCTTTCGTTTGTGACCAGCTATGCGGGTACGACAAGCGAAACAATACGGGTAGTCCATTAACAATAAGCCAGATGGCGGTAAATATACAAAAAGGTTTTAAATATTTCTATACGTTAATGCACGTATAATGCTTTTGTTTCACTATGAAACAGACATGTAAATAATTTACACATCTGTAACTGTATCATGGACAATACACCTCTTATTTTCTTCTTTCATTAACTTCTTTCATTAACTTCTGCTTAAGACATATGTTTCTGCCATCTATAGGCGTCGTCAGTTAAGATAGTGAAGCAATGTATACAAATGATACAAATCTTTATAAATAGATCTGTATCTGTATATAACATTAAGCCGCAATCCCTATTAGATAAAGCAAATTTCATCTAGTAAGGTGGATGTGTAAATTATTTACATGTCTGTTTCATAATGAAACAAAAGCATTAACGTATAGAAATATTTAAAACCTTTTTGTATATTTACCGCCATCTGGCTTGTTGTTAATGAACTACCCGTATTGTTTCGCTTGTCGTACCCGCATAGCTGGTCACAAACGAAAGGTCCCTTTTCCGGCAAAGTCTCTTTCGTCCGTCAGATGTCACTTATTAATAAGTGCCACCTTACAAGATGAAATTTGCTTGATCTAATAGGGATTGCGGCTTAATGTTATATACAGATACAGATCTATTTATAAAGATTTGTATCATTTGTATACATTGCTTCACTAGTTTAACTGACGACGCCTATAGATGTGTATTGTCCATGATACAGTTACAGATGTGTAAATTATTTACATGTCTGTTTCATAATGAATACGGTTAGTTAGTTTCTTTTTCACATTGTTTTAACTGTTAATTGGAAAACAAACTGGTGGTGATATATAAAATATGAAATACATTTCCTTTGTTCATTTTGTAGTATAAGTTGAGTAAAGGAGTATTAATATATTTAATATTAACAGCAATACTTTCTCAAGGTTCTCTTCTGTAAAATTTGTTCTCTTTGAATGAAATACATTCTTGTAGATAGAAAACGTCCTTTCTACATCGCAACTGGTTATAGACGCATATTGAAAATATTCTTTTATTTCCGCGTATTTAGCAGTTAGATTTTGAGGCATTGTTCCCATACACAATTGCGGCAATGCTAATAAATCTGGATTTCTATTATAAACTGCGTCTAACTTTTGCTGAAGGCCACATTCGAAGTCACTTGGAATATTTTTCAAATTATTAATAACCACATCTAATGTGGTTAATCCATCATTTAATTTGAGATTTTGATTTTCTAAATAAGTGATTGGCATTGGCAAATTTCCAAAGTGTTCCTGAAGAAAGTATAACTGATTTTTTAAATTTGGACTTTGTCACTCAGAAATACTTCGAAAATTTAAACATGTAATGAAATTTTGTAAACTATCAAAATTCTCCATATAAAAACTAGTAGCTTCCAACCATGTTCCCTATCTAGTTACTATTGGAGAGAGAGGCATTTTTTTAAATTAGAAATAGAGTTGGGTTGGTAGGGTTTGAGTGTGTTGAAATTTTGAAATTTTGAAATTTTGAAATTTTGAAATTTTGAAATTTTGAAATTTTGAAATTTTGAAATTTTGAAATTTTGAAATTTTGAAATTTTGAAATTTTGAAATTTTGAAATTTTGAAATTTTGAAATTTTGAAATTTTGAAATTTTGAAATTTTGAAATTTTGAAATTTCGAAATTTTGAAATTTTGAAATTTTGAAATTTTGAAATTTTTAACTTGCATTCAATATTTTATATAGAAGTTTTCCGTCAATTTAAATAGTTTATGTTTCGCATTTGTTTTTGTATATTTTGGATGTGCGCTAGCGTAGACCTTCCGTAATATTTATTCGTCCTTCAGACATGTAAAGTTGTAATAGAAATTGTGTCGTATATATACAGGTCCGTCCATATTTCTTTATACAGTGTGTTTAAAAAAGATGCGGCGATATTAAAGGGGGTGATTGCCCTGGTCATTTTATACAAAAAGTTCCTATAAACATAGGTCCGCATACGCTTCGTTACCGATCTACAGCGTGTTGAAGTTTAATTTTAAAAAACAGTAAAAACTTGATTTTTCCAAAGCGGCTTGAGATATCATAATGAAATTTTAGGCGTGTTAATAGCTGTGGGAGACACATACTTTGCAATACAACACGATGTTTCAGTCGTACCTGTGGCGCGCGTATTGGCACCTCACAGGCTATTTTTCAAGAAAAAACAGGACGCCTCTGATTTCTCTAAAAATACAAATATGCTTTTATTTATTGTTCAATTATGAAGAAAAAAGCTCTCTTAACTTTTTATCGTACGACTTACCGTTTTTTATTAAAAAAAACATTTTAGTGCATGTCCATTTATTTCAGAAAAAAATATTAAAGAACAAGGTTTTATTCAAGGGCAAAAACAAATATTTTACCAAACCAACAATTTTATCAACCAAAAATTACAAAAACTGTGTAAAGTGACCACCTCTAGCTCGGATGCAAGAATCCAATCTTCTCCTCATTGACTGGCGAACTCTCTGAAAAACACCAGGATCGGTTTTAATTGAGTTGCACCCAGCAATGATTCGGTTTCTTAAGTCTTCTACGTTTTCCAATGGAGTAGCGTACACCAAGGACTTCAAATGGCCCCACATGAAAAAATCCAGGGGATTTAAGTCCGGGGATCGTGCAGACCATGAGTGAGGTCCACCTCGGCCTAACCAGCGATTTCCGTATGCTTGTGTTAAGAAATCACGAGCTACTTGACTAAAGTGGGCTGGTGCGCCATCGTGCATATACCACATTGCATCTCTAATTGCTAATGGTACGTCCTCCAGAAATCCAGGGAGCGTGTTTTCCAAAAAGTTGCGATACACCTCTCCGGTAAGTCTCCTTGGTAAAAATACCGGTCCAATTATGCAGTCACCCACAATCCCAAGCCAAACGTTCAAAGAAAACTGATGTTGAAAACGATCTTCAACAATTTCATGTGGATTTTCGTCACACCATACATGGTTATTATGGAAATTCCATATTGCATTTCTTGAAAAATTCGCTTCATCGGTGAACAGAATCAACATCAGGAGTTGAGGGATTTCAACCATTTTGTGCAAAAGCCATTGACAGAATGCAATGCGAGGAGGAAAATCAGCAGGAAGAAGTGCTTGAACGCGTTGTATATGGAATGGATACAACAAATTTTCCTTCAGAATGTGCCAAATAGTCCCATTACTTACATCCAAAGCGTCAGCAATTTTTCGAGTAGAAGTACCTCGATCTTCTTCAATCATGTCTAGCACATCCTCTTCCAGCTCTACCGTTCTTGCTGTCCTTGGCCTTCCTGCTCCTCCATTTCGTCTTAATGTGCCTGTTTTATAAAGACGCCGATGAATACTTTCGAAAGTTTTTCTATCAGGAACAATACGGCCAGGAAATCTTTCAGTATACAACCGCCTAGCTTCTAATGCATTGCCATCAGCACGCCCATAAATGTAGTGCATGTCGGTCATCTCGGCATTCGTATAGCGATTCATGATAAGGAACTTCAACAAATTCGACACATACAAAATTATTAATCACGAGACTCATTCAATATGTCATTCAATATGTCAGTGAATAAAACAGGACTATGGTTTGGTAAAATATTTGTTTTTGCCCTTGAATAAAACCTTGTTTTTTTATTTTTTTTCTGAAATAAATAGACGTGCACTAAAATGTTTTTTTTTTACTAAAAAACGGTAAGTCGTACGATAAGAAGTTAAGAGAGCTTTTTTCTTCATAATTGAACAATAAATAAAAGCATATTTGTATTTTTAGAGAAATCAGAGGCGTCCTATTTTTTATTGAAAAATAGCCTATGACGTGCCAATACGCGCGCCACAGGTACGACTGAAACATCGTGTTGTATTGCAAAGTATGTGTCTCCCACAGCTATTAACACGCCTAAAATTTCATTATGATATCTCAAGCCGCTTTGGAAAAATCAAGTTTTTACTGTTTTTTAAAATTAAACTTCAACACGCTGTAGATCGGTAACGAAGCGTATGCGGACCAATGTTAATAGGAACTTTTTGTATAAAATGACCAGGGCAATCACCCCCTTTAATATTGCCGCATCTTTTTGAAACACACTGTATATTTGATATTTGTTAATATTTTTGAGGCAAAACGTAATCAATAAATATTGTTATAGTTTATTTATTTGTACCGTTATTGATTTATATTCCGTTTTGGATCCTTATATAGATATTACGCCTTGTGGGTATGTCATAGGACATATATCATCCGTATGAGGAATGAACTCTCGTTATAAAGCAACAGAAATGCACAGTATCACCCTTTTCATATTTTATTATAGTCAGACATTCAACAACGTTTCGATAAGAGCTCCGCCGTCTTCACTGAGCGTAGTCGACCTGGCTAGTTGAATTGTATCTTTACTATCAACCCTACTATATAGATAAGTCTTTGAAACTCTGTAGTAATTCTGCGGTGTATCGTGAAATTATCAGAAGCTGGTTTTGTGATATCTATTTTTGCTATTTACCCGTAGCAAATTCTTAGTTTACGCTTAGCCTCCCTGTTTCTCAGGTGAAATACAAACTTTTAAGATAAAAGGGCTTTAGAAAAACTTTTTAATGTTTATGTAGGTGAAACTTATATAGAAAGACTACCTACGAATCATAAAGAACTGAAATAATATTACGATTATAGTCTTCTCTACAAAGCGGAAAGAATTTGAAATTGCTTTCTTATAAAAATAAACAAGTCAAGTTCAATTGTCGGAAATAAAATATCCAAGAAAGTTTAGAATGTTTCGGTATTCTCCACACTTGAATTCTTCTTATTATCGGTCTTTATCGAAAACTTTGACTATATAATATCTTGTGTGCGTGTGTTTATTCGAATTGGATTTAGAGGTTGACGTGAAGAATCGAAAAATACGTCTCCGTGCTGTTGTGTTTTTAAACTAAATTATGCATAAGGTGAAATTAATTATTATTTGCGCCATTTGGTTTCCAATAAGGGGGTATTAAGTAATGTAAAAGGTATTAGATGGTCTTTATATTAGGCATGGTCGTTTGGAGTTTAGTGTGCACAAAGAAAGAACAAAAAGTAAATATTTATTAGGCAGATTATTTCGGGTCAATACCTTATAATGGGTTTAGACCTTCATAAATTTCGCATTTGCTCGGACAGAAAATTTATCGCTTTGCCCTTATTGTTTGCCGATTTCTTTTATACTGGCCGTTCGGAACTTACCAATCAGTCGATGTACGCACTATCGATATAGGTCTATTGATTCTTACATGCATATATGTATAGATTTATTGAAACTTTACGTGTACATATACTAGGGGACATTGATAACTACTTAACCTATTAGTGCCTACGGTATGGTTTAACATACGGAGGTTATGATATTCTTCAAAGTAATCTGAGCACGTTGTTTCTAACGGTAATTCAGTTTCATCGTTTCGAATCGACTTTCCTATATGTTTTTAACAAATTACATACAGTAATACTTATGTAAAGTAATATAGAATACTAGTATTCACAATTTTATTACCGCGTGTTTGTTCTTTCCACCGAAAAATGAGCCTGAGGTAAGGTTATGTCAAATTTACACGCTTGTATACCTTTCTTCTTTACTTACTGACATCCTTTATATATATATATATATATATATATATATATATATATATATATATATATATATTGTAGAGGTACTAATGCTCTACGTTGAATGATATAATACTTGGGAGGCGTTTTTTTTTTAAATTATTTATAATAATGGATGATATGCAATGTAGTAAATGTTGAATTTTCAAATAATGGGCGCCAGTGATTAAATTAATCACAAATATAACTACGTCCTCTGTGTACATACAAATGCACTAGCAGCAGTCGGAAAGCTGATTATAAAATAGATTATATAGTAAAATACCTCAGGTTCAAAGTCGGCCTTTGAATTATCTCCCTAATTGTAGTTAGGTGTCTATATAATATGTTTAACTCAACAACTAAATGCCAACAAATAAAACAGTTTAAAGTGATAAAAATAAAATATATTGAGACAAAAATTAGAGAACTGTAACAATTATCATAACTTAGACATGTGTCTATACAGAGAATTACGATCTAAACATGTGTAAATATAATATTACTAATATAGTGTTGGTGAACAAAGAAAACTAAGTTAAAGAATATATTGGCTTGTTTATACTAATATGGTAAGTACTACGGTGTTATATGGATATTAAATTATGCTTGTATTTATTAAGCTAGGGTAAACGATACATAGATAATAAATACCGAAGTTTTATTAAAGTTTATATAGGTTATAATGAACTTGTTTATTAATATGTAAATTTTATAGGCAATGAAATTATAAATGGATCATTCAAGAACCTGTGTTCCAAGATTTTGCGTGTTGGCTCAGGCTGGAGGCGTTGTAGTCGAGCAGCAGCAAGTTCGGCGTTAGAATTCTGGATATGGGTTTGGCGTCGTCCGATCGTCCAAAAGGCCCACGCGTTGCAGTTTGGATACTTGTAAAGATGCTATCGTCAATATTCGGCGTACCTTCGATGATGAGAGGCTGGTTTTTACTTAAAAACGTTGGCTAATTTTCTGCGTTTCAAATATAGATATTTTAGATAAGATCTGTTGAGTTTGATTATGGTAATTTAATTTTTAACTTGGATAAATGCACAAACGCGGCCATATATTGTAAAATTCTTTTTCGGCGTCCTCTACGTTCATTTATTTTTCATGGCCTATTTTTATATTGGCAAATAGCCTCGAAACTTTATTATCATAACATCGCTGGTGTTTTGAATTAAATTGATATTACATTCCTAATCAAATTATAAAATTTTTTAAATAATTTTCGAATACACTTTCTTTACTTTTAAATGTAGGTTATGTCATTATTATGTGTTCTAAGTTGCATTCTTGCGTGTTTAGGTTAAATTTAAAAAGAGGGCGTGTCTAATCAGTATCAATACAATATTTCAATGTGGATAAATTAGATACCGGTAGTATCGCGCGAAATATTTGAATTATGAAATTTAAATGGAAATATAAAATAAGTTATAAAAAATAAAAATAAGTTAATTTGAATTACTGTTCTCGTTGTATTAATTTATAAACATGTTGATACTAATTTTACAATCTTAATTCGCTAATTTCACCCTTTTTATAATTGTTATATGCATTGTTTTATCTGTTTTTCCGTTTCAGATGCGGATATATGAGTGCAGTATGAACCATAACAATATATATATATATATATATATATATATATATATATATATATATATATATATATAACACAAATATGTTAACGGTCTTTTATACTAATATTTATTACTTGTTAAGGTATCCATGCGTGTGTAAAGAGACTGTATGATATATCATACGGTAGGCATATACCTATGTTATTGTTTGTTAATACTTTTATTTTTAGCAAGAAATTTTACAATCCCTCTGATCCAAGAGATGCAGAAGAACTTTTAAATTATTTAGAAAGCTTAAGTTCGGATGATGAAGAATACGAAACAATAAGAAAATGCGATCACATGGACCTTGTACTGCTGCCTCCACAGGACGGACAAGATACGGATTTAGATGACGCACCAAGCAACGACGGTGAAGGTAAATGTAATATCCGAGATATTGGAAAAGGAGTACTAAAACAACCTATGCAAGTCGTTGTTGTTGGTGGTGAAGATGAAAAGCGTGTAGAGCAGGCTGATAAAGAGCGACATAATGAGGAATCAAGTGACAGTGATGATATACCACTTGCAAGATTATTTGGAATAAAAAATATAGCAAATAGGAAGGCAAAGAAACCCATGCAGAGGCCGACAGACTGGAACGAAAAAATATTATATCGTCGGCAAGAAAAAATAAAAATTTATAAAACCACTGAACCAAATATTGTTAAAGAAATTAAAGAAAAAAATTTGCAACCCATTGACGTATTTAAAAAATTCTTCCCAGAAGATTTGATTGACTATATATGTCAAGAATCACAGAAATATGCTGGTTTCAAAGGAAAACATAATTTCACTGTTTGCACTGATGAAATGTACGTTTATATCGGAATATTGTTGTTATCAGGATACAGTAAAGCTCCTTTTCGAAGGATGTACTGGGAAACCAAACCAGATGCGCATAATGTGTTAATAAGTAACACTATATCACGGGATAAGTTTGAAAGCATACATCGGTTTTTACACTTCAATGATAATAATACCATAGACACCAACAATAAAACTTACAGGGTGCAACCTCTCATCGATCACATTAATACTGTGTCACAAAAATTAGCTGAGCCACTTGGTTTTTCATTTTCTTTAGATGAAGCTATGGAGCCTTATTATGGACGCCATAGCATGAAGCAATTTATTAAAGGTAGACCCATACGTTATGGATTTCAATTTTGGGTACTTACAACTATTGAGGGCTACGTATTAAAATTTAAGCCATATTGTGGTGCTGGCGACAAAATTGAAGGAAAATCTCTTGCTTCCAGTGTAACCGAAAGTCTTAGTTTAGGCTACATACCTGCCAATTCCACAGTATATATATATATAGATAACTTCTTCAATTCTCTATCATTACTGCAAGAATTGGGAAAAAATAAAATAAATTGTATTGGTACTATAAGAGCAGATCGTATACAGAAAGCTCCGCTGCAAGATTTCAGGAAAGCAATACGAGGTGTCACGCATACATTACAAAATCCTGATGATCATATAACACTTACAAGGTGGAAGGCTAACAATCAAGTTACGATTGGAACCAACGTGCTGTCTGATGATGTTTGCCTGACTAAGGGATTGTGTAAACGTTGGTCAAGACAACTTCACAAACATGTTGACGTGGATGAATCTTCTGTCATTCATCTTTATAACCAAGGCATTGGGGGAGTGGATCTTTTTGATAATATGAGAGGCCTATATTGAATCCGCATTCGTTCTAGAAAATGGTATTGGCCCCTAGTTCTATTTTGCTTAAATACAGCAGTGGTTAACAGTTGGCTGCTTTATCGATATGCTTATCCAAGCACCAGCCTTCTGGACTATACTAGAAGAATAGTACTTTCCCTCCTTACCGCACCGGAGTATTTAAATGGCCCAAAACTCAAGCATAGTAAAAACGTTTTACACGAGATAAGATACGACAAAATTGATCACCTTATTGATCAACAAAATACGCAAAGACGTTGCGCACTTTGTGGAATAAGTTTTCCTGTGTAAAATGTAACGTAGGCTTACACCAAAAAACATGTTTTCGAGTGTACTACACACCACCTCAGTAATAATTACCATGTCTATAATATAAGTTTTCGAAAGGTATAATAAACGTTCGTGAAATCGGATTTTATGGTTTTAATTACACCCTTGTATATTACCATACGTAATACCCATAGTTGCCTATCGTATGATATATCACACGTTAAAAAAAATGGAATATACAAAAAAACAAACGAAAATCTGGTATCATTGCCTTAAGATAACATAAACAAAGCAACTTTAAAAAAATTGTAAATTTTAGAAACCAAAAGTTACTCAGGCATTAATGGGTTAATCTGCCATATAAAACGCCACAATATTTCAACACAAAATTTGATTTATTCAACGTAATCTCCTTCAAGACTGATACATTTAGCAGAACGTTCATAACGACACATACGACTTTATTATTTGTCGAAAATTTATTACTTTTCAAACCTTTTCTAGTTCTGGGAATAAAAAATAGTCTGACAGTGTTAAATCCGGAGAATAGGGTGGATGGTAAACCCATTCAAAACAAATTTCACTAATTTTTTGCAGTGCAACGAACGACTTGCGACCAGGAACATCGTCTTGCAAAAAGAGTACACCATTGGCAAGTATTCCGAAGCGTTTTTCCACAATTTTCCTACGAAGGTTAGTTAGCGACTGAGTATAAGATGCTCCCATAATATTTCTACCATTTTCAAATATTCTGTCATAATTATCTCATGCTTGTCTTCAAAAGCTGTAGCACGAATCTTGTAAGCCGATTTTTGAATACGGAATTTTTGGGCAAGACCAGAAAGTTTCCACTCTCTAGATTGGCCTTTAGTCTCTGGATAGTAGTGATGGAGTCACGTCTAGTTCATGGTTACAAGCCAATTCAAATAGTTTGAATTTTTGAAAGTTTTGTTCGCCTTTGAACAGAATTCGAGCATTTTGGAATCCATTTCGACGAATGCTTTCTCATACGCAAGTCGTCATGAATGATGTGAAACAGATGTTGATAGGAAATGTGCTATGCTTCTGCAATACACTTTATTCCAAATTGTCTATCTTCTAGACTCATATCATCAACAGAATCAATGTTTTCCGGAGTTTTCACAGAAGTTGGTCTTTCAGAGCGATGCTCATCTTTCACACGCGTCCTGTCTTTCTTACATTTCGCAATTAAAATTTTAATAGTGGCATGTGAAGGACATTTATAACTTAAGGTTTCTATTGCAGCAGCAAAAATTTCTTTGCCTACTCATCACTCTTCCAAAAATAATTACTTAACAACTGAGCGAAACTAGTTTTCTTTCAAGGCTAACTATACAAGTGTCCCGCATCGTTATGTTCAAATTCTAGGAGTGTAAAGTAGACTTCATTTCAAGTAACAAAAACGCAAAACTTGTATATACATTTTTATTTGCTTCAAAGTTACAGATCTATGAATGTGATTGTCAGATCATGAAAAAAATGTAATCCTAAATTCAATACAAACTGATTTTATTTAAAAAAAGTTATACGAATCAGTAACAGGCCTGTGATTGTTAACGTCGCATAATAAAACGTTATCCTAAAATAAATAAACACGTGTCGTTCTGCATACAGTAATTTCTTGGAGATCTACAAAAAAGAGTACTGGAAATTGATTTATGATAAAGAAGGTTCTTACTTATTTCGTAAGTGCTGAACCATGAATATCATACAATAAACAAATGTTCAGATGACTGTTAACGTTGCATTTTTTAATAAAGGATTACATTACGTTCCAGTTCATACAACGGCTTATTAGTGAGTGGACACGTTTTCTTTATTCAAAATGCCTTACCGATTTTCTTCTCAAGAGTATGCGGACATGCATTTTGTGTATGGCTACTGTAACGGCAGTGCACATCAAGCAAGCAGTTATTGAGTACCGACATTGATTTCCCGATAGGCGCATTCCTCATTACAGAACGTTTCTGGAAGTACACAGACAATTTCGGGAATGCGGACTGCGTGATTATCTTTTCGACCGAGGAGTAAATTTGCCAGCAGACTTAGAGGAAGAAGCAGTAGCCATTGTTACAAGGGATCCAACTCACAGTGAACGTCGAATCGCTAGACAACTAGGAGTGCCACGAACGACAGTTTGGCGAATTTTAAAACGTGAGGGCTTATATCCATATCATTATCGCAGGGGACACGGTTTGCTTGAGGCAGACCACTATGCACATCTAGTTTATTCTACCAGGATATTAAGACAGTCACGGCTTCATTTTAATTTCTGCAGAACAGTCCTCTGGACCGATGAATCTACGTTCACGAGAAGTGGTGTTACAAATCTGGGAAACCTGCACAGGTGGTCATCAGAAAATCCCAAAGCTGTACGCCCATCTAAATTTCAACATGAAATTTCTATTAACGTTTGGGCGGCCCTAATCGATGACTTGTTGATTGGTCCTGTCGTTCTTCCTGGGAGGTTAAATGCGGACAATTACCTTCAATTTCTTATTGACAACTGCCAGGTCAAAAATGAGAATAGCCGTGATGATAGCCAACCTTCTGAGAGGAGATGGCACCTGAAGAAGAAGAAGAGGTCTTTTAGAGGATGTCCCACTGAATGTTCGACGAAACATGTGGTTTCACATGGATGGGGCACCATCACATTTCGGAATTGCTGTCCGAAATTGGGTTAACGTCAATTATCCATGATGGATTGGTCGAGGTGGTCCTGTTGCATGGCCACTCAGATCACTCGATCTTAATCCCCTTGACTTTTATTTATGGGGATACATGAAACATTTAGTCTACGCGCAAGTTTCGAACACAAGAGAATAGTTGTTGGATCGTATTCACCTGTCGGCCGAGCAAATCCGCCAAAACAAGTATGAAATTCGGATAGGTACTTCTTCTGTTGGCTTACGCGCACAAGCCTGCATTCAATAAGGAGGTGGACATTTCGAAAATATTATTAGTTAAACTTTTTTAAATAAAATCAGTTTTTATTGACTTTAGGATTACATTTTTTTTCATGATCTGACAATAACATTCATAGATCTGTAACTTTGAAACAAAGAAAAATGGTTATACAAGTTTTTCGTTTTTGTTACTTGAAATGAAGTCTACTTTACACTCCTAAAATTTGAACATAATGATACGGGACACTTGTATATCAATATCTCCTCGTCTATAAAATTATAAAGGGTTTGCCAAACGTAATTTGTAGAGTAGAATAAATAAAATTGTGCATGAGATGCGTTATTAATTTTTATTTAAGGCTAAATAACACTATTTTGTATGAAATTTAATATCACTGATAATGCTTTAATTACCTAATTAATCAATTAATTTATTAATGTCTTTTTAATGTTTCATTACTTGGTTATTTTAAAAAGATTTAGTTGCTTATATGTCGATTTCTTCAGAATCTGCTATCAGAGGAATTTCAATATCAACCGCTACGACTAAAGAATGTTTAAATCTTTCAAAAGATTAGATTTAATACGTTTCAAGAAAGCTAAACTTTTATCAAGACTGGCATATCTATGACGTTGCAGAGTAACCAAGAAGGTACACCGAATTTTGTGAAAGTAAAACACCATAGACAAACTAATGCAGACAAGAAGATATTAAGAAGAACAGAAAAAAATATTGCTAAGGGAGAGGATTCACTGTGCGGACAGTGAATTGCAAACCATATCACCAATGATCGTGGACACTGAGGACGCAATGAAAAAGGCATGTCGAGAATAAAAATGTTTGAGTGGTTTAAAATGTTCACAGAAGCCAGTGAACGCATTCAACATCAATTGATAAAAACCATGCCAGAGATATGAAATATCGTGGTCAAAGTCGTCGCTTGGCAACTAAAGGTCTTGCAGATAATTCTAGAATTTTAGTTGGATCGATATACTCCCAAGTAATTTTCTAAATGGATTTGAGCTTCGAACATGTCATTTTGATTGATTCCAAAGTTGTTGAAGTGCTTTGGAAATGTCTGTATAGAAATTATTTCTGACTACCAATCTGTCATAAAACGCATCATTACCGGGGATGAGACATTGATTTATGCTCGTGATACAGAAACAGCTGATTAATCTAGTGAATATCGTGATGAATCCAAGGTTCGTCCCTGGTGGTGATATTCATGAGAAAATCATTTTCTTTACGTTGCTACTGGTTAAGAAGTTCTCGACAAAGTTTTTCCTTTATCCTTTCATGACATCCGTTAATTGTCACGGGACCCATCTGGCACAAATTTTTCTGTAATTCAACGTCCGAACAATCTAATGGACTCTTTCTTGACCTAATTGCCGAGCAGTTTGCTTTTGCCTAATCCGGTGATTGAATCAGTGTATTCACTTGCTTTTTATTCTTCTCATGCGTCACTGATACTGGTTCACCTGATCGTTTTCCGTCAAATACCTTCATTTCGCCTCTATTACCAGAGCTTTGTACGTCAAACCCACTGGCGAGCATTTTTCACATCCATATAATCGTTGCCATAAACAGCTTTCAACACCTGTAAATTTTGATGCGCGACAAACCTTCCTAGGTTAAAAATTCTATCACGGATCGTTCCCATGCCTCATTCCAAATAAGAATGGACCGTTGGGAAAGATAGGGCTTGCTACGATCACTAGGTGTCGAGCTTGAAATTAAAAAAAAAACGGAAAACCCTCCCCGGAGCAGACCCAGTCTCGGCCAACTAAAACTGCCCCTGCCCGTTCTTGCCAAACGTCCAACGGCCCACCCGGCTTCTGTGGCTGCCCCAGCCCAGGGGTGGGGAGACCCAGAGGTAAGCTAGGTATCTACAACAAAGAAAAGGTGGATAAGGGCGCCACCGAATTTCTGCCGCTGGACGTCGCAAATTCTGAAACTTGATTAAAAAAAATCTAATAAGAAATAACAAAGGCAGGTCGCGTGGGGCAGAAGGCCGGCTCCGTGACCGAGACTCGTTCCACTCTCGAGGATCGAGAGACGAGGGAAAGAAACCCCAGACAAACCCCCTATTTATTAAACACACCGTGTATAGTTAAAGTCACCAAAAAAGGAATTAAGTTTTAAATAGAAGTTTATTTATGGGCTGAAGGCCAATCAAAAGCAAGTAAGAATTTTAAATTAAGAACGAAGTTGTCTAATTTCAAATAAATAAAAAAAAATAAAAATTACAAAGTGGCTGAGGGCCTTAGTACGCCCTAAAAAAAAACGACACGTATTCTTTCTTATTGGTTCACAATAGATTACAAGTTCCACAATTCGTGGTAATAAAACGGTCTTTAACTAGAACGTTTTTTTATTATACAAATAAGATTACGCAAAATATGTAATTTGCGTATAATGAAAGTATATCAGTATTCATCCACCTGATGAAGCCATTGTATGGCGAAACAATATTGTAGTGATATTTATAATAAATAGAATTTTTTGAAACTAAAGTTTAATTACTTATTTCTTAGCGTTATAATGAAAGTATTCACATTAAATTGTAAAAATATGAAATCCAAACAATTAAAGTGGAAAAAAAACAAAGTAATCTAATTACTTGGCAAAATATGTAATACAAACAATTCAAGTGTAAAAAAGTATTCTAATTAACACTTAAGGTGTTGAAACAAATTTTATGTTTAAACGCAAGGTTAAAATTGAAACAACAAAAAAAAAGTTCGTGAGGCGAACGCGAAGTTATAAAAAAGTGATCTACAAAAAGTAAAGTCAGGCGACACAGATCTTTCGTTAGAAAACACCTGGGACTATTTCACTAATGAATAATGACTATAATTTTTAAATGTAACGAAATGGGAAATTTACGAATGATAATTAATAATTAACAAATAGAATTAGTGTAACAAGCTTATCTGACGGATCCAACTGCGTTCGGCGATCCTTTTCCCTTCAGGAAAGAAAATCGTCACTAGCGGAACAGGTGATGTACGTGTTCTTTTTTTGTTTTTGTTTAGCCCGTCGGATACACCATCGAGTTATACGTTCGATGGCGATTAAATAAAACAATGATTGTTTGAAGAGTTACCAGTTTAATTCTTCCTAACACTTGAAATCCTCCCAGGGAGATATCGCATTTAGCGAATAATTTTCGGATAGGTTTGATCGATAAATATCCCTACGGGGCCGTAATCACAAGGATAACAATACGGCTTACATCGATCGATATCCGTGTTAGGTAAAAAAAACGTAACTTCGTTCAAAGATGATAGCGAACAAACAAGTCTCAAGAGCGAGTCGTACTTTTCTTAACAACGAAAAAACAAAGCGAGCACTAAAGGTCAAGGAAAAAAGGAAAAAAAACTTGAAAGAAATTGAAGATATATTTAAATAGCGAATAACGATACCTATACAGGTAGGTTCGTTTAAAAATGGAACGAAATATATTGAAGATAAATAACCTCAAGATATGACAGCAAACATGTTTTACTTGTTTGAAATTACAAAGTCTATTCTGCGTAAATTACATTCAAATTACAGCGCCATCTGGTCCATTCTTATTTGGAATGAGATATAGGTACGCATCTCAGAAATCGAACTTTGATAAATAATACTGTTAATCAACGACGGTACAAACGAAAATAAAGTTTTGCAATTAAAACAAGATATTCGAAATTATCATTTACAGGATAGAACTTGCTTCTATGCCCACTATTCACACAATGACGTCAGAGAGCTTCATAATCCGCCACCATCCGTACATATATCATAGGTCTTACCTGACATATTTCACCCTGTATATATTTTATATGTGACTTATTATTACCACATTTAACAAAATAGGTTTTGTGATTTTTTTTACATGAAAATACAAGATAATTATCGGTAATTACATGATTAACTGCAGGGGACGAATGATCATGTTTGTACGCGAACGCATCGATGGGGAATGTGTAGGTAACAACAGTGCAGCACGACATCAATTTGAATTATTAACAATGATATGCCGTTCGGGTGTGCATATAAAATATCTCCTTTCCGTATAATTGAGGCCGGTGGAGTGGCGTAATAGCGTGCCAATCGTCAATAGAGTCTCGTTAAATATAACAAGTCTACGTATCCGGTCACGCCAGCACAAATCCAATTCATATCGATAACATTATAAGTAAAACATGTTATGATTTCATGTCGGTAGGCTTTCATCGCACTACGCCGTTACGAAACTATTAGAACTTTCGCTGATTTATTGTTCACGCCAGAACAGATAAAACTGTCGGGTCTGTACAGCTATAATTTGGTGTAGTAATGAGGTATTAAAACTTGAAAAAGTGATAAAAATGAAGGCGAATTGAATACAATATGTGTGCCTGGAATATGTTAATGGCTAATGATGTGCTTAGGTTTTGAGACGTATGAATATTAGGAAAAATGCAAAATAATTCTAAATAAATATATTTAAATCAGAATAATTGAAACATACATGAGAGGGTAAAACCCCTCCAGTTTTGTATAATACAAAGGTATTTTTAATAATATAAAATATTATTAAAAATCTGGTGTGAAGAAGGGTGGTTGGAAGGGCGTCGTTGGTTCGCATTGGTTATGTGGACAGGGCGAGGAACTTCGGCTGTCTGACAACAGGCAGCGCTGAATTTACTTCTACGCTCGGTCTGGATAATTTCTGTGATGTGGCGATGTGGTTCTTTTTTGTGAATGTGTCTGAAGATATCCTTTCTCCAGCAGGGGCGTACCGATGAGCCTGTAGAAAGGCGAAATACGTATCTACGTCTCTGGGGAGGGATATGTTCGGACACGTTCACAAAAAATATTAATAGTGAACCAGTATTTGTGTTCTTCACACCAGATGTCTAATAATATTTTATATTATTAAAAATACCTTTGTATTATACAAAACTAGTGGGGTTTTACCCACTCATGTATGTTTCAATTATTCTGATAAATTGAATTTACTATAACGTGTGTTCATTTGAAAAGTCAATCTAGGTTACTTTGAAATTTTGATAGAATAAAACGCATATATATTAGTATGTGTTTGTTGTTCCGTAAACGTTAATCCAAATGACATTTGATAATGTCAATCACATTTGTTATTTAATTTAAGGTTAAGTAGTAAATTTTAATTTACGACATACTTCAAAATGTTCTCAGTAAATCACATGCTACTAGATTGACTTTTCAAATGAACACCCGTTATATATATTGCGTAAAAATGGTATATTTTTACTTATCTGTATACAGAATATGTTTTCCTAGATCCAGCCCTCTGCGTCGAATGTAGCCTTGTGGATGTCTTCTTTTTCAAAGGCAGTCGTCAGCACAGTTTACATACTTCACTGAGTAGGTTCATATTTTTTAAGGACCTAAAACACTTTTATATATTTTACGATAATCTATTTCACATAGACACCAACATATTTAACTGCATTTTCGTATAGGCTTTCCCTGTGCACGAAATTATACTTTTTTAGTGCAGACCGAAATTAAACGTTGGAGCCGCTATTTCATGGGAGGTTCTCCGCTGAGTTTAGGACCGCTTTTTAGGCTAGTGTGCGGCTGTGTACAGAATCATTCGCTTCAATAGAAATTCACCTGCATTCCAATTGAACTGATTATCCTTACTATTTGCTAAATATCCTTAGACTCATTGTAACATTTTGGGATTTCAACAAAAAAAATTTATTTATAACTAATTTTCGCCCAGAAATGTTTAATTTTCCGCTTTTTTATTTGTAAATGATTTTTCGTTTCGTTTTCTAATAAATAAGTTCCTTGTGTGAGTGGATTTAAAACAAAGTATTTGTTTTTAGTAACTTTAGGGAACCTAATTTAACTTTTTGTGTTGACTTTGGATCTAATATAACACGGCATCTTTTTATAAACTTTCTATATCAATCCAACGTGATATAGGAAGGTTACCTGTATTCGTTTTATCCCGCACCCATTTAAGTGATAAAAGGTACCATTCCCCATCCATATATAATCATCTAAGAAACAAATTATTCTATAATTGTATTGCCTAGTCTACATTTAAAAAATAACTTTGCAGATCGAAGATGAATCGCAAGAAATTAAGTTCCGGAGGCACAGCAAGGTATCGTTATGATGTTCATCACATTTCTCCGTAGATTGTCATCAACGTTGGCGTCGACGGCGAATTTGATTTAAAATTGCGCACCCCATAACCGTTAAACTTTTCCAATTTAATCCGGCGCGCTGCACGCCGCCGCCGTGTTGTATAATAGCCCATCAATTTGTGATTGCTTTTATCTCTAATTCCATTCGAGTCATGATGTAATGCATTATTCAAAATTTGGAACCAATAGTGTCGGCCTATAATGTGTATGGTCCGCAATCATGCATATATTAATGCACTGAAATTAAAATTAAAATAGCTCTTATGTGTTTTAATTGCAAGTGCATTGCTAATTTTATCATTTTCATTATTTCCTGAAACTTATTAAATGTCATTTACGTAACAAATCTCGAAATGGTAACGTTAGCGAAAAACCTAATATTATTTTCAGTATATCTGTTCGTTTACTACCAATCATTATTTTTGTACGCTGTTAAAGGTCAAAAGAAAAAGTGCAAGCTGGAAAAGAAGACTGCGTAGCGGAAAAGTGGTCGTACTGAGTTGGAGCGCTTTCGGTCGCTTCAACATACGATATCGGTCGCGTTAGCGGTCGACTCCAGATGGCTTTGGGGGAGAATTTATCATTATTAAGATTCACCAGTAGGGGTCGTCCCTTTACAATGTCATTTACACATGAGATGTTCACAAATGGAAGAGATCGTGGGTCGGTACCGTTCGGATAAATAATTTTTATTGAAGTTACAAAGTGTTCGTGCTGAATATATTTTGGAAATTACTATGGAAATGAATTATGTAGTACCCGGAGCTTTTAGCTAATTTAGTCTCAAGATCTCTTGTTAACATTATGAATGAGTAATGAAATATCGAGGGTTTCTTTGAATTGCGTTCTTGATGTTCGCAGTTTTGTTTTGCGTATGACGTAAATAAATATAATCGCAGCGTACTCAATTGATTTAAATGAAATTACGGCTTAAGTGCACGTGTAGACTAATGCGCTATACGAGGTGTGATTGGAAAGTTTTAAGATATAAGCCACCACTGCTCAATGCGAGAGGATTTTTCCTGCGTATGTCAGAAGAGAGCTAGTTTTCTCCTTAAAATGGTAACACGCATATCAATGTTTACTTATTTTTGAATCTCTGGAAGTGTAATATACAATGTACTGTAAATTTTTCGACTGCTTTAACGTTTTCTAACCAAACAGTATCCCTTTTTTCACGCTTGGGTTTCAAAAATCTTTTTCGGAATTTTATATACGATATATAAGGTCTCCTACTCTATAAAGTAATAACATGAAAAGACAAAATAATGGAACCAGTCTCAAAATGAAGTAAATTTATTGTAAGAGGTAGGCCAGCATCTGGTTTTTCAAAAATGCTATGAAAAAACGCCATTAAATATTCGTCAATGATTTTTGTTTTATCAGAAAGCGTAAATGTTCCGATTAATTGCGGAATATAATTTTATTTAAATGTCTGTCTCGACTGGACTTGCACTAGGCTATCATGTCGACCTAATTTTGTACCATATTTGCGAAGGTTTCGGCCCCTATTTCAGAATTTCGCGAACAATGTCGTGTTTAAGTGTATGGATTGTCGGCATAACATCTATCTTCAACGGCGCCCCATAAAAAAATTCTAACGGTATCAAATCACAGCTCCTTGAAGGCCAACTGACACCACCAAAACGACTAATAACGCGATTATCGAACTTATCGAATGTTGGACGACTTGTGTGGCATGTAGCGCCATCTTGCGGAAACCAGAGCTCGTCCACATCCAATTCTTCCTTGTGCTAGCGAAAAAAAAATGTCAGCATGTCTCTGTAGCACTCTACGTTAACCGTAACTTTGCTGCCGTCTTAATTTTCAAAGAAAAACGCGCCAATAATGCCGCCGCCCCCCCAAAAAAAACACCAAGATGGTGTGTTTAATAGTCATAAATTTTATCATTGGGTAGATGAAAATGTACACGAATTTCGCGAATACGGTCACCGAAGAACGTTAACGTTTGGCTGGGTTTAATAAACCACAGGGTAGTTGGATCAATTTACTTACCATATCGTCTAGATGCCGGTGAATATTTAAATGTTTTTACAAGCTATTGATAAGATACCGCTTAACATACGACGTTATATGATTTGCATGCATGATGGAGCCCAAACATTCCCAAACAGATGGATTGGTCATGGCGGATCAATATTATGGCCTGCGAGATTCGCCGATCGCAATCCATTAAGTTTTTTTTGTTTGGGGTTTCATTAAAGGAAAAGTTTCTTCTAGAGCTTCTCAAGATGCTGACGAAGTTAGAGCCCGAATTGACGCCGCAGTAGTAGAAATTAAATGCTACCTACGGCGTGCGCAGGCGCAGTGATTGCGTCTGAAGATGGTCAAAATCAAAACGAAATCCGTAGTCGTATCGCACAATAGTTTGAGAGCGTCTATTTATCGTGTATGCCATTAGTCAGTGGAGATGGGTGTGGATGACTAAAATGAAAGATAAGTAAGGTAAGTAAAGGTAAGTAATGCCACTCAGTTTTCTTACGGAAACTCAAGTCTGAAAACGGAGAAAAGAGATTGCGTGATCTTAGGCGCATGCGCATACAGACTATTAAAATAGCTAAGCTAAATACAAAGATGCAGCGGCAAAATGCTGCACAGGAAAGCTGCAACCTGAAAATAAATGTTCAAACACCAACTTGCTAAAGATAGAATAAAACAAAATAAATGAAGGTAAAGGAAAAAAAAACTTGGAAACAGCTAACTCGTATATTAACACGATTAAAGATTAATAACACAAAATTCTGTTCAAAAAAATAATAATATAACATGCATCCTGTATATGTGTGCCAAACTGTATATGTGCCAAGAAATCTGAAATTTTGCACAATTAAAAAAAAATGAAGGGTGATTATAATGAAAATATGCTACAATATATGTATATTCAATTAGTTGGCGATTTAAGGTCTGGTTTTACTTAAAAAAATGTATATATTTACATCTTACATGTTTCAGCATATGATGCCTTTTTCAAAGAATTTAAAATATAAATGACAGTATATTAATGTCATACTTATACATTTGTTTATTCATTTCTTGAATGACGTTATCTTCATCTGCTAATCTCTGTGATCTTGTTACTAGGCTCTTCACTACTGCTTGCAACTGAGCTGGGTGATTGTGAGACTGTACGTTGAGGTACCGATCTGTATGTGTGGATTTCCGGTACACTGTATGGCTTAATTCTCCATTTTCTTTCTTCTTAACCAAAACGTCGAGGAATGGTAGTTGGTTGTTTGATTCTACTTCCATTGTGAATTTAATTTTTGGATGGATACTATTCAGATGTTCCTGGAAGCTCTTAAGGTGATCTTCTCCATGTGTCCAAATCACGAACGTGTCGTCAACATATCGTAGCCAAAGTTTGGGTTCATGGGTGGCCGTCCTTAGTGCTGTTTTCTCCAAGTCTTCCATGAAGAGGTTTGCTATTACTGGTGACATTGGAGAGCCCATCGATGTGCCTTCTATTTGTTTGTAACGTTGATCGCCGTAGATAAAGTAGGTGTTTGCCAGGCAGTGTTTCACCAGGTTCATTATGTATGGTGGAGGTTGGTATTTTCTTTCGATGGTCCCTAGGCTTCGGTTACTGGTATATTGGCTACGTCGAAGCTTACGAATAGCCAATCAGTTTCGACTTTCTCTTTCTTCAATATCTCGATGAAGTGGCTTGCGTTCTTGACGTAAGACTCGGCTTCTTCGGCATGTGGTTGTAGTTGTTGGGCTAAGTATCTTGCCAACTGTTGAAGAGGTGACCCAATGGAGCTGACTATGGGTGTTAATGGTGCACCTTCCTTGTGGACTTTTAGTAAGCCGTAGAATTTTGGACTACTATAATACGTAATAGTTTATATATAATGTAGACTTCTCTCTTGGAATGAGTTGTGTTTGGATTTCCTTGTCGATGGAACTCTCCTTGATTTAAGTTTTAGTTGTTTTCTCCAGGTATGTTGTTGGATCCGTAGTGATTGGTTCGTATGCCGGATCTTCTAAAAGAGTTTTTATCTTGGTGTTGTAGTCGGTTGTGTTCATTACCACCGTAGATAGACTTCAGCAATACCAAATTATTGGCGAACACAGAACATATGAAAACCTGAATTATCAGAGAAGCTATCGAAATTGAGAAACGTCCGGACAATTTGAATTCGCGAGATGATACCCAGAGGCTACCAACAGCATGGAAACCAGTATTAAGCAAAGAAGTTGTCAACAAGAAACAACAAACAAAAACACCTACACCGCAACCCAGCCAAAACACTCCAGCTACAGGCCCAAAGACACGGAGCGGCGCACACACTCAACCAAGTGTAACCAACCAGAACGCTAAGCGGGTATATAACCACCATCCCAAACTCGACTACGTCAGTTTACGAGTAGCCAGAAGCAGAAGCAGACAGTTATCGCAGACCTGAAGATAGCAAATGTGAAACCAGCCGGTCTTTACAAAGACCAAACAGTGGAAACGCAGAAGAAAACCCGGAATCCAGTTACAACACATACTACTACCCGCGGAAATCTGAAAGGAAACATATACATATATATATATATATATATATATATATATATATATATATATATATATATATATATATATATATATATATTTATATGGGTTCAAAATAAAAACTAAATTTAATTTCAACAGTAGTAAGAATATTACGCTAATAAACAGAGAAAAGAGACTAAGAGACATCAATAGTCTTGATTACAGATAAATAAAAGAAACGAATAGTCTTTCTTACGGTATACCATACGAAAACTTTACAAGTCAATAGAAATTACAGCAATAACAAAAAAAATCGGTATTACGTATATCTCAGAATAATTTTAGAATTCTATGCAATGTGATTTTAAAACAAATAAAATTTTACAGAAATACATCTGCACAAATTGCAGACGGTTGTTTTATACTAGTGACGGCTAAAATCACAGAGAAAAATTATAAAAAATAAATTTATATTATCTTCATGAAAAATATATTTTTTTAAGAAGCGGTAATAAAAAGAAGAATAATAAAAAATTCGATGTATAAATTACCAAGAAATTAAATTGCAACTAATTAGAATTTAGATTAACGTGATTATTACAAAAGTACATATAAGTATAATATAAATTTCTGTACGCTGCAATGATTCTAATTTGAACAGAAAAAAAAGTAATCTCGAAAGGTAATAAATATATGATTATAAAATCTTCAAAACGGAAATTTGAAAGTCAAAATTCATACCAAGAAAAGTATATACGAGTCCACGTTGTCCTAATTGGATTCGCAGAGGCCAGTGGATGACGGCAGTTAACGGTGATTCGCCGGTATTATTATTATACGTTTTCACGTACTAGATTTGTCAATTAATAAATTTAGGCACGAAGGAGTTTTCCTTTTCTCTGCCACAAATTCGTAAAACAGAACGGTATTCGGCATTTCTAAACTACTGATGTTCTGCGTTTTTATCGGCTAATGCGATTTATTTAAATTACGCAAAATTACGTGACTCTATTTTACACCTAAGGGTGCAATCGTAAACATTTAACAACTCAACAGATCTGACTTATAGTTCGTCGATGAATGAATCTATCGCGGGACGCTAGTTGAGCGGGTAGCGGGGGCTGGCGATACTATAGAAATAAAATTACATAGTTGGCGACAACGTACTCGTCAAAATGAAAATGATAAAATTAAAACGAACCAAGAAAACCGGGCGATAAAACGTTAGTGAATACATAAGGAAACAGACACCAGAAAGACTTAAGCGAATAGTACAAACGATGCCACATAGATTGGCAGCTATGTCTACAAACTGATGGATTTGAATTTGAACAATAATGTAGGCAATAAAGACATTAATTTCTGTCAAAGAGATGAACAAAAAAGTGAATACTATCACCAAATTTTCAAATTTTGTCATATTTTCACTGTAAATATGTAATTTCAAGAGCTAATTTTATTTCTTTAGTTTCATGTGCACGATTTAAAATGAAAGGTTCGCAAATGTTGCCATATGTATGTTTCTTTCAAATTCTTTCTGAAAACACAGGAAGCACGGTTCACCGTTTTAGTATTAAGACTTTAAATTCCAATTTATACACACCTTAGGATAATTAAAAATTACTGAAAAACCAACCCCATCAACGGGAACGTACAGACGCGTTTCGCTCTAATTGAAGCTTATCAATGTACGGTATCCCAAACATAGATATGGCTTTTCAGTTCTCTACTTTGTGTATATATAGTTAACATTCTGAACTTACTGCAAATGAGAATTAATGAATATTAAATCTCATTTTTACATGTCAATGTCGCCTTATGTGATGCATTAATAACTACAATCCGACCAACCAAATTTGTACTAGCATGTATAACACACCTCGTCGCGACTACGGTCTTACTGGTTGTTAGGATAAATAAAAATTACTGAAAAGCCAACCCCATCAACGTGAACGTACAGACGCGTTTCGCTCTAATTGAAGCTTATCAATGTACGGTATCCCAAAGATAGATATGGCTTTTCAGTTCTCTACTTTGTGTATATATAGTTAACATTCTGAACTTACTGCAAATGAGAATTAATGAATATTAAATATCATTTTTACATGTCAATGTCGCCTTATGTGATGCATTAATAACTACAATCCGACAAACCAAGTTTGTACTAGCATGTACTAGTTTCTTCTTTCCATTTTTTATACGTTGTCTTTTTATTTCAAAGGCACCCGGTATATCAATCTGCTCTCGTATAACAGTAACAGTTAATCTGTTTAGAAAACAGAAAGATTATGTACAATTGCAGAAGTATTGATTTTCTATAGTATGCGTTTCTACACTACTAAAATAGTGTAAAATCACATAAATGGAGTTCAATTATTTTTATAAGCACCTTTATCAGCTGGGTATATTGCATTAACATTCGTTTGAATAGAACCTTCATCTTATTTCATCCCCGTGTCAAATCAGTATTAAATTGTCGAATTCGATTAGTTTGACGTTACATTGTACACCCGATAGTCGAGAGATAGGACAGACATCGTCATTATCCGCTAGTAAGCGCCCGGCATGAACGCCTGCAATACCAAATTAGCTGGTAAATATTCATGGACGGTGCGGCGTCTCATTGCTGCGACGTTCATTACGGATGGTCTCAGTCCGCCAACATGGACACGTTCATTACCATCTCAAAAGACCTCTTTTCTCTTATAACAATCTCTCCCTGTGCGTGTGTAAAGAGAACGGTTGCGGGTAGAGGGGTCTCTCTTCTGATATTGCAAGGTGAATTGGAAGTCGGGACAACGCCTAATACGAAGAGGCCGTCCGGTCGCGCTCTCCATGACTGTGCAGACATGTACCCCGCATCTTCTTATTAATGCATCCCCATCATTGATTTCGATTAAGGCATTTGCATGCAGAGTGCGCTCGGTGCGATCACAAATTTATCCGAGCGTCGGACCGATAAATCCCTGCAACTTTATTAGATATCGCCTAATTTATAGCGCTTGTCTCGGCCGAACGATACAAATAGCGGGTGATTGTTACACGCGTTGGTGCAGAGTCGAAGAGGTGGAAGGGAAACGAGAAGACATCCTACAATAATTTTACAACTCTTGACATTAGTGTGTCTAGTGGAGCTTTTAATGAGCTAATTTTTTCATTTCGACGTATACTAATTTTAAGTTATCGATTATGTTCCAGACGTAGTTTTAAAATAGTTGAATTACAAAACTGAGTCTTGATAGAGTCGATACCAGGGACACTCAAAGCACGACAGCAATCTAGGGCTCGTATGGATAAAACAATATTAAATAATACCAGAAAACTTTAAGCAGGCTTAAAAGTCTATAACGAACGAAAACTTAACGAGTTTCTGAAAAATATGTGTTCAACTGAAGACAAAAATTATTCACTATGGAAAATTACAAAAAAAGTAAAATATCAAAAGGAAGTCAAGAGTTCCACAAGAAAAACTAATGGGTGATTAAGCCAGGAGTAATGAAGACAAAACAAGTACGTTTGCAGTTCTGTTTTACAATCTAATGTAAGAAAAGTTCCTATGACAGAAGAAAAATTAATGTACGACATTTCAGAGGTTTTCTATCAAATGAGCTGTCCCATTAAAAAATCGCCATTCATGAAATCATCGACATCATCCGTGAGATTAATATAAAAGAGTCCCCAGGCTATGATTTCATAAATGAGGTTATTCTAAAATAATTTCCAATAACGGGAATAAATTTAATGCTCTTAATTTTTAGCTCCGCGATAACACAATCTCACTTTCCCATATAATGGAAAGTAGCTCAAACAATTCTAATACTTAAGCTTACCGATGTTTTTGGTATCGGGTATCGATACCAATCGAGGAATCGATTCTACCATATTTATGGTATGAAATTTGCAATATTGTGATATTTTTTTTTGATATATATATATATATATATATATATATATATATATATATATATATATATATATAGGGTAAACTCAATCAGTCGGCGATTAAAGGTCTGGTTTATTACTTCAAAGTATATATATTTAAAATAACCCTACATGTTTCGGCAATTATGCCTTTATCAAGGATACAAAAAATATAAAATATAATATATAATTTTATATTTTTTGTATCCTTGATAAAGGCATAATTGCCGAAACATGTAGGGTTATTTTAAATATATATACTTTGAAGTAATAAACCAGACCTTTAATCGCCGACTGATTGAGTTTACCATATCATACCAAGGTCACGAAAATATTTTATATATATATATATATATATATACATACAGTGAGGTCCTAAAGTAACGGATGAATTCATTTCCTACGTAATTATTAATACAAAAGGAAAATCCTGAAACAGGTCAATTTTTATATATGAAACTACACTTTTTGAATAAAATTATCTATGTGCCCCTTCAACCCCCTCGAAGTAATAACTACCCCTTTAAAAAATTTAAATGGAAAGGGGTAGCGTGTGTTACTGCGTTTAATAGGGATTTTAATTCTCTATTCAGCAGTATATGCCTTTTTGATTTTTGGACGTCGATATTCAAGAAAAGAGTAATTTTATGATATACAAACAAGTAGGCGTAGAACCAAATACCTGTCACGAGTGACTAGTCTATTAGTTACCTTTATGTCAAAAAAGTAAATTTGTTTCTTTTTATGACATTTACTTCTCAAATTTGTTTTAGTTCGTTAGACGTCGTTAACAATTGTTAGGTATTAAACGTATTTTTTTAGAGATTTCTAAGCTTTAATTTAAATTGTTCACCAATGAGCCTTTCCGAGACCCAAAGAATTGACGTATTAATATTAATTGGAGTGGGTGATAAAACACGAACGCATTCTGAAGTATGCAGAATATTTAATGATAAGTATCCTGACCGTCACATTTCCCAGTCTACGGTGAGTAGAGTCGAACAAAAATTCCGTCAATTAGGAACTGTCAAAGATCTTCCAAAATCTGGTAGATCAAAACTGAATGACGAAAAAAAATTGGATGTACTCGTCTTATTACATGTTGAGGAAAACCCACATAAACCTACAAGAGAAGTAGCCAGTGATTGCGATGTAAGTAAATCGTCTGTCTTGCGTGTTTTGAAAAAAGAAAAATACCATCCGTATAAAATTCAAATGGTGCAGGAATTAAATGACGATGATCCTGATCGTCGATTACAATTTTGTGAAATTGTTACAAATAGATGTCAACAGGATCTGATGTTTCCCAAAAACATTCTTTTTTCTGATGAGGCAACGTTTACCCGACATGGAACAGTCAACAAGCAAAATTGTCGGCATTGGAGTAAACAAAATCCGCACTGGATGAGGGAAGGTCATACTCAGTATCCTATTAAAGTGAACGTTTGGGCTGGCATAATAAATAACAGAATTATTGGACCACATTTTTTTGAGGGGACATTAACTGGGGCGATTTACTTGGAGTTTTTACAAACATTTTTAATACCTGAATTAACAAGACTTTTTCCTGATACTATTAACCCCACAGAAATTAATAGAAACATATGGTTTCAACAAGATGGAGCTACACCACATTATGCAGCAGTAGTACGAGCTTACCTTAATCAAGTTTTTCCGCATCGGTGGATCGGTAGACGTGGTGAAATTGAATGGCCAGCCCGTTCTCCCGATATGACCCCACTGGATTATTTTTTGTGGGGTTATTTAAAATCAAAAATTTACTCCAATAAACCAATCAACATTAATGATTTAAAAAACCGAATAATGCATGAAATTAATCAAATCCGCGCTGAAATGTTGCAAAACGTTTAGGAAGAATTCCAACATGGTCTATTTGTTTGTCAAGAAATGAACGGACTCCAGTTTGAGCATAAGATTTAAAATATTTTTAGTTATTGTAAATAATGTTAAATATTTTAAAATTTATTTCGTTCTGAGACATAATTAATTATACAATTTAAACAATTTAACATTGATTTTTCCTATTATCGACGTCCAAAAATCAAAAAGGCATATACTGCTGAATAGAGAATTAAAATCCCTTTTAAACGCAGTAACACACGCTACCCCTTTTCATTTAAATTTTTTAAAGGGATAATTATTACTTCGAGGGGGTTGAAGGGGCACATAGGTAATTTTATTAAAAAAGTGTAGTTTCATATATAAAAATTGACCTGTTTCAGGATTTTCCTTTTGTATTAATAATTACGTAGAAAATGAATTTATCCGTTACTTTAGGCCCTCACTGTATATATCATTTGATAAATCTTGGAACTTCGGGTATATTAAATATTTAATTAGGATGTTATTTAGAGAAGTAATGTAATTAAATATTTAATATAGCCGAATTTCCAAGATTTATCAAATGATATATATTAATTGTACGGCCAAGAAATAGATTATTATCAAATAGCTAATGGATGAAAAATTTAGCAAAATTCCATCGACGACAGAATATTAATATCTGTTCCTTAATAAGTAACTTAAGGCATTGCTAACAATACTCGAACGCAAGAACCTTGGTAGCGCAGTGGATAGAGCGATAGTCTAGAGAACCAAAGGTCGTGGGTTCGACTTCCACCTAAGGACGAAATTTTTCAAAAATTTCGTTAATTAGCGTTGTAATTTGTAGATAGCAATATTTACATTTTCACATTACTTCGCGAAATAACAACCTAATTAAATATTTAATATAGCCGAATTTCCAAGATTTATCAAATGGTATATATTAATTGTACGGCTAAGAAATAGATTAGTATATATATATATATATATATATATATATATATATATATATGTATATATATATATATAGTTGATTTAATTAGTTGGCGATTTAAGGTCTAGTTTTATTCCAAAATGCATATATTTAAAACAATCTTACATGTTTCGGCAAGTGATGCCTTTCTCAAAGAATATAAAATAAAAAAAAACAGACCTTAAATCGCCAACTAATTAAATCTACCATAACATACAAAGTTCACGAAATAATTATCTTTATATATACATATATATAATGCATACATACTTAATTTATTACTTAAAAAGTTATTGCATCCTTTATTTACATTTAAAAATGTGCACAAAGGTAAGATAATATATACTGATATGCGTGCTATTACCAAGTTATACAAAAAGGCTAAAATATTCTATTTCGAAATAGAAACAAACTAAGCTCGTTTTATACCTACAATAGCTTTATTCTCGACGACACTTTTTTCTTTACCTTATTAATCTTCATTTGTATGAATCATAAATTAAACTTGCAAAACAAATGCAATAAATAAAAAGACCCTATTAAATAAAGAAAAGGAAATTGCTACAAATACTAATATATAGGGAAGAGGCTTATAGAAGTTTACTTTACTCTATACTATCTTAGTATCGATGCTTTAGACTCCTTGCTTGGAGTCGATCCTTAGAATTAATACTTCGGTATTGAGATCGATTCCCATCGATTTCTTGGTATTGATACCTTAGTATCGGTTCGTTGATATCGGTTCCTTGGTTTCGATACTTTGGTATTGTTTTTTTGGTATCGATACCCAAGTATCGATTCCTAGGTATTGATACTTTCGTTACCGGAATATAGGGGAATAAATACTAGTTATGGCATCGGGTATTGGACGATACTTCGCCCAGCCCTACTAGACGCTACTACTAAATGGGATGGAAGCTTTTGTAACCGAAAACAACCTAATTCCAGGCATAGAGTTTGGTTTCAAACAGCAAGCCAGTAATATTCAACTAGTCCAGAGTGGTTGGGGGCGCTAGAACTGCTCTGGAAAATGAAAAGTACTGTACTATAATATTCATCGATATATCCCAAGCTTGTGGAACATTTTTCATCAAAAATCAAGAAAAATCTTCCATATTCAATATTCGGTCTTCTGCAGTCATATCTGTCAAACAGATTCTTCCAAAAAGAACTTTACTTAACGGCGAGCCAAAGATGCCCGAGATATAGTCGGGACGCGATAGCCAGCGACGTGCGTCATTAATCAACATTGACGTCTCAGCCGGGCAATATTGCCGTATCGATCGATTTATAATTGACAACCGCAAATTGATCATATGTATTATGTCAAATGTAAGGTTAGAAGTAGAAGCGAACAGCGAAATCCATAACCTATAAATGTTATCAATCTTATGCAGACTAATAAAGAACAATTTTTTATAAAAATCGCAATCCTTGGGACATTTAAGTAAGTAATTTAACGTCATCTACATTATATGATAATGTCAAATGTATTCTGAAAATATTGGTAATTAAGCGCAAAATATTATTTACACCTATGTCAATTAGTGTTTTACATTTTATGATCTATGGTGTACTTGAATTTATTGTTCAGCTACAAAGGATTAAAAATATTCAGTGATTATATTATTTATTGCTGAAACAACAGTTCGAATATGTTAAGGAACGTTAAAATCACCATTTAAGCTCGGTTGAATGAAAAAGCTCATCTATGAGCAAATTTGTCAGGTATTTAGATTAAGAAACTTTATTAGTTTATTACTATAAATTTCTTGTAGGTTTTGCCATAATATGCTTAGCTTTTGACATACACGCTATACAAAATCTGCTTTCAAGTTAAAAAAACTGATGTAAATACTATAATAAAAACTCTGATAATTTTTGCCATAAAGTTTATAATAAACTTAACTGGGTACATTTATGATGTTACAGAATGAATTTAAATGTGTACGTTACTAATACAAGGTGTATACATTTGATAAAATCTTATAAATTGTATTAAGAAAAATGTTTTACATGTGATTTTGTTTTACATTTCACAGTCTACATCGTCATCGCCATCATCATCCCATTCATCTGTATCAGAATCGTCATTTAAGTTGATTATGAATTGCTGTTCTTCATCCCTATCAAAGCCCACTTCCCTGCCCCCCATATTTCCTTTTCTGTATGTTTAATTGTATTCCTCCAAGTTTCATCTTTCATCTTTCCTCCATTTGAAACCGAAATTTTTTAGAACTAAACCCAGTGATGTTAAGCTTCCATTAAAAATATTTCGTTCCTTTAGGAGTTGTAACAAAGATCTCCGAGTAATATACTGTTCTGAAAATACATATATCATATTTATAATCGTTCAAGTAGTACTTGTATATCTATATGCTTACTAGTACGATACATTTCATAAATGACATCACGTATCGATGTTTCTGTGCCAGGTTCTAGATCGCGAATAGGTTTTGCTTTCTTCCTTGTTTTCAGTGGACTTGTGAGAGGTTGATTTGCCTTCATGCACTGCGATATTTTTGAAACTGTAGACACATGTATATTTAATGCTGCAGCAACTCTGAAATGTTAAGGAAATATGTAATTTTTGCATTATAGTGATTGCCAAACACATGTACGTACCTCTTGAACAGCGTTAAATGGTATGAATGGACCTCCTTCATCGCGTTCCCTCTCAAAAAAGGTTATTAGTGAAGCAATTAATTGCTTCGATTGCTTACAAAAGGGTTTAGGCATTGCGATAATAATAATACGCACCTATAATTAAAAAAAAACTGTTTTTAAATATATCAGACAAATAAACGGAGGCAAAAAAAAAACACGAAATACAACAGGGAAGAAAAAATACAGGTTAGGTGACACACAATAACAAGATTGACAATGACTGATGAATTGACATCGGCTACGTCGCATACTTGTATTCACCTCGTTAAAAATATTCACAAACTGTAAAATCATAATCAACTCGAAACATGTGTTGTTTTATCAAAAATGTAATAAATTATAACCAAGTGGTGCTACTATATGTAAAACAAATAAACTAACGACTTTTTAATACATATTGCATTTAAAATGTTTTCAAATGGGCTAATATAGATATGACATCATGTATACTTCATTGATGACGTGCAACGCTAGCTATCGCGTCCCTACTTTTAGTGTTTATCTAGTTGATCCGAATTTTGCCACGAATTTACTTCATTTTGACGTTATTATGTGTTTTTGACTTGTATTATTTATTGACTATTACTATTGACATTATAAGTGCGAAAAATTTTGAATTGCCGTTTTTCTTATAAATGGATTGGTCGGGATGGACCAACAGCGTGGCCACCCCGGTCTCCCGACATAGGTAAGTCCAATAGATTTTTGGCTGTGGGGATACGTAAAGAAAAACGTTTATTTTACTGTGTCTGTCCGAGTGGATGACGTTATTGCTCAGATTCACAGATATAAATGAGGATAATTTCAATTCTGTTGCTAGAAACTTCAGCCATAGCCTAAGTACGTGTATTAACGAAAATGCTATTCATTTCGATGGTTTCTTCAGGAATTAGATCCGAAATTGGTGGAAACTGAGGCTTGAAATCTAAAACATACCAAAATAACAAGAAAACCTTCACCACAATATATATCGGCAAGTAAGTTATGTGTAATGGTGTTTCCACAAATTCATGAGGATTTTCTGTCGACCATATTTTCATATTTTGTTTGCTTAAACATCTCGAATGTTTCCTTACTGATGAAGCCAGGCTTCATCAGTAAGGAAACATTTATTAAGAACATCATCATTATTCAAGTTATTTAATTTCAAATATTTTTTACGTAAGAATAGTGTGGCATGTTCCAACTGATAATTGAACTTCTTGCGACAGTTTCGCAGTGAATTTCTTTGGTGAGTTTTCCATTCGACGTTGAACATCGTCAGTGCAATCAGCAGACCCAAACATGAATTTGACTAGCCAGTTGTTCATACGTGATTGCAAGATTCGGGAATTGTTGTCGAAAATAGTCCTGTACACATTGATTAATTGCACAAACCTATTGTACATTTACTAATCTACCAGTTCTAAAATAACTTTCAACAATAAAAACTTTGTGTTATATTTCTAGAATGATAATAAAGAATCTAATTGATAAGACAACTTTTCAATAAATGGACTTAACTAAGACAGTTGCCAAAATTTGATTAAAAAAATCTTACTGTTCCACTGTGTTCCCAAGTTTATATTAAAATAAGCTTCTCTAAATAAAAATTTAATTGAAGGCATGGTATATTCGAAGGCTGGAGAGTGAATATTAACATACCTTGTACACTGATTTTATTATTGAAAACTTTAGCTTCTCTTGAAAATTTTCCGTTTACAAACTACATATTTTTTGGAAATTTCATTAAAATATAGGAACGTCCAGTGGGTGTTTCTTTATTTATGGCGGCCAGTATACTAAGTCTAATATAAAAAGTTGATGACTGATTTATTCTTTGGAAATATTTAATAAATTTCCAATCATTTGGACTTTTATTTGCAGGATTTTGACGAATACATTTTTCATGTATAAAATATGTGTTCCATGACAAATAATTATTTCCTCGTCTTCCATAATTGAAAGCACATCGATCACATGCATACCCTCTCATCCATCTACTCTTATACCTCGCAACAGATATGAGGGGCAGATCGGAAAGAAAACGAAGGCAAAACGACGATGATGGAAGTGAAGCTTCTACAACATCTACGATAAGAGACGTTTCGTTTCGGCAAAGATAAAAAAAATCTGGTAGGGGATATGTCCCGAGATACTTTATGTATAAAAGAAACGCTTAGACGTCGGAGGAATCTTCGCAGATCGCGCAAAAGCTTCACATTTATAACTAACCTCATCCATCTTCTTCCGCGAAGGCACTGTTGACGACGACGACGACGACGCCATACCGTTACCGCTGAGGGGAATGAAACCAAGGCGCAGCAACTCAAATGCAGCTCAATTTGTCAGAAAATCTAACGCTTTAGTTTCTTTTCCGATTGTGTGACGCGCGTGGCTAACCTTCCCCTCCGCTTCGAATTATGGATCTGCGGAGTCTTGATGTGTGTTGCTTCGGTTAGATACTCCCGGTGTATTTTTCCAATAAAATTTCGCAGATCTACGTATGATTCTTGTTCACGTTATGGAGTCGGTTCGGAAGTTGCGAGGATCTTTCTCGCGATCGTTTCGAATTTATTTTATTTCACGGGGCGAAATTCGAATGTCGTATATAGCCCCGTTGTACGTCGATTGTTTCTATCTACGAGTGTATGCGGAGGCAGGTAGGAGAAATGGCGATCAAAACTGAGATCGTTTCTGAAACGCAGCAAATCGGAAACCGAGAGAGGCATTTCATTTGAAATATACTACAAAAGAATTTTTCTATTTCATTTTTAAAGCCCTGCAGTCTATCCGACTTTTTCTTAAATCCAAACGATCGAATATCGTATATAACATACACGTACGTCCTTTGGGATCTTTATTGCTTGACTTTTTATGAGACGTTACTAGATTTTCTCTGCTTCTTTTTATAGAATTTAGAAGCTTTTTTACTAGCAACTATCTTGAAAATGAAAAAAGGAATATTTAAACCGAGATTAGTTCTTTACACGAGGGCGGATTGATATATAAAGCCTCCAACTCTATAAAATAAGAATAACGAAAGACAAAATAATGAAATCAGTCTCAAAATTAAGTAAATTTATTGTACTATCAATGTACAGGGTTATTCATTATAAATAGAGTGGACCAATTCGGAGCGAAAGCAGAGGCGTGACAAACGAATTGGTTCCCGCATGCGAAACATTATTAATATCTAGAGATATACTATCACGAACGGTGCTGTTATTATGTTAGATACAAAAAAAATGTAAGACGGTTTTTCTAGATTATGAAACGTTCTCGATGATACGTATAAAAAATAAAATCTAAAATGTATGTAATTAGATGATCAAAAAAAAACTTACCGTCTTATGCGTTTTCCGTGACTTGAAAATCTGGAGAAGCGCGATGAAATATTGTTAACATAAGGTGCGTCTCCAAAGTTATTTCTCGAAAACGCGTCCGCCGTGAGGAAAATATGTGCTTATATAAAGAAAATGATCACTCCACATCCAGTGATGTGATGTTTGCATAATTAAAATAATCTTTGAAACAACTTAACACATCTGTAGACGAACCTTCACAAATTTGTCTAAGTCTGGCAAAATCTAAATCTTTATCTAAAACACTTTCAAACTTACTCAAAATACACTCATTTCTTGCGTCTTCTATCGAACATAGCTGCGCGTGTGTATCTTTCACAACTAGCACTGATTCCTGTAACGATAGCGAAGAATTTTGTAGGTTTTCTAATGCTTGCACTATTCCGAAGTAATTGTTGTGAATAGTTTGTAAATCACTTTTAACCTATTTTGAATTTTTTTCCGACTTTCTTCGATAGCGGCACTATCTTTCGGATTTAATAATAAAACCACTTTTTTTACATCCTCAAAATATTTATGATAGTAAAATGTCGCTCGTAGCCATGTTCCCCATCGTGTCAGAATCGGCTGTGGTGGCTCAGGGGTATGGCGACACAATTCGTGAAATTTCCGAATACGTTTTGGAGATTTCAGGAATACTGCCTTTGTACTCGATATTAACGCATCTACATTTGGGTAACATTTACGAATCCGTTCTGCTACAAGATGTAGGGCATGGATTTTACATGTAATATGTAAAAAGTTACCACACTGTTCCTTAAGAGACCGACCTACAGAAAGCATGGTTGCGGCACCATCTGTCAAAAACATTAGGATTTGCTCTCTGGAAATTTCAAATTTTTCCAATGTACTTAACACCACTTTTGAAATTACCCGCGCAGTACATTCTTCTATTTGTCTGCTAGCTAATAAAATTGAGGATGGCGATTGATTTGGTTCCATTTTACGCACCATAACATTAAGTACAGATCTTTTTTTGCTATAAGTTGTTTCATCCACACTCAACCACACTTTTTTATTTTTCAGATCAGCCTTAATTTTATTTTCTAAATGTACACTAACAGATTTTAAATAACGTCGTAAGTGGGTGCAGCTCGGTAATTCTACATTGCCATATTTTTCAAGAAATGAAATAAACGAATCATTGCGTAACAAAGTAAACGGCAAATTACACACAACCATCATTGTACACAAATCAAATAAGAACACTTTGTATTTTGTATCGGCACCAGTGTCTCTATCTTTATGTCTTGCGCTATGCACATGGCGTTGCAAATTTGATTTTGTTAAATGGTTTATATATATATTGCACACTAAACATTTTACATTTACCCCATTGTAAGATAAATTAGGATGGTTCTCAATAAACCTATTGACTAACTTTTATGATAGCGGTTTTTTTACTGTCCGCTCCTTCAACATTATTAAATACACAGAATACACTTTCCTGCTGCTATTATATGTGTACACACGATGACCGTGAACAACATACTAAGTAATCGTATATGCGATGGGGCACGCGGAAAACAATTCGTTAGTTACGCCTCTGCTTTCGCTCCGGATTGGTCCACTCTAATTATAAATTACTCAACGTTATCATCGTTATTATTGCAAATATGAAAAAATGTTTCAAATAAAAGTTGTGCTGCTGTGGTGAATTTACTTTACATGATATCAAAAACACGATGGGGTGCAGACGCAATGGAATACAAAAACAATAATATTTTTTTTAAATGAAATAGGGTAGTGGCACCACTTACGGACACATTAAGAAATTTTTAATAGTTTTTATATTTGGAAAAATTTGGGACTTGAAAGAAACCCATTCGCTGAATGCCACTTTTGTCACAAATTTCCCACTTATGGCCACCTGTTTCTATATATTTGGCCACATACTTTTTCTATTTTTGGCCATTCGAAAATTGATTAAAACTCTAAATATAGCATGTTGAAATTGTAATTAAGGCAAAATTCTTTTCTGGGAACACAAACAAGAAATACATTGAAGTTTATAACCAGTGTACTACAAACTATATCTTCTCAGTGATGTGTACGAAAAATTGTCTTGCACTTTCTGTCTTCTCCTTTTACAGTGGGGTTGGGCAGTTTTCCTAAAGTCGCATATGCAGTTGACACTCTATATATTGAAAGACCAAAATGTTGACCGAAATATCACTATAAAGACTTTTTCACTATATAAAGAGAAAAAAAATCACAAAATTTAATTATTAGAAAGGATTTTATTAAACATCTGAGAGTTTAAATACATAGCATGTACATAATGTATATACTGTACACATTACATATTGCTATGAATTGTGATTTTAAAATTTGCTTATTCACAATTCACGACAAATCTATGCAGCTAGGATACTCAGTCGGTTTACTTTCAAAATGGGACTGCTTTCCTCCCAGGGTTCCAATCGGAAATGTGGACAAAAGATTAATTTAGTTGAGCGCCACTCAAAATTTATTTGAGTAAAATTAAAATATCTTTAAGTTACTTGTCTTCTTGAAATAAGGTTAAATAATAATAAACACAATAAAATTTAAATGAAACTTTAATACAAAAATCAAAAAAAGATATAAAGATTAATATTGCCTCTTTTAACAATATTATTAGGGTAAAAATAACGCATGGAAGTGACCGCAGCATGTGATCAAAAACCTTTGTGACTTCCGATGAAAATTAAAACTAATAAATTACAAAGATGCTTTTTAATTTCTCCCACAAGAAACAAAATCAAAATAAACTATTTGACAGACCGAAACAAACTCTAACGCATGTGCAACCACATGTAAAAAAAATGCCCTTGATATCCCAAGCTTACTAAAATTTTACATTTACAGAAATGTTTTTTATACTAGAAATTTTAAAAAACTTTCTTTGTCATTTATATCAAATAACTAAGATTAAATTTCAGAACGATAATAATAATACAATAGAAAAATTACAATATTCAATTCGTTCAATATAAAAATAAGATATCTTTTATAAAATATATTACTTACGTAAAAAATATATATTCATATACTCGAGACACATGAGTAAGAAAGTGTTAAAAATCAATTACGAGATTCACAAACTCGTAAATAAATCGGTAATGATTGAAGCAAGCACAAAAACACAATTAAATCAAAAAACAAAAACCGAAATTACTCAAACAAAGATAAAGATTTATCTTTAAATAAACACACCTTTCTTACAACACTGAACACTTGTGTCTGTGTAAAGGTCAAATCAAGCGCGCAGGCTTAGAATGTAAAACCAGTTTTTTTCACAAGAATAATAAATTTCAAAAAATATACACTAGCATCCAAAATAACTGTTCAAAGATAAATATATAAATTTTAATATTTTATATGGGGAAAAGTCCACAGCAATATGTATGTACAGAGCTAAATACTATATACGAAATAAAAAGAATACATAATACAAAATCTGTTAATACATAAATATGTATGTATGTACAATTAAAATTTGTGTAGTCTTGAGAAATTGCTAAGTAACACATGCATGTACATACATATTATGTACTAAGAAAAATAATCAGTTATTTTCTTTTAAACATTACTTCTGAAAAATAATTGTTGCTCAACAAAATTCTCGCATTTATTCAAATGCATAACGATTTGATCAGGTACAGTTTCCTGGCCCCTGACAGTAGTTCGCACAATGTCAAATGCATTTCTTATTTCATTTTCACTAAGTTTAGCAGGACTTTCCCCGATTTCAGTTTCTTCTTCATGATCTTCTATACTTTTTATATCGTCAATTATGTCTTGGTCAGTTGGGAGATCTGTCGTGTCAACATCATTGTCGATTTCTAAGAAATCTTCAAGTAAAAAATCTGCGTCGACGCTAGCAGTTTTTTGTAGAATATCCCATTGTTTTCTTAAGGTAGCGAGATCCATTCCGTCTTCTTCTTCCCATTCGTCAATTTTTAGAAAAGCAGTTTTTGATGGTTTTCTGAGAAACATTTTCACTCCATACTTTAGCGATTTCGGTTATACACTCTTTAAGGGCAATCAATTTTTGGACTGGAAGGTTGCTATCAATCGCGTTGACAATTTTGTGGACAATTCTGTTTCGGTAATGATGTTTTATGTTTTCTATATTACCCTGGTCCATAGGTTGCAATTTGGAGGTCGTGTTTGGTGGAAAAAAGATCAGTTCAATATTCGTTAATTTTTTACTTACAGTAACTGGATGTGCAGGATGTGTCTATAAACATCGCAATCTTTCGCTTTTGGCTTTTCATTTTCGTGTCTAGTTCTTTGATCCATCTTTCGAAAATCTCAGAAGTCATCCATGCCTTGTTATTAGTAGCGTAATCTAACTCCAGAGATTTAACTCCTTTTAAACAACGGGGATTTTTGCTTTTACCTATCAGCTGTAATTTCAGTTTTTCTGAGTCATTGATGTTTACTCCAACCATCAGTGTCACCCTTTCTTTATTTGTTTTAACACCAAAACATTTATCACTTTTAAAAGCAAAAGTTTTGTTTGGCAAACATTTAAAAAACAAGCCGCTTTCATCACAATTAAGAACGTTTTATGGCTCGTACTTTTTCAATACACTTTTTAAAACAGTTTCAGTCCAAATGTCACAGTCCTCCTGAATAACGCTTGCACTCTCGCCGTACACCGTCTTGAAAACAATTGCATTGCGAGTCTTTCCGGCATTCAACCACCCTTCACTAGCTTGAAAATTAACGCAGTTAAATTCTTTAGCAAATTGTCGAGCCTTATGCTTTATTGAATTTCCTGATAATTTTTGTTCTATGTTCTATGTTGAATACCATTTTTTAAATAAATTTAATTTTCTTAATAAGAGTTTTGAAAAATTTGACACAAACTTATAGTTTCAATGTCAAATAATAAATGTCATTATGTGGAAGTTGCTAAAGTACCAACCCAATTTCACAGTCTACTCCATTTATGAGTTTTTTCGATAGCTCGTTACTTTGGTAGTAAAATGTTTTCAACTGTAAAAACTACCTACTGCATAAAACTTTAAAATGAGGATAATTTCTTAACACATTCCATACTGGAATTGTAGCCATTTTATTCTAAGTTCTATTAACGAACTTTTTCCGAGTTATAAATTCGCTGTTCGTTTCTTTTCAAGTCTATGAATTATTGTATGTTATCCTTCGCCAATTCTTTTATTTACCATTTTCAAATTCTATTCCTTTATTTTTGTTTTCTTTCAGTCCTCCGGAACTTCATCCTAAAATTCTAATAATTTATTTTACTCGTTTAATTAAGAAAAATTCGAAATGAAATATTTACTTACTACTAATTGTGTTTCAATTTAACATTAAAAGTAAGACATGTCAAGGGTATTTCACGTACCACTGAATATCAAATGGCAACTGACGCACTCCAAAGTAAACAAATTGCTACTGCAAACAAGCTAATACACCGTATCGACTGTGAATCATGTACTCCAGACTTATAGTGTAACGTATATGTATATGCATGCATATATGTACGTGCATATATGATTAAAAGAACGATGTTTCATACAGTATTTGACGTGGTGAATGATATATGTGTGTATATGTGATGGTAAGAACCCCATGTGGTCTTTCCCGATAGGGTAATGTAGACCCCTAAACGTACACCAATTTGTGCGTTTAATAGAGTTTTGATTTTTTAATTTGACATGTGAAAATGACTCTAACTGAAGCGGAATTTAAAGTAATTACAACAGTATTTCATCCACCTGATGAAGCCATTGTATGGCGAAACAATATTGTAGTATTATAATATAATAGAAGAATTTTTGAAACTAGAAGTTTAATTGATTATTTCTTTTAGCGAATTACAACGCTCAAATTTCAGAAAAATTTCGCACGACAAAAGATTTGAGAAAAGGAGGACCTGTCTTAGCAACGTTATTTAAAAACGTGTTGGAGATAAGGGAAAGTGGAATTAAATTTAAAGGCACGATTTTAGATGCAGAGGCAGATCTCAGCTTACGCAGATGATTTTCTGTTATTGGTAGGAATGAAATATATGGTCTGACAGGAAACTATTACGTTTTTCAAATAAGGATAATGCAGTAGCTAATCCAATGCAGATCCTGCCATGATCGTTTTAATTCTTTTATAAAAATAGGTCACATTTTAAATCAATATAACACAATGAATACGAACAGATCAAAGATCTAGTATTTTGTGGCAAATTCCTTGAAGACACTGATTGCAGAATGCGTCTCCAGTCATTGACAAGCTGAGTGAACTTCTTATCCATATTTTTCACTATTGTACCAATTCATTGAGTACCCTCGTAGGATCCAATAGATCTTTTCCGAAATGTTTCTATCTAAGTCCCTTCAGTTCGTCACAGTTCGTCCCTTCAGTTCGTGCATATTACATGAAGGTTAGTTTCCTCCTGTTTTTCACATTTCCTATACCAGGGCTCTCTAACCAAGTCCATGCTGTACAGATCCTAAAGGACAATGTCCGGTTATTAAGCCGGTGACTAATGCAGAAGAGCTGTTAGCAAGACCTAGGGACTAAAACCAAATGTGGTACACTGGTTGTACACAGCAATAGTAAGACCAACGATTATCTATGGGAGAGTTGTCTGGTGGAGGAGGACGGAGCCTACATTGTCGGTGGGGCTCCTCATGACTTTTCAGCGACAGACTCTGATGGGAATTATGAGAGCTATGAACAGCACGGGACCTACCTCAATGGAGGCCATTGTGGGTCTCCCTTCGCTGGAACTATTTGTAAAAGCGGAGACAATGGGTACGATCCTAGGCTGAAGGCCAATGGTGTATGATGTCTAATAAAATTGTAGGGACCATACAGATATCATAGGAACTATATTATAATATATATGTAAGAGCCGATATTTCAAATGCCGGCGGACAGTGTGGCACTGAGATTATGTTTACAGCTAAGCTGAACATATTTATACCGACTAGGGAACAGGCAAAAAGTCGCTCGAGCGATTGTGGTGCCGGCACCTGGTACACGATGGATTACTATCCAATCGGGGCACAGGTGCAGGTATATGCGGGATGTGCTCCAGAAGGAAGATATCGGTTAAGTTTGGGGAAACATACGACGGTTTTCCAGGCTGAATTGTTTTGCAATTGCAGCCTGCGCCGAGGACAACCTAATTCCTAATAACAAGAAAGAAATTAAAATCATCACGAATTCATGTATTAACAAGCATGTAACAAGTAACAAGCATGTTGCGCCCTAGCAACATGCTTTGTTACCGATATAAGTATAGAAGTAGAGACATTTATTCAATCAGAAATAATTAAATATACATTTGGTTTTCTGCTATTAAAGTAATATGAATAAACACACGAAAAATAAGAATAGTACATATTATAGCAGCCCTGTATGTACCTATAAATAAAATGGAAAATGTATGAAATCAATGATTGTGTGCACGACAGAGGATTTAAAAAAACACTTACCGTTTTAAGCGTCTTCCAAGGATTGGCAAACTGGAGAAACTCGATTGTATATTTTCAACATTAGGTGCGTTTCTAAGGTTATTTCTGAAAAACATGTCCGCCGTGAGAAAAAAATATGTTTATATTCGGAAAACGAGCGTTCTACATCTAGTGATGTCATATTCGCATAATCAAAAACTTTTTTAAGCAACTTAACGCATCTGTAGACGTGCCCTCACAAATACGTGTTAAGGTGTCAAAATCTGCATTTCTGTCTTAAAACACTTTCACTTTTTGCGTCTTCTACAGCAGACAGTTGTGCGTGAACATCTTTAACGATTTGCAGTGATTCATCTAACGACAGCGACGAATTTTCTAATTTTGTTATTGCTTCTTCTAGTCCCAAGTAATTCTAACGAATACTTTGTAAATGCATTTTAATCTGGGCATCTTGAAATTTTTTCTGGCTTGTATTGATAGCTGCACTTTCTTTCGGATCTAATGATAAAACCACGTCCTTAATTTTTTCAAAATGTTCATGATAGTAAAACCCCGCCCGTAACCATGTACCCCAATGTGTCAGAATCGGCTGTGGTGGCTCAGGGGTATGGGGACACAATTCGTGAAATTTCCGAATACGTTTTGGAGATTTCAGGAATATTGCTTTTGTACTCGATATTAAAGCATCTACCTCTGGATAACATCTACGAACCTGTTCTGCCACAAGGTGTAGAGCATGGAGTTTACAAGTAATATGTAACAGGTTAGGACAATATTTTCTAAGAGACCGACCTACAGAACACATGGTTGCGGCACCATCGGTCATAAACATTAATACTTGGTCTTTCGAAAGTTTAAATTTTTCCAAAGTATCTAATAGCACCTCTGAAATTTTTTCGGCATTACATTGTTCTAGTCATCTGGATGCTAATAAAATTGAAGACGTTGGTTGATGTGGTTCCATGTTACGCGCCATCACATTAACTACAGATTGTTTTTTGCTGTCAGTTGTTTCGTCCACACATAACCACAGTTTTTTATTTTTCAGTTCGGCTTTGGTTTTATTTTCAACCTGTTTACGCACCGATGGTAAATTCCTTCGTAACGTTGTCGTGCTCGGTAATGTTTGATTCGCGTATTTATTCCAAACTGAAATAAATGAATCATTACTTGACAAGGTAAACGGCAGTGTACACACAATCATAGTTACACATAGTTCATGTATAAACTGTTGTCTATTAATTTGTTATTGTGCTTCGAACTGCTTACGTGTTCTTTACAATGTGTTTTTGACCAACACATTAGATATGTATTGCACACTAGACATTTAATTTTTGAGCCATCGTATATTAAGTCTGGGAAATCCATAATAAACTTATTCACTTCGTCTGACAACGGTCGTTTTCTCGATTTATGTGTCGACGACATTTTATTACGTATGCTTACACTTACATGCAGTCTAAGCAAGTACCAAACACATACTGAATGCTTTTTATTAGTTCTGATGCAATACAATCATCCTCACATCGGCGCACATGGCGCGCACGGAAATTGGTCTGCTCTACTAATAACATTAGCATTTGACAATTCAGAACGGTGCGGTTAAGTTACGACATACCTAAAAATTTCATGGCCAACTCTGTGGCTGTTCTTTTTTGAACGCACGATATAAACTTAATATAATATTGAGGGAATTAATCTATTACATTGTATGTAAACGTCATATCAATGTCACTTGTGATGTGCATGCATTGCTTAAGAAATTCTACTATGGCAGATATTAACAATGTAAAATGGAAACATGTGTTTACCAAATGCACGCTATACCAATAAATATTAAAGATAATTAAATTGTAATTTGGTAGTATAAATTTTGATAGTGTTGTCAGGCCTCGGTAAAAATTTTGTCTAAATTTGTTGAGTTTTAAGAAAGTTATGCTCGAAAAAGCAAACTCGTATATGATGTACTCGTATATTGTTTGCGGCTACTTTTGCAATTTATTACGATCAATATCACTATTACCTAAAGATGAAATGCATTTTATTACTATTTAATTATAAACATTATTGTAAATTAAAGAAATTTGTTCGGACATGTGTAGAATTGTTACAAACACCAAATATATAATCTACTGGGAATCCACATGTGATAGTTTTAGATAAAGTGGATTTGCGTTTAGGCAACCATCCAAATAGTTGAGTAACAGGTAGCCGTTGTGTGCAGGTAGGCGCAAAAATGTCCCATTATTGGAATAATATTGAATCCATACGTTAGTTTAAACGATAAATTTAATTAATTAACGAAAATTAAATATATTGCAGAGCACGAAGCGAGCGAATATTTAATGGAGATGTTTTACAATTTTTAAGAGAATTTTATTAAAAAAAACTATAGAATAGTATCAAAATTAAGAGGTAATGTAAGTAGAATAAATATATAATAGAATTGTTGAAGAAACGATTAAATTAGAAGTAGTAAAAATTTAAGAAAAAACACTTCAAATTATGTTTTATTAAAATAATAATATTATTATGTAAAGGATTATGTTCAATAGTATCTAAGTTTCGGAGAGAATAGTTAACTACTAAAGAAGAACGAAGATAAGTAAACAAGGAATTATATTAAATGAAATATATTTCTTTGATCCGATTCTAACAAAGTTATGAGTACTGAAAGTCATTTTTTGTTTTGGTAATGTCTCTGACAATAGGTGAAATCAATCCTTAAAAGTGAAGGCTTATTTATTTTTCGGTGGATAGCTCTGATATTATTAAAGACAGAAATTTTGATTACATAGAAAAGAGTTAGGTGTCTTAAATGTGTACGAATACAAATTTCTGTATTATTTTAACGATGTACTGTGGGTATTCAGGATAACGTTTAAATTTAAAAAGGTATATAACCCCTTACCACAAATTGATAGTCGTATCCTAAATACGTATTTCGACAACTAAGTTGTCATCATCAGTAGGTAAAAACTACTAATTAAAGTCACACGGGGCACAATAAAGTAAGATAAACGCTTACGCACAACTACTATACACTGCAACCCTGTAAAGACTAAATTTACCATGCACATTTCAAACTACGAGATAAAACACTTGCCTCTTTGGAAAAGGTTCTTAAACATCTGTTAACATATCGAACAAAGGGACGGCAAAAATTCTTCTCTAAATACGGCGCCAACTAAAAACGATTTTAAAGCTACGGTGACTTACTAATAAACTAAATGAAACACCTATATTTCCACAAAACACTAGTATAATTAAATGTATGAGCATTTCATGTGCAATGTACAAATTAATTGTTATTATTTAAACGTGTTATATTCCAATACGCAGGTAATGACAAAATCTATATTGGGTCCGAATGTAGAAACACTTTCCATTAACAAAAGGTTAAGAAGTCGTATCGTAAAGGCCGAACTCTCATGACAATTCTGAGAAAGACAAAATTAAGAAGAGGCGTTATATGTGAAAAACTAGACATCCGGCTTGTTGTATTATACTAAATGAGAATAACAATCCTCGTGAAAAGGGTCAATAAATAATTAGATATTGTAGGTGTATGATTATAAATAGGTGACAATGTGTTATATTAAATGAGAAACCATTTCGGTGAACAGGAGGTTTATGAATAATTAAATATTGTAGGTATATAAATTTAAAAGTTAATTATAAATAGGTGACAATGTTCTAGTTAAGGGGTTAAGCAATTTAATATAATAAAAGTTAATTATAAATAGGTGGCATGTCCTGGTTAAGGAGTTAAGCAAAATAAAATAATGTATAGAATTCACGGTAGGCTCTAGGTGAAACATGATAAATAAATTTTATAAACAAAAACATCCGGTACATCTGTTCCCCAAAACGCGAAACAAGATTTACATTTCGTGAAACAAGCCGAATGCCTCATTCAACAACCATTGTTTAGGAGGTAATTGTATTATTTCACGTGTATGGATTCCCACATGTCTATAATTACTGATGTTACATCCCCCACCCACTTATAAAAATGTGAATAGACTGCTGAACGGTATTGGAGATTTATCGCTATTCAAGGAGGTATGTTTATTTTTCGCGATAAATATACTTTCGTAAGCATCAAGTTCATGGGGTTTATTAATTCCTTTTATCAATTTCAAACCTGTAATCGGTACATTGTGTAGTGTGCTCAAAGCGTGATTTGCGACATTTGATTTATCCGGTCTATTGTATTTGATATGTGCTATGTGTTCTTTAAAACGTGTTATTATGGGTCGTTTAGTTTGGCCTATATATTTCAAATTACAATCCGCGCAACTAATTTCATAGATCCCTGATTTCGAATTGGAATTGATTTTATCTTTAGTATTCCCTAGCAGACTTTTGATAGTGTTTTCAGACCGAAATGCTACCTGGAGACCTCTTTCTTTCACAATTCTATTAATGTTTTTCGTGACAGGGTGGTATGGTAGACATATGTACTTTTTCTCTTGGTTATTTTGGGGTATCAAACTCGTGGATTCGCGGATCGTATTTTTTATTTTAGTTTTTCTAATTAATTTATTGATTATTTCTATGTCAAAGCCATTGTATGTCGCAATATTTTTAATGAAATCTAGTTCTGTTTCATATCTCTCCTTTGTTAACGGAAAATTTAGTAACCGATTGACTAAAAAGTTAAAGGAAGCAGTCTTATGTTGATAACTATGATTTGAATCCGCGGTGATGAATCTATTAACGTTGGTTTCTTTCCGGAAAATATCGATTTCTATTTTATGTTTATTTCTAATCAGTAAAGTATCTAAAAATGATATCTTGCCGTATTGTTCCTTTTCTACCGTAAATTTAATAGTCGGATATTTCAAATTTAATTGATTAACAAACATGTCTAATTCGCATTTCCGTGTGTCAAAAATCGCAAGAATGTCATCTACATACCTAATCCAGACTCTAGGGAAATATTTAGTGTTGTTTTTGAATTCTACTTCAAATTGACTCATGAATAAATTGGCTATGAAAGGAGATAAGCAGTTACCCATAGTTGTGCCTTGTTTCTGTTCATAAAATTTTTCTCCTACTTGGAAACAATTCTGCGCCATGCACAGAGTTGTCAGTCTCATATATTCTCTTATTTTTGAAGGTTCAATGTTGTTCTTGTGGAGCAAGCTTTCTAAATATTTCATAGTCTCTGGAATAGGTACCGAGGGAAATAACGACGTCACGTCGAATGAAACTAAAATTTCCCCGGTTTCCAGTTCACAATCTTTAATTAATTTAACAAATTCTAAAGAATTGCTGACTGACAAATTTTCTGGTTTAACGGGTAGATTTTTAAATTCATTCACTAGCCATTTGGAAATCAAGTAAGTCGGTGAGTTAATACCTGAAACTATAGGTCTCATCGAGTTACCTGGTTTATGTATCTTCGGTAAACAATACATTCTTGGTACTACAGGATTACTAACATTCAATTTATACTTTTGGGTAGAAGTTATTAAAATTGGACATTTCTTAATCGCGTCTTTTGTGTCATTAATCATTTTAGGTAACGGATTTTTCTTCATTTCTACATACGGACCTTCGGCAATTAAATTTTTTACTCTAGAGTAAAAAAAAATTTAATTGCCGAAGGTCCGTATGTAGAAATGAAGAAAAATCCGTTACCTAAAATGATTAATGACACAAAAGACGCGATTAAGAAATGTCCAATTTTAATAACTTCTACCCAAAAGTATAAATTGAATGTTAGTAATCCTGTAGTACCAAGAATGTATTGTTTACCGAAGATACATAAACCAGGTAACTCGATGAGACCTATAGTTTCAGGTATTAACTCACCGACTTACTTGATTTCCAAATGGCTAGTGAATGAATTTAAAAATCTACCCGTTAAACCAGAAAATTTGTCAGTCAGCAATTCTTTAGAATTTGTTAAATTAATTAAAGATTGTGAACTGGAAACCGGGGAAATTTTAGTTTCATTCGACGTGACGTCGTTATTTCCCTCGGTACCTATTCCAGAGACTATGAAATATTTAGAAAGCTTGCTCCACAAGAACAACATTGAACCTTCAAAAATAAGAGAATATATGAGACTGACAACTCTGTGCATGGCGCAGAATTGTTTCCAAGTAGGAGAAAAATTTTATGAACAGAAACAAGGCACAACTATGGGTAACTGCTTATCTCCTTTCATAGCCAATTTATTCATGAGTCAATTTGAAGTAGAATTCAAAAACAACACTAAATATTTCCCTAGAGTCTGGATTAGGTATGTAGATGACATTCTTGCGATTTTTGACACACGGAAATGCGAATTAGACATGTTTGTTAATCAATTAAATTTGAAATATCCGACTATTAAATTTACGGTAGAAAAGGAACAATACGGCAAGATATCATTTTTAGATACTTTACTGATTAGAAATAAACATAAAATAGAAATCGATATTTTCCGGAAAGAAACCAACGTTAATAGATTCATCACCGCGGATTCAAATCATAGTTATCAACATAAGACTGCTTCCTTTAACTTTTTAGTCAATCGGTTACTAAATTTTCCGTTAACAAAGGAGAGATATGAAACAGAACTAGATTTCATTAAAAATATTGCGACATACAATGGCTTTGACATAGAAATAATCAATAAATTAATTAGAAAAACTAAAATAAAAAATACGATCCGCGAATCCACGAGTTTGATACCCCAAAATAACCAAGAGAAAAAGTACATATGTCTACCATACCACCCTGTCACGAAAAACATTAATAGAATTGTGAAAGAAAGAGGTCTCCAGGTAGCATTTCGGTCTGAAAACACTATCAAAAGTCTGCTAGGGAATACTAAAGATAAAATCAATTCCAATTCGAAATCAGGGATCTATGAAATTAGTTGCGCGGATTGTAATTTGAAATATATAGGCCAAACTAAACGACCCATAATAACACGTTTTAAAGAACACATAGCACATATCAAATACAATAGACCGGATAAATCAAATGTCGCAAATCACGCTTTGAGCACACTACACAATGTACCGATTACAGGTTTGAAATTGATAAAAGGAATTAATAAACCCCATGAACTTGATGCTTACGAAAGTATATTTATCGCGAAAAATAAACATACCTCCTTGAATAGCGATAAATCTCCAATACCGTTCAGCAGTCTATTCACATTTTTATAAGTGGGTGGGGGATGTAACATCAGTAATTATAGACATGTGGGAATCCATACACGTGAAATAATACAATTACCTCCTAAACAATGGTTGTTGAATGAGGCATTCGGCTTGTTTCACGAAATGTAAATCTTGTTTCGCGTTTTGGGGAACAGATGTACCGGATGTTTTTGTTTATAAAATTTATTTATCATGTTTCACCTAGAGCCTACCGTGAATTCTATACATTATTTTATTTTGCTTAACTCCTTAACCAGGACATGCCACCTATTTATAATTAACTTTTATTATATTAAATTGCTTAACCCCTTAACTAGAACATTGTCACCTATTTATAATTAACTTTTAAATTTATATACCTACAATATTTAATTATTCATAAACCTCCTGTTCACCGAAATGGTTTCTCATTTAATATAACACATTGTCACCTATTTATAATCATACACCTACAATATCTAATTATTTATTGACCCTTTTCACGAGGATTGTTATTCTCATTTAGTATAATACAACAAGCCGGATGTCTAGTTTTTCACATATAACGCCTCTTCTTAATTTTGTCTTTCTCAGAATTGTCATGAGAGTTCGGCCTTTACGATACGACTTCTTAACCTTTTGTTAATGGAAAGTGTTTCTACATTCGGACCCAATATAGATTTTGTCATTACCTGCGTATTGGAATATAACACGTTTAAATAATAACAATTAATTTGTACATTGCACATGAAATGCTCATACATTTAATTATACTAGTGTTTTGTGGAAATATAGGTGTTTCATTTAGTTTATTAGTAAGTCACCGTAGCTTTAAAATCGTTTTTAGTTGGCGCCGTATTTAGAGAAGAATTTTTGCCGTCCCTTTGTTCGATATGTTAACAGATGTTTAAGAACCTTTTCCAAAGAGGCAAGTGTTTTATCTCGTAGTTTGAAATGTGCATGGTAAATTTAGTCTTTACAGGGTTGCAGTGTATAGTAGTTGTGCGTAAGCGTTTATCTTACTTTATTGTGCCCCGTGTGACTTTAATTAGTAGTTTTTACCTACTGATGATGACAACTTAGTTGTCGAAATACGTATTTAGGATACGACTATCAATTTGTGGTAAGGGGTTATATACCTTTTTAAATTATTATTTAACCACAGTCTCCATTGAAAGAATAACGTTTAAAGGTTTAAGAAAGAGGTTGAATTGAATAAAGACATCGTCTCACAATACCAGGGTGATAAGACGGGCAAATGACTGTTCAATGAAATGCATATTCTATTTTTCCCTCCATAATTCCCATTCAATTCTATTTTGTTAGGCCAGCAACTTCTCAATGTTTTTGAAGCCGTCTGAAAAGTAATCTTCCGGAAGATCAAATTAGGCATTCATTGCAGCTATTACTTCTTTATTTGCCCCGAATCTCTTTCCAACAAGTTATATTTTCAAGCTTGTGAATAAATACTTTCGTTTTTGATTTAGTTCGGCATCGAAGCGTATCAGCACATTATCGTAATATTGGACAGTTATTGTACTTCCATTCTGTAAATGGTCAATAAAGATTAGCCATTTGGAATCCCAAGAAATCTTTGCTATACGAGAGAAGATCGGGAAGTTTCTAGAACGAACCAGAAGATGGCGTTGTGCGCGCGGTCATGTGCTTTGAGTGCTCCATCTATTATATAGCTGGTGTCAAATTTTTAGACAAATCGTGCATAAGGTAAAGCCGTTATAGCCATCAAAGTAAACAGTGCGCGCATTTTCTTAATAATGAATAAAATCGAATTCTTTGTATTTATTAAACATTTTTTTTAAAGATTATTCAAGATATTTCAAAGCTAACTTCAGTAGCTGTTTCAGCATCTTGAATTGGTTTCGTAAACATATCTTGCTGGCCTATTAGTTCCCTTTGTAAAGTGGAAAATTTTTGCTTTCGTTTTTCGCCAGTTAATTTGGTAAAAGTATGATGCTGGGTTTCATAATGCCTTTTTACATTATATTCCTTCAGACATTTTTGTTATGCGATGAAATAAAATAGTATATTAAAAAACATGTTTCATAAGGCACCATTTTGCCGCACTCGCTCTTTAGAAAACGAGCCGCGATAGCGGCGAGTTTTCTAAAGAGCGAGTGCGGCAAAAGGCCTTATGAAACGAGTTTTTTATACAATTTTTTCTATTTTGCGCTTTTACATTAATAAATTGCTTAAATTGGAATTATTTAATTTGAAAGTTCAGAGTTTAATTTTTATATAAAGCATGCAGTTGGTCACATTGATACTTGACATTTTCAAATTTAAATCTTGCTATCCGCGAAGTATATTATATTACATATTATTTATTAATTTTCTTGAAGCTGTCGATTTTCATCTTCAACCTTACGACTACGTTTTTTACTGGGGCCTGGTTTGTCCATATCAAAGTTGATATTATATTGTTATGTAGGTAGATGCCAAGTTAGAACGACGACATATTTATTCATCACAGATTACAATTCAAACAATATAACGTTTGCTTGTCCGTAGTTAAAACTTAACTGCCCCGATAGCGGGCGATGCGTTGTATTTATACCAGTTACATAACATCGAGAACCTACCACATTGTTCGGGGATAATACCGACGTGTTTCACGAATCTTCGAGTAATCTAGTTGGTTCTACAGATGTCTCGTAACAATATGCATGAAAGGACGAGGAACATACCTGTCCTACGTAGTAAACCTGAACAAGAAAGTAGTAAGTACTTAAAGATACATATCTAAGTTAGAATAAAATAAAAAAGTTAAGAAATATTGATTTGAATGGATTTTTACCTACTTTGGTAGTTTTTCAAACAATTTTTAAAATTCGTTGGCGGGCCGCATAAATATCGACAGTGGGCCGGGCCGTATGCGGCCCGCGGGCCGCGGTATGTGCATCGCTAGTATAGTCTATACTTTTACTTAATAGCATGGTGGTATAATTATATCTGGTTTCATCACTTTTTAACTTCTCAATATATACCTTTACTTACTTGGGCATTTAATAAACCATTATTATTATTGTTATTATTATTATTATTGTGTAATATTGTATGATTATAGATAAACAGTTTCGTTTGAAAAATATTCTATAATTATTTTATTTATCTATGGCTATACCTTGGCAAAGATATGCATAACAAACATAAAATTAGTATAATATTATTAAAAGAAATACTGCGACACACGAAGTGTTAGTATTTGGAGATTGAATCGGCGCTTAAGGGATAGGGTGCTTCTAAATATTACACGCGATTTTATGTATGTATTATTTCCCGTTTTCTCAAAACGTAGCGGAACAAAAGCATCAAATCAGTATTCCATATGGTCTCCGTAATAAAATGTAGCTCCATCAACAATGTCTGGTTATTTTTCGAGTTGTTTTTGGCTTGAGTGGAGTAAATGGCCTGTGTGATCAATCTAGTTGGCGGGAGGATTATAAAGTGCCGCTGTATGTATGAGGTTCATTAATAAAGCGAAACGATATATGGAGAATTCCTCCTCCTCTTTCATTTTCGTCTGCACACACATACAGACACATACACACATATACATACACGGTCGTGTTAACACGCTCGCATATGCACTTTTTATTTCCTCTTGCCATGCTATAAATCGTGAAAAATGTCATGGAAACCCCTCACATTTATAATATTAATGTTAATTTAACTTTCGTCTCGCTTGCCAGCAGATATTCTGCGATTTTCATAATTTATTACATTTTTTCATTACAAATAAAATATTTCCAAAGGTCTTTTTCCAGGATTTAATAAATTTCACGAAATGTTCCTTGGCTTTAGCTAATATAGTTCCGTGATGATTAAATGAAATGAATTCCATTGGGATGAGTTTTATGAGATTATCTTGTTTATTTACGTGTCATACATGTGGATTATAGTTAAACGATGTCGGCTCCGAATTTGGCAGAGGATTACATCTAGCGAGATTTCTAGAAACGCGATTTGTTCATTGGTTCAGGTCAATACCCATTTCTTCGTTGAAATCTGTAGATTCAAAATATAGTTTTTATATTTTCGGAAGACTTATTCTTGATTTAAAACTTATTAATGAAAAGATAGATAAACATCGGTTGTCGTTTTATCCATTCTTGGTCGATTGTAACTTTCTGATCGTGTTCCTAAGGTCCAGCACCAGCTAGATATTACATGTTACTCGAGTCCGTTTTAAACTATAAATAAGCAATCTAGACGATATTGTGATGTGAGTCATCCGTCTATACGTCAGGCGAAGACCTAGCGATGATGTTACTTGTTTTGCCATCGGCATAATTCTGGATATTTATTATGTTTAATATTTATTTAAAACAACTTTTTTAATTATATTATAATTATTTATTAAGTTTTAATGAATTTCTAAATTGAGGCATAAAAAAGCGTCGTTACATTAAATAGTAGTTTTAAAATTCTGCCTACAATCAACTTTTGTTTTTTTTTGTCATAACGACCAAAGGAATCTAGTAATAATTATTTTTAATTTGTAAAATTTTACTATAAATCGAAATAATATAATATAGATAGCCGATATTGAATGTTTCTTTAACGTTTAATCAGCCTCCTCGCCCGTAGCCTAAGGATGAAGGTGTGCCGAAGCGGTGCAGTTGCGGTAATGTTCCTTAACTTCAGGATTATCAATGTGTGGTTTTACAAGACCGAGCCTCTAAGGAGATTGAATAGAATGGAAGTTATAGCCTTTTAGCACAACCTCGAATTTTTGATGCAATGTTTTGGGGTCTTTTCTGTTGTATGGCAGTTTTAAAATTTTGGAGGAAGGGAAAAACTGAGTAGTTGTTAGCGCTATTTCCATAGTTTGTACATTGTTTCGTTAGCTAATGTAATGGCGTCTTCGGGGCAGTCCTGAGAACTCAGAACTCTTGCAAAACTATATATATATATATATATATACATATATACAAGGTGTGTATAAATTGTCGCAAAAGCTACACGTAGCGACATTCTTCGTTCGGTTCTGAATAAAAAATCTTAATGTTAAAATGTCGTATCATGCTTCGTAAATTCGTAAATGTCAAAATTTGACAGTAATGATTTTGATTGAACTCACTTTGAAATACAAACTTATTGTTCTACAACGTTGCCAAATGTGTTTTTCGTGAAAGTACGTTAATGAATAAATGTTTAAAACAAGCTTTTAAATCAAAAAGAAAACGTTTACGAAATAATACTAGTAAAAATTTTTTCTTTAAACTAAATTGCATCTATCTCTTTTAACAGATATCGAAGAGCAAAGGTTAGTTACGCACTAAAAGTCTGAACTTCAAGAACCCCTTGAAAACAAACGAAGCATGATACGACATTTTAACATAAAGATTTTTTATTCAGAACCAAACGAACAACGTCGCTGCGTGTAGCTTTTGCGACAATTTATACACACGTTATATATACACTGTGTCCATAAAGTATGGACACAAGCCCGTAATAACGTTATTGTGTATTATTTGGCAAAATGCAAAGATATATCGATTAATGTTTTTTATTAGCTATATTTAGATGCTACCATTTTGTTTTCTCCGTCGACCTTGAATAAGTTATGACGTCATTGATAATTTTTTTAAATGTCAACCCCATTTTTTTTTTGTGGATTTTGAAAGTTTTTACAATTCTTTATTCGATGATGTAAAAATTTTGGTATGTTACATTAGAAAATTTTTGAGTAATCATTTGTATCCATAAAGTATGGACACTAGCCCGTAATAACGTTATTGTGCATTATTTGACAAAATGAAAAGATATGTCGATTAATGTTTTTTATTAGCTATATTTAGTTGCTACCATTTTGTTTTTTTACGTCGACCTTGAATAAGTTATGACGTCATTGATAATTTTTTTAAATGTCAACCCCATTTTTTTTAATGGACTTTGAAAGCTTTTACAATTCTTTGGAGGAATTCCAACATCGTCTATTTGTTTGTCAAGAAATGAACGGACTCCAGTTTGAGCATATGATTTAAACTATTTTTAGTTGTTGTAAATAATGTTAAATATTTTAAAATTTATTTCGTTCTGCGAAATAATTAATTATACAATTTAAACAATTTAACATTGATTTTTCCTATTATCGACGTCCAAAAATCAAAAAGGCATATACTGCTGAATAGAGAATTAAAATCCCTTTTAAACGCAGTAACACACGCTACCCCTTTTCATTTAAATTTTTTAAAGCGGTAGTTATTACTTCGAGGGGGTTGAAGGGGCACATAGATAATTTTATTAAAAAAGTGTAGTTTCATATATAAAAATTGACCTGTTTCAGGATTTTCCTTTTGTATTAATAATTACGTAGAAAATGAATTTATCCGTTACTTTAGGACCTCACTGTATATGAATATATATGCACTATAACTAAGACTATATATCATAGTTAAGAAAGATGTTCATTTTAGTATTTCTTCATTTATATAAATAACACATAAATGAAATAAATTAAAATACTATTTCCGAACTAAGGTTTCATATTTTAGTAAAATCAAATGAAGATGCACTAAAGTTTCATCAATTATTCATGGTTACGTATATATTGTTCAATCGTAGCTGTAGAGACAAAGAAATAAGGAGCATCTTATACAGCAGCTACCTACGTTATGTTATATGATTTGTCCAGGGGGTTGCACTTTGTAGGTTGGACGTGGTCCGCATCGAAACTTGCGAACGCAATCAGACATCGATCGTGACGCCCATAAGAATAAGATTTGGTCCGCTAGTTTATACTCCAGTAACACTGATAATAACGTTAATGTTTATAGAACGAAGGAAGAACGCCAGGCTAGAACCGAAGGGAACGTGATGTGGACCAGAAAGTTGATCGACTTTGTAATTATTGGAAATCCTGATTTAATAAGAGTTCATAAATAATACATGTTTTATACATACATATAACATACATATAACAGTGGTTACCAGTAAAAAAATAACATAAAAAGAATTTTCTTATATAATTAAGAAAATACCAAATTACACTACAACTACTTGTCTGCTGTGTTTATTTATTAAACACAGTTAAAAATACAAGCTTCTGTAACATCCGTAATAGACTATCTGTCAATTCATTAAAAATAGATATTGTGTTTATATTTAATAAACAATGCAGCTGTCAACTAGCTTTAAAATTATAGATTAGTTATATTTGAAATCGTATTATAGTTTATTTCAAATTATAAGAGTATAACTTTGAACGGCTCTAATGCTTTTATTGCACCACCTTCTGTGATGACAATTATTATACCTGGTCTCCTTATTGAACGGGTAGGGTTTACCTACTTGCAACGTATGAATCTAGGGGCCGTATTGACTATAAATTAGGGCCCTATAATATAATAATAAAACGTTGTTAATTTCAAGTATATAATAAAAAATATCTGTATATTGGGTTTATATACAAAGAAAAAATTACAAATCGTGCGGCAACATGTGTAGTGAATACATATAGATATATAAAGCTAATTTATTTGTAATACACAATGAAATTTTTATGTGTCACCGCATTTCATAAATCATCTGTGGTTGAGTCGTCTTGCAAATCGGTGTCTGTGTCTGAATCGTATTGCAAATTTATAATAAAAGGTGCTACTATTTTGTACATGCGCATATATTAGTCCTCTTTTGCTATTGCGTGTTTAAAACCTTTTTTCCAATTTACAGCAGTTATATGTTCCATAGTATTTTTTATGTGTGTTACACTGCTGTCACTAAATTTCGGTTTGATTTGTTCGTCTTGTGGTATTTTTCAGTTGGGCCCATATCAATTTAATGGGATTGAAAATGCAATGGTATGGCGGTAAACGCAAAGTTGTATGTCCTGCTTCTTTTTCTCTGTTATCCACATAATAATCCTTTAAATATTCGTTTGTCTTAATCACCTGTATTAATTGGTTTTTTGTATAATGAGCCTCAAAATATAAATCATTTGCTTCTAAAAATGTTTTAATATCTTTCATATTATTACATTTTGTAGGAACTTTGGTTTGCTGTCGAGAATGATACGGAGCGTTGTCCATCAATATGACACTATCTTTTGGTAAATTTGGCAGCAAAGTGTCACAAAACCATTTTTCAAATAAAGATGAGGTCATATCTTCATGGTAATCTAAACTTGAGGATTTAACATTTTTAGCAGATAATAGCGGCTGTCCGATCCATCCTTTTTCTGGCCCACCATGAAGAATGATTATTCTCTTCCCTCTCGAAACCGGCGCGTCCAACTGACACATACTTGAACTATCCAAAATTTTGTCATGGGTACGACGTCTCGTCTAAGTAACATATTAATCGTCCTTCCTGTCTATACCGTCTAATTGCTGTTAAGTATTCATATCGAAGTTTCTGTAACCTCGGGCTTTCCATCATTGTGCGACGTTTGTCTATAGTGCCAAACTTAAAACCAGCTTTCTTTAGGGTCTGCCAAAAGGTTGCTTTAGAACACTGAATATTTATAGGCTTATCACTGATTCTTTTATGTAAGCAGTCAAGTGTAGATACAACATTTCCTCTGTAGAAGGAGTATACTTGCTGCCTAATAGTATCAATTTCATACTCTTCAATTTTTCTCGGTGCTCCTTTGTCACTTCTTTGCTTTCGAGGCCCTGCGTTATTCTTAATTATTTTATATATTGTTCCAAAAGGCACCTTGGTTAATTGCGACGTTCGTTGAATATTCTGGGTTTGTAGTTCGTTATTTTCTTCCATCAGGGTATGATAGACATTGAAAATTATCTGTTTTGCATCTTCTGATATATGCTTTCTCTGTCGTCCTCCAACAGTATTATCACTATCCACATATGTGCCGGGGTGCCAGTCGGGCTTTAAAGCTAACTACAGTACAACGAGCGCAATTGTCAGGATCGTTAATAATGTCTGCTTTGGACAGGGCTAAAGTTACAGCTCTGGTTCTTCTTGATTACTCGAAAGCATTTGACATATTACACCATGAAATGATGATAGCAAAACTTAGCTACTTTGGCTTTAATGTAGATGCGTGTGCCTTGGTTGCATTCTACCTTGCAAGCAAGCGCCAGAGGGTTTGCTTCAATAACATTTATTCGACTGAGGCTCGTGTCGTTTCGGGTGCCCCACAGGGATCCATTATTTTACAATTACATTTTATTTTATATACTGCGGACTTTGTTAGAACTTTGAGACATTGCACACCTCATTTATATGCGAATAACATTCAACTATACTGTACTTCTGATATTGACCTCTTACCGGAGTATGTCGCTTCAATAAACTCAGTCTGGGACACGCTATTGCGGATTTCCGGTGATTATTGCTTAAGGGTGAACCACTCGAAGTCACAGGTGCTAGTATTCTTTAAACGTAAACATGGGGCCGTGTACGGTCTGGATATAACGGTTGATGGGCACAGGCTTGCGATTACAGAGACTGTGAACAATTTAGCCCTGATCATTAACAACAACTTAAGATTTAAAGCTCATGTTCACAAACTTACCCAGAAGTCCATTGCCGTATTAAAGTGTCTGTAAAGTAACAGGAAAATTATGAATACTTGCCTCAGGGCTATGCTCTGTAATTCATTAATTTTATCATGCTTCGACTACTGTGATGTCATGTACGGCCCGTGCTTAGACAACTAATATGTAAACAGGGTTCAAAGAGTGCAAAATGCATGCATTCGATTTATTTTCGGCTTAATTAGATATGATCACGGCTCTTATTTATTGGATGAATTGGGACGACTTAATATGGATAGACGAAGATATTTTCATTCATCACCTCTTATCCCTTCCCCTTCCTTTTTCCCTCCACTGCTTGTCTCTTTTCCATTTATTTTTTATATTTATTATTAAACGTGTGTTATTATATTTGTCAGATAAAGCATCAGATAAATACATGTTTAGTTTAACTCATTTATTCCCATAGTTGCGTTAACGCTACACCAAAAAAAAAAAAATTTTTTCGTACTAAAAAGTAATAAATTTGGATGTTCTGTCAGTAGCATTGCGTTAATAAATATTTAAACAACCTAATAAACATTTTGAGAACGGGTAATCGCATTTTAAATTTTGAATAAAAATAAAATAAAACTATGGAACTTCCAAGAAAAAAACTTGTGTATCTCAGTTTAAATTAAATAACATACAGCTTACTTTTTCATTTATCATTAAGAGGTTTCATATAAAAGATACTTCACGTAACATTATTTTGGAAAAAATCAATCTCCTTTTTTCCGGAAATATTTCTCAAACGGATTCGAAACATAGCGTTGCGAAAACGCAACATTGGGACAAATGGTGTAATTGTAGTCATGAGTAATATTCTTGTCTGAACATGCTTTTTCACGTCTGGGGGAAGTTTATTGGGTATCCGTTGTGTGATGCGAGTTTATTCAGTTCATTTACGCTGTGGGATAGAGAACTTGAAGAAGTTAGAGTTCATAATTGTGTTATCTTGAGGATTACAGAAATATTATACAACAAGTAAGTACAACAATTTCTGAAGTATGTGTTGGTCGTTGATGTTGATAATAAAATTATTTTAGAGTCACGTGAAATATCGCGATGATCCTACCAGATCGTTGACTTTGAAAGAACTTGAGGCAATTGTTGAAGATCTTGATCTGAATGAGGAAATTGATGTTTGTTATATACCATACGACGTCGATGATATAACGGACGAGGAGGACATTGATGATAATGTTATAGGTGGAGTAGAAAATTTGCATGTAGATATAGCGGGAACTTTCGAGATAGTATGTCCGAATAACGAAATTGAGATAGAGGATGGTATACATCATGAGGCAGCTTTATCTACATCAAGCAAACCGGCAAGAATTGAAGACATTATTTGGTTAAAACGCCCGTTGACTACGAGGAAGATGCTACGTCAAATGAGGAAGGGAATGTACAGAATATTGTTGAGGCGCTACATGGAAAGTCTGTGCTTGATTTCTCTATGCAAATGTTTGATAAAAATGTTGGCCAGCTTATTATTTCAAACTCCATAAAATATGCGAGAGATAATAACCGTACTCAATTTCGCCTTAGATCAAAATGATCTAGAAATTTTTTTGGGAATATTGATTTTGAGTGGGTATCACACTCTTCCACAGATAAAACTTTACTGGTCATCTGATGAAGTTAAAGGTGTTCAATTTGTGAAAAATGCGATATCTCGAAACAGATTTCTCGACATAAAGCAGAACATTCATTTTGCAGATAACAATCAATTAGACAAGGCAGACAAATTTGCGAAAGTAAGAAAAGCTGGTTGATCTCTTGAACAGCAATTTCTTGAAGTATGGTGTTTCTAGACATCACTTATCAATTGATGAGCAAATGGTACCCTACTTCGGCCGCCATTCAGCGAAAATGTTTTTGAAAGGGAAGCCGGTACGTTTCGGGTTCAAAATGTGATGCCTGGCATCTAGCGATGGGTATTTATATCAATTTATATCTTATGCTGGAAAAACTGGTGAAAATTCCAAAAGAGAATTTGGTTTAGGTGAAACAGTGGTCATCAATCTTTTGAACGTATTAGAAAATAAATCGACTCATAAGGTATACTTTGATAACTTTTTTACCGAGCTACAAGCTATTAGTTCATCTGAAACGTCAAGGATACTTTGCTACTGGAACTGTACGTGAGAACAGAATGCTGAAATGCCCTTTAGAACTTGTAAGTTTATAGGAAAAAACCCTCGCTGTACAATGGATTCTCGTTACGATCACGTAAATGAAATAAGCGTGGTCCGTTGGAATGACAATTCTGTGGTTACAGTAGCAACCAATTGTGAGTTTGCACTGCCTAATGTGTTTGTGAAGCGGTACAATCGTAGAGAAAAAAAAGACATCTCTATACCACAACCAAATATGATTGCCAAATATAACAAATAATGGGAGACGTTGATCTACACGATAAAGCAGTTGCAAATTACCGAATAAATATTCGTGGAAAAAAATGGTGGCGGCCGTTATTTATAAATATGTTAGATTCTACTGTGGTGAATGCTTGGAAACTGCACAGACTTGTATACACAGAGAAGCCCATTTCGCAGCTGGATTTCAGGTCTGAACTTGTACGAAGCCTCATTAGTGCTAACAAATGTAAAACACAATCTGTTCGAGGACGTGATTCCAGTGCGTCTCTATCATCCAGTGCACGTTTAGATAATGTGGGTCACCTAATTGAAAGAAATCGTGAAAATTGGAGGAGACGTTGTAGAATATGCAAAAGTACAACCGTCTTTATGTGTAATAAATGTGGAGTTCCATTACATTCACACTGCTTCAAAGACTACCATAATTAATAATTGTAATATTTTTTTGTGCATATAGTCCCCTTGTTGCGTTAACGCAACGCAAAAAGAATATAAGAATCAATGGTTTGTCTTTTTTTTTACTTTAAAGGATGTTTATAAATACCTAAATAAAAGTTTATTCCTTAAAGAATTTGCGTTTTCCTTGATTTGTCTAATAGTGGTCCTAAATGGGTTAATTAGATATGATCACTTGTCTTATTTATTGGATGAATTGGGGTGGCTTAATATGGATAGACGAAGATATTTTCATTTTTGTTCTTTTGTCCATAAAACGTTGTTATCTAATGCGCCAAGTTACGTTGCGATTCTTCTATCCAGGAGGAGTGCAATACATTCCAGGCAGCTTTGATTCACCGATAATGTTACGGTGCCGCAACACTGCTCCGCACTGTTTCAGAGATTTTTTTCGTATGCAGCTAATTATAATGTCCTCTTGGGGACCTCAAGTCTTGTCTCAGTGTAAATGTTACTGCTGGAACAGAGGGTCTCACATACGAGTAGCTCACAATGAGTGATTGCATATTTTTGTAATGATTAGTATAGATTCTGTTACCTCTTATCCCTTCCCCTTCCTTTTTCTTCCCACTGCTTGTCTCTTTGCCATTTATTTTTTATATTTCTTATTAAACGTGTGTTATTATATTTGTCAGATAAAGCATCAGATAAATACATGTTTAGTTTAAGTTGAAATATTATTTATTAGCTTATTATTTTGTATTAAGTGTATGTAAATAATGGTTGAGTAGAACAGTTTAGCTGGACTTCGACAATTAAAATGCCTTATTATTATTATATAAAGATTTACATACCATGTTTTATTTTGAAAGAAAAAATGTAGTTGATGATATTTATCACATTGAAAATTAATGTATATTTTTGCAAATTGTGAACAATAAATGTATTAAATTTAACATGCTATCGTATTACTTCTCTCCTTATTACATTGGATGCTAGGCCTAGTTGAAAAGAAACCTTTTTGAAAACAAAAACCCTGAGAATATTTTAAAGCGTCTAAACTATAAATATGTGTGTATGACGATCCCTGTTTAATAATTGAAGCCCATTTTGAAAATCAAAGTACACAGCAATATGATTCTGTACTTGTATTTTTATATTGTCCATTAAATGAATTTATAAATCTGTTGGACAATAAAGATTACACAGGCCTGCATTTTTCAACTCTTTGAATGTTGATTTAAAAATTATAACTGTTTTCTAGTAATTGGGTAGCGCTGATTTCAAATCTGCTTTTATTTTTTTTGTATCACATAAGGTTATTTTTCAAGCCAGTAAAATAAAAAAATATAGAAACAAAACGATTTATTTCATTTATAAGCTAGTTTTATATTATATTAAAAAAATACAAAAATATACACATAGTAACTATTAGAAATAGTTATTTATTCTTTATGCTTCTTAAAAAAACGTTTTCGTTTTTCAGAAAAGCTTCGTTTAGTTGTTTTTCTGTCATATTCAGCTAAAGGAAGATCTAAAGGTAGTTTCTGGGCAAGAAAATTTATTTGTTTCAACCTAGACCCCCAGTACTTCAGAAAGATCTCTTGAAAGTCCCAAATCTCTTACTAAATCATTCAGTTCGGCTTGTGAAAATAGCTGAGGTTGGTTTTGACCTGAGGTTGATGGTTCAAAATCACTATCCATCTGTACGGAGCCGGAAGTTGAAGAGGTTTCAATATCGTCTTGTAGTACGTTGGGGGTATAGGTATAGGTACATGATCACTGTGAGGAACTGGTCTGATAGCTGATTTAATATTGTTTGGGTACAAAATATGTTTCAAAGTTTTTCTATTATGCCCCTTAAAATCACAAAGACAAAAGTAGCAATCTTCATGATGATTTTGCGGTTCTCTCCAAACCATCGGTATTCCAAAAGGAAGGCTTTTTCTATTCCCTTTGGTCCAATGTCTTAAACCTTCTTCACATACCTTACAAACAACGTGCGGTGCCCAATCTTTATCTTGATCTCCTAATTTGATTTTGAAATAAGCATAATATGCATTTTTCACAAATTCACCAATTGGTCTCTTAAACTTTCTCAAGACGAAATATCCACAAATATAACAGAAATCATCTGGTTTTTTGTTTTTGCAACAAAGGCTAGACATATTTTTTAAGCAATGTTTATTTATCAAATACCACGCGCAACACTAAAGACAAATTAATTTTACTTGTTTACTGATAGACACTCAGAGCTATAATGAAGTAAATGACATTAAAATATACATTTTGTTTGGAGTGATAAACTTGAAATCCTTCTTCGCAGTACTAATAAAGTGAAAGCATAATAAATAGGATTTAGCAGGTAAAAATCCCCGTAAATCTTGTCCAAAATTAATACATGTAATAAAAGAGTTACATCAGGTAATGAGAGCCTATTTAACAAATTTCTTTAAAACCACAACAGAAAATCATTTTTGGGTTAATACCTAGAATTTGAAGTAGTACATTCATTTTAAAATGTATTAAAACGCCTATTATAAGATTTTGTTATATTTTTTTCTTTTTCTTTTGTGCAAAAAAAAATCTGTGGGTGGTAGAGACCAACTGTATTTTAATTAGTTATTGCTATATAAAAACTGAGCTTAACAAACAAAAATCACGTCATCACAAATTTTATGCAGGCCTGTGTTATTATTGTTATTTCTTCACGTGTCCTTCTTCTTCCTATATATTAGTAATAATCAAAGACCAATTCTAAAATGTCGTCTGCAGATTTAAAATGTCCAATAATAATAGTGTAAGAGTATTTACAAGTCTAGAGGCATTTAGAAACGGAATAGCATAAGACCAGGAGGAAGACGGTATGCCCCGCGCTGCTATCCACGGCGACGTCTTCCATCACCGAAATTAATGTTCCCTAAAGTATAATTTGTGGAGACGTTCGTCCCGGCTGACGCGATGCTGTATTGCCATGACGCTTCACTGACTATAATATGCCGCTTAATTGTCTCGAAATGAGAAATTCGTTTCCAAGTTATAATTGGATATGCGCGAGACTGGATCTCTTCTTCCTTTACGTCGTTCTACCTTTTTCTAACTCTTCATCGTGTTCATTCTTATTATTTTAGTCTTTTTTGGTAAATATGGCGTTTTATTATTCTTGGACGTCGAGGGCTGTACGATGTGTGCTGTAATTAATTGAATTTCGTTACGGTTTGGCGTCCAAAAATCTTAGTTTTAATATTTTAATTAGAAATTAATTATTTCTTGTTAATTACGGGGTTAAATAAATATGTTGTGTTAAACTATTTTATGAAAGAATAAGGATACGCGAACAATTTTAAAGCAGAAATATTGATCGAATAAGCCAATACATTGAATAAACGGAAGTAATACTTTCAGGATCTGTAATGCTGTGTATATTTGAAATTGACAAGTTCTAAAAGTTGCTGCACATGATATGTTTAAATGATTTCAGAAACAAATTTGCTCTTGAAAACAGTATTTAAAGTGGCTAATGAGTTCAGAAGAATTAATTTTATAGTCGAGCAGATTACAAAAGAAATTTAAACTAATCAGTATTCTTCTGTATGTAATGTCACCTAGTCCCGGAAGATGTTAGTTGTCGAGACAGTTCCATTTATACAGCAGGAATAATATGCAGGACAACGATTAAATAACAACATATAATTTAATAACGATAATAACAACGATAACAATAGTAAACACTACATTATAAATATGAGGCACTAAACTTGTAGTGACTGTGACTCTAACTCTCACTCTCTGACTCTGACTCTAACCGTAGAGACCTCTGAGTGTCTCATTATATATTAGAGTGTGTTCCCTTAGCCTAGTGGCCTGGTTACAAGATAAAAACAATGTGGTGTAAGATCATAACTCAACGAGGTCGTGTTGACGAAATGGATATTTTGAATACATGACCTGGTTTAGTTATCACATGTAGCTCAGAGATTGCACATTAAATAGATTGATAAATGAATAGTGTTTTTTAATGCTCATAGATGGCTAAGTAACCAATGATAAAGGATTTTAGCAAATCTCCTTTGCACATTCTTAAGTTAGCGACAATGTGCTAATTAAACCATGGAGGCATATTTCAGGCGACCATAAAATCTAAATGTCGCACACACTTGACAGTTGTCTGAGAATAATTTGAGAAATTTAGTGTAAAATAGCGCGCACACCCCAAATTCTTTATTAGTATACTACAAGAAACAAAAACTGAAAGAAAAATAAACACCATGAAAATGAAATTCCTATGAAGAATTTAATTGAAAATTTAAAAAAAAAGATAAAATACAAAACAGAAAGATATAGGCAAAATCTGAAAAAAATATATACAAAATTGGCTAAAGTGAATTGGTTATGTAGGCTGTTTGTCAGACGATAGACTGACACGAGTGCCGGCGAAAATAAAAGGAAGGAATCAATCAAGAACAATATTAATCAACAGAACTAGAAAGGAAGCCAAGAAAAAGAGAATGGAATGGACGGGGACCAAGAATTTGATCAAGAATTGAAAATAATGAAGAGTTAATCTTCATCAGTCTTACAACTAACGGTAAAAAGGCATAGGGATTTGTTACGCCTTAATTTCCCTTTTTAATATTGATTAACAGGCTTCATTATTTATTATTTATTGACGAGTTCCGGTATCTTATATTAAATGCTTTCATTCGGATACTTGTTCCGTTATCTGTCGTTAACCTTGGTAACTATATCACGCCTTCCGCTTACACGCTGGTGAGATTCGGGATTAGCAGACAGACCTTGGTAGTGTAAAGTCGTTTAAAAAATTACGAGTGTACATCTTCTTAATGGAAGATAATTCACGTATATTTGATCTTTAGTTAATTCATCGTTCATAAACGGATCATGTCAAAGGGTGAATTCTAATTTTTGGAACAGCCAATTTGCCGTTTGCGACTTACGTAGGTTTGAGGAAAATATAACCCAATTTTGGTTTTTGCGTGGTCTTCCATTTCGTCTTCGTAAACGGAAAAAAATAGCTTCCTGCTGAAGAGTTCACAAGCACTGCAGCCTATACGTCAAGGGCAATTTATGGTCGTCTAATTCCCCGAACAGCGATCGACTTTAGGAATTAATTACCACCTTAGACGGACAGGGACAGAATATCAAGTAACTTGTATTATTAAAGTTCTTGTGTAATTTAAATTTCGTCTGATAATTTTTTATTAATATTGCTCTCGTATTTTGCCGAGACTCGTAAATAAATAATGAAGACTATTATTCGATATTAAAAAGGGAAATTAAGGCGTAACAGATTGCGTAAGTAATCATGTCTAAATACGTATTTCAGCAACAAAGTTTCCATTTGCAGTTGAACAATTTGAAAATGATAGTGTTAAGTATAGCGTGTTTGGCTAAGGTACAACTTTTGAAGATATGCTCTTCACTAACTGGGTTAACACTAACTCAGAGTGTTATCCCAATGGCGGTGTTAGCCCTGGAATATGTCACTTTGTTTTTACATCTGACATTTGTTAGTAAGTTTCTGTCATTCCAATCTGATTGATGTGAATTATCTTTTTCATTTTGTTATTATTGCAATCTTGTTAATAATGCTAATTTATTCAAATATAGAACTCGAAGAAATGCATTACGTGTATGGATTCGCTGATAATAATGGTGAGCTAGCCAGACCTATTTATCACCAGAGATATCCCAATCGTCCTTTGCCAGATAGTCGAACCTTTTCTAATATTCATCGTCGTCTTGTTGAAACTGGTAGTGACCGAAGAGATACATCTGAAGGTAGATCGCTTAGTGTGAGAACACCTGAGGAAGATTGCTAGAAACTTGAATATTTGCCATCAAATCGCTTGGAGAAAATTACTGGATTTTTTGTTAGATCCGTACCGTATTTTAAGAGTATAGGCATTACCTCCTAGAGATTTTGAAATGTGTGTGACCTTTTGTCAGTGGTTATCTTCATAATATTTTACAAAATCCGCAATTTGAAACACACATTCTGTTCACGGACAAAGCTAATTTTTCAAGAAATGCTATTCTAAATTTCCATAGTAATTATTTGTGGGCGGAAGAAAATCCATATGCCCTAACCGAAACACATTTCCAACACAAATTTTCGGTTAAGTTATGGGCAGGAATTGTTGGTAACCACTTTGTTTGCCCATTCTTCTTGCCAGGACGACTTTACGGACAATCATACCTCAATTTCTTTCAAGAACAACTGCTTTGGCCGCTTGAGGATGTTCCACTAGCAATAAGAAACCGTATGTGGTGCATGCACGATGTTGCACTAGCACATTTCAGTGGTTCGCAATTATTTACAAACTGTTTTATTTATTATATCTGTTGTATTTACAAATCGTTAGATTAGTCGCGGTGGGCCTCAAGAGTGGCCGCCAAGGTCCCCCGATATCAACAGCTTAGATTTCTTTTTGTGAGTTCATCTTAAAACGCTACTATTATTAACACTGTAGAGGAAGTAAGAGAAAGATTAGTAGCATCTGGTAGAATAAAAGATATACCGGAGACGAGTGCGCAATTCCGTGAGAAGGAGGACGGAAGCATGTATATTAAGTGAATGGGGTCATCTTCAACAATTTGACAATAATCGTTTCATGTTAGTTGTAATGTTATGTTACTATTGTACGTTGTCAGTTATTGGTCATTACCAGAGAACGGATGCAATTTCCATAAAACACAATCGGCAATTGGAATTGTGTATAACGTCGCTCAGTACATCCCGGCGTAATTCAATGAAGTATTTGTTTGACTTACTCGGCCATCTGGTCTCACAGCGATAACAATGGACAATCCAGCTATTGTATTCGGAGAATATAGTGTTTTCAGTGGTGTCGTGTACGTAGATAAAATAAATAAGTTTATCGTATTTCGTAAGAGAAATAGAACGTACATTCCTTTTCTTTACATTTAAGCAACATCTTCCAATTATTTTCACGTAAGTGTGCATAAAATTTCGTTATTTAATTTCGTTTATTTGGATCTAGAATATTCTTACTTTTTCAGACAATGGAAGAGCGTCGAGAATGGCATCGTGAAACAATGGCGAGTTGGATTGAGGGCCATACTGATTGTATGTACATTGCCAGTGATTCCGAAATTTATTGTGAAGTGTGTGAAACGTTATTGAAAAATTGCAATAAATCAACCGTAAAACGTCACGTAGGATCGTTAAAGAACGAAAAAAAATTGAACCCGTTGGAATCTGACAATTTTAACGAAGAACTCTTTGAAACTTTTATGGCAGCTAATATTCCATTATTTAAATTGAACAATCCAATTTTGAAGACATTTCTGAAAAAATATACTGGTCGAAATGTTCCTGATGAATCAACTTTACGCAAATATTATGTTTCTAGGTGCTATGCGAGAACAGTAGAACGCATTAGAAGCCATCTTTTAAATCAATACATATGGATAAGCGCCGACGAAACGGTGGATATGTTAGGACGCTGTGTGGTAAATGTTGTAGCTGGTGTACTACATCCAACTATTCCCTATAACTCATATGTAATAGCAACAAGTGTTATAAATAAAGTTGATGCGGAAAGAGTTGCTGAAACCATTAAGGAGAATATGCAAAAAATGCTTCATGCGGACGCCACGTACAAAGAAAAAATACTTTTATTTGTCAGTGATAGTGCTGCGTATATGTTAAAAACAGGCAGACTATTGAAGAAAACATATCCTAATATGCTGCATATTACTTGTGTAGCATATGCTCTCCACAGAATCTGTGAATATATCAGAGACACTTTTCCGGAAGTTGATAGACTTGTATCAGCTTTTAAAAAAGTTTTCAGAAAAGCACCATTGAGAGTGGCTCTTTTCAGGGAAAAATTTCCATCTCTGTCACTGCCTCCCACTCCAGTAATAACTAGATGGGGAACATGGCTGGAAGTTACTAGTTATTATGCTGAGAATTTCGATAGTCTAAAACATTTCGTAACACTGCTAAAGGAGGATGTTAGAAGTATTGGTGAGTGCAAGGAGCTCACACAAATCCCAAATTTAAAAAAATCAATTGTACTTTCTTCACGAACACTTTGGAAAATTGCCAAAACTAATCACTTATTTTGAAAATCGAAATCTCAAATTAAATGACGGATTAACCACATTAGATGTGGCTGTTAATAATTTGAAAAGTATTCCAAGTGACTTCGAATGTGGCCCTCGGCAAAAGTTTGAAGCAATTCTTAATAGAAATCCAGATTTAATTACATTGCAGCAATTATGTATGGAGACAATTCCACAAAATCTAACGGCTAAATATGAAAAAATAAAAGAATATTTCCAGTATGCACCTATAACCAGTTGCGATGTAGAAAGGACGTTTTCTATTTATAAGGATGTACTTAATTCAAAGAGAACAAAATTGACAGAAGAAACCTTGAGAAACTATTGTTAGTCAATATTAATACTCCTTTACTCAACTTGAACGACAAAATGAACAAATAAAAATGTTCCAATTATAGAAATAAAATTAAAAACTTTAAAAATACTTTTCAACAAATACATATGTATTTCGTAATTTTATAGATCACCACCCGTTTGTTTTCCAATTATATAAATAAAATTAATTAATAAATATGTATTTCGTAATTTTACATAGATAGATCACCACCCGCATGTTTTTCAATTATATAAATAAAATTAAAAACTTTATAAATACAACTTTTCAACAAATAAATATGTATTTCGTAATTTTATAGATCACCACCCGTTTGTTTTCCAATTATATAAATAAAATTAAATATTTTAGAAATACAGCCTTTCGCCAGTACTGCACTGGCCTTTGCGTCATGTGGTAAGCGTGTCCGTTCTCTAGTCATTACACGCTGACACCAACCCGTAATGTGTTTAATTTTTCCTATTAAATTAATAATAATTTTGAAAGTTCTTTACAACTTGAAACCGATGCATTACAGGAAAACAATTCAAGAGAGCTCTTATGTTTCAAATTGAACGAGAAATTCAAAAATAATTATATTTTGGAAAAATCCATAAGCCTGTATTTTCGGAACAGAACATTTTTGGACCACACTTTACAAAGCAAACTATCATTTATTTTTCATGTAGATTCACACTCTTAAATATTCGCATATCAATAAGGAACAGCATGACAATGTACATCGTACTGCGCCATGTCGCATGCGTAGTAGTTTTACATTTAACATTTTCTGCGCCGTGTTGTTTGTGCTTTGGGTAATCTTGTCTATTCTGTCTCTGGTACCGTTATTATAAGTCTTATCTGTACATTTTTTCGAATAATTGTTAGCCAGACATATTTTATCTCCAGGCTTGTTGCACTTATGACGTTTGATGTTATGGCCGTATATGCTGCCTCTTTTAACTTTCATTTAGTCTGATGGCCCACCTTTCCTTGGATTATTGCATTGGCTCTTTTAATCCTGTGTCTCTCTTCCTAGGCATATTGAGCTACGCGTGATTTGGCGGTTTCTCTCAGCCGGACTGCCTGTTTCTCTGATGTATTTTCTTCCACATTCGCATAGTACTTCGTATATACAGTCTTCGGTTCTCCGCTTTTAATTGTCTGATTTTGTTTTTGTCATGGTCGATCTGATGATGTTTGTTGTCTTCATGGCTCTTTGGATACTATAGTCGTTGCCTTCTGATTTTCATCTGATTTTGTTTCCGATAGGCCCTTGAATACAGGAATACCGTGGTCCACACGCTAGGCTGCTGTTATTCTGGTGCTACTTTATTTAAATCTTACAAACGATGGAAATTGCCCAAATAACTACTCAATCAATATTTAAGCTATTTTATTATGTTATTTCAGACGCAAATTTAAAAGCCTTGGTGTACAATTCTAATGAAAGTAATTGTAAAATATATAATATCTTTTGTCATATTTTATTTACTTCATGTTAATGGTGAAGACTTTTATTCTACATCTATATTATAGGTAATAGTATATTACATACCGAGGCGAAAAGTGGTTCATTATTGTCGAGGGATTAAAAAGAATTTAATCTAGAGACGGGATTGAATCTTTCCGCCGAGGTTTGTATACTATTTTACTCACGATCGGTTAATAACACAGGCCTACATAGAATTTGTGATGACGTGATTTTTGTTTGTTAAGCTCAGTTTTTATATAGCAATAACTAATTAAAATACAGTTGGTCTCTACCACCCACAGATTTTTTTTTGCACAAAAGAAAAAGAAAAAAATATAAAAAAATCTTATAATAGGCGTTTTAATACATTTTAAAATGAATGTACTACTTCAAATTCTAGGTATTAACCCAAACATGATTTTCTGTTGTGGTTTTAAAGAAATTTGTTAAATAAGCTCTCATTACCTGATGTAAATCATTTATTACATGTATTAATTTTAGAGAAGATTTCCGGGAATTTTTACCTGCTAAATCCTATTTATTATGCTTTCACTTTATTAGTACTGCGAAGAAGGATTTCAAGTTTATCACTCCAAACAAAATGTATATTTTAATGTCATTTACTTCATTATAGCTCTGACTGTCGATCAGTAAACAAGTAAAATTAATTTGTCTTTAGTGTTGTGCGTGGTATTTGATAAATAAACATTGCTTAACAATATGTCTAGCCGGTGTTGCAAAAACAAACCAGATGATTTCTGTTATATTTGTGGATATTTCGTCTTGAAAAAGTTTAAGAGACCAATTGGTGAATTTGTGAAAAATGCATATTATGCTTATTTCAAAATCAAATTAGGAGCTCAATATAAAGATTGGGCACCGCACGTTGTGAAGAAGGTTTAAGACATTGGACCAAAGGGAATAGAAAAAGTCTTCCTTTTGGAATACCGATGTTTTGGAGAGAACCGCAAAATCATCATGAAGATTGCTACTTTTGTCTTTGTGATATTAAGGGGCATAATAGAAAAACTTTGAAACATATTTTGTACCCAAACAATATTAAATCAGCTATCAGACCAGTTCCTCACAGTGATCATGTATCTATACCTATACCCCCCAAAGTACTACAAGAAGATATTGAAACCTCATCAACTTCCGGCTCCGTTTAGATGGATAGTGATTTTGAACCATCAACCTCAGGTCAAAACCAACCTCAGCTATTTTCACAAGCCGAACTGAATGATTTAGTAAGAGATTTGGGACTTTCAAAAGATCTTTCTGTAGTACTGGGGTCTAGGTTGAAACAAAAAAAATTTTCTTGCCCCAGAAACTACCTTCAGATCTTCCTTTAGCTGAAGATGACAGAATAACAACCAAACGAAACTTTTATGAAAAACGAAAACGAAAGAATAAATAACTATTTCTAATAGTTTATATGCGTATATTTTTGTATTTTTTTAAATATAATATAAAACTAGCTTATAAATGAAATAAATCGTGTTTTTTCTATATTTTTTAATTTTACTGGTTTGAAAAATAACCATACGTGATACAAAAAAAATAAAAGCAGATTCGAAATCAGCGCTACCAAATTACTAGAAAACAGTTAAAATTTTTAAATCAACATTCAAAGAGTTGAAAAATGCAGGCCTGTGTAATTAATTATTATATAAACTACTAAATCACTAAATTTCAAAAATATAATAGTATGTATTAAATTTCATGGCATTTTGACAAATGATTTTCATAGGTACTGTTATTAGGTAACGTAACAATTTAGTGATATCTTCTGACAGATTACTAAATTATTATCCTACGATTTTAATATTGGTCTTTCTCTAACAGTAAACAGTCATGAAAATTCTATGTGATATATAATGTTAATTCCAAAAGCGAATAAATTTTGTATTAAAACGTTGTCTTGTTATTTACTTAATAAAGATTGGTATGTAACAGCGGGTTTTATAACCGGTTTGAAATTTAGAAATTTCAGTTTATTAACCGATCGTGAGTAAAAGTATTTATTACCAATATTTGGTGTTAACAATTGCGACGAACACAGTATAATATATTGGATTCTATATCTTAAACTCTACCGCACGCTTTCGCGTTTATATCTATGCAAAGCACGTAAATAGGTAACGATTGTCAAATTTAATATAACATTCACTGAACGCAAATTTAGAGCCTGCGGTGAATGTTTTAATTGCTCGGATGTATGACGCGTGTAAACAAGGAAATAGGGACGACTCACAGAACTGAACTGCTGAAAGAGGAGAAATAGGGACGGAGGTGTATTGAGATGTGTAAGTGACACCAACGCGAGACCAGCTGTGACTGTTTGCTCCATCTGGTTCCATTTCGCGGCTCGTCGGCTCCATCCTTCACCCTCAACCCCTAACTTTCTGTATCATTCTGTTCTCTTTCCTTTTTATCGTACACTAATGCATAATGCCATGACTAATATTGTGATTTCTCATATGGTTAACATACGGAAAATTAATAATGTTTTATCGGCTACGTAAGTTGGTACTGCAGTTTAATTAACAGCGAAAATATTAAATAGCAAAGAAAAAATATCTGCTCATAAAATAACACTGGTCAACAAATTTTCATTTATTTTTATTTTCTTTTAGAAATTGTGTACAATTTTCGTTTCTATTATTATAGTTCTAACTAGGGCTGGGCGATACCGACGTTTTCGGTATCGGGTATCGATACCAATCGAGGTATCGATACTTACCGATACATATCGATAGGTATCGATGCTTTGGAATCGATACCTTGGGATCGATACCTTGGAATCGATACCTTGGAACCGATACCTTGGAATCGATACCTTGGAATCGATACCTTGAATCGATACTTTGGAATCGATACTTTGGAATCGATACCTTGGAATCGATACCTTGGAATCGATACCTTGGAATCGATACCTTGATTCGATACCTAGGAATCAGTATTCATAACCCGTTTTCTAGGTATCGTTTGTTTGATATCGGTTTCAAGAGATATAAAATTAATTTATCGATTCTACCATATCTACGGTATGAAATTTGCAATATTGTGATATTTTTTTTTGTAATAATTATAGTTATTATGTTTATGTTATAATATGGATATTTGCTACGCATAATATAAAATTCAACAACATCCTTTGAAATATATACTATATAATATATATAATGCTATATATACTTAAAAATTCTTTACTTAAAAAGTTATTGCATCTTTTATGTACATTTAAAAAAATGCATAGAGGTAAGCTACCCGATACATGGCTACCCGATACATGGCTACCCGATACATCGCTAGCCGATACATCGATACATCGCTAGCCGATACATCGATACATAGCGAGTACAGGAATCGGTAAAGTATCGATAGGTATCCATGTTTTGGAATCGATACCTTAGAATCGATACCTTCGTTAATGAGGTATCGGGTACCCGATACCAGTTATGGTATCAGGTATTGGACGATGTATCGATACTTCACCCAGCCCTAGTTCTAACAATAGTAATAACAACAAATTTATTTTGACATATCAGGTTTTGGGAAAAAATATTGAAAAGTAAATGAAATAATATTAATTAAGAATGTATATTATATGGAGCTGTATAGTATTGTCATGTTTAAAGTGCTTTTTTTAACTTTTCTCTTATACTGTTCTTCGTCACTTTCTGATATCAATGTTCAACAATAATGAGCTAGCATTTCACTGTTCCACTTGCCCCGATAATGTTTTTCAATAACAGAAATCTCAACAGAAATATTCATCCTCGCTGGTCGATAACTTGACGCTTGCCTTTTCTCGTTCTATAACATAATATTATTGATTCGAAACATTTATGGTAGTGGCGATGCTTCCGAATGACGGAGTGGATGAATGGTATAGGACAGATTAGCATATTTCTCTTATTTTTGTTAGAAAATCGGGAAGCTTTAGTGCAATAAATGTAGCTATCACTCGAATGGCCCGTTTGTTCACGCCTAATCATAGCCCACCAGAGCAACAGAACAGCGTGCGCAGCAAATTCTGGGAGCTCATTGCTTGTCTGATGTTCAAAGGTTAAGCCAAAATAGTGAAAATATAAATATATATTTCTTTAAATGTGTAATATTCCGCATATGCTGGTGGTTAGTGAATTCTCTAAATACATAACAGTATGAAATAATAAGACGTTCAGCTATCATAAACCGACTTACATTGAATCGAAAGAGCTGTGGCTGTAAAGGCAACTGTCGTAGCAAAAGCGAGTATCTGCATAATCTGATATTCATCTGGTGGAACAAAGAAGACGTCGTCTATTATGAATTGCTTACGAGGAATGTAACCACCACTGCTGAGATATACTATTTTACTGTCGACAACTTTGTCCGCTTGAGGCCACAATTCAAGAGAAAAGACCGGGTAGACATCATCAAGTCATTTTACAGCACGTTAACAGCAGCCTCATACAGCTAATATTACAAAATAAGCTATTCAAAAGCTTGGTTAGGAAGTCATTCTATATCCGTCTTAGGGCCGGTTGTAGAAAAGACGTTCAGCGCTGGACGTAGTTCATCGATAGCTCAACAGATGGTTGAAGTATCGATGAAGTACGTTCAGCGTTGAACGTCTTTTTTACAACCAGCCCCTATTCTCCTGATCTACCTCTGTCAAATTTTCAGCCCTTTCACTTTCTATCAAACAATCTTTGAGGAATCTCCGTTAATAACGGTATCGCGCTTCAAAATTTCTTGCCGACTTCATCACTTTCAAGCCATCGGATTTTCTCAGTAGTAGGACTGAATAATTGTCAGATCGTTGGGAGGCAATCGTAAATAACGAAGGAGAATATATTCTTAATTAGTTCATGTATTTTGTATTTACATTTGAAATTTAAAACGAAATTTGATATATTTATATGTTAAATATAAGTAAATTTAGCATTAGCAAGGATTAAACTATAACATTTTCAATTTTATAAATATTCAACGTGCATTTTCAAGTTTACAGCACTGTATAGCAAACTTTTAATACCATATTCAAATTATAAAACTTTCGTTAGGTTCTAAGAATCCTTTAGATTTACAAATTTATTTATTACGTACTTTATAATTTAATTTAAACCCTTTCTAACTAATAACCCTAGGATTATTAGTAGAGACAGGCATTCTCGTTCGGCTTACACTGGTGTAGGAGTGCGAGGGGTTTGAGTGATTTAAAGCTACTGTCGGCTCAAGTTGTGCGTCTCGCGTTTACCATTTTAGTACGTGAATAGCTATCATAATGCGTAGATTTATTTACGAATACGCGTATGTGTAATTCGAAAGCAAAGCATTGAAAATGTCGAAAGTTAATAGAAATTCAGCAACTCGCCTGGTTGCTGACAGGGTAACTAAAGAGGCGATTTTGTGGCAATTCCCAGACTTAAGATATAATGGTAAAGTAGTGAGGTTTGTGAGAAAAATTTATTATGTTGAAATCCACGTTTGTGTAGAAAACATGTGAATAGTGTAACACACAAATCTAAAAAAAAAACGGAGAGAGACTGTATAATGAATTTCTTTGTGATTTAAATATGACATTAAGTGCATGTAATATACCGGTAAAAAAATCGGACAAAGAATATTTCGTCAGTTTTGGAGCAAACACAAACCTACGTGGAAACTACTAAGTCCGAGGACGCTAAGTAGGTATTTACGGACGGTGCACAAAAGAAAATGGATAAATATGTAAACCGTAGTAAAAAATAAAAGACTGTGGCTCACTATAGATGAAACTACAGATATAAAAAAGATTCCATTCTATCGATCTATGTACGGATAATGACCCCGCAAGAACCGTCACACCCTTATTTGTTAGTCTGTAAAAGACTGCAAGAATGTACTGCTGAAGCATTTCATAATGTATTAGTTAGAACACTACACAACTTTGAAATTCTATTAAAGAAAGTATTAATGATGGTTACTGATGCTGCCGCAGTTATGCATCGCATGGGACAATTATTCAAAGAAGTTCAACCAAACTTGCTACACGTTACATGTATGCTTCATGCTTTACATATTGTAGCAGACACTATATGAAAATGTTTTGCCGATGTGGATCAACTAATAGGACAGATGAAAGCGGTTTTTCTTTTAAATCTTCGAAACGTATTAGGCTCTTTCATTCCCAATGTCCTGACATCCCGGAACCGCCGCAGCCAATTCTTACACTTTGGGGTAGCTGTAGCTCTTTATATATCCACATAGCCAGATATCTACCAATTCTTAATTTGGTTGGTTCCAGATCAAAAATTGGATGGTTTAAGTGCTCTGGCGTAGGAAACATCCTGATGTGACGGAGTAAGCTTTAAATAAGATTCAGAATCAGCATGGCAAAAGACATAAACCACACGCATTGGTGTATAAGAAAATCAAACCGTGTTGACCAGTGTAATTTGGGGATACTGTATGTATTTTCATACAGAGTATCATATCTGATGTGGTGAAAGTGAAAACTCTAAATAACTTATTATATAGGGTTATTCACGCTATACGGCGCGGAATATTGTGGCCAAAATACTTGACTTTAAAAAAGATGGAGGGCTATTATGGTTACTTTTTAATTATTTTAATATTATACAGGGTGTTCCAGAAGCCCGAAAAGTATCAAAGTTTTGTTTTTTAAAACTGTATACGCTGTATATTGTTGCATTTTTGGATTTCATCCTTATAAAATCCAGCTTTGTCAAGAGCTTTATGGAAATAATTTTATCATAATTTTTTGTGAATGTGTCTGAAGATATCCTTTCTCCAGCAGGGACGTACCAATGAGCCTGTAGGAAGGCGAAATACGTATCTACGTCTCTGGGGAGGTATATGTTCGGACACATTCACAAAAAATATTAATAGTGAACCTGAATTTGTGTTCTTCACACCAGATTTTTAATAATATTTATATTATTAAAAATACCTTTGTATTAAATAATTTTAACAATTGAATTGAGTTTCGAGTGTGGGTGCTACATAAGGTGGTAGATAATGAAAACTTTTTTGAAAATCTACTATTTAGTGATGAATATAATTTTCGTAACAATGGTGTCGTGAATAGACACAACTTCCATTACTATTCTGATTCGAATCCGCATGAATACAGAATCATGAGAAATCAGAGTTTGTAGAGGAGGTCAAGGCAAAAACGGCAGACTTGCTGAAGAGGGCGGCACTTGAAGACATACAGCACTGCTTTGGATAAAGTAAAATACGCATGCAGCGGTGGATAGATAAGAAAGGGAAGTTCGTTGAAAGGGATAAATGTGCAGCCAATTATAATTTTCTAATTCGAAAATTTTTTTTTGTTTGTTGTTGCGTTAACACAACTATAGGAATAACTAGGTTAATGTAATTACAAAACTTCTTAGTGTAAGTATTTTAAAATTGGGTACGATCACTTCCACTCTATATTTGTTTAAAAGAACGAGTATTTTATTAAATCGCAATATGGTTTCCCATGTCTGTAGAGATGAACTTATTCGTTTGGAAGAATGTTAGTCGTGTTATCACAAATAAATATTCACTCCCTTTGTATTTACACAGACATAGGAACATGTACACTCTATTTGATAAAAATGCATGAATGATATACGCACAAATACGTTTTTGTGACCCTACTGATCGCCTACAGCAAAATTTAACGGGCCACTGCTTGCATTCACTGGCGAAAATCCCGTTTTAATCTTTATATGATGAGAATTGTAGACACTCACTAGTAATATATAAACATATTGTATATCGATGGCTACATCTGTAATTTATTTGATTCTTTAGATTTCTTATTTGCGCATTTTCTTCTTGTTTCGAAAGAACATTGTTCTTTTATTTATTTTGAAATTTAATTTATTCACGTTTAGAAATTAATAGATAAATGTTATTAGATTTTTCCTGTGATATATAAAGATATTAGTTCTCATATACAGAAAGTTCAGTACACTAACTATATACCGATAGGACCAGGTCTCAACGGGCCATACCGAGCAATAAGTGGCAACAGCTGATCCCCTCTACGCGCAATAGCCAACATTACCATACATTGCAGAGTTATGAATTTAGTAAGACTTAAACCGCGCAAGGATATAGTCGTTTGCATATTCGTTCTGTATACGTAATTTGCCCATCTGTTTCAGATATAAAAAGGTCGTTATATCTCCAAGTTATTATTATTGTATTCTTAGCTGCTACGGAAAAGTAATTTTAAGTAATAAAAAAACAATAACGTTTTCTAAAAGATAAAAGTAAAAAAATCAATAATTCTGCAGAATAAATTTTAATTCTAAGAAAGTCACTAAATATAGGATTCGAAAATACCGCCCTCTCTCCCCAAACAATAGCCGAGCCTATTGTAAAACTTCCGCCTCACTCCATCGAGATTTCTAGGGGTTATTGTCTCGAAAATTCTAAACAGTTGAACTTGCAACTGTTGCAACCTTTACATTTGCACAGCTAGATACGAATGACGGGCAATCTATTGCTCTCGATCATCGGACTTATGTATGCGCACGCGGAGTGTCGTCGTACATACGTTGCCACGTATGGCCATACGTATGGCCCGTTGCGGGCTGGACCTATCGGTATACGCAAAGTATAGAAGTGAAAAGTCATGTCTGTCGAGGATACTGTGTGTTGATAAGCTCCAACAAAAGTGAAATGCATTCACACATTCCAGGATAGATGTGGCTCTTCACGAATTTCCCAATACCAGTGGGGGATTGATATATAGTTAGCCTTGAAAGTTTCTAATAGACAAAGTTTGATATGGTTGCTATAGTTACAATTATGAGGTGTTGTAAATAAGTTGTCAGAGTTTGGTGTTCACGAGTTGAACGGTTGCGAACCAGCATGTCTAACATCAAAGTTTGAACGGAATGTGGTAAATTTGGCTTTTTCTTCGTCTTTTTTTGGGTAAATAAATAATTGTTTAGTAGCCGCACATAGTGCATGTGATATTAACCAGACAAATCGCTCCGTTCTATTATATAGGGTTCGACAAATGTATGGATCCATTCGAAAATTTTTGATATGGCTATGTTCCCCGGATATCTTCTCGTTCCTCTCTTACCCTTGCTTTACCTTTTCCAAGAATCAACTTACTACATGTCTCACGACTATGTGCCGTATTGCTAAAGTGTTTTATGAAGATATTTTTTTAATGCCACAGCATAAAAAGACTAAGCATAAGATACTAAATCTTTTTTAATTATTTTTTTTTTCACACGTATTTCATATGTACGCTTGCATTAAAAAAAATCGCGTACATATATTTTTCTCACGTTAAATTTTGTATTTTTCTGACGTTTATTAACGCCATACCGTGACAATTAAGTTAATCATAAACGCAAGTCCCAAAAGTTTCCAAACAAGAAACTATTTTATTATAGCAAATATTGAGGAAGGTTGGTCAATTAGAGATGTTGCATTTCATTTCCATTAAAATAAGAGCACAATTTTAATAATTGAAAGAAGATGGGAACAGGAACATTCTACATGTAACAAAATAGGCCCTAGTCGAAAACGAACTTCTACTCCTAATCAAAATGAAGAACTAATATATTAAATTATTTAAGATAAAATCCTTTTGAATACAGAGTTCTAGCGGCTTTTCATACCGTTTTTTCCTGGATCCCAGTCAACGGTATCACGTAGAATTAATGAGTTGGAGCTTAGAAATACAGCTAACGCAAAAAAAAACAACAATTTTGATAGCTACACAAAAATAAGGACGAATAATTTTTTGTCTCAATTACATTTATCGACTCTTCGAATTTGGGGAACGAGTTATTTTTTCGGATGAAAAAATTTTTAAATCGTTAAATGATGGAAGAATCCGGGTTTACAGACCAAGATATTGTAGATTTGAGAAGCGATTTGTAAATCGATAAAATAGTTCTGGTTGCTTCCCGGTGAACGTGTGGGCTTGAATGTGTTTTCATGGTCCGGGTGTATTTTGGCGTGTTGAGGGGTGTTTTAATATATATATATATATATATATATATATATATATATATATATATATATAAGTGTTTATATATAAGTGTATATATATATATATATATATATATATAAGTGTTTAGATAATTTCTTAGCCGTTCATCAAATATAACAATTGATAAATTATTGGAGTTTTTCGGCTTTTATATGAAATATTTACAAATATCAAATTAGAATGTATGTAATTGCAGAGTAAGTGGGGATGTAAACATTGCTGTCTACAAATTACAAAGCAAATCATACGAAATTTTTTTATTTGAAAAATATGGTCTTCAAATAAAAAAAATTCGTATGATTTGCTTTGTAATTTGTAGACAGCAATGTTTACATCCCCACTTACTCTGCAATTACATACATTCTAATTTGATATTTGTAAATATTTCATATAAAAGCCGAAAAGCTCCAATAATTTATCAATTGTTATATATATATATATATATATATATATATATATATATATAGTAAACCTAATCAGTAGGCGATTAAAGGTCTGTATATTACTTCAAAATATATGTATTTAAAAAACTCTACATGTTTCGGCTGCATACGCCTTTTTCAAGAGAATACAAAATATGAATGACAGGATATAAATGTCAAGTAATTACTTGACATTTATATCCTGTCATTCATATTTTGTATTATCTTGAAAAAGGCGTATGCAGCCGAAACATGTAGAGTTTTTTAAATACATATGTTTTGAAGTAATATACAGACCTTTAATCGCCTACTGATTAGGTTTACCATATCATACCAAGGTCACGAAGTTATTATAATATATATATATATATATATATATATATATATATATATATATATATATATATATATTGTGATTAGACGTACCACTTCTAATGTGAGGTTCAACAACAACTTTCCAACTTTTAGTGGAAGATTGTTCAAATAATATTTAATAAATCGGTAATGCTCTCCTTTAAACTTGATTTTTGGGCTTTATTTTTATATGGACTAGCTTAGGGTAATCTTTATCTGAAATGCAATGGGCTCTTTAGTCTCAGGATTCCGTTTTTAATATATCTTCTTGAATCGCTCAAATTGCTCTTTTGACTTGTACATGGAATAAGTTCCGTATTCTTGTTTTCTCAAACACTAGGTATGAAATACGTAAATTAAAGAAAACTACCTTATAACAATAAAACTCATTTAATATTCAATAACCTTTGTAACATAAATAATACTTTTGTGTGACAATTAGAAATTATCCCCCCCCTTTACAATCTTAAGTGCATACGAACTCAGTGTATGCTGTCTTGCAACAATTTATTCTAAAATGTGTAATAAGCTTTTCAGTATAATAATATAATAAATTGCGATCAAGGTAAGTGGTTATACAATATATGCTTGATGCTACTTTGTCTATTTTAATGCCTTTTTAGGTGGTTTGTTAGGATTTATATCTGTAATCAAATGTAAATCGAACTGGTTTTAACCTCAAAATGAAATTTGTTCTCTATGACAATAATATATCGAACTATTTGCGAAAATAAGGTAATTTTTGTCTTAATTATCGACCAATACGTTTATGAAAAATGCTTGCTATGTTAATCTATACTTTAATACTCGAATAGGTGCAGCTCTATCTACGATTTACAATAATACACAAATATTTCTTTTATTATAGTGTAAATTCTACCTTGTTTTCGAGCGCTAATTTACTTGTTTCTGAAGGTACTCTGGCTGTAGGAAAAGGTTCCTTCGGGCAGGTCTCAGGCTGGATTACAGGATTTATTCTACCCGGAATTGACAGGATATTGGTTTGACAGCAATAATTAATTGGATAGCTTTCATATAACGCTATAAAATTAAGGATTAAAGGATTTTATACTGCTGGACGCTGGTCCGATACTCGCTCGTTATGGATATACAAATATCTTGAACATGCACTTTGCTAATAGGTAACTTTTTCCTCTAACGTTGTATGAATATTTTAACTATATTATTCTTTATATTTCAGCATTAAAATACGCTTTATAACCTTAAAATCGCCTTTAGCATCTTGAAATGATGCTATCGTAGCAAAAGGCAACGCTTGTCATTTTTTCTCTGTTATGTTATTTTTCCATTCTTTCGAACGCGTTCTCTACATGAAATATTGCCGCAGGCAAGAAAAGAGGCGTGGCCAATTTGAAATGTTGGTTTGTACATCCAGCCAAAAGTAAAATTAAAGTATTCTGAAGGTATTAAAAAATCCTTAACAATTAAATCAATTTGTTAGATAATGAATTGGCATTTGAATTGCAAATGGCTACATAATTACATAACCCCACTTGTGTTACTCGCGTATAGATGGCGCGATCTGTCATTTTCTTTGAATTATTTAATATTTATTTAAATTGAATCTTGTAATTATTCCTTAAATCTTAATAATAATGTAAATTGTTTTGTGAAGGCTGTACTAGCTTAATATATATATATATATATATATATATATATATATATATATATATAGCAATTGATAAATTATTAGAATTTTTCGGCTTTTATATGAAATATTTACAAATATCAAATTAGTATGTATGTAATTGAAAAGTAAGTGGGGATGTAAACATTGCTGTCTACAAATTACAAAGCAAATCATACGAATTTTTTAATTGAAAAATATTGTCTATGTTGGGACTCGAACCCAAGTCTACAGTTTGGCGAACTGTTGCTTTTAAAAAAATTTCAATAATTTATCAATTGTTATATTTAATAAACGGCTAAGAAATTATCTAAACACAAGCTGAGGAAGATTTATTTGAAAATCACAACGAATTGTGTAGGAATTTGGTGCAATCTATGCCACGTAGACTCAATGCGGTTTTAAATGCAAACGGTGTCATGAGTCATGACTTAATATTAATATAATATTCAAATAAAATTATCTAAAGAAAACGCTAACCTTTATAACTTTTGTCTAAATGACAGAAAGTTCGGTTTTTAACGATAAAAAAAATTAAAAATGTTTACTTGATTTAAAGGCGTACGCGATTTTTTTGAATACAAGAGTATATGTATTTCTTTATTTTTTATTTTTAGTTATAAACATATTTTTATTTTATATTTTTTACCGAGTATATATAAGGATGAAAAGGCGTCAAGTGGACATTCTTCATTTATAATTCAGTCTTATCCTTATCTTTATTCTCACTCTAGCAACGTTTAGAAAGTTTAAGTATTTAATATATATATATATATATATATATATATATATATATATATATATATTTATAATTTGAAACAATTTTGATTATTAATATAGTATTACACATTTTCTTTGTACAATTACTTTTTAATTAATAATCGTAAGTAGAATAAAGCACTATTTAATTTGAAGTCTATAAAACTCATAATCGAATATTGTAAAGCATATGGATTATTAGTTTAAATTAATTAACTGTAAATACATTGTGAGTCTATATTACGCAAGATACCTAAGCAACTGCGTAGGAACAGATCGTTCTATAAACGACCTTACGATATCTGCCTAATTGAATTGGTAATCAAAAATTCATTGTTTCGGGATCGAATAAAACTATATACAGTGTGGGGATAAACGTTTTGTTCTGTAGGAACTCGACTAAACAAACGTTGAATAACACACTTCCTTAGAAAAAAACACATCAGTAGAATCAAGATATCCGTAAAGCTCATATTTTAAAGAGTTAAACCAGATACCTGGAGTCCTAACTTAATGTTTGGAGGGTACATAGCCCCGAGGTTAAGAAAGGCTTCAAAACTATATGTATGTTTTTAAACAATTTGTACAGAACATTATGATAGTAATAGATTTTTGGTTAAAAGAATGAGATATTTTAAGATTTAGAATACATAACTTGTGAAAATACAAATATACAATAAAATAATTTTTACCAGCTTACATCTAGTTGTATTATTTCTTTAAATTTACATTGGATCATAGGCCTAGTTAAGAAGAACCCGAAAAATATAACCCTGAGATTCACAAATTCACAAATATTATTAAGAGTCGAAGACGATGATTAGGTCAAAGCGAAGTTTATGACGTTCTTCGAAAGATAGTCCAAATATTTAGAAGAGAAAAATATTCATTCCTAGAATGCCAAGAGGAGAGGAAACCGCGATCATTTACTATGCCAATGTTAAAGTTTGACAAGAACGTTGATTTTACTATTAGAAGGTAAATATCCTAAAGCAGAACTATATTTAAAGGAACCTCTTTCGAAGTACTCTTACAAAACATACTGTTTTCTTTGTATCTCTAATCTATGGCACACAACTTGTAGTGCAAGATTAAATAAATACCTGGAGATAAGAATGATTTTATTCAAGAATTTCAAAAGGACTATTTTTCTACTTTACAGTATATAGGCGACGTAATTTACTAGTAAATATTTCTGTATTCCTTATCTTTATTGGAACCATCTATAAATATTTAATGCGACTATAATTTCAGTGTTCCATCTTAACTATATGTATTCGTGTCTTCTTTTTTTGCTGAGGTAGCGGAAAAAAACCATCATAGACAACACAGCGTTCTGTTAGGATTGAAGCGGGGGAATCTCTCCTGGTGTAATAAAATAACAGAAGAAGTCGAGCGACAGCGGGGGCGGTTTATAGGAAATACGAGAAAGAACAGAAGGAGAATATGGGAAGAGCGGGAAAAAGGGAAGACCGCGCCCTGGCCACATAAAACATCGCTACCTAGCATCGTTGGTTATTGCTGACTATAGTTCCCGCTTGTTTTGGCACACACGTACGCACACACATGTATATACGCGTGTTGTATCATCTCTTTGCGTTTCTGCTTGGACGGATCATATCTGCAGCGCTCCCTTGTTGAATGCAATATGGATTGTCTAAATCATAGTTTCTGCTTCTCAATAACAAAGGGAAACCTTCAATTTTTTTAATGAAATGATAACAGATTTATCAAAATATTTACAGGGACACAAAGGGAATGTTTAGTTATATTAAAACATCACTTTATTGACAATTTAGTAGTTATTTTTGCATAGCCAGAGCCTGTTAAAGCAAAAAAGAACTATTTAAAAACTAAAGATTTATCAGACAATTTGAAAAGCTTAGGGCTTGCGAAAAAGTAACCAAAGTATCCAAGTAGTTTTTACAGGAAAAGTTCAAATATTTTCAGAACTTCTATTTACAAGTTAAATACAATCGAACAACGTTTTACAAATTATTTAGGTTTGTTACAAAAAAAAAGCATAAAACAAATATTGCGTGCATTATGTTCCCAGTAAGTGCATGGATTTGATAAAATGCGTAATGATTCGATGTCGTTCTCATCAATTCGTGGAAATGGTACCTATAGGCAACAATATTCAAGGTTTATGATAGCTTCTTAAAACTTTTACTATAAATAAATAAAATATGGTTACGAATTAAGTATTAATAGGTGTTATAAATCTAAATATGTAATTTTGCATAAATTGTATATACATATTTAGGAAACGTGAGCCTATTATACATATTTAGTTAACAATGGGTGGTCAGATTGAATATCGTCTCTTGAATGCGTCCACTGATAACCCTAGGGAATAAATAAACGCTTTAAATTATGATATAATAAAATTGTAAATATAAAATGTTCTTAGAACCTAAAGAAAGTCCCATAATTTGAATATGACAATAAAAGTATGTTATACAACGTGTCCAGGAAAGTATGCAACAAAGGGATAACTTTTTTATTTTCTATTTCTCAGGAAATTTTATTCTTTATAAAAGTTTTTGCTTTACTTAAAACCTATTTACCCGTTAAAATAAATGAGTTATCATATTAGATAGTAAAAATACAATTATTTTATTAATTGTTCAAAATTTACGAACCTACTTAATATCGTGTGTGCAGTCATTACTTTTTACTTTTAATCACGTATGCATGGTATTTGACAGTAACTTTGACATCCTACAAAATACATTACTATGGCAGAACGTTTAACTTTGCAAGAAAGAGCAGAGTTAATGCTTATATGTGGCGATAATTATAAGACATGTATAGACGTAGCTGCGAATTTTAACGAAAGGCATCCCAATAAAAACGTTAGTTGGTCTACGGTATCCCGAATTTTGCGACAATTTAAACAAACAGGCTCTTTGGAATTTAATTTTAAAAAGGAACATGATAGACCAGCGAGAAATTTAGATAATTCTTTAAATGTTTTACAAAGTGTAATTGAGAATTCTAAATTATCTGTGAGAAAATGTACTACTAATCTACTAATTTAGGATTACGTAAATCATTAGTACATCAAATATTGAAAACATACAAGTTTATTCCATTTAATCCAAGATATGTCCAAACGTTGCAAGAACGAGATTATGACTAGCGTTTAGAGTTTCCCTTCATGATACAATGTGAAATAGAAACAGACATAACATTTCCCAGAAAATTATTATTTACCGATAAAGCGACATTCACCACAAATGGTGTAGTTTGTTCGCAAAACTGTCGTTGGTGGTCTCAAGAGAATCCACATTTCCAAATGGAGTGTAAAAACCAATATTCATGAAAGATAAATGTTTGGTGCAGAATTTTGAAGAGAAGAGTGATCGGGCCGTATTTTTTTCAACAAACTCTAAATGCTGAAAGGTATTTAGCATTTCTAGCATTTGACTACTGAATTAGAAGATGAATTTGACAACTTACCTTTACAAACAAGACGTTCTTTGTGGTTTACATGATGGTGCACCTGCACATAGTTCTCGTCGAGTCGTGCAGTATTTAAACCAAGAATTTCAAGAAAAATGGATAGGAAGATATTCAACATTTCCGTGGCCTCCACGCTCGCCGGATTTAAATCCTTTGGATTATTATTTATGGGGTTGGTTGAAAAATCGGGTGTATTCAGAAAGGCCATTTGATAACCAAGAAGATTTGCAGAACAGGATTAAGGAAGCGGTAACGCATTTAAATACTATTACCAATTTCTTGCAAAATCCCGTCAGAGACTTAAGCAGACGTACAAATTTTTGTATTGAGCGAGAAGGGCATCATATCGAGTGACGTTTGTTTAAAACATAAAAATAACATTTTTTGTATTTTCAAGTTATTAAAGAATATTTTCATTATTTAAAGCGATATTTTATTTGTTTTAACGGATAAATGGGTTTTAAGTAAAGCAAAAACTTTTATAAAGAATAAAATTTCCTGACAAATAGACCATAAAAAAGTTTTCCCTTTGTTGCATACTTTCCTGGACACGTTGTATAGTGCTTAAAACTTGAAAATGCAAGTCGAATATTTATAAAATTGGGTAATTCTTTTCCTAAATTTATTTATATCAAAAATATACCGAATATTTAAGGATGTGAATCTATATGAAAAATAATGATGGTTTGCTCTATAAAGTATGTTCTAAAAATGTTCCGTTGCGAAAATACAGTGTGTTGAAATTTTAGGAAAAAATTGAAAATTAATTAATATTTTTGAAACCGCTTGAGATATTTTAGTTAAATTTAATACATAGCGAGTGTTAATAAAGGTGCATATTAAAAAAAAGGATTAGCTTTAACAGTGGCGTGCGTACGGGCACATACTTTTATATTTTCGAGGAAAAACTGGTACGCCTATGGTTTTTCCCAAAATATAAATTATTTTTGAATTTCCCGTTCAATTTGAAATATAAGAGTTCTCTTGAGTTGTCTTGCAGTTAAAAAATAAAAATAGTTGAATTGTCCGGCAAAATTAATGTTAGGTACCTATTGACAAATGTGTTTAATTTTTTCTATTAAATTAATAATAATTTTGAAAGTCCTTCATAACTCGAAAATGATGCATTATAGGAAAACAACTCAAGAGAGCTCTTATGTTGCAAATTGAACGGGGAATTCAAAAATAATTTATATTTTGGAAAAAACATAGGCTTACCATTATCCAACACCCTGTATTTTCGTAACGGAACATTTTTGGACTATAGTTTATAAGGCAAACTATCATTTATTTTTCATGTAGATTCAAACCCTTAAATATTCGCATATCAATAAAGAACATCCTGTATAAATATATCAAATTTTGTTTTATGACAAAACAATTATTATTTTATAGTGAATTAGTGTTTGAAATTATATTGCCAACGTAAGGCTCAATGAATGCCGAATATCCTCTTTCGCGTGGTTTGTAAGTGTGGTAAAGATATTGCTTTTAATACATAAATTAAAGCTTATATTTGAATGTGAAAATGGCAATAAAAACACAATTGACAATTGCATTACAAAATGGCGCTCGAGCAGTGACGGAGGACGAATAGCCACAACGACGTCGGGTTTAAATGAATGACAAGAAGACAAAATATGGGTAATCAAAAAATACAAATTAGAGATAAACTGATACCTTTCGTTCGTATGGACGTCGTGACGTGTACGATGACTTCGGACGACGCTGACGTTGCACTTAGCGAGCGAGACAGATTGTAAACTAATTAAAGCTTTTTCGACTCAAGCCTAAGAGCAAGCCAGACTACAAGCGGATCATAACACTTCCGACTCAAGCTTCCAGTAAACGACCAGCTTCTGATCAAGTTTACCATCCTCTTTTGCCTCTTACCTCTTACAGAAAAGTTAATATACACTTCAAAAGTTCACAATTTGTGCCTGCGAGTAATAAAGTCTTTCATCTTAATTGTAACGCGCACTAACACACACAATTGTGCCTTTTCAAAACGGGGTTCGTTACAATGTAGCAAAAATTTCTCTACAAGATCAGAGAATTGTTACTGTCGGTTGTTATACAACCATTTGTTTGCCGCAAGTCATCGCTGAGTTCCGAGAAACCAACCCACAACGACGAATCATCCTCCACCAAAACAATGCAAGTTTGCACACAGCTTGCAAGACAATTGAATTTTAAACGCAACGGAACGTCGAATTGTTAGACCATCCTCCGTACAATCCCAATCTAAGTCCCAAAGATTTATTTACCTTGCCGAAAATTACGGACGGACTGCGTGGTCAAATGTTCCAGTCATCAGAGGGAGCAGTCGATGCCTTGGAAAACGAAATTTTGAGTGTACCAGCAAACGAGTGGAATAACTGCTTCCAGAGTTGGTTCGAGCGCTTGCAAAAGTGTATAAACCTTCGCTCAGAATATTCAGAAAAACAATAAAGTCTTGAATCCACTATACCGTGTGTCCCAGTTTCGATGCTCACCATTGGTATCTAGGTTATTAGAAGATATAGAACAACGGTTAAATGGGGAATGTTTTGCAGAATTCAAAACTCGGGGCAAATCCCATTTCAAATTAGACCTAACTTTTTAATTTTTTAAAATATTTTGAAAAATCAAAAATTTGCCGATTTCGTTATTCCTCAATAACTCGATAACGCTTAGTCTGACCTCTTTTAAAGTTTTACATTGTTGAGACACATTTTTAAAACAAATTATTTGATACAAACAGAAACCCCGATTGTCACTTGTTTTTAAGTTATTACCACTATCTTTTGTTTTTCATATGGCGGCCATATTTGATTTTGGGTTTGTTAGGTAGTCCTCAAAATGTGCTTTTCAACGATGTATAACATGCCTGAAAAATTTTTATTTATAAGGAAAATATTAATAAAAACGTTAATTAATCTTTAATATGAAATTAGTAGGCTGAAAAATTAAATACCAATGTCAAATGAAAGTGAAAAGATATTCTAAGTATAGCAAACGCCAATTAAGTTGGCGCGAAGAGGGGTAAGTTCGCGCAGGATAAAAAGTAATGGGGAGATTTGTATTTGGTTTTACATCAAATGTCAGATAATTCTAACCTCTGAGCGTGTATCACTAGCAAAGACATTATGTTCCGTCAAACGTCAATGACAAATATATTCTGACAATGAAACAAAACGGATAACCTTTCAAAGTACAATTAGTGCTGCAGAGATAAGTTAATTAAAACTACTTGTAGTTAGTGATAAGTAATTATTGTCAAGTATTAAGATTTATAAGTATTGATAATGGCACATACATATTCAAACGAAGAAAAAGTTGATATGTTGGAAGTGTATTTCAAAGCAAATAGAAACACTGAAAATGCGTGCACGAGTTATTCAGAGCGTTTTCCAGAAAGACAACAGCCACACAGGACAATTTTTAGAAGACTAGTTAGCAAATTAAAAAACTTTGGAAGCTTCGAACAAAAACGAGCTAACTATCTAATAACCGAGATACCAAAGGTGAGCATCGAAATTGGGACACACGGTATACAGTTTTATTCCAGCTCTATATGTAAAATATAAAAGGCAACCCTCGTATAAATATCCAGAATGGAAATGCTAAAAGTTAAATCAAGGATTATTTTAATAAATTAGGTAATTATTCTTATTATTTACTATTTTTTTATATTTTTATATTTTATATTGTTTTGGGTTTTTTTATTTATTCATTTTAAACTGAAACTTAAATTATTCGTTTAGTGGGAAAAATATTTTTTTTCTCGGAAGAACTGAATTAGGATTAGATGTTATTTAATGTTGCAGTGGTCATCTACACAAAGAAAGCTTTATTTAATTAAATTAGAACAAAATAAGTTATTTCGTGAGATCTGTCTTAGGTAGAACGCGTGTTGAAAGTATGTACATGTAGAGACCGTTACGCCTCTACAACGGATTGTTTTTGGTGGCGGTGGCGGTTAATAGCTACTGGTTATGGATGTATTATAGCTACATATCGAAAGTCCTTCAGTAGTCCTGCAAGAAGAGCGTGTGTATCGACAGGCTGCCGCTTGAGATTGCGTGATGGCGGACGGCCGCACACGCCGCCCCCGCTTCACCTGCTGACCGCCGCCCGGTCCTGCCCAATGCCCGCCGCGTCACCATGGCAACCACCTCGTCATTAAAGCATCGCCTTATCATAACCGTGCCAGCCATCTTTGGTGACCGCATACACATGTATCGCGCAAACTCGACCCCAGTTATGATAAATTCAATTCTCAATTTTCGTGTGCGCGGCGATTCCGATACACTCCATCCTCATCCTTTCTCTTTCCACCTTTCGGCTCGGGAAACTCTCCGTTGTTCTCCTCTCTCGCTGTACGGCGGCAGAGTGTGTGTGTGTGTGTATATATACGTATGCGTGCGAAGTTTCAAATCCGGAGTTTTTCTCGATTTGGAAATCTTCCGTTATCTCTCCTTCTCTTTCTCTCCGTCGGACGCTTTCGTTCCGGATACCGGGCGAACAGGAACCTAACCCATTTATCATCTCCATGCCGGGCTTTCACATCAAAACGTAGACGTCGTCGTCCTAGTCGAAGCAGTCGAGTCGAAGTTATATCTCGTGTGTCGTAATCCTTTCCGTTCCTGTGTGAATGGGCTGGGCGAAGTACGAATCGGTGTACGTCATTTGTTTGCCGCTACATTTTAATGGAGCCACGATCCGGGCGCACAAAGAGAGTCCGCCACAGTCACCTGCACACCACCACACATTAATAAGTGATTTAGTGGCATTGGCGCGTTGGATGCAGGGCGCTCGCAATTTTCCTTTTCTCCTTTCTCTCTCTCTGTCTGTCTGTCTCTTTCTCTTTCCAATAATACGTTATTTGTACTTGTCAAGCTAATGACGTATCTTTTTCTATGAACGTAAACTACACTCTATACTCAGAGAGCAACCGAGAGTTTATACAATGATGCAAATGTTGCTGCTTCATTTATATTGCTTGCTATTCTCCTGTTATAAATCGAACGGTTTTCCCGCACGTATACCATCAATTTCAGTACAGAATGCACTTATATGTGTATATTGCGTATGTGGAGGATTGCTTATAAATCGGTAAATTAAATAATTATAAGAATGCTTCTTCCATAATTTCAAAGCACAATAATTATTATAAAAACGGTTTTCTTACAGACTTTAAATTTAATTATATCGAATAATTTTAATCTTAAAAAAGGTTAGGTTAATATTTTCTCGCCATAACTACGAGGGATGTTACCAAACTTCTGGGAATTGTGCTCTAGTCTTGACATATTTATACAGCTATCCAGTGCAATATCTCAGGTATTCAAGCGATATAGACGCGTTTTCACAGCACTGTTTGTGTAACCATGGAAAACGCGGCTAAATCTCAAAGAGCAATAATTTTCTTTCTGTGGAAAAAGGGTGTGAAAACTTCAGAAATTATTCAACGTCTGCAAGGAGTGTTTTGGTGAGACTGCAGAATCTAAAAGTACTGTATATCGGCGGATCGTTCGTTTTAAAGGTGGTAGAACATAATTATTGGAGACCGGACGCATCAGGCCGAAATTACGAAGGACCATATAAATAGACTATAACATCGCTAAGTACAACACGCAGTTATTGAATAGCACTATGCATTCGGTTAACCGCACATCTATTTTTTGTCGTTGAATTGTGACTCAATTACTTGAATATTATAGATAAATTCTTTTCTTCATGGGCGTAGACAGAAGGGTGAGCAGTTTTAATAATTTATTTTATTTATTAGTTTATATTTCGTAAGATAAATAAAGTACGGTGAGTTAGTTTCTGTTTTTCATTGTTTTAACTGTTAATTGGAAAATAAACGGGTGGTGATATATAAAATACGAAATACATTTTTATTTGTTCATTTCGTAGTTCAAATTGAGTAAATGAGAATTAATATTAACTAGCAATAGTTGCTCAAGATTCTTTTCTGTAAAATTTTTTCTCTTGAATGAAATACATCCTTGTATATAGAAAACGTCCTTACACGATTGCCGCAATGTTATTAAATCTGGATTTCTATTAAAAACCGCGTCTATCTTTTGCTGAAGGCCTCATCCGAGGTCACTTGGAATATTTTTCATATTATTAATCTTCTTCTTCTTTAGGTGCCGTCTCCGCTTCGAAGGTTGGCAATTATCATAGCAATTCTTACTTTTGAAACCGCAGCTTTAAACAGTTCATTATTATTGCATCCAAACCAGTCCCTAAGGTTCTTCAGCCATGAATTCCGTCTTCTTCCTATAGATCTCTTGCCCGGGATTTTTCCCTGCATAATTATTTGTAGTATTTGATATTTTTCTCCCCTCATGACATGTCCCATGTACAGCAGTTTTCTTCTCTTAATTGTCGGAATCACTTCTCTCTCCTTATGTATACGTCTCATCACTTCTACGTTGGTTTTTCTCTCTACCCATGAGATCTTCAATATTCTCCGGTATACCCACATCTCAAATGCCTCCAGTCTCCTCATGTCGATTACCTTCAGCGTCCAGGCCTCCATCCCATAGTATAGTATAGACAGCACATAGCATCTCATCAGACGTATTTTTAAGTCAAGGTTTAAATCTCTGCAGCAGAAAAGCCTTTTCATCCTTGTAGAGGTGCTTCTCGCCTGTTCTATTCTGACTCGTATTTCTTGGGAGCTGTCATTGTTCTCATTAATGATCGTGCCCAGGTATTTGTATTGTCTTACTCTCTCAATAGGCTGGTTCTTCACATATATCTTACGATTATCTTTAGTTGTTTTTGTTATCAGCATATATTTTGTTTTGCTTATGTTCAGCGTTAGTCCATACTTCTCGCTTACTGTGACCATTCTGTTAATTAACGTCTGTAGGTCCTCGTGTGTTCCAGCTAAAATAACTGTATCGTCAGCGTACCTCAGATTATTTATTGTCATGCCATTAATCTTAATGCCCATGTCCCGATCATCAAGAGCTCTATTTACTATGTCCTCCAAGTACAGATTAAAGAGGATTGGCGACAGTATACACCCCTGACGAACACCTCTTCGTATTTCTATTTCCTCTGATGTCGTGTCTTCTATTCGTACTGCTGCTTTTTGGCCATAGTATAGGTTTGAGATTAGTCTTATGTCTCTGAGGTCTATCCTTCTCTTGACCAATGTTTCTATGAGTTGATCATGTCTAACTTTATCAAATGCTTTATTGTAATCTATAAAGCAGGCGTATATGTCCTGGTTTACGTCTAGGCATCTTTGTGATAGGACATTTAGTGCAAAAAGTGCTTCCCTTGTTCCTAGGCCCTTACGGAATCCAAACTGACTGATATCTGATCGCTCATATCTACATCCAATTTCCTGAATATTCTATTATGGACCACCTTCAACAGGACTGTCAATGTGTGAACCATCAGGCTTATTGTGCGGTAGTCAGAGCAATGTCTGGCATTTTTCTCTTTCGGAAGGGTTATAAAAGTTAATAGCAACCACTCATTTGGTGTTATTCCTGTTCTATATATGGTATTAATTACTTCTACCAAAACATGAATCCGGTCCGCCTCTATCAGTTTAAGAATTTCCGCTGGCAGTTGGTCCGGACCTGCAGCTTTTCCGTTCTTGAGCATAACTAGTGCATATGTTACTTCATCCTTAATTATGTCCGGGCCCAACTCCCCTTCCGTATTTTCAAGAGTCGTATGCCGTCTCTCATCTTCGAACTGCTCTGTAATGTAGTTCTTCCATATTTCTAGTTTTTGTTCTATTTCTGTGACTATTTACCCGTTGTTATATAATATTATTAATATATAATATAATATTATTAATAGCCACATCTAATGTGGTTAATCCATCATTTAATTTGAGATTTTATTTTTGAAGATATGCGATAAGTTTTGGCAAATTTCCAAAGTGTTGCTGAAGAAGGTACAACTTGAATTTGGAATTTGTATTAGTTCCCTGCACTCAGAAATATTTCGAGCATCGTCATTTAAACATGTAACGAAATTTTGTAAACTATCGAAATACCGGAAAGGTATCTCCGAGGAAACATGTCCTTAATATGCTGCATATTACTTGTGTAGCACATACTCTCCACAGAATTTGTGAACATATCAGAGACGTCTTTCCGGAAGTTGATAGATTGTCTCCGCTTTTACAAAAGTTTTCAGAAAACACCATTGAGAGTAGCTCTTTACATGGAAAAACTTCCATTTTTGTCACTGCCTCTCTCTCCAGTAATAACTAAATGGGGAACATGGTTGAACGTTTCTAGTTTTTATGCAGAGAATTTTGATAGTTTACAAAATATCGTTACATGTTTAAATGACAATGCTCGAAGTATTTTTGAGTGCACTTTCTCCATGAATACTTTGGAAATTTGCCAAAACTAATCACTTATTTTTAAAATCAAAATCTCAAATTAAACGACGGATTAACCACATATTAATAATTCGAAAAATATTCCAAGTGACTTCGGATGTGGCCTTCGGCAAAAGTTAGACGTAGTTTTTAATAGAAACTCAGATTTAATAACATTGCGGCAATTGTGAATGGGGACATTGCCTCAAAATCTAACTGCTAAATGCGCTGAAATAAAAGAATATTTCCAGTATGCACCTATAACCAGTTGCGGTGTAGAAAGGACGTTTTTTATCTACAAGGATGTATTTCATTCAAAGAGAACAAATTTTACTGAAGAGAACCTTGAGAAAGTATTGCTAGTTAATATTAATACTACTTTACTAAACTTGAACTACAAAATGAACAAATAAAAATTTATTTCGTATTATATAGATCACCATCCGTTTGCTTTCTAATTAACAGTTAAAACAATGAAAAAAATAAATACTTTATTTATCTTACGAAATATAAACTAATAAATAAAATAAATGATAAAAACTCCTCACGCTTGTATCTACGCCCATGAAGAATGGAATTTAAGTGTAATATTGAGGTAATTGCGTTACACAATTCAACGACAAAAAACAGATGTGCGGTTAATCGAATGATTAGCGCTATTAAATAACTGCGTGTTGTAATTAGACTATTTATATGGTATATCGTAATTTCGGCCTGATGCGTCCGGTCTTTAATTATAACTTAGATACATATGACACGACTGATTTAATAATCGTTTTTATATTTTCATTTACTTCTTACTTTCTTGGTCAGAAGAAGAAGATAACATCGGGTACTCCTTTTCGGCAGTCAAACGTAATTGACATGAATACAGTTGCTTCGTTAAAGATTTAATTCCTAACACATAACTTCTCATTTCTTGTGTGAAATAGTCTTAACACTACAGTTTTCAGTAATTTTATTTTATTTCTTTCTTTCTTTATTATAAGAAGGAGAAATCGTCGCCAGTCAAAGGTTCTAGAACCGAACACAGTTGCTTCGTCAAAGGCTTAATTCCTAACATATAATTTCTCATTTTGTGAGTCAAATAGCCTTAATATTGCAGTATTCGGCTGTATTGACATTGAATAATGTGAAATAATTAATGCATAACGTCCATGTGTTGTAAAATGCGAAAAACCATAATTTAAAGAAAGATTTTTGACACATTTTAAACGTCTTGATGTGAAAAACTTGCTGTAATTTGCAAAACGCTAGAAATATCTTGCTGAAATAAATGTATGAAATGCAATTGTTATTAATAATAATTTATTAGATATTTAATAAGTAGTAAAGGTAAATTCATCAATTATTATACGGTTCTGCATTATCTACAAGGAATATCTTCCGTGTAGCATGAACAAAAACGTTTTCATCGTTTTATCGTTTTGTAAAACTGACCTAAATGGATCGTAACGTATGCTTAACTTAACTTGACTGTGATGGTCGCGATAAACATCCGGGGATTGCAACAGGTACGAAAGCGACGATAGCGATGTAGTCGACACAGCTTTTTAAGAAGTATTTTGGTGCACGTCGAAGCTCTCCTGATAATTCTAAGTGAATTCAATAAGTAAATACCTTATTTTGATGTGTCAGATATCGTAAGGGTTAATTAAATATATATTAATTTTAATAATTTAATCCAGCAAATTGGCTTTTAAAAGTCTAGAAAATAAGACAATTTTAGTTAAATTATAAATCGCTGTGTCTTAGCCTTCTTGATGTCACTTGATGGAGAATTTGTTAATACTTTTGAATAGAAATAAAACTAATACACACATCAAAATAATCTAGGGGACAAGCTTTTATTTGCTAGTATTTTGCGAGCCATATAAAACAAATGATTTGTAATGTCATTTTAAACATTAATAGAGTTTGCTGTTGGCGTTTCGACAGTTTAAGTTACAATAAGGTCTTATTAACTGAAAAATCAGTAGAATTAAAAAAAAATGTAAGATTTGTTGATTTGTCATGAGGTTTTTGCGTATATTTTGCTAACAAATCGGAGACTGTGGCTTATAAGAGAATAAAATAAAATTCAAAAACCCTTACCACAATAGAATTTAATGATTCTAAATTCGTATTTCTACAACCACGTTGTCATCTTCAGTAGAAAAAAACAGTGTAACACTTGAACGCACAAAAACACCCACAGAAGGATTGTTCTGAACGTCTTCTAGTTTAACACTGTATATTTTGCGATAAATTTTCTTTTCAGTCATCAGTTCAGACATCAGTTAGACCGTGATACGCAGTTAAACGCTATTGGAATGCTTGAAAGTGGTTTAACTCAAAGGGCCGTTGCAGAAGCTCTCAACACGTCTGAAAGTGTGGTTGAGATATTAGTAAACCAATTATGTGCGTGAACGTCATACAGGACGCATAAGAGCAACTCGACCAATTCATGACAGATACTTGAGACATTGTGCATGAAGAAACCATAATATTACGGCGACAGAATTAGTGATCCGGCATTACGACACTCATGATGTGTTCATAAGCGATCAAGCAGTGAGGAATAGACCCCATGCAGATGGTCTTAATGCCCGTCGTTCTTTGAGAGTTCCTGCTTTGTCGAGAGGAAACCGCGGAAGAAGATTAGAATGGGTACAACAATATTTAAATTGGGATCAACAAAACTGGGCATCTGTTTTGTTTTCTGACGAATCCCGATTTAGTTTGCGACCAGATACGACAAGAATGAGAGTGTGGAGACGTTCCGGGCATACGAAACGGTTAGCTACATCGAAAACTGTTCATAGCTTCCAAAGAGATAGTGTAATGATAGGGGATGGAATATCTCTTGGTGAAAGAACTGATCTTGTTCTCTTGAATCGGTATTTAAACGCCATTGACTATCTGGACATTATCCTTGAAAAAGTTGTACTACCACATGCTGCAAGAGTTTGTGAAAATTTTCAACTCATGCACGATTTTGCGCAGGTATCATTCGTGCATTTCTCCAAAACCACGAAATTAATATTTTGCCATGGCCAGCGCAACCACCTGATTTAAATCCCAAAGAACACGTATGTGATTTGCTGCAAAGAAGCTTACTGCGTCAAAATCTAGTATTTGAAACAAAACAACTATTGTATCAATGTCTTGTAGAACAATGGAATGCCATCGATGAAAAAGAACTAGCCATTTGATTATGAGTATCCCAAACAGGTGCAAAAAGGTAGTCAACCCTCGTGGGATCGCACAGGATACTTATATTGCATTGTCACATGTTGTTGATTGTTATTGATTTTTTTTAAATAAGTTTTGTAAAACTTTAATTCATTTTCAAAATTATTTGTAAATATACAATGTGTCCGGGAAAATGGGAAATCTCTCGGATTCAGATAGAACATGAAAAAATAAGATGACAAGTTCCCATAATTTTTTTCCTAGCGGTCCTCCCTACGGAGATACGACCTCCTAAAGGACGCCACTGGAAATCAATTTTTCTAGAATAACTTTTAAACTACTTATTATAATTTAATGAAAATTTAATATCATAAACAGTAGTAAGGACCTCTTAAAATACTGCCCTTAAATTTAAATTAGCTTGTTTAGTTTACCAGGGGCGGACTAGGTTGTACATTTTAATGCTTACATTTTTAACACTCTGTATGATAAGGAGTATAAAAAACAAATTTGGATACCTTGAACATTAAGCTAAAGAAAAGGTACTCTTGTTCATTGTCGATAAAATGAACCGTTTTCGAGGAAAAAAAAATAAAAGAATTAATGTTTTCTTTCTATTATAAAAACCATGTTTTTTATTTTTTTTTTGTCTGCAACAAAGTGTGATACAAAAGTCTGAAATAAAACTGTTTTCAGTAAAAAACGCATTGTTTTTACAAACGTTACTATGGTACCCACGAATTAATAAATATCTTGCATTGACGTGTAAATTCTAAATCTTGTATTCTTTCATATTGTTAACACGTTGATTCTTTACTTCGATATTAATTTATTGAATTTTGAATATCTTGGTAAATTTAATTTGATAATGGGATACACATTTAGTGAGTATGCAGATATGCATCTTATGTACGGTCTTGCATCTTGCAATGTTTTCGAAGCAAGAAGGTTGTATGAAGAAAGATATCCTAATCGCAATATTCCAAATCAGAAAACATTTCAGCGACTTGACCAACGTCTAAGAGAGACTGGTGGGCGATTCCAGTTAATAAGGTAACATTATTGACTTTCTTTAATGTTTTAGGAAGTTTTGCGAAAAAAAGTACTGATGCTGGTGTGAGAAGAACAGTACGTACGGTGAAATTGTAGGAAAATATTTTGGATACTGTAGGTGATACTCCTTCAATAAGCACTCGAAGATTAGCCGCGCAGCTTAATACGTCAAAAACGACAATTCATGAAGTACTTAAAGAACAGTTGATTTACCCTTATCATCTGCAAAAAGTGCATCTACTACTTCCTGAAGATTTTCCTCGTAGAATCCAGTTCGCAAACTGGCTGTTAGATCAGCAACGAACAAACCCAAACTTCATTAGCACTATTCTTTTTACCGATGAAGCAGGGTTTACCAAAAATGGTATTGTAAATTTACATAACTCGCATGTATGGGCTGATGAAAACCCTCATGCCACTGTCGTTCATCATTATCAACATCAGTTCCAATCAATTAATGTTTGGGCAGGAATAATTGGCAATTTTTTGATTGGACCATGCGTATTGCCGCCACGATTGAATGGTGAACTTTATTTACAGTTCCTTCAGAACGCTTTTCTGGATTCAATAGAGCATTTGCCACTTGCAACCCGCCAAAGCATGTATTTTATGTATGATGGGGCCCCACCTCATTTTAGCGTTGCTGTACGCGACCACCTGAATAACGTCTATCCAAACCGTTGGATAGGCAGAGGAGGTCCCATTGCCTGGCCTCCACGGTCTCCCGATCTAACGCCAATGGATTTTCACCTGTGGGGTCATCTCAAAACCTTGGTGTATTCCTCTCCGGTTGATACTAGGGAGGAACTTTTACAGAGAATCACATTTCATTGTGATGTGATAAGAAACAATGCTGGGTTGTTGTGGCGAGTACAGCAGTCCTCTATTCGTCGTGCCTGCGAGTGTATCAGAGTTCACGGAGCCCATGTTGAACCCAATTAGGAAGTTTTTAATTGATTATTTCTAATTAGCGTATTTAGGTTCAATCGTTGCAAGCTTTAGTGAGTACATTTCTAAACATAATTTTTGTTAAGGTGCCTTTCTGGGACAAAACTGCATTTCTAAGAATCTTTGTAATTTTGTCGTATTAAATAACCTAAACTAAAACTTTTTTGCTCCTGGAATGACTTTTGTACCACACTTTGTTGCAGACAAAAAAATATAAAAACATGGTTCTTTTTAATAGAAATAAAACATTAATTCTTTTATTTTTTTTTCCTCGAAAACGGTTCATTTTATCGACAATGAACAAGAGTACCTTTTCTTTAGCTTAATGTTCAAGGTATCCAAATTTGTTTTTTTTTACTCCTTATCATACAGGGTGTTAAAAATGTAAGCTTTAAAATGTACAACCTAGTCCGCCCCTGGTAAACTACACAAGCTAATTTAAATTTAAGGGCAGTATTTTAAGAGGTCCTTACTACTGTTTATCATATTAACTTTTCATTAAATTATAATAAGTAGTTTAAAAGTTATTCAAGAAAAATTGATTTCCAGTGGCGTCCTTTAGGAGGCCGTATCTCCATAGGGAGGGCCGCTAGGAAAAAAATTATGGGAACTTGTCATCTTATTTTTTAATGTTCTATCTGTATCCGAGAGATTTCCCACATTTTCCCGGACACATTCTACAATATAACTTCCAACTCAGACGTGACTTGTTTGTCTGTCTCAGTTATTCATGGCCCATATAGGATACAAATTTTGTGGCTTGCTTGAAATCTCGACTCTGCAGACCTATTCAACTGGTAAACATGAAACAACAGATGCGGTCCGAGTAATCAGAAAATGTTTTAGATCTTTTAGAATTTTGTGGAAATATCTACTTCAACACATTTAACGTTTAGAAGGTAACTTTTGGAAATCATATTTTACATTCAGAAATTTTCAAGATTGAGGTTGATCTTTTTCTTTTATGTAATAATCGGATTTATTTTAATGTATAATTCTATTAATAAAACGACAATGTAGGAGTTAAAATATTGATCACTGATCTCGGAGGGCAATTACAGGGGTTCCGGTGGCCGTGCGCGGTATACGGGGTGGATAGCGTGGAAGGGGATGAAGTACGGGCTAGTGGGCGGTGGGTCGACGGGGAACACAACGGCTACGCCGCCGACGACGACGCCGATTAACATCAGGATAATTCAATTAATTGCTCTCATTATTTCGCATTTTGCATTGTTTGGGCGACACCAGAGGAGACACCGCTAAATCCCGATTGAGACAAACGGCCGAGAAAAAGTCCGTCCAAATTGATTTTTATTCTCAACTTAATCGACAGGGATGAAGGAAAGGAGACAAATCGCAGGTGCGCGTTCACTCTCGCCGGGCGATGTTTGTTCGGACACGAACTAAGAAATTTATTACTTTTTTGGATTGGATCGTCGGAAGTGACCGGCAATTTACTTTAGTTAAATCATTGCAGTACATAAAACAATTTACCCAATATTAAAGTATAATTATAAATCTCGAACTAAGAAAATAATGAAATAAATGAAAGAAGAACGTTAAAATATCTCAAATTTTAGGTCCTTTTTTACACTTTTTCTCGTATTCTAGAAGATACAAAAGTATTAAAATGTTTCAAACATTGAAACATCTTACAGACGGGTTTTTATGCAAAGTGCCAAATATGTTTCAGGTAAACATTAAATTCGCGAACGATGTTTAAGATATTCTAATTAGAAGTCGCAGGCTGGATGTTCGTAGGCTTTTTAAACACTTCCATAACACTTAACACTATTTACTTGATGAAGTTCCAATATCATCTTGTACATAAACATGTAATTTCAGTATTTCATTTATATAATATAACACTAGCTTCTTCACTAATTAAATATTTAATAATCTAACTAAATTTATGATAAACGACTATGTAATGGTTAGGGATCGGGAACGAGAGGCCGAAATTACGTTGGACTATATACAGGGTTGCCCAAAATAACCGAAGGGGTTTTAATCCCTTATAACTTTTTATTATAATTTTCTTTTTTGTTTTCAGTATTTAGTAAAGAAGACTTTATCTGTAATTAACAGTTAAAACAGTGAAAAAGAATAATCTAACTCACCTGACTTTATTTATCTTACGAAATATAAACTAATAAATAAAATAAATTATAAAAACTCCTCCCGCTTCAATCTACGCCCATGAAGATAGGAATTTATCTGTAATATTGAAGTAATTGCGACACAATTCAACGACAAAAAACAGATGTGCGGTTAACCGAATGAATAGAGCTATTCAATAACTGCGTGTTGTACTTAGCGATGTTAAAAACTATTTATATAGTCCAACGTAATTTCGGCCTTTCGTTCCCGATCCCTAACCATTACATAGTCGTTTATCATAAATTTAGTTAGATTATTAAATATTTAATTAGTGAAGAAGCTAGTGTTATATTATATAAATAAAATACTGAAATTACATGTTTATGTACAAGATGATATTGGAACTTCATCAAGTAAATACAGGTTGGCCCAAAATGACCGAAGGGGTTTGAGTTCATTATAACTTCTTATTTAAGACATAATTATTAAATTTTTTAAATTTTAAATACAGTATATTAATGGAGAATATTTTTAATTTAATTATGTAAAATTATATCTCGCAAGTGGTGGCCATTTTCTGCTTCGCATATTCGTGCTCTTTCCAAAACATTTTCCATAACCTGTCGCAAAACTTCAGGTGTTATGTTGTTGATTTCGTCGCGTATTTTATTTTTTAATTGCTGTATGGTTCGAGGCTTATTAATATAGACTTTTCCTTTCAAACAACCCCAAAGGAAACAGTCTAAAGCGGTTAAATCCGGTGAACGCGGAGGCCAATTAAAATCGCTTGTATGGGAAATAATTCGTTCACCAAAGATGTCTCGTAAAAGAGCCATTGTGTCCCTCGCAGTGTGCGCTGTGGCTCCATCCTGTTGGAACCATACTTGCGGATGGTTTTCCACGGCTGGCCTTAAAAAATTTTCCAACATTGTCCGATATCTAACACCAGTGATGGAAACGGCGACACCGTGTTCATTTTCAAAAAACTATGGGCCAATTATCCTTTCCGACGAAACACCGCACCAAACGGTACACTTAAGTGGGTGTAATTCTCGCTGTTGAACTACTCTTGGATTTTCCGTAGCCCATATCCTGCAGTTTTGCCTATTAACGAACCCATTTAATTGGAAATGGGCTTCGTCGCTCATAATTAAATTATGAATAAAATCATGATTTTCTTCTGCTTTTTGACGAAAATAAATTGCATAATCAAGTCGTTGCTGGTAATCTGTCGGTTTCAATTGTTGGACAAGCTGAATTTTGTATGGAAACATTCTTATTGTATGCAAATTTCTCTACAGCGACCCTCTTGAGAGGCCAAGTTGTGTCGAACGTCTCCTGGTTCATGTTTCTCCATCTTCCCGAATACTCTCCTGTACCCGTTCAATATTGTCATCCGTGTGCACCGTTCGTCGTCTGCCGGCACCAGGAAGGTTCCTTACTGCCCTTGTTCTCGAAAATTTGCAACCAGACGGTTTATTGTTGACTCTGAGGGTCCAACCCGGACATTAAAATAACGACGATATGCACGCTGAGTCAAAACAATGGATCATTGATTTGAGAAATAAAGTTCAACTATTTTGGCACATTGTTCAATTGTGTACTGTTCCATTTTAAATTCCCCAAGTCTTCTTTACAAAATACTGAAAACAAAAAAAAAATTATAATAAAAAAGTTCTAAGAAATTAAAACCCCTTCGGTCATTTTGGGCCAGCCTGTACGTATATGTATGTTGTTTTTCTTTAAGATCTATTTTATTATTCAAGAATCGCATTAAATGAATATGAGAAATTAATAGAAAGTCTAATACTAAATAAACAAATTTAATAACCGTAAATTGCTTAATTCTAATCATTTAACAGAATATTTAGTTTTTTGTCTATTGATTTCTGGAGTTTCTGGTAAATTAGGTTTCCTTTCATTATTTTCTATTTTTAACAGTTTGAAATATTGATTAACTGCATGATTTTCTTCTAAAATGTGGTTGCTATGCGCCGATTCTTGCTTTTGTTGTTGTATGAGTAAAGATGTTCTAAGATACGTTTTTCAAAAGTTCTTTCTGTCTGTTTCACGTACCTTCTTTGGGAATCACCACAACTAAACTCATATCCTTCTGATTTCTGTTTCTTGGAATTTTTTGTGTGTTATTTTTAATAAAATTGGCTAATTTGTTGTTGATTCTAAAAGTATGTTGTCTTTCTTTAAGAGTTTAGCTAATTTATTATTCAAGGAACCCAGCATATGTAAAGTATTTGTAATTTTTGTAAGTACTGGTAATTGTGGCTATAGATTAAACATATTACCTAGATGTTGATGTTGGATAATTACTAACCAAAGAATCACTAAGTCGCAATAGGTATGTTTTAGAAACTGTAACGGATATAGTTCCACTAACCAAAGTCAACGAACAGATAGCGATGAGCAGAAAATAATATCAGTCCATGGAAAACTTTTGAAGAAAGCATGATCAAATGAATCATGCAATGATTAAACTCAATAGAATATTTTAATGAAAAACAGACGCAGAGGTTTACTCTAAATGGATTTCCGAAAAATAATTTTGGTAGTGTATAAATGCATGATGGACATTTTGAAAGGCAGAGTGGTCAAAAGTGTATTTCGGCAATTAAATGATCACCTTACATTATTATTATCATAATTTTTTCTTATGAAATTTATTCCTTTATCCCTCTACCTTACCTCAGCATGGCTGCCCAAAACCTGAACAACCATCGCGGGGATCAAATTATGATCAATTATTAACCAAATTAGAAACAGCGATATACCCAGCTCGAAACACCAACGGTACCACTGGAAAATCTCATTGATATCCAAGTAATGACGAATCCAAATATCAATAATCTTCTCCACAACTTTCGACAACACAGGAAGAATAGATATCGGTCCCAAATCATCAATAGTTTTGGGAGAATTAATCTTTGGGAGGGTGGTGATGTAATTGTTCTTCCAACATTCTGGGAACACATTCTACAACAAATAAGTATTTATTACATGAGTAAATGTAGGTAGCAGAAATTAACAACACGAAGGTAACATTTCCAGCACTTGCTGCCTGAGACTTAATAGAAAAGAGTAGTTTCTTAACATCCAAAACTATTCTAACACAAAAGAAATCTATTTGTAACTGGCACATACTTGATGGTCACTTAATGCAACATCAGTATTAACATTTGTTATAAAACTAAAAATGAGATCATTAATAGTATTCTCACGAATCTCACAAATTGGTAATCTAGTGTTAGAATTTTTATTACGTATTTTTCAAGATTTTAAATCCCTCCAACAGGAACTGAAACCGAACCCGAACCTGAACCCAAACGGGTTCAGGTTCGCTGTTTATAAAGACTTTGAACCCGCACCCGTTAAACCCAAAAATTCAGCAAGGTTCGGGTTCAAAAATATAAAAAAAATAGAGAAATATTTAATAGAAGAATAATAAAAAACATTACATTCCTTGCATGCAAAAAAAAAAATTAAAAACAAAATCAAAATAAAATAACGACTATTTGTAGCGAACAAGTAACCAATAACCTTCACACAAACAAGACTAAAATGGGAAATCCCCTTTTTCTGTTTGAGCTATGTACAAACATAATATTTGTGTTAAACAAATCAGTAGGCAAACATTTTCTTGTAACCAATGCAAATAGTAGCGACGCAAACCGTGTATTAGTATATTTTAACTTTCCTAAAGTAAACGTGGGTTGTTAAAATCAACTCTTAAATTGTTTTTAGTAAAGTGAGTGCTCACATTCAAATTTAAAAATTTATATAAATTTTTTGATTTTTCTAACTCAGAGATGCCTACGAAATTTACGAAAAATTTATTTGTTTATGATGCAGGAAAAGATGTATCTATATGCTCAGAATGAAAATATGAAATGAAAGGTAAACATACGGCAAATCTTGGGCGGCATATACAAGGGAAGCATCCTGAACTATTCAAGAAAACTCAAAATGAATCGTCAACATCTAAATTGAGTCAGATCACCAATAAAAGAGCAAGAGCGGAGGAAAATACCCTTGAACAGTATTTAAATATTATCAAGATAAAAACCTGCAAACAAAGTTTAATTGATTCATGCGTAAAATTAGTAACCGTTAATGGCCGTCCTTTCACAATCTTCGAAGATTCTGGCATGAAAGAAATAATCGATCCGATTATGAATGCAGTAAAAGTATCAGAAAATAGTCATAATATAAGTGATCTTGTTAACAACAAAGCAACGGAAATAAAAAACAAAATTAATTAAATTGGAAATATCAAACAAAATTATTTCAATTAAAATTGATTCTGCTTCTCGTCTTGGTAGATGTATTGTAGGGATAAATATTCAATATATTTTTCACAGAAAAATAAAACTACGAACTTTGGACATGCATGAGGCTCAAAATCGTCAGACAGGAGCCTACATAAAAAATCTTATCATCAGCGTTCTTGATTGTTACGACATAAAACTGCAGCAAGTATATTCAATTACATCAGATAACGGAAAAAATATGATCAAAGCTGCTGAATTATTAAAAGACGAGTATGAAAACTTTAACATGGAAGATGAATTTGATGCAGCTGAAGCAAATGCGCTTTCTTATATTGAACTGGAAGGAGCAGAAACATTAGCACATTCACACCCAAATATTATTCATTTCAGATGTGTTGCTCATAGTTTACAGTTGGCAGTGCTCGACACAATATCTAGTCCTCCTTTTAAGAAAATTCTTGATCAATGCAGAGCCATTTGCAAAAAATTGCGAACACCAAATATTTCTTCTTTAGCTAAGAAGCTAAACTTGAAAAAAGCCGTACTAGACTGTCAAACTAGATGGAATTCCAGTTATGACATGGTTCAAGCCTTATTGGAATACAGAAGTTTTTGTTCGGAATTGCTGGATGCTGAATTAACTATGACTGATAGTACTTGGAATATTTGTGAAGAATTCGTAGAAGCTTTTGCACCTGTTAAAAAAATAATGCTGAAACTACAAGAAGAACAGATGAATTTAGGCGATTTTTATAGAATCTAGCTTTCTTTTAAATTGGAGCTAACAAAAGATGACAAAACAAAATAATTTTCAAAAGAATTATATTTAAATATTATAAAAAGAGAAAACAAGTTTATTAACAATCCACTTTTGATTGCAGCAGTATATCTAGATAGCAGATTTAAGGTCATTCTAAGTCCCGAAGATGTTGAAAATGCTAAAAACATATTTTGAAAACAATAAAAATTTTGAAAAATTTACAAATGGCAAGAGAAAAAGAGAATTTTGTGAGAGAATCAATATCTTTTTCTTCAGATGATGATAAAGATATGCTCGAACAAGTTCTAAAAAAGAAGGAAAGGTTTTATAAATCAAATTCTTCAAATGTAAATGTCACCGCTTCGATTGATAATTTAGTTAAAAATGAATTTGATATATATGAAAAATATCCAAGACTGGGAAAAGAAAAAAACATTTTACTATTTTGGGAGCAACATAAAACGGAAACGCTATTATTGTATCAAGCGGCTCAGATTATATTTGCAGTACCTGCTACGCAAGTAAGCGTCGAGAGGGCCTTTTCAGCCTTGAAATTGATTTTATCCCCACAAAGAACAAATTTAAAAGAAGAAAACTTGAAAAATATATTAATTGTAAAATTAAACGAAAATTTCTTTGAAAAATAAATTTTCTACTAATAAAACACATGTAGTTTTTTTAAACTTTGAACCCGAACCCTGAACCGAACCCGAACCTGAACTTTTTATTTTGATTAACCCGAACCCGAACCTGAACCCATTTTTTTTATGGTTTCAGACCCTGCCCTCCAACGCTTGGTCCTATCATGGTTATTTGGAACAGACTGTAAATAGGCATGTTTCTCGCGTCTTGTAATAGTTAAACGAAGCGGCTGTTTTCTTAAATTTCGCGTCATAAAAAGCTTTGTCCTTACGTGTCCCATAAATTTTAAGTTATAGGTACTTAGTTAGTATTTCAATTGTTTTGCTATATTTTGATTTTGGTGCGAATCTATATATTATCTTGGCTATATACATTAGTGCAAAGAAGGAAGATATAAATATATGTTAAAAAGCCATTACCTTATTAAAATATTTACGTCACAACTACGATTCAACCGGTTTAATTCTATATTATTCTCTCTTTAAAAATGTACCCTCCGACATCTTGTATTTAACGTTTAGTCCGTTAGTGATTCACTTTCACGAGTAACGTTGAATAATTCAGTACGAAAATAATGCGATCACCTCTTACAGCTGAAATAAACAACCAAACCACTATAGAATCAATAGCGGAGACTGGAAAGAGAGAGCAAAACGGAGACCAATGCTAATAACGTTAGTCGCTGGTGTCCTGCCTGTATTTCTTCTTTCTTCCGGTAACTGCACTTGATAACTATGTCTGCTGGTTCCAGGATACACACGTGCTTAGTATTACCCGGGACATGGTCACATTAATTATTATATAAATGTGGCTTCGTGCGTTTTAATTGGAGTGACTTTCGAACGAAGTCCAATTGCACAAATAGATAGTGTGGAACTCTGAAATTAAGCTAATCCAAAGTAATTTGTATGACTTTACTTTAATCATTAGTTGATCTTGATAACTATCTCTTTATTTTTATAGTTTTTATTAAAAGTTTTTTGGAAAAAATGACATTATGTACAGATTGTATACTTAGACTATATCCCTAAAATACTGACTCCATATCCGTTACAGATCGGCTACAGAAATGAATTTATCGTAAAACTACAAGTGCGAATCTTCAAATTATCTATTTAGCCATGAACAATTAAGTGATAACAACAAGCTGTCAAATAGCTGTCACATATTGATTTATACTGATCAAGTTGAGTCCAAATCTAGGTAGTTTTGCTATTTTTACAGAACTTTGTTTGACCAAAAATTAGTGAAATTCAGTTAGAACAGCAATTCTCAACCTTCTTAGCTCCGCGACCCCCAAATAGTAATTATAAATAAAATTAATATTCTGGCCCCCCACCCACACCCCATTGTATAGGGTGGGGGGTTCAAAATCTTCATTATAAACGAGAAAAATTTGATGAAGATTTTTTAAAATTTCTAGTGGCTATGCGAGTACAAGAAGTTATTTAAATTGCCAGTATCATATGGATAAAATCGCTATTCGTTGTGTAATTCAATATTTGTTTTTCAAGATGGACACAACTGAGATTTTGGCGGATATGCGCCAAAAATTGGACAACGATGATCCATCGAAGTTTACGATTTGTCACTGGGTTGCTTCCTTTGAACATGGCAATGAGTGTCGAACCATCAAAACAAGTTACTATTCCAAAAATGGTTGAAAAAGTTCATGATGTTGTGTTACGTGACCGAAGAGTCGAGGTAGAGGAGATTTCCAAGAACACGGGCATAACTACTGAATGTCTACACCGCATTCTGCATATCGGATTAGGCTTGCTTTAACTCTCTGTTACGTGGGCGCATGTTTAAGCTCTCTGTCAGGTTGGTGCCATGTTGACTGAAAATGTGAAAGTACGCAGACTTCCAACTACAATTTGAAGCTTTGTGACACCAACGCAGTAGATTCTTTGCAATCTCAGCGGTAGTTCTCTGCCACAAAAGGCCGAAACATTTCCTTCGGCGACCATGGTAATAGCCACGATATTTTAAGATTCGAAAGAGATACTTCTTATAGACTATGCTGGATCAAAATATCACCAGAACATATGCTGCCCTTCTGGATAAAATGAATATTGCCATTACGAAAAAAAGACGCAATGGCTCGCAATGGCTCGAAAGAAAGTAATATTAAATTATGATGATGCACCGTCATACACCAATGTCATTGTTCCGAAAAAAATGGAATTAATTACGATTCTACGTTGTGCGTCACCCACTCTACTCACCGGATATAGCCCCTTCAGACTTTAACTTATTTCCAAAAATCGCGTAGGAAGGAAATTCAAGACAGACGAGCAAATGGCGGTAGTAGAGCAGTATTTTGGCGACCTTGATGCCAGTGATTACAAAACTGATATAATGGTACTCCAGGTACGCTGATCTAATTATATTAATATTGAAGGGGGATATGTAGTCAAACTTAGCCGTAATTCAAATGATACACTTTAAGTCTCTCCTTCCATCAAATCATCCTCATATATAGGAGATGAATCAACAGCTTTTAATTATAAGATGATTGAAAACTCAAAAAAGGTATAAAATCCCATAGCACAATTAATAATTACATTGCATTAATTTTATACATTAAGAAAATACCAACAGTATAAAATGTAATACGACTATGTATACCTATTATTTTATGGTATAAACACGCATGTATGATGTGTAGATGAGCAATTTACGAGGTTCAACTTGTGTGTAGGTGTTCTTTGAAATTTGGTCTCCTTCTATAATTCTCGCTCTTAGAACATGTTTGAACATGCTTTCACAGCGAGCGTTTGAACAAGTCATTCTGTCACCAGTATAAAAGAGACGTTTGCGATTGCATAACTTCAGTTAAGTTTTGAATACAAAGCGTCTGGTGCTTTTATTTTAGTATGCGGTCAACCATGAAACTCAATTTTTTTTTTCATTTCTAATGCGAAATGGATAAATTTGTGAAAAAGCGAACTGAGCCATCTACGTCCAGTGAAGCGGTTGGTAAAAAGACAGGGTTGCACAATGACAGTTAGTTATTTAAATTATGGTTTTACCTCATTGGATGGAAAGCCACTGTGCGTTGTTCGCTTTCAAGTTCGCTACGATGAAAGCATGAAGCCATCAAAATTAGTTCGACACTTGGAAACTGAACATCCGGCTCATAAAAATAAACTCTTGGAATTTTTCGAAGGAAAATTACATATCTTGAAAAATCAACAATTTTGTATTTGTAAGTCAAGCCATACTGATAACAGTATATGTACTTGAAGCATCTTATCGCGTAGCATTAAGAGTAGCTAAGATGTCCAAATCCCATATAATCGTCGAAAACCTCATATTGAGTAGTGGAAGAAGCTAAAAAATTAAAAAAAAATTAAGTTTTCGTACACACACACACAATATCAAGACGAATTGATGACGTGGCTGCCTATTTTCGCGATTCAGCAAGTGAGTTCAAGTGAATTTTTTACTATTCAATTTGATGAATCAACAGATGTAGTAAACAGGTCTCAGTTCTTATGTTTTGTGAGGTATGGATGTGATAGGGACACATCAATCAAAGAAAATATGTTGTTTTGCATTGTTGTCCATACAAGTAGGTAAAACCATAATTTAAATAACTGTCATTTTACAACTTTGTTTTTTTACCAACCGATTCACTGGATGTAGGCGCTTTAAGGAAGATTTTTTCATATTGGAAATTAAACTAGTTACAACAGGAAAATGTTTCCTAATCTTTTCAGCTACCCTATTTAAAGTATGAGCAAGACATGCATCGACTTAGGATAAAAGATTTTCAAATGTTGCCCGGTCTCGATCATGTACGGTGTTGCATCTGACAAAATGAGCAAAATATGATCTCCTGGAACAGGCGTAGGACGAAAAAAATGTTGCTAGTTCCACTTGAACAAATCTGGGCACTTTTTTTTTCTAACTTTTTAGAGCAAGATTTTGGCAGACTCTCGTCGCTAAAACACCAATCAATAAATGAGCAATACAACGCCCTCTTGAATCGGTGGTTTCATCAATACATATTGCTATGAACTTTACCCCGCAAATATTTTGAAAAGTTTTATTATTTATGAATGTATTTTTATTTTGAACTTAAATATATATTTGACTTATGCAGTTGGAGCAAGCCGTTTGCTTTGCTGTGTACGATTATTATAACTGTATTTTTTATACGGAGCCTGCGTGCTTTGCTGGAGCCAGACACAAGTGTACTCTGGGTATAGAAAGACGTGTTTAGAATAAGATAAATCTTTATCTTTGTTTTTAGTAACTTCGTGATTTTTGATTAATTAGTGGTTGGTGTTTGAATTCATTACCGATTTATACGAGGTTGTTGTTCTCGTTTTTGTTAATTTTGTACGCTTTCTAACTCATGTGTCTCGAGAAATTATATGAATATATTTTTTTTACGTAAGTAAATTATATTAAAAGATATCTTATTATTACTATTATTATTATCTTGTATGAATTGAATTTTGTACCTTTCCATTGTGTTAATTTTGATATATATATTTTATCTTAGTTATTTGATATAAATGACAAATAAGATTTTTTCTATTTTGCGTTCGAAATGAACTCATTATGAAACCCAAAACAGTATCGAAATGAGCTCTATTTCGATACACTTTTTTTCATTTTTCAATGTTGGCGTTGTTCGAATACAGAAATAAATATCATTGCTGTCATATGATTTTAAGAATTTATGTACATTTGACAGATACGATATAGGGGAAACCCGGGCAAAGTGAATACCTTAACCTGTTTGTGATTATTATTGTTTAGTCATTGCTAGAGAAATTGAACAAAATATTGATAATCAGTCTTTATTTAATAAACTTTCAGAATAGTATAACATTTGCCATTAATATTAATTAAATTATTAGTTATAAGCCAAGTTTACAACAGTGGTTTACTATCCACTTTGCCCGGGACCCTGGCTAAAGTGGATATGGTACCAGGGCAAAGCGAATAACAATATTATTTGGCATGAAATTAAACTTACAAACAAAATAAACATTGAAAATTGGAAGAACATATTTGAATTAACATTTTTCTGTTACACGCCTAATGACTGCAGTTATCACAAATAAAATTATCACTACCCTCGAAGGCTGAACACTCTTCATGACACCACTTAGTACAAATACTGCATTGTATCCAGTTTTCCGTTGGCTGATCATTTTCTTCAATATACATTTCACCACAGAAAATGCACAAGATATCATTAAATTTCTTTATTATCTTCTTGTTTCTATTTTTTTTTGCAGTGTTTTTCGTTTTTTTAGCAGAGATTTCTAGTGTTTTCGTGACAGTCTTTTTTGCTTTTTCAAATTTCTGTCTCTGCTCTTCCTTCACTGGAGTACTTGTCAGTATTGTAGATCTTTGTAACTTCCGTTTACGTGTTGTTGTTGGTTTAGCAGGCTGAGGAATAGGTTTTAAAACTGAAGGACTATAGTAGGTTTTAGAACATCCAGGTTTGGGTGAAGCGGCGGAAATATCACTGCCTTGAATTTCAGATCCCATAAGAATGCAAGGGCGGTCTTCAAAGGTAAAATCATCTTTAGATCTTAAAATTGAAGGACTTCCAGGGTTGGATAAAGCGACGAGAGTTTCTTTTATAGTTCCAGATTCCGTAGGAGTGCAAGGACGGTATTCAATGATAACGTCGTTTGGAAATTGAGGCCAACCTAGAACTTTATCCGATGACGAAACAGGTAAAGGATTAATGAATTCTAAAATCTCTGAATTTTCTTCGCGAATAAGGTTTATGACTGAATCAGATTGTTGAGTGGCATTTGCTAATGAAGGTGGTGTGGGTGGATCGTGAGATTCAATTGAGGGTGACACTGGAATAACGGACTCAGGTAAATCCATTCTTTGCAGTGTGGACAAAGTTTCAGTCTGAGTGTTCAAATTTGATGTGCCTGCAAGTACCTCGGCTGGTGCAAAATGCTCATCACCAAAAGCGTGTTTGTTAAAAGGCCAAATTCCAGGTCGTTCAAATCCATGCACTGCATTGATACCCACGGCAGCTTTGAGAAAAGCTGGTGCAACTAATCTAGATACGTCGTACTGGTTAATGATGCGGCCGGGGTGAGATTTTTGAAAAATGTTGACCTCCCTTTCAAAATGCGTTTTCAGGGGGCCGTATATAGCAACATCCATAGGTTGCATTTTGTGAGTAGTATGCGGTGCTAAGGATAATATCACAACGTTATTCTTGGTAGCGTACTCAAGTGCAGGATAGTATTTGTGGCTTTCATGGTTGTCTAATAGTAATAGGACCTTTTTGTCCGCTGTTGGCCTCACTTGCTCTATGAAGAAATGCATCCAGTTCAAGAAGACTTCACCTGATGTCCAACCATTAGGAGTACACGTTCCTTGAGTCCCTGGTGGACTTCCATCAAGAAGTCTTGGTTGCATCTTCTTTCGTGCAAAAATGAGAAAAGGTGGAAGAAAACTACCAGCTGCATTACAACAACCGATGAGAGTGGTCAATTGGCCGCGTTCTGCACTTGCAATCATGCCTACTTGCTTTTTCCCTTTTACGGAGAGAACCTTTGGAGGCTTATTTGAAGTCGTAGATATTCCAGTTTCGTCCATATTGTATAGTCTGGAGGCTTCAATCTTATTTTTTTCAATGGCAGATTCAAGATTTTCATAAAAATTGCTTACTTCGTGGCGATTAAATCCTTTCGCTCTTGCCACAGATGTTGATTCTGGAGTTCTTAGCGCCAAGTTGGTATGACGTGATAAAAAACTTGGCAGCCAGTCTTCTCCAGCTTTTTTATTTTTATTCCAGCTCTCAGGGTATTTCAAATTGTTTCGTTGTGCATACTGAAATGCTAGACTCATAAATTCATCCCGAGTAAGGCCGAAAAAAACTGCGTCCATATCTTTTAGGTAAGTCACCATGTCAATTTCTTGATCCTCTGTGAATATAGGACGGAATCGACCGAGCTGTGGAGAAGCAATTCCACTTTTGACATGTCTATATAGGGTAGCATATGCAAGTCCGTATTTTTTGGCTGTTCCTTTGATAGATTCGCCAGCCCTACATAAATTTATTGCAGTCCGCATGACATCTTCACTCCAAGTACCTTGCGCTGTCTTTTTTTTATATCTATTAACCATCTGCAACCAAAAAAAAACATAGTAAAATACATAATTCCATAAAATTATATCTCGTAATGACCGGGCAAAGTGAATACTGTATCCACTTTGCCCGATCCGCTTTGCCCGTCGGGTACCTTTTGGAGGTTATCCCAGATCATTTCAAAACCAGTTCATCTAACCTTGTCATCTATACGCATTTTAAAGCTACATAATTATGCATTAAATTTTGTTCATAACCAAGAACATGACACAAATAACAATAGTTAGGTATAAACGAGACAGTACCTCTGTAAATTAATATTTTTCGCACAAAAACACACTTTGTCCACTCACTGACGCTGTGCAACGTAAACACGTGTCGGAGTACTTGCTGCGCACTAAGGGGTAACAGGCGACTACTGCTATGATATCGCGTCTGCCGGCTAACTAACAACTTGGAAGTGGTAGGCACTATTCGCTTTGCACGGGGTATTCACTTTGCCCGGGTTTCCCCTATGTTTGTATTTTACACAAACAACGTATGTTGTATACAATTGACAACAACATATATATGTTTCTATGTCACTCATGTTTATATTTTTAAATGAAATATCAAGTAATGTTAACGAAAATTAATAAATAATATGTAATATAATATACTTCGCGGATAGCAAGATTTAAATTTGAAAATGTCAAGTATCAATGTGACCAACTGCATGCTTTATATAAAAATTAAACTCTGAACTTTCAAATTAAATAATTCCAATTTAAACAATTTATTAATGTAAAAAACGCAAAATAGAAAAAATAGTATAAAAAACTCGTTTCATAAGGCCTTTTGCCGCACTTGCTCTTTAGAAAACTCGCCGCTATCGCGGCTCGTTTTCTAAACTGATCTCGTGCGGCAAAATGGTGCCTTATGAAACTCGTTTTTTAATATACTATTTTTAAGTTTCTAATATAAAAAATTTCTGTAACTTTAATATTTTAGTTCATTTTTTTCATGTGGTTGCACATGCGTTAGAGTTTCTTCCGGGCTGTCATATCAGTTTGTTTATTTTGTTTCTTGTGGGAGAAATTAAAGAGCATCTTCGTAACTTTATTAGTTTTAATTTTGTTCGGCTGTCATAAAGGAAGTTTTTATCGTATGCTGCGGTCACTTCCATGCGATATTTTTGCCTTAATAATATTGTTTAATGAGGCAATATTAATCTTTATACTTTATAAAGATTTTTTTAATATTTTTGTATTAAAGTTTCATTTAAAGTTTATTGAGTATTTTAATTTTGACCTTTTTTCTTTGGTGCCCATAAGTAACTCTAAGACATTTTTACTATTTTTCTCAAATAAATTTTGAGTGGCGCTCAAATATTTTACTAATACAATTGTGTTTTCCACTTTTCCGATTGGAACCCTGAGGGAAAAGCAGTCTCATCTTGAAGATAAACCGACTGAATATCTAAGCTGGACAGATTGGTTGTAAATAGTGGTGTTACCAAAATCAAAACCACTATTCATAGCAATATGTAAAAATGTTTGTTCCGGATTTTAGCTTTAATTTCCTCAATTATCTCGGAATACAAGGAACTTACGCCGTTGCTTCGTAGTGTTGTTTCAACTGGGACATTGAATTTGCAATATTCGGGAGGAAAGAATTGAAGTTTTGATTGCGTGGCTTTGACAAGGGAATATTTGAAGTCATCATTGCATGACATAGGCCTCGGTTAAAGAGATCTTGTTTGTTTAGCTTTTTAGACACTGGCTGGAAACATTGCGTTAATGTGGGTTGTGACACGCCTCCAGATTTCATAATACCAATTTAGTAATATAAACAGAAGTTTTCACATGTTTAATATTTTTTATCGCATAGTATTTGTAATGAGAAAAAAACAAAAATTGAAATATCAAATTGAAAAGCAAGACATACGTAGGATTCCGTATAAAAAATTAAATTAATACTGATAGGACAAAATTGAACGCCCTGTACATTTCTCTGTATTTTCATTGCGTATGTCCCTCAAAAAGAATGTAACTTGCTTTTAACTTTTTTTTGTATCTCAAAAATTAACAGATACTTACCAATTTCACACCACCTCTATATTAAATATTCAAAAATTATACTTATAATTTTAACGCAGACAGAACAGTAGACTTTTCTTATATCTACATGTAGTTCTTTGTATGGTTTAACCCACACTAACGCTCTACTGACTTTAGGCATTTTACTAACAAAAATAAATAAAATACCACAACACTACAAAACACAAATCAATGTTATCTCTTCAAACGAACAATAAGAAATAAAATTCAGAAATCGATTTATTATTTACATGCTCATGTAAATATAGGTACAATAAAACCCCTGTTAACGGTTTAAAACGGCCTATTTTGAATTCTCTGAATTTTAGACTGGGAATACCCATACTTTTGTACCTCATAAAAATGTTTTTTCTCGAGAACTGTAAACATAATAAAATAAATTACTTCATAATGGAAGATTTATAAAATTGTTTATCTTTAACTCTTGAAGCGCATGCCGAATTTCTAGATCATTCAAAATTCTTTCAATTATGCAGAATATGCTATTTATTAAGGATGTATGCAAATATTTAAAAAAATGCATATAATATGCAATATGCAAAATATGCGCTTTGCATATTTGGGTTACATTAGTGATTATATAATATTAAATAATTAATATTAATTTTATTTACATCTTGAAAATAATAAAATAAAATAAAACAATAACTTTGTTATACCACTTTATTCACATGTAATAGTGACCGCGGTTTCGACATACAATGTCATTATCAAACTGCAAAAGTTACAGGCCTACATAGATCTTATAAATGACACAAAAATATATGGGGGTGGTTTATGATGTTATTTAAAATTACTACTATATACTTAACTATTATATACAACATTGGAAAAGAGGTATATATATATAAGATAACGACCAGTTGGATCTTATATATATATATACCTCTTTTCCAATGTTGTATATAATAGTTAAGTATATAGTAGTAATTTTAAATAACATCATAAACCACCCCCATATATTTTTGTGTCATTTATAAGATCTATGTAGGCCTGAACAATATCTATTGTGTTGTTGCCACTTTTAAAAATTTCTAGTGACTCTAAAAGATTTAATTTACGACCTTTCTCGGTCAATTGCAATATTTTATGATGACCAAATGTATGCCTTTCTGTAATAAGATGGTTTGCGAATGTTGAATCTGTCTTCTTTAGTTTATATGACCTCATGTGTTCTTTTACCCGTATAATAAAACTTCGACCAGTCTGACCTATATATACACTTTTACAATCATTACAATATAATTTGTACACTCCTGATTTATTATTGATATCTGTTTTAGGTTTTGCGTTAAAAATGAAATTACTTGTTTTTACATATGGTTTGTAAGCTATACTAACATTACTATTATTTTTTGAAATTATATTTCCAATTTGCTCGCTTATTTTACCGAAGTAAGTTAACGAGACAAATTGTTTCAAATTAGCACTATCTTTAGGATATACTAAGCTAAGGGCCACTTGTAACTGTTTTTTCTTTAGTATACTGTCAATTACGCTATATTTATTTACATCTACTATTTGGGGGTCGCGGAGCTAAGAAGGTTGGGAATCGCTGATCTAAAGAACAACATTCAGGTTGCAATTCGTAAAATAACTCCAGCATCATGTCGAAAAGTTATTGAAAATTTCGATGTTCGAATTCATGCCTGCAAACGCAGTCGTGGTGCACATTTGAATGATATTCTGTTCCACGTATAATTGTAATGGATCATACTCTCAATAAGAAAAATTGCAAATAGTTTATGTTTTATTAAAAAGAAACATCTAGGCGCGTTTTTTGGCTGACCCGATACTTTACGAGCAAATTAATTTTTGTTGTTGTTTATCGTTGTGGGGTTAAAACTTTGTGTACGAGGCGGTCGTTTTTATATTCTCGGACAAAGCATGAAAAAAAAGTTTCCAAAAGCAATAAAAATTTATTTTTCAATATAGCCCCCTTGCTTTTGTATACAAGTATTACATCGTTTTAATAACATCTCTAATCCATTATAAAAAAATTCTTTTGGTATGTATGCAAAATACATTTCAACGGCCGCTATAAGTTCGTTATCGCTCATAAATTTTGTAAGGATGTTCTTTGTGTCAGGATTCTGTGATGAAGGTAATGAAAATCTTTTTATTATATCGATTTGACTTTTATTTGGTAATGTTATTATTTATTATTCCAATTAAAACAATATTTATTATTGATTTGCTTTGATGCTGAAGGAAATTCATTGTCAGGTCTATTAGTAATTAATAAACACATAGATTGCTAAAATTTTCACTTTTTTATGAATAATTATACATAACAATTACTTAGCCACATAATAGCTTCTTCGGATGTTTGAAATACAGTAATTGCTGACTTTCTTTGTAAAAGTTTAAGAGTATCTGTATCTGTGTACATACTATATAATAATACTATAATCTAAATAACAATCAATTCAAATCGGGAAGAAATTATTCCCTAATTATCTAAAACATTGGGTAGCTAGATAGCATTTACGCTCAAATTCTACCAGTCTAGTTAAATTACAAATTTATTGAATCACCTAGTATGTACTGGCTGTAATTAAATATCAAATATACACATTTGAGTTATTAACAAATATCTTTTTATTTATATGTATAATATTAATTTATTATCTTCACAATTATAAATATATTTACATTAAAAGCTAAGAAATTACTTTTTAATTAATAGGGTATTAAAGTGATTTTTTTAATAAGTTTTTTAAAATACAAAATAATAAAACTCGTTTATTTTCTCTAAATGTTACATTATTTTAATTTAAAAAAAATTATTTATTACAAAAGCAAAGATTTTTGCACGTTTAAAATGTATCATTTATTTAAATATTAGGGTTATTGATTTGTTTTAATTTAAAATAAATCTAAAGTGACTAACAATTGTTAATTTAAAATAAATCCAAAATGACTAACAATTTTTAAATTAAGATATTACTGCAAAAATGCGTTTCTGATATTTCTACTTGCATTTACCTAGCAAGTTTTCTTATGAAATGTTTTTCTCAATTCACAAAAAATGAGGTTGACATCATGGTTTTATCTGCATATCTTTTTTTGCAAATTCCTTTCCTTGAATTTGCCGATATGAGTTTTAAATATTCGTCAGCTCATTTTCGATCTGACATAAATGAATTGTTGCTGGAGATTCACAAGGTATTTTATAAATTTCTTGAATAGATACATTTAATTCAGAAATTGCACTTTCAATAAGTTATAATTTTAATTAATATTTAAATTAGTATTTCTAGATGTTAAAAATATTTTTGTATTTTATTTTTTTCTTAGATTTAATATATTTTTAGTTGTTTAAGCTATATTCTTGTAATTCCTTTTTTACAGATACGAACTGAGTAAGTAATTTTTTGTGTTCGCCGGTTAAGAAACATTGCGTGCGTTACGATGACTAATCGAACTATATCGCCTACTGTCGCAGATATAGTCAAGTGATAATTAAATATACGGTGCGTCGCGTTAATTACGGTTAAAATAAAGTGTTAAAAGTGTTCGCGTACGGTTATTAAAGTGAAAGTGTTTGGAAGTGATTGGAACCACCAAGAAGGAAGGATGTCCTTTATCCCAGGATTCTGCGAAGAAGGTAACGGCAATTTTTTATTGTATTGATTTGACTTTTATTTAGTATAGATTAATGCTATTATTTATAAATTCACTTAAAACAATATTTAACATTGATTTTATTAAGCCTCGGCGAAAATTAATTTTCATATTTATTAGTCATTAATAAACATAGATTGTTAAAATTTTCACTTGTTTTATACATAATTATACATAGCAGTTGTTTCGGTTCACAATATTCGATAAAGTAAATAGTAACTTACTATGATTTCAATGATTCATTCTTCCTCTTGAGCATTTATATAGTCTTCACTGATGACTCATCAGTAGAGCTGAGGATGTTTGCGGTATAACCATGGTTATACCGCAAACATTCTCAGCTCTACTCATCAGTGAAGCTCAGACTGTGTTTTTTTTAATTGCCTTATTTTCTTCATAAAATATTGAATAAACCTAGGAAAGTCATAATTTTGATGATATACCTCCCAACTACCAAATTATGAGCTTTCTGGGTTTATTTAATGTTTTTTGAATTAAATAACGCAAATACTAAAGCATATCTTGCATAAAATCTGAGCTTTGGTCAACAGGTTTTCTTTATTCTTCGCCTTCTAGATTATTCGGAAAAGTCTTATGACGTGCAGACGTGCACAGCCGGTGACGTCATCGCTTAGGTCTTTGGCTGACGTAACGTCGCATGACGCACATTACATTACTTTGTGAAATTAAGGATATCTGTGTATGTATATAATGTATAAAAATTATATATGCTCAAATTGACAGGAAACTCTTCTTTAACTACCCGACATGGTGGGTATTTAGATTAGCTAGATTATATTTGCGTTCAAGTCCCACCAGTCAACTTGAATTGTATCACTTAGTATATATTTTTATTAGCTTATAAAGTAACGTATTATTTTAATATTTTAAAATATATTTGAGTTCGTGTTTTAACAATTTGTTTCGTTTGTTGCAGATGTAAACACAAATACTAATCGCGATTCCGTCGTTCTCGTTAAATTAACCCCGTTAAGTAAAATACGGTTAAAAACAAAGTGTTAGCGTATTTCATAATTAAGTGTTGGAATCCATCGTAAGGAGGTGTCCCATGTTCCAGAGTTCAGAGGTATAGAAAATGATTCGTCGAAAGGTCAGGTTTCTTTTTTCTAAGCATGCTTATATACATTTTTATACGTCTGTTGTTCCAGCTTTTTATTTTATTTTTGTTTATATTATATATTGCGTGAATTTTATAAATTTAAATATTAGTTTTTGAATATTAAATAATTGTTAATTTTGATTAAATTTTGCTAAGTATATAGCTTTTAAATTAGTGCGCAAGAAATTAAATTGTTTAATTTTGATGATTATAAATAAAATTTAATAATAATTGTTTTTCAATATTTAAAGTTCGACAATAATATGTTTTTTTAAGTTTTTATCAATTGCGTGCGTTAGTGAATAGGTCGCGATGTTAGCGTTAGAATCAGGATTAGTGTTAGATGTAGGGATTTACAGGTGTACAGAAGGAAGATATAATTGGAAGAAGTGTCAGCACAGAGTCTACAAAAAGTAGGCTCGATGTGCTAAAAAAGGACCCGTTAGTTTGATTAGCTAGTCAATTTTTAGTTTAGAACTATCGAGTTTAGCGTTAGGATTATTTATTGAATAATGTTTAATCAAACATTAAAATGTGTTTTCTATATTATTTAAATTAATATAATGCTGAAGCTAACTTAAATGCGTTTACATTCTATTGTCTCATAAGTCTTAAGATTCATATTTTATATTTTTTTCAAAAATGGCATTGTTCAATATTTAATTTGCATGCTCATAAATATAGACAACAGACGTGCTTGTTTTCGAAACTTTAATTACTGAAGCTTAAATTATTTCTATTATTATTACAATTATTAATTAGCTACTCATTGAAAGTGTCACGATGACATCGAACTATATTGTATACTGTCGCAGACTATATAGTCAAGCGATAATTAAATATACAGTGCGTCCTGACAAATACGGTTCCTAATAAAAAATCTTGAAAATCATGTTTTATTATTTATTAAAATATGGCATTGTTCAATATTTAATTTGCGTCCTTTTACATAAATGGACAATAAACGGGCCGCATTTTGAAACTTTGGAATTTCCTGTTGATGTAGCCTATTCGGGAGGGTCGTGCTTAATCTTTGGGACCCAATTGGGAACCCAGTTGCAGTTCATTCTTCAATCTCGTTACGGTGATTTAATTACTCACTTTGTGTATGTAGGAATTTCAAACTATGCAATAACAGTTTTATAAAGTAACATTACCTTAAGATATTACTTTTTTGCAAAATTTCAAACACAAATAAAATATTACTAAATATATTTTGTTTTTTAAATAATAAAGACAGTATATGTAATTATAACTTGGTAATTAAAGCGTCAACTTTATATGAAATTTAAACGTTTTTAAAACATAACTACTTCACCAAAAGTTGTGATCTATAACCATTAATTTATAATTTAATATCTCACCAATTATTTTAATAAATCATATTAAACCAATCATAGCAAAATTTGATTAATTATCATTTTCTACATAATCAAATGAGTTCCCAGATTATATTATTTTATATTAGTGGAGGGGAGGGGGACAGCATGCAGTTATAAATAAAGTGGAACATAGTGTTAAGTTTCTTAGTGGATATTACTGAATTAAGGTATGTATTATGATATACTATTACATCTATTTCCACAGATATTGTAATATGTGAATTATTCGTTTTTAAAACATAAGTACTTGACCGAATTTGTAATTTTTAAGGATTAATTTATTATTTAATGTCTCACCAATTATTTGAACGAATCATATTTACCAATTATAGCTAATCATAGCATCATTTGATTAATTTACACTTTCTACAAATGGGATTATATATCTTCTTGCTCTTGGAAGGGCCGTGGAAGCGGGGGGGGGGCTATTATAACTAAAGTGTCAGTGTTTAGTTTTTTTTAGTAGATGTTACCGAATTAAGGTATTAAGGTATGTATATTGTAGCTAATTTCACAAATATTGTAATACGTGAATTGCTACTATTGTAATAATTATAAATTCTTGTATTACAATTTTTTGAATGCGAACGATTTATTTGCACTAACAGGGAGGTTTAGAGATAATCAATTATAGAAAATCGTTTCGAGTTGATCAAAAAATCATATTTTACCTAAATTAGTTATAATGAATAGTTCACAAACACTAAAACACAAATAAATGATTACGTTACATTTATGAATAATATTTCCTTAAACTAATTAGTAATTTTTGTTTAATTACTTAATCCAAAGATAGTAATGGTTCGGTTAATATGCCATTGCATTGATTCTTGTTTTGACTCAGGGTCAAAATTTTTTCACACGTCTCCAACCGGAATGGCGAAAGCATTCGCGGAACCCATCTGGCACTAACTTTTTTTATTCCAAGGTATTCGTGTAGAATTCTAAAACTGTGCTTTCTGAAACTCCTAATGAAGCTGCTAATTGTCGCTTCTTTAATCTTGCATCCTCCAGTACCAAACACTTGGTTTTTTCAATAAAATCGGAGGTGAACACGTCAACAGGCCGACCTGGACGGTGATCATCATTCGCAAATAGTCGACTTTGAAGGACAATCATCCTCGTATATAGCCAACATTTCTTCGCGAATAATTTTTGGATATTTTCCTTGTTTTGTCAAGAATTTTATAACTGCTCGATATTCAAGTTTGAGCATTTTGGTACGTGACAACTAGAGTGGACCAATTCGGAGTGAAAGCAGAGGCGTGACTAACGAATTAGTTCCCGCCTGCCCCATCGCACATACGATTACTTAGTATGTTGTTCACGGTCATCGCGTGTACACGTATAATAGCAGCAGGAAAGTGTGTTCTCTTTATTTAATAATGTTGAAGGAGCGTACAGTAAAAAAACCGCTATCATCAAAGTTAGTCAATAGGTTTATTGAGAACCATCCTAGTTTATCTTACAATGGGGTAAATGTAAAATGTTTAGTGTGCAATATATATATATATATATATATATATATATAAACCATTTAACAAAATCAAATTTGCAACGCCACGTGCATAGCGCAAGACATAAAGATAGAGACACTGGTGCCGATACAAAATAATTCTCCAGATAAATTCTCCAGATTTTCAAGTCACGGAAAACGCATAAGACGGTAAGTTTTTTTTAATCATCTAATTACATACATTTTAGATTTTATTTTTTATACGTATCATCGAGAACGTTTCATAATCTAGAAAAACCGTCTTACATTTTTTTTGTATCTAACATAATAACAGCACCGTTCGTGATAGTATATCTCTAGATATTAATAATGTTTCGCATGGGGGAACCAATTCGTTAGTCACGCCTCTGCTTTCGCTCCGAATTGGTCCACTCTAGTGACAACACAAACTGACAGATATTAGAACTAATACTGCTGCAATTATTTTGTAATTTGTCAACGTCGTTACCAAGGCATGTATGATAATAAAGTACTATAATGAAAAATTATATTACAATTGAAAAATGTCTAGTTCGGGAATATAAAAACGACCCCTCGCATATAATCGTCTTTAAGGAATTTAGAACACTTTTTAATGATTATTTTATTATATTGTTCATAACGAAGATTTTAAGTTAGAATTTGGATTCTCGGAAAATTTTGATATTTTTCTGCTTAAGGGATGAGATCAGTTCCACATTTGGTGGTAGGTACTTTATTTCACTTCATCGACGGTAATAAATCGCGGACTCTCGGCTTCGGAAGGCCCCCCAGACCCGGAGTGGACCGGTTATAAAAACACCTCTTCAGCCATTTAAGAGCGGGGTCGGAGTTCTGGTGTGGCGGGCATAGGAGAGGAAGAAGAGAGACGGTTAGTGAGAGGAACGACGGGGCCCGAAATGAATCTTATCGAACATCCCATAACTCTTGACATCACCTATTTCTTTCTGCTCGTTTTGTGTGTGAAACGGGCAGAGGGAAGCTGCTACTGTTCTCTTATAAATATACGTGCCGAGGGAAAAGTTTTCCATTTAAGAAACCAAAACGCGCGCAACACCACCACCACCGTCGTGATAATGAATGCCACCCGCCATCAATAACTGGTAGCTGGAGGAGATGGCGAAAAAGATCTGGATTTCTTTTTCGCACGTTTAAAGCGGAGAAAGACTCTGTTCATTGTCGTCTGTGATTTTTAAATCTCTGAAAGATCATCTTTTATTTAGTTCTCGCGATTATATTCAATAATAAGTCATTTTGCTTAGATAAAATTGAATAAATATAAACAATTCTGCTCTCAACAACTAAATTATATACGGTGACTGTTCTTTTTTCTGTTGAATTTAGTAAAGTAATATACAGTAGACTCCCTCATATCGGAACTACTGTGGGCGGGTGTGATCTGTATATGAGCAAAATCCCGATAAGGGGGTGTTATATTTTCTATATAATAAAACTCGTGTGGCTTAATGTATGTAAGAAAATGTTTATTTTGATTTTGACACTTATTTTTGCCAATTACAATTAGTTTTGTACTGTGTTATAGTTAGGGATCCGGACCCGGACACGAGAGGCCGATTACTCATCGCCCACGGGCGTGCTATTGAAAACTTTAAAGAGTTTTTAATTTTATTTATAAAATTGGAAAACAAACGAGTTGTAATCTATAAAATACGAAATACATTTTTATTTGTTCATTTTGTAGTTCAAGTTGAATAGAGGAGTATTAATATTAACTAGCAATACTTTCTAAAGGTTCTCTTCTGTAAAATTTGTTGTCTTTAAATGAAATACATCCTTGTAGATAGGAAACGTCCTTTCTACATCGTAACTAGTTATAGGTGCATACTGGAAATATTTTTTTATTTCAGCGTATTTAGCAGTTAGATTTTGAGGCATTGTCGCCATACACAATTACCACAATGTTATTAAATCTGAATTTCTATTAAAAACTGCGTCTAACTTTTTCCGAAGGCCACATCCGAAGTCACTTAGAATATTTTTCCAATTATTAATAGCCACATCTAATGTAATTAACCCATCATTTAATTTGATATTTTGGTTTTCAAAATAAGTGATTAGTTTTGGCAAATTTCCAAAGAGTTCCTGAAGAAAGTACATCTAATTTTTTAAATTTGGAATTTGTATTAGTTCCTTGCACTCAGAAATACTTTGAACATCGTCATTTACACATGTAACAAAATTTTGTAAACTATCGAAATTCTCTGCACAAAAACACTAGTAGCTTCCAACTATGTTCCCCATCTACAGAGTGGCCCAAAATGACCGAAGGGGTTTGAGTTCATTATAACTTCTTATTTAAAACATAATTATTAAATTTTTTTTATTTAAAATACAGCATATAAATGAAATAAAATTGAAAAACCCTTACCACAATAGAATTTAATGATTCTGAGTACGTATTTCTACAACCACGTTGTCATCTTCAGTAGAAAAAACAGTGTAACCCTTGAACGCACAAAAACACTCACAGAAGGATTGTTCTGAACGTCTTCTAGTTTAACACTTAGTATATTATTATTAGTATATTAATTATTATTAGTTTATTAGTATATTAATGGAGAATATTTTTAATTTAATTATGAAAAATTATATCTCGCAAGTGGTGGCCATTTTCTGCTTCGCATATTCGTGCTCTTTCCAAAACATTTTCCATAACCTTTCGCAAAACTTCAGATGTTATGTTGTTGATTTCGTCGCGTATATTATTTTTTAATTGCTGTATGATTCGAGGCTTATTAATATAGACTTTTCCTTTCAAATAACCCCAAAGGAAACAGTCTGAAGCGGTTAAATCCGGTGAACGCGGAGGCCAATTAAAATCGCTTGTACGGGAAATAATTCGTTCACCAAAGATGTCGCGTAAAAGAGCCATTGTGTCCCTCGCAGTCTGCGCTGTGGCTCCATCCTGTTGGAACCATACTTGCGATTGGTTTTCCACGGCTGGCCTTAAAAAAATTTCCAACATTGTCCGATATCTAACACCAGTGATGGAAACGGCGACACCGTGTTCATTTTCAAAAAAATATGGGCCAATTATCCTTTCCGACGAAACACCGCACCAAACGGTGCACTTTAGGGGGTGTAATTCTCGCTGTTGAACTACTCTTGGATTTTCCGTAGCCCATATCCTGCAGTTTTGCCTATTAACGAACCCATTTAATTGGAAATGGGCTCCGTCGCTCATAATTAAATTATGAATAAAATCATGATTTTCTTCTGCTTTTCGACGAAAATAAATTCCATAATCAAGTCTTTGCTGGTAATCTGTCGGTTTCAATTGTTGGACAAGCTGAATTTTGCATGAAAACATTCTTATTGTATGCAAAATTCTCTGCAGGGGCCCTCTTGAGAGGCCAAGTTGTGTCGAACGTCTCCTGGTTGATGTTTCTCCATCTTCCCGAATACTCTCCTGTACCTGTTCAATATTGTCATCCGTGTGCACCGTTCGTCATTTGCCGGCACCAGGAAGGTTCCTTACTGCCCCTTGTTCTCGAAAATTTGCAACCAGGCGGTTTATTATTGACTCTGAGGGTCCAACCCGCACATTAAAATAACGACGATATGCACGCTGAGTCAAAACAATGGATCGTTGATTTGAGAAATAAAGTTCAACGATTTTGGCACGTTGTTCAATTGTGTACTGTTCCATTTTAAATTCCACAAGTCTTCTTTACAAAATACTGAAAAAAAAAATTATAATAAAAAAGTTATAAGGAATTAAAACCCCTTCGGTCATTTTGGGCCACCCTGTAGTTATTATTGGAGAGGAAGGCAGTGACAAAGATCGAAGTTTTTCGCTGTAAAGAGTTACTCTCAAGGGTGCTTTTCTGAAAATTTTTTAAAAGCGGATACAAGTCTATCAACTTCCGGAAAGGTGTCTCTGATATATTCACAGATTCCGTGGAGAGCATGTACTACACAAGTAATATGAAGCATATTAGGTTATGTTTCCTTTAATAGTCTGCCTGATTTTTATATATGCAGCACTGTCACTGACAAATAAAAGTATTTTTTCTTTGTACCTGTCGGCCGAATGAAGCATTTGGTGCATATTCTCGTAAATGGTTTTAGCTACTGTTTCCGCGTTAACTGTATTTATAACTTTTGTTGTTATTACATATGCGTTATATGGAATAATTGGATGTTGTACACCAGCTAAAACATTTTCCAACAGCGTCCTAATATATTGACAGTTTCGTCGGCACTTATTCATAGGTACTGATTTGAAGGCTGGCTTCTAATGCGTTCTACTGCTTTTGTGTAGTACTTAGAAACATAATATTTGTGTAAGGTGGATTCATCAGGAACATTTGGACCAGTATATTTTTGGAGAAAGTTTTGAAGATGGGATTGTTAAGTTTATTTATTGGAATATTTGGCGCCATTAAAGTTTCACAGAGTTCTTCGTTAAAATTATCAGATTTCAACGGGTCTAATTTCTGTGTATGTGTTTGCGATGCTAAGTGGCGTATTACGTGCGATTGATTTGTGCAAAACATTCCTCGTGGTTTAAGCCACATTTCCAACCAATTTCATAATTTCTTGTTCAAATAATTTCTTTAAACCTTCAATACTTCAATGACAAATATTCTTGAAACTATATTTCGAACCCCTTTCTCAAACATATTCATTAGATTTGGCCTCCTCATTTTTTTTCCTTTTAATAATCACTGAAACTAATACATAGTTTGAACAGTTTTTTTGTGAAGGAATTAAAAGACTTGAGCATCAGTGGACTAAATATTATGTTTCAATGAGAATAGATTGTAAAATTAGACGCAATTTTTTTGTCAGAAAGTTTGCGTTTTCTTGTCCAAACTCACTAATTACTCAACTTTATGGTAAATGAAGTCGTTTAGATTCTAATATTATTACACCAACAAACAAACAAACAGATTCAAAGTGTTTAAAACGGAATTCGATATATATACAATTTATATTTTTTTACACGTGTTTGTAAGCTACAATTAATTTACTTTATTTATGTTGAAAATATCGTGTTAAATTTCAGCTGAGAAAATGAACATCTGTAATAACAAAAAGGTACATTGTGAAACAAGAAGAATCAATATGATAAAAAATTGACTAGAGATGACGTATACTAGGGGAAATATAATAGTCATTTAGAATTTTGAAAATAAAAGTAATTTTAGCAAGTGTTACATTGTAAAACGCGTAAATTTAATTAATTGTAATGTGTTTTGTTTATTATGAATTAAGGAAAGGATGAAATATACACACTGTCTCATTACAAACGCATCCCGTTATAGCTCTGTTAATTATGTTAGGATTTGAGTAAAATAATGACAAGAAAAATGGTTTTAAAAATAGTACAAACTGCTATGAATTTTTATTTTTATGAACAGTGGCATTAATATCAAACGACGGTCAACTTTTTTTTTAATGTCAACGTATATTTTTTAAATTTAGTTTGATAGATCTTTTCTTTGTGGGTCTGGTGATATGCAACAAGTGTAATTATGTTAAAAATTTCCTATAGAAAATATACAAAAAATATTTTCCTGCATACTATAGAATCACCATAGCTTAGTACATAGAGACTTCTCCTTTGTCTCAAGTTCATCTATTAACATGTCTTCACTATAAATCGGATATGAAACAAAAATATTATTAAAAATGGGATGTGGAGAATATAATACAAGTAAGTTTCAAATTGTTTTGTTGTATACGCTGTTCGATTTATAATGGAGACACGTTTCCTTCGGTTGCGGCTGTGATCGCCCGATGGAAACCACTTGCCAAGTTTTACACTTGTCAGAAGGACGGCGAAATAGGTTCTCAATAGACTGACACAAGATAACACTGTGTAACTGATATGGGTGCCAGGACATGAGAGAATTAGAGGCAATGAGATAGCAGACGAACTGACCAAGGAAGGTACTAAGAGGAACTTCATAGGACCAGAACCTGTAGTTAGAATCGCTAAGGATTCCGCTAGAAGGGAGATCTGGTTATGGCTAGAAAGATAATATAAAAAGAAATTGAAGCTAACGGAAGGTCAACTTCATACTAAAACACTACTAAGGGAGCTGGACGCTAGATTTTCAGCCAACCTAATTCGAAGTAACAAAAGATAAATTCAAATTATTACCGGTTTGATAACCGGACATTGTCCTTTAAGGAAACATCTGTACAACATGGACTTGGTTAGCGAGCCCTGGTGTAGCAGATATGAAAAATAGGAAGAAACTAGCCTTCATGTAATATGCACTTGTGGAACTGAAAGGACTCAATGTAAACAAATTGAATCGATTCTGCCTTTACTTGATGTAAATCCATATCAAATGATAAAAACACAAACACTGTTGTATTAGATTTACACTTTATTTAATAATAATTATATGACAGCTGTTTCACCGTACAACGGTATCTTCAGATATCTGAAGATACCGTTGTATGGTGAAACAGCTGTCATATAATTATTATTAAATAAAGTGTAAATCTAATACAACAGTGTTTGTGTTTTTATCATTTAGTAAACAAATTGAGCTTTGTTGCTGTCCAAGGCAATATAAGGTACCCAAAGAAGAACAGAAGTTTTTGAGTGACCAAAGGGGGGCGAGAAAGATACGTATTGGAGGAATAGATCGAGTTCTTACAACTAAATTGCAAAAAAGAGCAGCCCGAGCACCAAAAACAGAAGAAAACGTAAATAAAAGTCACGACAAAATTAACTCAAAACAGCAGGACTTGGAGTTATCTGTAAGTAATTCCAGTTCTTCTTGTGATGATTCTTTTAATTTACCTTCCACGTCAAAGGCAGAAGGAAAGAAAGAAAAAACCAAAAAAATTTTTAGTTTGCCTATGTTGTCAAAAACTTGTGACCGTTACGGTGTTTCCGATAGAGCAGCGGCTGCTATTGCTTCTTCTGTATTGCAAGGTATATCTACTGGCAGTGAACCAATTGATAAATCAAAAATACGACGGGAAAGAAAAAAAGTACGTAAAGAATATATTCAAAAGCAGAAGCAGCTAGACCTACCAGCTTTATACTTTGACGGCCGAAAAGATAAGACACTTAATATTATTAAAAAGGGAGCTAAGAAATACAGACAAATATTGATTGAGGAACATGTATCTGTTCTTAAGGAGCCAGATTCAGTTTATGTTGGCTATGCAACACCAGATCGAAGTACTTCTAAAAGTATTGAAATGTCAATTATTGCCCTTCTTTCCTCTCAAAAAATTTATAAAGAAAATTTGATGGCAATTGGTTGTGATGGTACAGTCACTAACACTGGGAAGTTTAACGGAGTAATAAGAGTATTGGAAAAAAACTTCAGCGCCCACTGCAATGGATTATTTGCATGCTACATTTGAAAGATTTGCCATTAAAACATCTATTTAACAAACTAGATGGTGTTACCTAGGGACCATATTCTATTGGTAACTTATTAGAAAACTGCGAAAAACTACCCATAGTCAAGTACGAGAGAATTGAAGGCCAGCTTCCGGAAATACAATTTGAGGGCTTAAGTACAGATCAAAAAAATATTTGTATGAAATAACTATATCTGTTATAAGTGGACACTGCCACGGTGGCTTAAATAACAGGTCTCCAGGAAAAATATCCCATGCACGATGGCTAACAAAAGCAAATAGAATTTTACGTTTATATATTTCTACATCAAACCCGTCATATCAGCTAAAAGTATTAGCTGAGTATTGTGTAAAAGTTTATGCTCCAGTATGGTTTGAAATAAAAACAAATCCAACTTGTAAACATGGGTTTAAAAATTTTTGGAAATTGGTAACAAACTCACGATACCTTCCTGCAGAGTTAAAACTAGTAATAGATCCCGTAATTCAACGTAACGCCTATTTTGCTCACCCAGAAAACTTGCTTCTATCGATGTTGTTGGATGAAAATAAAACAGTGAGAGAACTGGCAGCCAGACGAATTCAAGAAGCACGAAGCTCACCTCATACTGGAAAGCAACCTCGCGTGTTTGAGGTCCCGACTATCAATTTTGACGCAAGTAACTACTTTGAAGTTATAAATTGGAATCAAAAGTTTTTCGATCCACCAATTCTTCGAAACATCATTACTGAAGAAATAAATGCGGCAGTTGAGTGTCAAGAGAGTGACAATCTAATTTTTGCCAAGCTGCCATGTCATGCTCAGGCGGTGGAACGAACTGTGAAAATAGTGTCAGAAGCATCCATGACTCTATGCGATAAAAAATCAAGAGAAGGTTTAATACAGACGAAACTTGAATCAAGACGAGAGATGCCCAGATTTGACAGTAAACAAGATTTTGTGACCAAAAAATAAGTAATATAGTTTCGTGATTTTATTGTTTTATGTTGTATAAGAATCAAAGTTTTATTTTTTTTTTAAGTATAATTAAAAATGTTTTCAGTTTTAATTAATAATAATTGATAGTAAATAAAATATTAAAATTTAAAAAATGGCTTTTTTTTCAAAAATACTTAATTGTTAGGCGCGGGCTCAAGATGTGACTTTTTTAGCAATTTTTATTTGTTTTAACGCAAGACAAAAAAATATTGCTATTAGAATATGATTCGAGAACTTTTATTTTTCTCATACATCAGTGACCCACCCTAGTGTTGACCTTGTGCGAAAACTATTTTAAAAATTTTTAACAAATTCAAAGAAAATGAATAGTATTTCTTTAAGGATGAAATATGTCTAAGATAGTAAAATTTGTGTTTCCAAAAAGGTAGAAAATATAGAAGCGTTAATAACAGAAAAGTACAAATAAATTTTATCATTTTATGAGATTGCAGAATGTTCTCACTTCTCACATAACATCATACTCCTAACGAATAACCGAACGTAACCTACGTATTGGGAGCATTTCAGTAACACGATAAAAACAAATAACACCTCGTGGTATCATACGAATAAGGGGTTTTACAAAATTGAGAAATTTATCTTAAGAAGCAGTATTGGGAAACTCTTGTAGGTAATAAATGTGTTATTATTTCTTTAATAATGCCAATAACTTGTGGACTGTACAATTATCTGACAGCATCACGACTGGAATTAAAGATTGAGGAAGGGAAGGCATTATGCAACAAACTTTTGGAATCTGTTAAAGCGAGGCTATTTTCATATGGAGGACGATCTGCAACTGTTGCAACTGTTTTACACCCTCGATTTAAAAGAGGTTTTCGCAGTACCGAAAGTGCTACTGGGGCTACTAGAACAAGAAATGTTTAATATTATGAAGAAAATCGATCCTGAAAATAAAGAACAAATGCCTGTAATCGAAACAGTCAATTTGTTATATTGTTACGCTTAGCATATAAGAATATTTTAATTTATCTTTAAATAATATTCTTCTTTAAATATCTCGATTTAAAATAATATTTAAACTTAAGACATTTTTCTTGTATGTATTCGTGTCCAAAGAGAAAGCATTTCTTTTGTTATATCCTGACCGACGAGACCCTTCGTTTTCTACCTGACCGTCAGCAACCCTAACGTTACTGACGAATTTCTATATACATTTCATTTTAAATTGTTTTAATTTAATTACATACATCTTCCTTTATATGTTGTGTTTCATATCATTAGGAAGCTTAAATCGCAAGGGTTATTTTAATAATATTTATGCCATCGATAGAACATCTCTTCAGGTCGCGCTTCTTATTAATTATTATTCAAGATTTCGACTCAGGTCATAAAACAGACCGTTTTCAAAAACCAGTGTTCTATCGACAAAACTATCAGTACAAACTTCTCGTTAGAACCCTCGTAAGATACACACACAACTTACTCATCGTACTGTTCAAGTTCACCATGCCACGCCGTCCGGCCTCTTTCGCTTCTAAGGTAATTTTGTATTGTTCAATATATATTATTCTTTTAAGCGAATCCACATTAATTCACATTAATTTAACTAATTAATTTCTTCTACATCCGGCCAAACATCGCTCTCGTGTATATATTACTTTTGTTTTATTACTTTTAAATATACGAATTTCAATTTCTTCTTATGTAAATATAAATGCAAACTTTAAGGACAACGCTCCTGTGTTTTATTTAGTAATTAAGTTGTAGTATATTTATTTAAATTAACCAATATCACGCACGTCCTGGCACTTTGATGAAACTTCACCAGCACCACTAATTATTTTATTATCTTAGAATAATTTCATTATTATTAGCACGGCACATCTACATCCAATATCCAGCGAAGCCGTCGTTTGTAATAATATTTTCCAATATTTACATTATGCGTTAAATTTAAATGAACTTTAATCATTGAATATTGTGCCTATATTGAGGAGCTTTTCAAATTTTTCGATAAACTTGCAAAATATGCTAACAAAATGTTATCGGTGTAGTTGTTGACATTTTGTTCTTTAGTACTTCAGAAATTTTTCATACACTTTACGCGATTTGGCCGGGATTAGTGTTACAGCAGCTTGGCTGGCGATTTTGATTAATTCTGGTGGCGTTCATTGAAGTTCTTTTCGCCCATTTTGTAAATATTTGACAGTTAACAAATAATTGTTCAGTCACTTTAAAGAGTTATGATTGGTGGGTTACATTTTTTTACTAGTAAAGAAATGAGCCCATCTTTTTACTAGTAAAAAAATAAATTATTTCTAAGATATGTACTCAATAACAAAATGATCATATTTTAGTACGTTTGAAGAAAAAAAAATCTTTCTCTCCATGATAATCTATTTTAAGAATTAAGCTATTGTTTGTGCGTAGATGTTGGTGTATAATAGTTGCCTACTATGCCACCATACATTTATTCCTATGTGTAAGGCTAAATGAATAAAAGTCAATGCATTATGAAAATAATAAAATAAAATAAAACAATAACTTTGTTATACCACTTTATTCACATGTAATAGTGACCGCGGTTTCGACATACAATGTCATTATCAAACTGCAAAAATTACAGTCCTACATAGATCTTCTAAATGATACAAAAATATATGGGGGTGGTTTTTGATGTTATTTAAAATTACTACAATATACTTAACTATTATATACAACATTGGAAAAGAGGTGTAAATATAAGATCCAACTCGTCGTTAAGAACAATATCTATTGTGTTCTTTCCGCTTTTAAAAATTTCAAGTGACTCTAAAAGATTTAATTTACGGCCTTTCTCGGCCAAATGCAATATTTTATGATGACCAAATGTATGCCTTTCTGTAATAAGATGGTTTGCGAATGTTGAATCTGTCTTCTTTAGTTTATATGACCTCATGTGTTCTTTTACCCGTATAATAAAACTTCGACCAGTCTGACCTATATATGCACTTTTACAATCATTACAATATAATTTGTACACTCCTGATTTATTATTGGTATCTGTTTTAGGTTTTGCGTTAAAAATGAAATTACTTGTTTTTACATATGGTTTGTAAGTTATACTGACATTACTATTATTTTTTGAAATTATATTTCCAATTTGCTCGCTTATTTTACCGAAGTAAGTTAACGAGACAAATTGTTTCAAATTAGCACTATCTTTAGGATATACTAAACTAAGGGCCACTTGTAACTGTTTTTTTTTAGCATACTGTCAATTACGCTACTTTTATAACTATTGTTTACCGCTATTTGTTTTATAGTATTGATTTCACGAAGAAAAGATTCATTAGACAAAGGAATATTTAATGCTCTATGTATCATAGAATTAAAAAAATAATGTTTGTGTGTCTTAGGGTGTAGTGAATCTTTGGGAATAATGCAATCAGTGAAAGTAGTTTAAAAAAGGTATATAACCCCTTACCACAATTATTAGTCGTATCCTAAATACGTATTTCGACAACTAAGTTGTCATCATCAGTAGGTAAAAACTACTAATTAAAAGTCACACATGGGGCACAGTAAAGTAAAATAAACGCTTCCGCACAACTACTATACACTGCGACCCTGTAAATACTAAATTTAGCATGCCAATCTCAAACTACGAGACAAACACTTGCCTCTTAAGGAAAAGGTTTTAAACATGTGTTAACTTATCGAACAAAGGAACGGCAGAAATTCTTCTCTAAAGAAGGCGTCTACTAAAAACGATTTTTAAAGCTACGATGACCTACTATTAAACTAAATGAACCACCTTATATTTTCACAAAACACTAGTATATTTAACTACATGAATATTTCATGTGCATTGTACACATCAGTAGTTATTATTTAAACGTATTATTTCGAGTACAAGTATAGTGACAAAATCTATATTGGGTAGGAGTGTAAAAATTTTCCATTACAAATTGTTAAAAAGTATGGTCGTATATTGTAAAAGCCGAACTCTCATTGCAAATTCTGAGAAAGACAAAATTAAGAAGAATTAAATTATTATTTAACCACAGTCTCCATTGAAAGAATTAGTGAAAGTAGGTTTACGATATATATCAAATTTTAAGCTCTGATCTAATTTGTTTAATTTTAAATCCAGGAAGTTAATACTGTTATTCTCTTCTATTTCTACTGTAAAATTGATATTAGAATGGATTGAATTTATGTAGTTCAGAAATGTTTGTAGTTGTCTATGAGTACCCTTAAAGCAAGCTAGGATGTCGTCTACATACCGATACCAAAATTTAATGTTTTTTACCTAGTTGTAATGACAGAATTTTTTCTGTAATATGCTTCGTGAAAATTTCAGCTAATAGAGGACTTAGAGGTGAGCCCATTGCCAGACTTTCTGTTTGTTTGTAGAATGGGCTCACCTCTAAGTCGTAAGTTGTAGTTTGTAACATGTCTCATCTTCTTTGCGCCTCTACCAAAAAATTTTTGCTTTTAGACGTTATTTTACTCTATAGCTTCCCCTTTCGTGAGGTTCTGAACACGCTAGTGACTTTCACACAAATTTAAACTTGTAGCGTGGTCTTCACACCCGATTTTTAATAATAATTTCTATTATTAAAAATGTTTTTATTTTATATAAAATTTGGTTTGGTTTTATTTCAAGTTACTTTGTTCACAAACAGAGATTATACTTATTTTATCTCTACAAGTTGTAGCAAGCAATTTCTTTGAAATTTAAAATGCGAATGAACTCAAGAACAAAATATTGATCCGATTTCATGTTTACTCAAATAAAGTATTAAATCGGAATTAATAACAATAACAATAGCAAGAAAGTCGGTCTGGCCATCTACCCATTTACCACACACCAAAATAACATCCCTCTAAGCTCCAGTGGGCTTCGCACTTTCATTCATTCCGAACACGTCCGTCCGTAGACTACGCGATATTACATTCGGGAACGAAAAATTAACATCAGTCGCTTTATGACTGCTTAAAATTCACGACCAACGATGCGACTCGTCTATGCCTTTCCCACACCTCCCGTGCCACCTTCCCTTTTACCGCGCTTTTTCGGATCTGGGAAAAGGTGGCGAAAGCAATATCGTCGTATATATAGGTGTTGTTCCTATCACAGGGAATCGGAAAGTCGTTACTGCGGACGTCGCAACTTTTAATTTAAACAATCAGTAGTTAGAGAAGGAGTGCGGGAACATGGCAGGCAGGCAACAAAGCTCCCCGTCTCTTTCCCGCTTTACTACTTTTCCGTTTTCATTTTTTTTTTCAGTTAGGTGCGCGCCAAAGCGAGATAGAAAGAAAAGGGAATATGAAACGGGTGTGAGTGGTTCCGGAGAGAAGAAAAAAAACTCCACATGCAAATCACGCGTGTCGTTTACCCTCGAAGATCAGTTATTTTATAGCGCCCTTCGATTTCGGAGATATAAGAATTGCCGGAGTGGATGGAGGCGGATAAAATCCGGAACGGTTTGGTGGGATGATGATGATGGAATCGCAGTGGAGATGCGTATACCTGCTTTGATGATATGGCGGTGCTATCTCGCGAAAACTCAGCGCACACGCCACGCCAGCAGTGGAAAGAAAAAAAAACTATAAAGCCGGAGCAATTCATTTCTGAAGCACACATCCGGAGGCACATCTTATTATTATTCAATGACGCGAGCGGGCAACAGTTATGGAGCTTTATGTATATATATATATGGAAGCAGGAAAAGAACGAATAAGGAAACTGGAAGCTGTAAAACGGTGCATATATAAAGAAAACTTATAAAACTTATACATGCGATGTATTATTATATGTAAAATACTTTGAAAAAATTTACATTTCAAGAACGTATCAACAATATTTCAATTAATAATTATGTAACAAAACAATTTTAATAATATAAAAATATTATTAAATATCAGCTATTATCTTCATATTCTATTCTTCAGCTATTATCTTCATGATGATTTTGCGGTTCTCTCCAAACCATCGGTATTCCAAAAGGAAGGCTTTTTCTATTCCCTTTGGTCCAATGTCTTAAACCTTCTTCACATATATTACAAACAACGTGCGGTGCCCAATCTTTATCTTGATCTCCTAATTTGATTTTGAAATAAGCATAATATGCATTTTTCACAAATTCACCAATTGGTCTCTTAAACTTTTTCAAGACGAAATATCCACAAATATAACAGAAATCATCTGGTTTGTTTTTGCAACACCGGCTAGACATAATTTTAAGCAATGTTTATTTATCAAATACCACGCACAACACTAAAGACAAATTAATTTTACTTGTTTACTGATCGACACTCAGAGCTATAATGAAGTAAATGACATTAAAATATACATTTTCTTTGGAGTGATAAACTTGAAATCCTTCTTCGCAGTACTAATAAAGTGAAAGCATAATAAATAGGATTTAGCAGGTAAAAATCCCCGGAAATCTTATCCAAAATTAATACATTTAATAAAAGATTTACATCGGGTAATGAGAGCCTATTTAACAAATTTCTTTAAAACCACAACAGAAAATCATTTTTGGGTTAATACCTAGAATTTGAAGTAGTACATTCACTTTAAAATATATTAAAACGCCTATTATAAGATTTTTTTATATTTTTTTCTTTTTCTTTTGTGCAAAAAAAAATCTGTGGGTTGTAGAGACCAACTGTATTTTAATTAGTTATTGCTATATAAAAACTGAGCTTAACAAACAAAAATCACGTCATCACAAATTTTATGCAGGCCTGTGAATTATTAATGTATTTATAGTTTTAGAAATTTGTGGTATATACAGGGTGGGGCATAGGAATCAAGTGTTTTTGAAATGATAATAAAATTATTAGTTTTTACTCTAAAAAAAATTTATTGGTAGTACAACATAGCTAATAATAAAGCATTTTGAAATATTCAAGTACGGAAAATTACATCTGGCATATGATGTCCGTTTTCATTGATACACTGTTGCAGCCGTTGACGAAAATTGGCCTCCACTCTTTCCAGCATGTCTCTGTCGATTAGGGAGATTTCATAACGAATCGATTCCTTTAATGCGTCTAACGGACGGGGTTTGGCCTCGTAAACACGTGACTTGAGGTACCCCCATAGATAAAAATCACAAATCGATAAGTCGGGAGACCGAGGAGGCCACAAAACGTCACCAAATCTCGAAATTAGACGATTTGGAAACAGGTGGCGAAGAACAGCCATAGATGCTCTGGCGGTGTGTGCCGTGGCCCCATCTTGCTGTAACCACAAATCTTGAATATCCACACCTCTTCTTAACAATTCAGGTATGAAAAAGTTATTCACCATATGAATGTAACGCGCAGATGTTACTGTAGCGGTTACCCCATTTTCTTCAAAAAAATATGGGCCAATGATGCCAAATTTTCCTACCGCACACCAAACTGTTACCTTAGGACTATGCAATGGCATCTCATGTAACTGTCGTGGATTCTCGTCAGCCCAGTACCGGCAATTTTGTTTATTGACGGCCCCCGTAAGATGGAAATGAGCTTCATCACTCATGAGTAACAACATGTTTTCATTCTCCTGAACAAGTTCAAGCATTTGTTGTGCGAAACTCAAGCGTTGGGCGTAATCTCTTACATTTAATTGTTGGGCAACCAGTATTTTGTATGGGTGAAAATGTAAGTCACCATGCAAAATCCGCCGTACAGTGCGATTGCTGATTTGAAGTGCAGCTGAATGTCGACGTGCAGAGCGGCGTGGACTTCGCAGTAATGCTTGTCTCGCCCTTTCAATATTCTCAGGAATACGCCCAGTACGTTGACGACCGGGCGGCTTTCTTTTCATTATTGAACCTACTGTTCGAAGGTTATTGACCCAGCGTAAGATGGTGTCTCGGGCACGAACAGAGTCATTACGATGGATATTAAATCTTCTGCGAAATTCACGCTGTACTGCAGTCACTGACTCGCCACTTCGAACAAAACAATCATACGCGAACACGCGTTGCTCTAGCGTCCACCTCTCCATGATGGCAAGTGGCAACTGAGAAAGTGAAATGCTTTGAGTCGAGGAATGGATTGTAATAAACCGCGCGCCCCTCCCTTTTCTAATGGCCGAGTACTACCCTAACCAAAAACACTTGGTTCCTATGCCCCACCCTGTATCTGTCTTGAATTGTAAGGTTTAACAACATTGCATTTTATAGCCACAGGATCCTTTCAAAATCCAGTAGGTTGTAATTTTTGGATAGCACTAAATCAAACATCAGTATGTCGAATATTAAAAGAAATTTGTTCTGTGATAGCTGAACATTTGTTTCCTAATTATGTGCATTTTTCAACAACAGCAGATATGAAAAATAAAATAAAAATAGGATAAAAAATTAGTTGACCATTTAATGTTTTATGAAATATATCTCTATTGTAGTTTCTATGAAATTTGGGGTGCTCGAGGAGTTGTGGGTGTAATTGACGGAACTCATGTTAAGATACTTGCTCCCCTAGTAAAAATGATGTGTATCACCCATTGTATGTATATATTAACAGAAAAAGAAGATATTATATAAATGTAATGCTTGTAAGTAAACATAATGTGTATAAACATATATTGATATAGTGAAGGGTAAAATATCACATTAAGGGCTATTTATAAATATATTTCATCTTTAGATTGCAGATTCCAATTGCAAGATAATTGGATGTAGTGCATGAAATCCAGGATCAGTGCATGATGGTGCTATATGGCAAACAAGTAATATTAGAAATTACTAAGAGAGCAATACGAACATGGGAATACCTTAACACATTTAATAGGTAAACAATTACATATATGCCCATATACTGAACTGGGTATTTATTTTCAATTCCAAATAGGGGATAGTGTTTATCCTCTTGAGCCGTGGCTTTTCACACCGTTTGCTAATGTACAAGAATTGAAGCAAATTTCTATAAACACTTAAACAAAACCAGAAACGTTATAGAGAGAACAAATGGTGTGCTATAGGGCAGATTTAGGTCTTTCTAGACATAGGGTTTTGTTATACCATGCAACTAGAGCAGTAAAAATTATTCATACATGTTGTGTACTTCATAGTATTGAAATAAATGCTGGAATATCAATACAAGGTCACGAAATTGAATACAGAGAAAATGATGTTAATAATGGCAAATCCATTGTAGATAAAGAAAAAAGCATCACTGTATGCAGTAACAATGAATGTAAGTAATGCTTTACTTCTTTGCAGATGCTGCTGCTATTAATAATGTGTTACTAGTAGTACTAGCTGCACGAAATGCATATATTGAAAATAATTTACTATGATTATGTATAGGCACTCATTTAAATTTACAGACAAATATATACTAATTAATCTTATTACATGGTAATTTTATTTTATCTCTGTAATATAGTACAATGTAAATATTAACAATTACAACATCATGGTTTTTCTTGGAATTCAAAAGTAGGATTTTGGAACGAATACTTGGCTATTTTAAATTTTAATAATTTGATTCGATTTGCTTTGGTGATTGCTTTCAAGTACGCATCTCTTACTTTTTTGAGTATAATTTGTATATTCTCATAATTTACCTCAGCTTTCTTGCTCAGAATTAGCAACTCTTCGGCTAATGCGGTCAAAGATTTTGTTCTATTGCTAGTGCCATAGATAAACTTAATAGAAAGGACATATAATGTTTAAATTTCGAGAGTAGATTAGAGCCATCTGAGCAGTTGGAGGATAGCTATATTTAAAAGGCATATATAGGGGATTTATTAAAATTTTTAAATGATGTGTTCGACTTTTACCACTTTTAACTTAAACTGCACAATCACTATAATTTAATTTGTATTTAATGCTATAGTGAAAGAATTGCAAGTCATCCTAATTACAAATATTTGCAATGTTTTTTCAACTTCTTTGAAATATATTTCTTAAAAAATATTACATATTGCTATAGACTTTTCCCAGCAAATATTTTGAAAAGTTTAATTATTTATGATTGTACAATTATTTTGGATGCCAGTGTATAATTTTTTTAATTTATTATTTATGAATGTATCTTTATTTTGAACAGATATTTATTTTTGACTAGTGCAGTTGAAGCACGCCGTTTTGCCTTGCTGTATCCGGAGACACTTTTGTACGATGAGTTTAGAAGGTCGTGTTTTAAAAGATAAATTTTTATCTTTGTTTAGTAGCTTCGTGATTTTGATTAATTAGTGTTGGTGTTTGATGTCAATACCGATTTATTTACGAGTGTGTAGAACTCGTAATTGTTTATACTTTTAGGCTTTCTAACTCAGGTGTCTCGAGAAAAAATATATATTTTTTCATTTACGTAAGTAAATTATTTAAAAGATTTATCATAATTTAAAAGAGTGTAATACTGTATTTTATTATGTATAATTATTTTCGTATTGATATTTAATCTTAGTTACTTGAAATAAATGACAAAGAAGGTTTTTAATGTTTCTAGTTAAAAATGCAAAAAAAATCTGTTAAAGATAAAATTTATACGTTGGTATATCAAGGGCATTTTTTCATGTGGATTGCACATGCGTTAGAGGTTGTTTCGGGCTGTCATATCACGTTGTTTACTTTGTTTATTGAGGGAGAAATTAAAAAGTATCTTTGGAATTTATTAGTTTTAATTTTGCTCGGTTGTCACTAAGGAAGTTTTTATTATATGCTACGGTCATTTTCATATAATATTTTTACCCTAATAATATTAACATTTGGAATTTACTGCAAGTGAGAATTAATGAATATTAAATCATATTCTTACATGTAAATGTCGACTTATTTAATGCGTTCGAATCTACAGTCCGACAAACTAAGTTTGTACTAGTATGCAGAACACACCCTTTCGCGACAACGAACTTCCTGGTGATTAGTTTGTCGGACTGTAGATTCGAACGCATTAAATAAGTCGACATTTACATGTAAGAATGTGATTTAATATTCATTAATTCTCACTTGCAGTAAATTCCAAATGTTAACTATATATACAGAAAGTATAGAAATGAAAAAGCAATGTCCGTCATCGAGGGAATGCCGTACATTGAAAAGTTCCAACTAGAACGAAACGTCGTCTGTGCGTTTCCGCCCGGTGATAGACTTGTTTTTTCAGTATTTCTTAATTCTTAATTAACCTAATCACCAGGAAGTTCGTTGTCGCGAAAGGGTGTGTTCTGCATACTAGTACAAACTTAGTTTGTCGGACTGTAGATTCGAACGCATTATATAAGTCGACATTTACATGTAAGAATGTTATTTAATATTCATTAATTCTCACTTGCAGTAAATTCCAAATGTTAACTATATATACAGAAAGTATAGAAATGAAAAAGCAATGTGCGTCATCGAGGGAATGCCGTACATTGAAAAGTTCCAACTAGAACGAAACGTCGTCTGTGCGTTTCCGCCCGGTGATAGACTTGTTTTTTCAGTATTTCTTAATTCTTAATTAACCTAATCACCAGGAAGTTCGTTGTCGCGAAAGGGTGTGTTCTGCATACTAGTACAAACTTAGTTTGTCGGACTGTAGATTCGAACGCATTAAATAAGTCGACATTTACATGTAAGAATGTGATTTAATATTCATTAATTCTCACTTGCAGTAAATTCCAAATGTTAACTATATATACAGAAAGTATAGAAATGAAAAAGCAATGTCCGTCATCGAGGGAATGCCGTACATTGAAAAGTTCCAACTAGAACGAAACGTTGTCTGTGCGTTTCCGCCCGGTGATAGACTTGTTTTTTCAGTATTTCTTAATTCCTAATAATATTGTTTAATGACGCAATATTAATCTTTATACTTCATAAAGATAATTTTTTAACATTTTTTCAAAATTTTTGTTTTAAAGTTTCATTTAAGTTTATTGTGTTTTTTATTTAACATTACTTCAAGAAGTTTACAAGTAACTTAAAGCAATATATAAGTAAAACATTTGTAAAAACTCTTTTACTGGCGCTTGATAAATTTGTAGAAGAGAAAAAAACCACGTTTTCCAATTGGAACCCTGAGGGAAAAGCAGTTTCGTTTTGAAAATAAACCGTCTGTATATACTAGCTGGACAGATTGGTTGTGAATTGTGAATTAGCAAAGTACAACATCACAATTCATAGCAATATGCATGTTCTTTTTTAAATTCTAAAATTAAATTTATTTGTAATTATGAAATATTCGATTGTTTGTCTCATTTATATTTCGCTTATCCTTGTCTAATAAAATTCTGTTTATATGTCAGATATAATTAAATAAAAATTAATACTTCCACAAATTTTCTAATAATATATTGTATAGTGTCCGCCATGTGAATACAATATTTAAATTTAAAATTAATATTTTTTTTTAAATGTTCAACCAAACAATTATAACAACCTTGTTTATATATTATTTCTGGCAATAAAGATTTTGTCTGACTATATATTTGTATTAACGAGGTGAATAAATAAGCATTAATATACAGTCGAACTTCGATAACTCGAATTTTTGATAACTCGAATCAATTTGGTTGGAGTTAGCGTCAAGAGTGAAAAATATGTGTAATTTTTACTTGATAACTCGAACTTTTATTATTCGAATATCTTGATAACTCGAACAGAATATCTGGCGCCACCTTTGATAAGTCGAATTTTCTAGGGGAATCCTCTAACTACGTGTGTTTTTAACCGTTTTAACCGCTCGTTTTATAGTAGCATTTATAACATAACGATGTAGGCGATGCAGGCAGTTCAGTTTCTGCGCTACTTAAGTTCATATGCGTGCACTATTAGTTGTTAATAGGAGGACAGAATACTGTGCCTGTTTGTTTTATCACGTTACCTTTTCTTATTGGTCTTGATATGTCATTAAAACGTACTTTAAAAACATTATCTATTGATGAAAAATTTAGACTTATAAAAGAAGTGGAAACTGGTTCAAGAAAGAAAGATGTAGCTGTGAAGTATGGTGTTCCGGAAAGTACAGTGTCTACTATTTTAAAAAATAAGCAAACAATTATCACTGCGATCGAAAGTGGTGCAAGTGGGAGTTCCAGGAGGCTAAAAAAACCAACGTTCACCAATGTGGACAGAGCAGTTTTAGAATGGTTTAAATCGGCAAGGAGACAGAACTTACCTATATCTGGAGGCTTAATTAAGGAAAAAGCATTGGAATTTGAAACCAGAAGTGCCATGGCGGAAAGCACAGTAAACAGAGAGTTACACTGATGATTGGCGCAAATATGGATGCATCAGAAAAATTTAAATTGCTCTTGATATGTAAATTAATGTAATTCTGAATGCGAAAAAGAGGATGAAATTCCTTTGATTTTCGTAAGGGAACTCTTGGATGAAAGATGTGAGGAAGAAATTCAACTACAAATGGAATATGAAGCTTGGGAGAATGTCAAAAATGTACCAGGTGTCACCTTTAATAATTAATTTTATGCATATCGATGACGATATTGTTACTTCGGAGTTTCACACAGATGAAGATATTGTCGACCTCTACAGATCTGAATCCAAATCTGTACAGCTCGATAATAAAGATGACAGCGACATTGACACAATAGAGGATGATTTCGTGAACGATTTGCAGCAACCACCTTCAAGCGAGTTGGTTGCAAATTTGTTGAGCGTTTTGCGTTCGTATTTAAAAGCCAATGAACATACAGTCGATTATTTGTATGGTTTAAATAACATTGAAGCCTTTTTGAAAATCAAAATAAAAAATCCTCTCGCCAGTCACAAATAACCGACTTCTTTACACAAAAATAAAAACTACGTAATACATATATGTAACGCATTTTTTCTGAAATAAATTCATATATACATACAAAATATCTTTTATTTATACACATATGTAATTTATTTGACAACTCGAAGTCTCGAGAATTCGAACTTCCTTTGTGGCAAGACATAGTTTGAGTTATCGAAGTTCGACTGAAGTTCAATCGTTTTGTTGCACTGTACTCTTTCATTGTCGCAAATTTTAAATGACTGTCATCTGTATTTCTCGTGTATATGTTTTCTATCCAGTCATCACACTGCTTGATCAATTTATTTATTCTTTTGGTGACAAAACCAGCCACGTAGGCAGCAATATTTTCTTCTAATTTTGTGGTAGAGACATTCATAGGTGATGGTGATATTTGGATCTTTTTTGTTTCGTTCACATCTTTGCTAACTGCCTATAAACAATAAAATTATTATTATTTACATGTAATTAAAATATCATCAAAAAGTACTATCATTATTATTGTTATAAGATATTAACTTACTTGAACAAATTTCTTAAGAAAATAAGTGTTCATTTTCGCAGTTGTTGTCCATTGAGTGTTTTAGGGTAAAATTTTTAACCAAAAGGTGGAAATAAATAAAATAGTGTAAAGGCTGCACCTGTAGGGTTCGTAAATCGTGCTCCTCTTTGTATTTTTATGTTTATAAAAATAATTGTAAACATTAAAAACTACTTCTCGCGTTTGAGCGTGTATGTATCACTTTATGATCTAGTAAAAACATTATGTTCCGTCAAACGTCAATGACAAATGTATTCTGACAATTACTTGAGTAGTGGGGGTGGACGTTTTTAAAAACGGCTTCTGCGCATCTCCTCTTCGCGCCAACTTAATTGGCGCTTGCTATACCATACATTTTCTCTTCTACAAATTTATCAAGCGCCAGTAAAAGAGTCTTTACAAATGTTTTAATTATATTGCTTTAAGTTACTTGTAAACTTCTTGAAGTAATGTTAAATAAAAAAAACATTTTTAGCGAGAATATTCTTGCATTAAGTCCTTTCCAATTGATATTAATACCAAAACAGAGAGCTTGCCCTGTAGAATTCCTAACAATTTTGTGTTCGTTTAACCGCAGAAAAGGAACGTTCTGCAGACGCACTTGTGGCGGGGATAGTGAGTGTTAATTCACATAGTTTAAGAATTTCAAGGCAAGTACAATCTAGTCCGCAGTTTTTAAGAGATTTCTATAAGTCATTCACACTCGTTTTATTTGAGCCATCTGAAGGTGTTGTAAATTACTGTGAGCTCGGAACATAGTGCAGGAAAGTCAAAATATTGCGGATAATTTTATTTAACCATAGGACTACCGATGGCGTCCAATGGACCCGAAACGATTTCTAATCATTGTTTTATCGTACTTATGGTTGGGCAAGTCTGTGCTTCCCTTGCTTTCACGGAATACACGTCACTGGTGAAAGTATCTTTCCAGACGTGTAGATACGTGTATCAACTTAGTATAGACAGTACATAGTGCTGGAAGGATACTTTCACCATAAATAACACCCTTACTACATTATAAAAGTCATTAAGACATTGCGTAGAAGAATATTCAGCGCTGCCCAGTGACTAATGGCAACATCGCTCAGTATGTTTCAAATTATTTTGTTATATACGCTATCGGGTGTGTCCAATGTAGGGTGGAGGCACTCTAATACAGTTTCCGTAGGTTGCGACTGTGCACATCAGCTGGAAACCCCCTGGCCAAGTCTTACACTTGTCAGGACATTAGTCTAAGAGCGGCGCTGAATGTTCTTCTACGCTATGTTTTAATGTTTTTTTGTAATGTCGTAAGTGTGTTATTTATGGTGAAAGTATTTTTCCGGCAGTATATATCGATGAGTCTATAGTAAAATGAAACAGGTATCTTGCATGCTTGGAAATATATTTTCGCACTAATATGAACTTGTGTTCTTTACAATTTTTAATAATATTTTTATATTATTATTTTTTTTTTGACATCCCAACTTATTTACAATCTATACAAAGAAATTACAATAAATAAATTATGTGTTTGAAATATTTGAAGGAAACTCACTGACAGCTTTCTGTAGAGTGTAATTAAAAAATAATAGTTATTTATGTACCTAGGTTCGTAAGTACAGTTTTATGGTCGAGAATACGATTGCAAACCGAGACCCGTAGGGTCGAGGTTTGCATGTATTCGAGACCATGAAAGTGTACTGTACGAACCGTGGTGCATATGAGATTTTTCGTCACACCTACGTTTTTTTTTAAATAGACGAATTTGAATGATTTTCCACTTTACTTTTACTATATTCACACATTCACATTAGTAACATTAAGTCAGGAATATTTGTCGTATCTATGGTAACCATGTTTGTGTCGATATAAATTTATATTTTTGATAAATGTCAAAGTATATGCAATAGATTTTCAAAAGTTTTTCTTTCTAAATAAAATTTATAAACATGAATCAAATAGAGATGGATGCTATTATAGCTTGTACTGAGATTTTGCCGGAGAAATCTAAAAACAGATACAATGAAACCTATAAAATGTTCAAAGATTGGTGTCACCAGAGGTATGTGGAGGGTATTTCAGAAAGTGTAATGCTGGTATATTTTCGTGATAGATCTATGAAGTTAAAATCACCAAACAGTTTATGGTGTGAATACTTCATGTTAAAAACTACCATATTTATTAACGAAAATGAAGATATTTCAAAATATCCTAAATTGAAAGGATTCTTGAAGCGTAAAAATGATGGTTTTAAGACTAAAAAGTCTAGTATCTTTACAAGATAGGAAATCAATAAATTTCTTATTGAAGCTTCCGACGATACATATTTGTTGATGAAGGTAAGTTTACAGAATGATTCTTTTTAATTCGTGTTCATTCTATACTAATTTTTTGCAGGTTGTTATGATTATGGGAATTGCTGGGGCTTGTAGGAAAGATGAACTAGTTAAAATGAAAATTCAAGATGTGGAAAATAAAAATGATGTAATAATAATTAAAATACCGGATACTAAAAATGGATTAAAACGTTCTTTTACAATTATTGCGAAGGAAGAATATCCAATTAATTTTATGCTAATTATTAAAAAATACATTGGTCTGAGATTAGAAAATATTACCAATGATAGATTTTTCTTAAAGTACAGTTTTGGTAAATGTCGAAATCAGTCTGTAGGAAAAAACACTCTCGCAAAAATTCCTAGCCAAATAGCAAAATACTTGTCGTTGGAGAACCCCACTACCTACACCGGACATTCCTTTCGAAGGACCTCGGCAACATTATTAGCCGATTCAGGAATTGATGTTCTTGGTCTGAAAAGACACGGCGGATGGAAATCTTCTACCGTGGCAGAAAGCTATGTTTCCGATTCAATGATAAATAAAGTACAGATAGCTGACCGAATTTTATATAAACAAAATATTACAGAGGCTGTTTGCTCAACTGTGATACAGAAAAATGAGAAGGAAGTTGATGATTCCATTAGGAATCCAACCATTAATAATGTTGACATTATTGAAAATATAAACTTGCCTAGTAAGAAAGAAGACTCTATTGTTCAGATAGCTAATTATTCTAATTGTTCGTTTACATTTAATATTACAAAATCATAAGTTTTTGTACAAGATTCTATTTTTCCTAGTTATGTTAATTAATCATGTTTGAAATAAATTTGTCATAAATTTTCTAATATTGCTATTATTTCCCTAGGGTCGTAATAAATATTACAGCCCCCTACCATAGCAACTGTCAATACGGTATGTAAAGTGTCACTTACGTTTCAAAAAAAGGTGTCATAATTGTTTACTTACGCAGTAGGTGTGACGAAAAATTATTTACGGTGTATCTAGAAGATTAAATTAAAATCTCGAGAGCAAGGCAGTAGGATTGAACCCCTGGAGTCTACGCCTTTTGATGGGTCGAGCATTAAAGAAGCATTTGCCAGATAATTGGGATGATTACCTACTTAATCTTTCTGCGTATTTTTCGGAGAAAGTTTTGATTTCGTCCTTCACTGTTTTATTTGTAAGTTATGGGCTATGACGTTATTTGGGACATACCAAGGAGCCTTGCTAGTCATATAGAGTACTTTGGACAAAAATATTTCTAGTATCTCAATGTTAGATATGGAAGCTAGAGCTGTATTCCATAACTCCAAACGGATTTTAATATTACCTTGTAAACAAGGACTTTGTTTTCCAGAAATAGGTTGGATCTTTGACCAATTAACCAGCATAATTTACTAAGTTTAAGGTCTAGCTGCTTCCTCTTTGAGAATATATGCTTTCCCCATGTCACTCCTAGATCAAGGTGCATTTCTAGGTATTTGGCGTTTTCCCTTTTGTGGCAGAGCGTAGTCATTTAGATGCACTGCAGGATGGTAACCTCTTCTGGTAGTAAATGTTACTTGAACGGATTTACTTTCGTTAACTTGATTCGCCATTTCTTTAACTTGTATTGAATTTCGTTCAGACTTGAATGCAATAATTTCGAAACAATAACAAACAGTGACGTCACGAGTCGTTGGCAAGTCGCCAGTATGTAATATGTAGAGAAGGGATCCGAGCATATATTTTTATATTTTTAAAAAATGTTTTTGTTAAATTGAAGTTGGTGAAATTGTAGTCTTAGCGTGAAATTAAAATAAGATGCAAAATTTTGAAGAAATATTTTATTAAAGAAAATTAGAATATTTCTAAAAATATTTCTGTTTATCTCTTAGGGAAATCCATCAATTTTAACAGAGAATTTTACGAACAAACATCTGCGGCAGTATGAACAAAGATGTAATAGGTACACATTTCTATACATCCATGACAAATATAAGAATTTCTAAATTATACACCTGTTTATTTATTTTTTGACGGAGACATATTAACTACTGTCACTTAAATACCTTGTATTATAGTTTCTAGTGAATAAAATGTCTTAAAGATTATTTAGAAAGGTTGACACTCCATAATTAATTTTCCTATCCACAGATGGCGCCACTAATTTCGTTAAAATAAAAATACTCCTGTATGACTCCTCTCAGTAAAAGTTACAATTATGGGGAAGCGGCCATTAAAAGAACCTTAATTAATATGTACAGGATGATATCTTTGTCCCCTTCCGCCAAGAAACGTTTTGTTTACGTTAGAAATCGTTTAAAAAATCTTTTTTGAAAAAATGTGACATCGCCAAAAATTGCCATGGAGATAAATTTGTGCGAATAATAATCTAACCTGGCGATTCTTACATTAGTAAGGTATGTCTATAGTTGTAGTAATCAATCTTTGAAATTCATTATGTTATCGAAGTTTATCATAAATCATTTAATTGTCAATATTGACTTTGTTCTAGGAATATTTTCTTTAATTTTCCGAATTCTATTCAGAAAAGTTTTTCTGAATCGAATCCGAGTTGAAAAGAATTAGTTTTAGTTGTGGCTGGCATGAAATTAAGAAAATACGACCGCATAAAATTGAAATTAAACTAATAAATATTTCCATTTATGTAAAAAATATATTTTGTTTAATATTGACTAGTATTAATTACAAATGGAATATTATTAATTAGTAATAAAATAAAAATAGATATTAAGTATAACACAATTTTAACTTTAATAAATACCATGAGTGGTATAACAGCATGAATAAGTTCTAGAAAAAATTAGAATAAAGGAATTAGTAGGAATATTTAAATATTCATTATCTAGATATTAAAAAAAAGTTTAATTAGATTAGTTGTAATATAATTTACACTAAGAAAATCGTACAAGCGTGCCTCCGTGGCGCAATCGGCTAGCGCGTTCGGCTGTTAACCGAAAGGTTGGTGGTTCGAGCCCACCCGGGGGCGTTTTTTTTTTAGATATGAATTGGTATTATAAACTACAAGAATTCTATCTAATTCTTTTGTTTGAGCCAGAAATTATAGAGCTATTATCCCTACCAACATTAAAAAAAAAGTTAAAGCCTCTGATTTCTACAAATCAATAATGACTACAGAAATAAAATTCCTGAGCCAACATGCCTACCAAGCACAAATACAAAAGCTACGTACGTACTCGTGGGATATATATAGGACAACAATTCCTTTAACGACTAATAATTACAACAAAGAATTAAATATTATTAAAAGTAATAACTACGACCCAAATTTAATTGGTAATATTATAGCTAAGAAAATGTACAAGCAAACGATAGAACAAGTATTTCCTTCTGATAAGAATAAAAATAAAAATAATCAAATTAAAAGTTTAACGTACATAGAAAAACCATCCATTAAAATTAAAAAATGTTTAGAAACTTCAGACCTAAATACATGCTTTAAAACAGACAACAATTTAGCCAGATTCATTAAAAACAATAAATCCAAATCTTCAAAAGTTAATAAGTCAGGGGTACATAAATTAAAATGTGGTAGCAATTGTAACAAAATTTATATTGGTAGAACTTTCAGAAATTTCAAAACTAGAATTTCAGAACATAAGCGTAGTTATGATAACAAAAAACTAGATTCTAATTACTCAAATCACTTATTATCTGAAAACCATTCATTCGATCCGGAGTTTGAAATCTTACATGTACAAAATAAATCGCATAAATTAGACCTCTTAGAAGCCCTGGAAATAAAAAGTCTGTGAATTTACTGTATGACTAACTAGATATAAATAGTTGTCCTTTACTAAACTTATTTAATTAGGGTTTTTTTTTTCTATGTGATTATAGTGTTTGAATGCCTAATCTCATCCTTTCTTTGTTAACAGTTTATCGTTTCTTTCTTTATATACCTGTAATTACCAAATTTATGTGCATACACTCATTTCATTTGTGCATATAATCATTATCCCATCGTCGTTTGATAAAGCTACAGTGTTTTTGTAAACGTTTAGTTAATATACATTTTATATAGTGAAGATTAAACAAATTAATTGTTTTGTTTTATTTTACATCGTATTAATATGGATCTTCACCAAGTAACAGCCTCATCTATTCAATTTTTTATATCTATTTAACTTTATTTCTTTTTGGAATAATAGAAGACAGCGTATTTATTTTCTTAGACATTGTTATGTCTTTTGTTCATGTATCTTAAATGTATCGCCTTGGCATTATGCAATAAAGTCCGTGAGTCACGTGAAATGCAGATTGTTACAGACGAATTTCAGCAGATTATTCCCGCCGAGCCGACTGCAGAAATGGGAGAAAGTAGGGGTCGGTCGCGCGCGCGTTATCTACTCGGCGTGAATTACGCGAATCATGGATTATAATAACGGGATCGCTTTGCATATCTCCCGGAGCGATTATCCTACGGTTCTATCTTGTTTATGTTGGCATTACATTTATAATCGGTTTTAAGCTAGTGCGGGAACATCGCCACTCACCCTTGTCTACGGTCGACGTTGCCTTTTATCACTATTGCACATTAATATCCTAATACAACATTATTTATTTATTTTCTTTTGGCTAAAACTTTTGTCACTTACGGAGTAGCACCCTTTCTGCATTAGATGATTTAGTTTGAAGATTATTTTGTATTAGGAAGCATATGTTAACTGGAAAGGGAAGTTTATTTATGGTTTTATGCGTTCGACAAAGTATTAAATAGATATTAAGTCCATCTAGCAACATGTCTATAAACGGACAAGAACAACAATTCATATTATTTAATACGTAGATGGTTACTTTTAGTAATCCCAATTAGATTTTAACATAAAAAGTCTTTCTTTGGAGATTGTGGTTTAGTAAAAACTCACAATTAATACTCATATCCTAAATACGTATTTTGATAAATAAGTTGTCATCCTCAGTAGGTAAAATTAATAATTACAACGTTGAACATGAGGCACAGTAAAGCTAACACAAAGAATCGCGAAATACTTTACAAGGCATCCACGTATAGACTAAATTTTAAGATACTAAAATTAGCTCAGTTACCCCTTTTCAGAAATAACACACATGTGCTCATTCTCACACCCTCATCTCCTACTTATTATAAGAAGTTAACCAATCAGGTAGCAGGTAACGGAAACTGGAGCTTTGCTGATGTTGTATGTATTATTTTTGTTTTTAACAATATGAATACTTTCGTAAACGTCCAGCTCCCTCGGACTGCTTAAATTTTTTATAAGTTTTAAACAATCTATCGCTATGTTATGATTGGTTTTTAACGCATGATGGACGGCACTCGATTTTTCCGGTCTATTGAATTTAGTATGCTATTATATTTTATTATTATTAATCTAAATTCCCTTCTACCATATAATGGTGTCGGGACGAACTGTATTTTTTATTCTAGGCGTCTACAAATTCTTTCCATCCTTTTCTTTCTTCCGCCATTTTTTTTGCTTCTGTCCATGTTCTTTCCTTTGTCTCCAGTATTTTCGCTATTACTCCATCCCATTGCGTTTTTGGCCTACCCCTCCTTTTGTTTTTCAGTATTTTTGCCTCCCACACTCTTTTAGCTGGTCTTACGCCTTCCATTCTTTGCAAGTGGCCCCACCAACCCAACTGTCTCTTTTCTATGAATTTGAGTGTTGATTCTATTTCCAGGTCTTCTCGTATTTTCATGCTTCTTATTTGATCTAGTTTGGTAACTCCTCGGACTCTTCTCAGGTATTTCATCTCGACAGCCTGTAACTTGCTTTTTTGCCTCTCGCTTAAAACCCAGGATTCGCAGCCAAATGTTAGTATGGGTCTAAATATCGCTTTAAATATTTTCATTTTTGTGTCTTGCGAAATTTCTTTATTGTTTATGAATTTCTTGTTCATCATATAATAGAGCTTTAACGTTTTCTCTATTCTCTGGTTTATTTCTACTTCTTGTGTGACCTTTTCGTCTATTGGGACTCCAAGATATTGGAAAGTCTTCACTTGCTCTATTTTTACCCCGTCTATTTCTATATTTATGCTTTTTGGTGCATCTCCTATCGTCATCACTTTTGTTTTTTTTCTGTTTATTTTCATTCTGTGGTTTTCCAGCTCTGTGTTCCATATTTCTAGATTCTGTTGTAATTCTTTTTCACTTTTAGCGATTATAACGACATCATCTGCGAAAACTTCCTCCGAGATATCTACTCTTTGTAGTTGTAAGTGTCCAACATTGTACTTGCTAGTGGTACTTTTGTGGTACATTTCTTTATTATTTCATCCATATATGTTACGAAAAGCGTTGGGCTTAAACTGCCTCCTTGTCTCAGACCGTTTTCAGTTGTAAATGTTTCAGATTCTATATTATTATTTATGATAGTGTTAACGTTGTTACTGTAAATTTTCGTATCAATCTTATTATTTTAACACTTACTCCTCTTTCTTTCAAAATATTTAATACGTTTTCCCTCGGTGTTTTGTCAAACGCTTTCTCCATGTCTATAAACCCTAGAAATACGTTTTTTTTCTCACATATGGCTTTTTGGGTTATCTGTTTCAACGTGAAAACGTGATCTTGCGCACTTCTCCCTTTTCTGAATCCACTTTGCGCCTCATTTAATGTACTCTACACTATATTTCTAATTCTTCCATCTAAAATTTCCTCGAATATCTTCATGGCTGTACTCAGTAGTGTTATGGCCCTGTAGTTGTCACAGTCTCTCCTGTCTCCTTTTTTATGTATTGGTACTATTAAGGCCCGGTGCCAGTTTTCTGGGAAGTTCCCTTCTTTCCATATTTTGTTAAGAATTTTCAAGAACAACTCCCTTCCTGTTTCTCCCATGCTTTTGATCATCTCTGTTGTTATCTTGTCATATCCTGGTGCCTTTCCGTTCTTTAATTTTCGTATTACCTCTTCTAATTCTTGCATAGTTATCTCATCTTCTAAATTTTCTTACACTTTTTCTTCATGTTCCCAATTCAGATCCTTCTCCGTTTGCTCAGTCAGAAGTTCTTGAAAATATTCTTTCCATCTGTTGATTATATCTTTAGGTTCTGTCAACATATTTCCGTTTCTGCTTTTGTTGTACCTTGTTTCTTGTATTTTTCCGTCTCTTATCGATTTTAGTGCTCCATAAAATAGTTTTTGATTTTCCTTGCTATTTTTTTTTATTTCTTCCCCAAACTATTTCCATTTGTCCTTCTTTGCCGTTATTACTAATTCTTTTACTTTTTTTCGTTCTTGTTTATACGTGTCGTAATTGTCTGTTGTCCTGTGTGATAGATATTTTTTCCATGCCTCCTTCTTTGTTTTTATTTGTATTCGGATATCTTTTGTCCACCATGCTGTTTGTTTTTTATTGTTGTTTTCCGTACTTACTCCACATATTTCCTTTGCTGAGGCTTTCATCGTATTTTCCAATAGGTTCCATAACTCCTCTACATTCTTATCTTCTGTGATCATTCGTGTCTGCTCTAAAGTGTCTGTTATAAGTTTGCTGTACTTTGCTGCTATATCATTACTTCTTAATTTATAGACTCTTATTTTCTCAGAATGGATTGCTTCTTGTTTTGGTGCAGTGTTCCTCTTTTCTTTTTCAGAATTCTCTCTAATTTTCGTTATAACTAAGTAATGGTCGCTACCAATTTCCGGTCCTCGTCTTACTCTTGTGTCTATTACTGCTATTATAACGGGTTGTTATTGAAATAATACATCAAGCGAGCTACAAAATTTGTATCCCAGGTAGGCCGTGAACGATTGAGATAGACATATAAGTCACGTCTGAGCTTAGAGAATTGACGAAGTGTCATTTGTAAATAATCATATGTCAAATTGACAAGTTACGATTTAACCTATTACTAATAGTACGAAATGTAGGTTAGATCACTAAATCAATTTAAGACATAACTGATTTAATTCATGGCATACTCTGAAAACTTTCTTTGTGTCTCACTCCTTATTTCAATTTATAATCGCGGCAATTAATTTTATATATACCCGATTTCTCATTCATATGTAAATTATCCTTTGTGTTACCCAGAAGAGATTTTATTGAGTTTCCGGATCGAAAAGAAACTTGGAGACCCCGTTCTTTAACAACTCTATTTAGGTTTTTCGTAATTTGATGGTACGGTAAACACGTGAACGTTTCTCACGATTTTGTTGAGGTAACAAAGTTGTGGAATTGCGGATTTTCTTTCTGCAATTAGTTTTTCTAATTAATCTATTAATAATTTCCGCGTCAAAACCATTGGATTTCGCGATATTTTGAATAAAATCTAACTCTTTTTCGTGGTTCTCTTTCCTTAACGAAAAGTGTCGCTCACACGACAAGTGAATGTATACTTAAAAAATGTATATAACCCCTTACCACAATTATTAATCGTATCCTAAATACGCATTTCAACAACTAAGTAAGTTGTCATCATCAGTAGGTAAAACCACTAATCAAGGTGTCGCACATGGGGCACAGTAAAGCTAGCACAACTGATCACGCAACAACTTTACACAGCGTCCACGTATACACAAGAGCGTATACGTAGACGTATACACAAGAGTGTATACGTGGACGCTGTGTAAAGTTGTTGCGTGATCAGTTGTGCTAGCTTTACTGTGACACATGTGCGACATCTTAATTAGTGGTTTTACCTACTGATGATGGCAACTTAGTTGTCGATATACGTATTTAGGATACGATTAGTAATTGTGGTAAGGGTTTATATACCTTTTTTAAGTTTTTACTTAACCACAGTCTCCAAAGAAAAACTTTTGAATGTATACTGCATAGTGTATACAGGGTCGCCATTAGGGACGGAAACGGTCAAGTATCTTGGGAACGGTTCGAGATATCTTAATGAAATTTTGTACACGAACATAAGGAAATGTTTTTATGTCTTTGGATATATTTTCATTTCTTTCTTATTGCATATTTGTATAAATCCAGGGCTAACTTGATTTTTTTTAAATGGCAATAGTACTTGAATTTGGCATCGTTGGAAAGATCATTTTTTTCTGAAATCAGTGATGTAAATATAGTATATCTATTTTCCAAAATAGTTTAAAAGAAAACGAAGAAAAGTGTTTTGGTTTCCTTTGGGGTAACAACAATAAAAAAACATTTATTAAATAAGAAACTATTTACAAAAGGTGTTCAAAATGTTTACCATTAACTTCCTAGCAGTAATGGATTTGTCGAATGAAGCCTCGAACTGCGTTTTCCCACCAAATCAAAGGTACATCGGAAATTTTTTGCCGAATTCATAATTTCAGATCTTCGAGATTTTCTGGCTTATTAATGTAAACTCGAATTTTTAAATACCCCAACAAAAAAAATCAGGTGGACTCAAGTCTGTTGACCTTTCCGGCCATTCGATAGTTCCTCGCTGGTAGATCCTTTGGAAAAGTAGCGTTAAGAAAATTTGTAACTTTAATGGCATAGAGCCATATTTCCTGGTTTTTATTAAGTTGAGTGATGATATTTTGTTCCAATAGTTCTAAGTACTTCTATGATGTGAAGTTGCTAATAATGAAAAAAAAGGTCCTACAATATTGTTGCTACTAAATCCCATCCAAACACTTAATTTTTGGAAATACTGTGTATGATCCTGATACATCTAGTGCGGCTTTGTATAAGCCCAATATCTACAGTTGTATCTGTTAACATGACCATTTAAACGAAATGTTGCTTCATCCCTGAAAATTATGTTTGAAACAACATTTAGATTGGTATTCATTTTTTCCATTATAACTTGGCAAAATTCAATCCTACGATCAAAATCATCTTCACTTAATTCTTGCAGTAACTGAATTTTGTAAGGATAAAAATGTTTGTTTATTATTTTTTGAACCGAGCGTCTACACATGTTATGGTTTAAAGCTAATTGTTGGACAGAAACATTACTATTATCTATTACATCAATAAAGACATTCAATGAATTTTCGTCATTAGTTTTTGTTTTTGTAGTCTACGTGGGTAATCAATTTCTAAAAATTCTTGTACTGCTGTGACACGGTATGGATAAAGTTGCATATCCTTTTGTAATAACTTGTGAGTTGTATCAACAGAAAGTTTTATTTGTTGACTCAAATGTCGAACAGATATTTGTGGTTCATTTTCCATTATTTCTTCAACACGATTGACAACTTGTGGTGTACGTTTCTTAACTGCTCCGCTGCCTGATTTTCTTAAGAGACTACCAGTTTCAGAAAAAAAGTTTTAAAGTTCTATCCAAAGTATTCTTAAATTGTATATAATCTATTACAAAATGTGGAAACTCAACTTGAAATTCTACCATGCAATCTTGAACTGAATAAATCCATAAACCATCAATTTTATTACCACTTCGAAAATAAGCCTGGACTAAAAAAATTTTATGTTCTAAAGTGAAAGCCGTTTTAAAACTGAGAAGCAATTTATTTAAACCAGAATCGACGCACGATTATTTTATACATTAACTGATATTTATGATTGCCATTATCAAATGTCATTTGGATGTACTTTTAGGGAACAGCAAACACATACTAATATATTTGCGGCTTATTCTATCAAAATTTCAAAGTAACCTAGATTGACTTTTCAAATGAACACTTGTTATATTCATAACAATAAATAAATATAAATTCTAATAAACAGCAATATAAAAACGTATATAAATGTAGGTGTAGGTTTCCGCGGTCGTTCTCTATATCTCGGTTTCCGTGTTGGAACCGCGTCGAGTTAGGCGTAATTGCTTACGTTTCGTTGTTTTATATTATTAATTGTTGTAGTAATAATTAATTTTAAAATTTTGGATAATAATTTACTTTTATAATGACATTTCCAAATATGCACAAATATAAATGTAATATTCCAGGTTGCGAAAATCGATTCGAGTTATCAAAATAAACATTTCTTCACTCATGATAGAAAACAGGTATGGTTGAACTCTATTCAAAGTTTTTCAGGTGTTGATTTTTCTTCGAATTCAAAACAAATATATGTTTGAAAGGATCATTTTGAACAAAACTCTTTTAAAAATGCTGCGCGATGGTCTCAATACTAGTGTCATTTCATTTCACCGGGTTCAATTGTGTGGAGAATAGTGGGCATAACTTAACTAATCTGCAATCATTTATGTCTTCTATTGAGCCTAAAAGTGCTAAGATTAGTACATTGGATACGAATTATTTAGAAGATTATTCTCTAAATATTTCGATTAATGATTTGAATTATCAAGCTGTCACCTATGTATGTGGATTCTTCCTAAAAATGCTTAATTTACATGATTGTGAGGTTTGTAAATCTGCTTTATTTTCTGCCAACGTAGAATTATCACACATTTACAATGTTTAAGGAATTTAGTGAATCAAATAATCTGCTTTATCCCTCTCTTAGTTTGGTATTATATGTTAATAACGTTTACAAAGCGATGATTGTGCTGTTAAAATCATTTGGCCATGTAAATTCTTTTTACCGTTTCATGATATACTAGTGTTAAATCCGATCATCCTCCTGTTCAAGAGCAGTTGTTAGATATATCTATGAGTTTAATTATTAGGAAATTTCATGATGACATTTGTCGCTCTTCTAATAATAGATCTCTGAATCGAAACTCGAAAAAAATTAGGTAGCTGATGCATTTGTAGAAGATAAATTAGATTCTTGGTACGTTGGCAAGATTAGAATTTTCTAATCATTTGTGCAAATGTCATTATAAAAGTATATTATTATCCAAAATTTTAAAATTAATTATTACTACAACAATTAATAATATAAAACAACGAAACGTTGGCAATTACATCTAGAGAACGACCGCGGAAACTTACACCTACATTTATATCAAACAACAATTAATAATAACAAAACTTAGCAGGATAAAGGAGGAGGGTTCTTAGGTAAGGTTAGCAACCTGCCTAGGGGAAAAACAATTACATGCTCAAAGCACTGGTAGCATAGCCTCGGAACATGGACGGATTTCACGGAGCACGGCCCACGCGCGAAAAAGGAATAAACTCTATATGAAGAAACAGCAAATGAGAATTGCATGCTGGAACATAAAGACTCTGTATTCAAAAGATCATGAACTAATTCCCGAACTCAATGAACATAAGATAGACATATGTGCACTCTCTGAAACGAAAAAGAAAGGTAGAGGAACAACAAGACTTAGCAACTACATCTTACTGTACTCAGGAGTAGCAAAAGACCAAAGAGCCACATCAGGGGTTGGTATGGCAGTAAACGAGAAATATGAAAAGAATATAGAAAGCGCAGAGTATGTTAACGACAGAATTCTAAGAGTAAAAATCATGTTCAATCATCCCCTGCACATTATATCAGTATATGCACCTGACATTGGTAAACCCGAAGAAATGTAAATAGATTTCTACGAAATCCTACAATCAGAACTGGACAAAATCCCAAAAAAACGAAAAGATAATCCTATTAGGAGACCTAAATGCTAGAATAGGAAATGAAGCAGTAGAGGGAGTAAAACAAAAATAAAACGAAGAAGTAACTAACAGAAATGGCGAAATGTTGACAGAATTTTGTGCACAGAATGAATTACGAATAAACAACACATACTTTCCTCATAAAGACCAATACAAATACACCTTTTACGACAATAGACAAAATAAATCCATAATCGATTACATCATCACAAACAGAATGTTCATGCCCCAACAAATAGTAGATATAAGAGTCCTGTCCTCAGCCAACATTGTAGCAGACCACAAATTAGTGCTAGGAAAACTAGGAATAGCAATGTCACTGAGGAAACAAAAGCCAACAACAAGAGCTGAAAAATTCAACATAGAATCGCTCAACCAGGAAAATACGAAACAACTATACGCAGACCGATGCAAACAATACATTACTCTTAACCCAATAATACAACCCGACACTCCCCAAACAGCATGGGATAATGTGAAACAAAACATCTATAAAGCCGCCGAAGAAACCCTAGGCACACGCACGGTATCGCAGAACAGTAGACCGAACAATAAACCTTGGTTTGCAACGAAAGTCAAGGATATCACAAGGGAAAAGAAGAAAAATTATTTGCAATACAGGGAATCTCCATCTCAAGAAAACCGAAATAAGTATATTGAAACTAGGAAGAAGGTCAATAATAGGGTTAGAGAGATCAAGGAAGAATACTGGCAGGAATTCAGTAACGAAATGGAAGCAGATATGTATGGAGCACAAAAACGAATTTGGAAACTACTAAGAGGCATGAAACGGGAAACGAATGAAACAATACAACTCAGAACAATTACCGAAGAAACTTGGGAGAAATATTTCAGAAATCTATACGCAGATATAGAGAACCCTGTAGAAACACAAGAAGAAAACATACAAAACGACCCACCAGAAGAGTGCACGCAAATCACCGAAGAGCAAATAAGAGAGACAACGAGGAAACTTAAGAACAGGAAAACTCCAATCCAAGACAAAATACCAAATGAGCTAATAAAAAATGGAGGAACTGCCACCATAAAAGAATACACAAAACTATTTAATATCATACTACAACATAGAAGAATACCTGAAGAATGGAAGAACAGCGTAACAATACCCATATTCAAAAAAGGAGACAAAACCGATCCAGCAAACTACCGTGGGATAACATTGTTGAGCACCTCGCTAAAACTCCTAATTAAGATCATTGCGGACAAAATAACCCCAACAATGCCAATAAGCGAAGAACAACAAGGATTTCGAAGAAGTCAATCCACCACTGACGCTCTATTCATACTCAGACAACTGATAGAAAAATCATTAGAGTACAACACCCCTGCCTATCTTTGCTTTGTAGATCTAACTAAGGCCTTCGACAGAGTACAAATAAAAGACGTCATCACGATCCTGGAAAACAATAATACGAAGAAAGAATAGGTAGAACTCATTAAGGACCTAAACACGAACACAAGAACGCAAATACGAACAAACCTCACCTTAACGCAACACCTACGGACCACAACAGGCATCCGTCAAGGCGATAGTCTGATTCCTTTATTATTCAATGCAATCATGGATGAGCTGGTGAAAGCGGTAAAGAACACCGGATTAGGATATCGGATGGGCATACACAACATAAATATACTATGCTATGCTATGCTGATGACGCAGTACTTATTGCGGAATCAGAGGACGACCTACAAAGAATGTTACATGCTTTCAACAAACAGGCAGGAAAACACAACATGGAAATTTCCATAGACAAGACCAAATGCATGACCATAACAAAAGAACCTGTACGCTGCAAATTGGTAATAGAAAATAAGACCGTCGACCAAACCATGTCAATCGAATACCTTGGGTGCAAAATTACAAGCGCAGGGTTTTTGGGTGATGAGGTGAGGAAACAAGTAAACAAAGCAGCAGCAATATCGGGACATCTTAGGTATCCAATCTTGAGAAACAAACACCTAAGTACGGAATGCAAATCAAGGATATACAAAACATGCGTACGACCGGTGATGACATATGGTGCGGAGACGAGAGCGGAAACGACGATAACAAAGAGGATACTAACAACAACCAAAATGAAGACCCTAAAAACGATAACAGGATACACATTACATAATAGGCAAAGAAATACAGATATAAGGGAGAAGTGTCAAACGGATGACGTAGTCAGATGGATACGGAAAAAAAGAAGAGAATGGAACCACCATGTAAGCCGAATGACTCCCGACAGAATGGCCAGAATAGTACGAAACAACATACCTCACGGAAGAAGACCCATAGGACGACCACCAAAACGCTGGGAGACAGCTGGCAATCAAATTCACAAGAACTGCCGCTACAAAGAAACCGGAACTAAACAGGCGATACGCCTATCGAAAGAAGAAGAAGAAGAAGAAGAAAAATACCTTTGTACCTTCTTTGATGTTTGATTATAATCCCTTTGAATACCGACCCTACAAAGACTTGGCAACAATACTATATTTAGTACGTCATATGAAATCCAGATGAAGCGAATATCTTGCCCGAAATTTCGTATTTAAATGAAACGTCCGTGGTTAAAGCGTTCTGAGTAAGTATTCGGTCAAAAATGTCGAACTTTACGATAGAGACATGGGTTTTCAGATGGCAGCACCAGGATCGCCTGAAATATGAAAGGCATCCCTAGTACATTTACTCAAAGTTCTTTGTGTAAATTAATACACATAACATTTCCGAAAATTAACGATGTATTCGAACGTCTTTAAACATGTCCGGATAACGTTAAATATCACAATTCGTGATAACGCGTATCCATCTCCGCGATTCAATTCGCGTTCGAGTGTTAAACAACAATTCAGGTGTATGAGAACAATAAATTAATTAAGTCGGCCGGGCGAAACACTTCAAGATAGATAGAGATCGCCCATAATTACTCTACGACTTCTAACTATTGTTATTTGTGTATCACGATTTATGATTTTTCTATTCTGATGCGTTCTGGCGATATCGTGCCCGCTATACACACACATGCAAACACACAATACAATAGCTAAAGCACGGCAATCGAAGTCCGACGTTTGATTCTTTTTTATTTCCTTTTTCCACGTGCAATGGATCGAGTACGGACGCAAAGGTTGTTGCGTACAACAAGCGGTTTGTACCTAGGCATTAACTTTTCAGGGAGTGAAGCAAATATTATACGGTTGTGAGCAAATTATGGTCTTCCGGCGGCTAGAAAAATCAGAATCAAAGTTGATCCGCGTCGTGTTCACGCAATTATAACGTCAGGGTAAACGAAATGGAATAGGATCGGAAGAGCAGAGGTGAGGGCTAAGAAATGAGCAAATGCGATTGTGTACGTACGTTGGTGAAGTAAATTGCGCGTCACCTCGCCACATTGGATCGTTTTAATTGGCAGTTTCCTTCCGCGAAAGATAGAGTCCCTACACCTACACCTGTCTGTCTTTTTCTGATCATCCTATATGATAATCTCGCTCTAAATAAAATATTTTTCTTTCTTCAAGTAGAAAAAGAAATATATATATATTATTATATATATATTATATATATATATTATATATATTATTATATATATATTATATATTATATATATTATATTATATTATATTATATATTATATATTATATATTATATATTATATATTATATATTATATTATTATATATATTATATATAGTTTTTTTATATAGTTTCCTTCGAATTTTTATTGTTGTTGATATAACATTAATTATTATACAAGTTCATCAAGTTTCTTCCCATAATACCCCATACTTGTTCGATTGGCAATAGGCCGGGAGATTTGGGTGGCCATAGCAATATATTGACAGGGGCCAATTCGAATCAGTTTAGAAAAGTTCTCGCTTCGTAGGAACGGACATTAACCTACTTTAAAAAGTGGCCTTCAAGCTGCTGAAGATATGGAAGGATATTAGTTTTCTTCACCTCGTCAAGTTAATGCTGTGTGTTCATGGCGGTTCGGATAAATACCAACTGAGACCTACTCCCATATGGTATAGCATCCCGTAGCATAACTTCCACGTCTCGGTGCATACTTCTTTCAATAGAAAGTTGAATATCGCGACGTCGCCCCGTGTACGTCTGACCATGCAGTAATCATGCGTCCCTATACAAAATCAAGATTCATCACTAGAGTGGACCAATCCGGAGCGAAAACAGAGGCGTGATTAACGAATTGGTTCCCGCGTGCCCCATCGCACATACGACTACTATGTTATCAATCGAAGAGTACCCTAATGAAAGTGATGAATTCGAAAATAATATAGCAGAGACAGTAGCAGAGGATACTTTATACATCGAAGATAATGACGAGCAAAAAATGAAGATGCTGGTCCAACAAACCCGTACGCAAGCTCATTGTAGGTTGTTGAAAACCTAAAAAAGTTTTCAAAAGAAGATTTTGTAGCATTCGAATATTTAAAAAATTTTTTTTTTGCAAGAAAAACGTAAGAAGATTTTTTTAAAAATAATCTTTTTTGTATGTCCAAATGTTAACAAATGTTAAGTTAAGAGTAATAATTTTATTTTATATTCAATCTAAAGTTTATGTATGTTTTATGTTTTAGTTAAAGAGGCAGTTTGTACAGGGTGTTATTTAATGTCGGTGAGATATTACACAGAGAGATTCCTCGTCTGATTCTAACACGAAAGGCTTCTATAAAGTTATGGCCTAAAATACTTCCTTTTTGAATTATTTTTTCTTTTACCCAACAATTTATTTGAATTAAAAATTAAATCGTAGTAGTGCAATAATTAATTATTATTAGTAATAATAATAATTAACGAAAATATTAAATAAAGAAACACGAAGATGCATACAAAGTTAAAAACAGAAATTATAAAAGATGTTGAAAATGTGATCCTCCTGTTCGAATACACGCATCAATCCATCTTTTCATAGATTGACGGACCCTTTGGAATATTACTGGAGTGTTTTGAATAGTCTAGAATGAAGCTACGATTCTATTTCTTAGCTCTTATTCTGTGTTTATTGGCGTGTTCTAAATCATTTTAGCAAGAAATCAAAACTGTTTAAGTCAGGGGACCTAGCTGGTCACGGTTGAGGTCCACCTCGACCTATCCAACGATAGTCGTATATCTTCGATACTAAAATGTGCAGGTACACCATCGTGCATAAACCAGCCTTCATTTATCATGTTGAGTGGGATATTGTCAAGGAGATGCTCTTCAAAAAATTCAAGAGACAATTGTCCGTTGAGTCTTCTTGGCAGGAAAAATGGCCATATCAAAACATCTTCCATTATGCCAGCTCATACATTCACAGAAAATTTTTTTTGGTAATTTTGTTCACTTATTGCGTGTGGATTTTGTTCAGCTCACAAATGGTTATGGTGGAAATTCTGGATAGAATTTCTTGAAAAATTTGCTTCGTCAGAAAATAATACTTGTTGATCGAATCAGGGATTTTCAAGCAACATTTGTAAAAACCACTGACAAAAGTCTGTACCCTTTGAATAAGGTACGGATATAATAAATAATCTTTTGAGATTTTCCGTACAAGAACATGTGCCAATACTGACGCTATTTTTCTTGTACTCGGACTAGAATCACTTTCAACAGCATTTAAAACTGCTTCCTCAATTTCTGGAGTCCTGATATTTTCAGGTGCTCCTGCTAGATGGTTCGCTCGGTTAAAAGTTCCAGTTTCACATAGACGATGGTGAACTCGTGAAAATGTCTTACTATTAGGTATTACACAATTGGGATAATGCTGTTGATATATCCTTCTGGCTTCGTAAGCATTGCCATTTGTAAGCCCATACATAAAATGTATAGTTCATTTCAAATTATAAGAATATAACTTTGAAAGGCTCTAATGCTTTTATTTCACCACCTGCGGCAATAACTACCTGGCCGCTCAATACGCTTATCTTTTACGCAAACAAACTGCTGAGGTCCGTAATGACAAAATTTAAGTAAATTGTAATTACTGCTATTTAGATAAAATAAAATTTAATAATAATATAAGTACCAACAGTTGCTAATTTGAATATATAGTTATTATATATAGTTAAATAGTCTTTAAATTACAATTTAGATGAAATAAGTGCTTATATTTATTAAATAAAATTTAAGTAAATATAGTTAGGAGAGTTGGTATATATTACATCTAATATTGAGTCTATTTATCATTTATTGTAAATCTTTACTGCTGTATACATATTTGATTTTTCTCTCTTTACTTAACGAACATGTTGCGACCTTTTGCTGAAAGTGTTAGTGATTATGATGTGAATAGTGATAATACTGTTGAAGCACGACAGAGAAGGCATTTATCAGAAGATGCAAATCAGATAATTTTAAATGTCTATCATACCCTGATGGAAGAAAATAACGAACTACAAACCCAGAACATTCAACAAACATCGCAATTAACCAAGGTGCCTTTTGGAACAATATATAAAATAATTAAGAATAACGCAGGGCCTCGAAAGCAAAGAAGTGACAAAGGAGCATCGAGATAAATTGAAGAGTATGTAATTGATACTATTAGGCAGCAAGTATACTCCTTCTACAGAGGAAATGTTGTATCTACACTTGACTGCTTACATAAAAGAATCAGTGATGAGTCTATAAATATTCAGTGTTCTAAAGCAACCTTGTGGCAGACGCTAGAGAAAGCTGGTTTCAAGTTTGGCACTATAGACAAACGTCGCACAATTATGGAAAGCCCGAGGTTACAGAAATTCCGATATGAATACTTAACGGCAATTAGAAGGTATAGACAGGAAGGACGATTAATATGTTATTTAGACGAGACGTGGTATGACACCCATGATACAACTTGCAAAGGTTGGGTGGATAGTTCAAGTATGTGTCATTTGAACGCACCGGTTTCGAAAGGGAAGAGAATAATCATTCTTCATGCTGGGTCAGAAAAAGGATGGATCGGACAGCCGCTATTATCTGCTAAAAATGTTAAATCCTCAAGTATAGATTACCATGAAGATGGACCTCATCTAAAAGATAGTGTGATAGTGATGGACAACGCTCCGTATCATTCTCGACAGCAAACCAAAGTTTCTACAAAATGTAATAATAAGAAAGATATTAAAACATTTTTAGAAGCAAATGATTTATATTTTGAGGATCATTATACAAAAAACCAATTAATAGAGGTGATGAAGACAAACGAATATTTAAAGGATTATTATGTGGATAACAGAGCCAAAGAAGCAGGACATACAATTTTGCGTTTACCACCATATCATTGCATTTTCAATCCCATTGAATTGATATGGCCCAACTGAAAAATACCATAAGACGAACAAATCAAACACCGAAATTGAGTGAAAGCAGTGTAACACACATAAAAAATGCTATGGAACATATAACTGCTGTAAATTGGAAAAATGCTGTTAAACACGCAATAGCAAAAGTGGACGAATATATGCGCATGTACAAAATAGTAGCACCTTTGATTATAAATTTGCAATACGATTCAGACACAGACACCGATTTGCAAGACGACTCAACCACAGATGATTTATGAAATGCGGTGACACATAAAAATTTCATTGTGTATTACAACTAAATTAGCTTTGTATATCTATATGTATTTACTACACATGTTGCCACACGATTTGTAAATTTTTCTTTGTATATAAACCCAATGTACAGATATTTTTATTATATACTTGAAATTAACAGCGTTTTATTATTTATATTATAGGGCCCTAATTTATAGTCAATACGGTCCCTAGATTCATACGTTGCAAATAGGTAAACCGTACCCGTTCAATAAGGAGACCAGGTATAATAATTATCATCACAGAAGGTGGTGCAATAAAAGCATTAGAGCCGGTCAAAGTTATATTCTTATAATTTGAAATAAACTATGTCTGCATATTCTTCATTTGTAAAATTGATCATAATAATTCCAACTGAAAACTAATTCAAATCAAACGTCAAAACAATATGTCAAACATCATTCAAAGATACAATCAAAACCATTTTGAACTGTAATTTTAAAATTGATGTGTACACTATAGGAACTTGTTATAAAGCGCGTCAGATGAGATCCTCTAATTTTGAAATTGTTGGGTAAGAAGAACACTGTATTTCAAAAAAGGAAGCATTTTAGACCATAACTTTATAGGAACTTTTCGTGTTAGAATCAGACGAGGAATCTCTCTGTGTAATATCTCCCCGACATTAACAGCCTGTATATGTGTTATTATTTGATGGATGTATTGTAACGTGTGTTAATTTGAAAAGTCAATCTAGGTTACTTTGAAATTTTGATAGAATAAGACGCAAATACCGCGATATCATAAAGTTTCTGGGTCAACGGTGGCCATGGGGTGAAAAACGTCTGTCTTAATTTATATCATCGTTTTGAGAAAAATCTGATAAAATTTTCAGGTTATGTGTCATACTGACATTAAGATTAATATATTGACAAATTTTAACGTCAGCATGACACTTAACCTGAAAATTTTATCAGATTTTTCTCAAAAGGATGATATAAATTAAGACAGACGTTTTTCACCCCATGGCCACCGTTGACCCAGAAACTTTATGATATCGCGGTATATTAGTATGGGTTTGTTGTTCCGTAAACGTAAATCCAAATGACATTTGAGAACGTCAATCTCAAATATCAGTTAGTGCATAAAATAATCGTGCGTAGATTCTGGTTTAAATAAATTGCTTTTCAGTTAAAATGGCTTTCACATTAGAACATAAAATTTTTTGTAGTCCAGGCTTATTTTCGAAGAGGTAATAAAATTGATGGTTTATGGGTTTATTCAGTTCAAGATTGCATGGTAGAATTTCAAGTTGAGTTTCCACATTTTGTAATAGATTATATACAATTTAAGAATACTTTGGATAGAACTTTAAAACTTTTTTCTGAAACTGGTAGTCTCTTAAGAAAATCAGGCAGCGGAGCAGTTAAGAAACGTACACCTCAAGTTGTCAATCGTGTTGAAGAAATAATGGAAAATGAACCACAAACATCTGTTCGACATTCGAGTCAACAAATAAACCTTTCTGTTGGTGCAACTCACAAGTTATTAAAAAAATATATGCAACTTTTTCCATACCGTGTCACAGCAGTACAAGAATTGTTAGAAATTGATTACCACGTAGACTACAGTTTTGTAATTGGTTTGTAAATATGAACAATAATGGAGAACTTTCGCAAAGAGTCATCTTTACTGATGAAGCATGGTTTTATAAAACGGGATACCTAAATTCACAAAATACAAGAATTTGGAGTAGTGAAAATCCATATGTAATTAATGAAGAATCGCTACATCCAGAGAAAATTGGTGTTTGGGCAGCGATACGCCAAAGGCGAATCATTAGACCAATATTTTTTCAGGGAACGTTAATTGCTCAAAGGTACCATACGGAAATTTTACAACCATTTGTTAATCAGTTGCATGATGATGAAATTCAAAATGCATATTTCCAACAAGACGAAGCTCCTTGTCACTGTACTGCAGAATCTTTGGATTATTTAAGAGAATTTTTTGATGAGCGTATAATTAGTCGAAATACTGAAATTGCCTGGCCTGCACGTTCATGCGATTTAACACCTTGCGACTTCTTTATGTGGCCTTATCTAAAAAATAACATATTTCGAACACCTATATTGAATTTGAATGATGTGCTACAGAGAATCGAACAGAAATGCATGGAAATTAATAACAATCCAGTAATGTTGCAGAATATCATCAGAAATTTTGAACTGATTATTTTAAAATGCATTGATCTTGAAGGACAACATTTTCAACATTTGTCATAGTTTTCAATAAATACCTACTATTTGTTATTTATTTGTATGTATGAATCTGTCAAAATATACGACTTCGTAGGTTAAGTAGTAATTTTTAATTTACGACATACTTCAAAATGTTCTCAGTAAATCACATGCTACTCGATTGACTTTTCAAATGAACACTTGTTATATTATGTAATGTTCGTGTTTTTCAATATTTTTTAATAAAAAAAGATAAATACGTTTCTCCTTTAATTACGAATTTGTCACACTTTTGTATTTCACTTTCTTATATGCGGACACCTCTCATAAATTGACAAAAATATTGGAACCGTAAGTGTCCGCTTACGAGAGCTTTCACTGTATATGATTTACAATATTTATTTTGTATTTTATCCTGTAAATGGAATATTCTATTGGGTAAATAAATAAATATCAATCAACAAGTGGAATAATATTTTCGTTTACAAATAGAAAAGAGAAATAGTCACTTCACTTATACCTTCGAAACTCTGGTGCACATTACATAGTCCCTCTCAACTTACCTACGAAGCTCCGCTGCAAGTTTCATACCCGGATTAAAATAGTTTCGACCGCCGCTGCAAATTAATCGCCGCCAAGAATTTATAGCATCTTTTAAAGTTTTAAAATCAATATCCAATAGACATAATACTGGAGTATCATTGGAAAACCCCGTTATTGAACCGGAAAGTACTTTACTACACTTTGAAACTCTATCCTGCAATTTGATGCTCTGTTTCTACAAATGAAGTTGTAAAATCATTAATGAATGCTGTCGACATATGCATAATAATAATTGTAATGTTAGGGTCACGTGTGAGTGTGTGATATATGGAGAAATTAATGTCTCGCTTTGATAAATTAATGTCACTGTGCAACAGTTAAGATTATGGACTTTGTCTGAGTATGTTTCGAAAGCTCAAGCGCATGACATTCCACACAAATCATACTATAAACGTGCGAGGCAACACACACACATAAGGCAACACAGTCCTTCAGAATCGCACTCAACGTCGGCAATATATATGCATACACATCATATTTATTAGGGGGTCGATCTTACGCTCTGAACGTTAAGTATCTACACAATACTATACAATGTGTTCAGTATAGGAGAGAGAGAAATATTATATTCAATGGAATAGGGAATAAACTTGTCGCTATACAATTCAATTGTTCCTCGTTAACCCTACACTATTCCATACAGTTCGACCAAATAAATTTTCATCATCATCCGTCGTAATAGATGATGAAATCGCACGTGAATGGTATGGCTGGGGCGATGTGACGCACATTCACCGACATCACTGAACACAATTCATACATATTTGATATATTTACGTTGACAAATTATGCATCCCCCTTTTTCTTCCTCTTGCTATATGCCCTAGCAATTGGAAATGGTGCATTATATTATTTAATTTCATCCTGGAAGTTAGAATTATAAGATTCATTTGCATTAGTTAAGGTAGTTTTGGATTTTACTTATGTTATTTTATTTATTTCACAAGAAATGATTTGCAATCTGTCACACATTGAATCATAGGGTGGTGCGGAGCCAACTGACACTTTTGAAATAGTCATGTATAGAGCATGGTCAACAATGCAATATGGGTCTCTAATTTAAAACTCATCAAAAGCGTTATGATTAATCATACGATTTATCTAGTACGATTTCTTCGAAGCTAAGCCATTGTACCGCTTACAGAAGATAGCGTACGAACGATTTGGTAGGCCCGATATAGGGTGAAAGAAAAACATATTGCTATGGATTTTTTCTAAAATAATATTTAAAAATAATTTAAAATAAAAATGTACATATTTTTTACTTTCACTGTATCTTGAATGTATTTAAATTTAATGTAACGCGTTATAAAAACTTGTTATTCGAGGTAGATTTCATCGAGAGGCCTTGATAAATTAAAGGGGAGACCAATTTAATATCTCGTACTAGAACGTAGCTTGGTGTGATATAATTAATTATATTGAATTAATTCGGTTATTTTATTGATAAAGTGTTTGATTGATGTATTAGAGAGTTGTTAAGTTAAATTCTCGTTTGCTATTTGTTGATTAATATAGAAAAAGCACCTTCTTTGTTCTTTGTCTCCAGTAAATTTTTTGTAAGTAGTTTTTTATGATATCATAAAACGTTAATTAAAATTATAAGAATATTTCTATTGTATCCAAGATTGTTATTTAAGAGATTTATTATTAGAAATATAAATAATAAAGCTTACTATTAAAATTCTATGTTAAAATTATAGTAATTAGAATTTGTTCGAGAGGAGTCAGGGTTTTTTTTTGTACATGTTAGTTGCGCATGTGTAAATTTTGATCGTGTATCAGTATCTTATTATACAGTGTGGTTCTGTGGGGAGAAATTAAAAATAAACTTTATTATTTTTAGATAAGTTTGATCGGAGTAGTTAAGGGGAAGTTTTTTTCATTCACTTAGCTGTCAATTTTACAGTGAATGTTTTTACCTCATGTATTTTGTATAATACAACATCTTTATATTTTGTAAAGATAGATTTTTTTTCTTTTCTTATTTTTGTATTAAATATTCAGTTTAAATTTTATCCTGTGTTTGATTTTTGTGTTCTGTACATTACTGCTAATTAATTAAAAATTAGTAACTCGTAAAATATAAGTAAATAAAATTGTGTGAACTTTTCACTGGCGCCTAGTATATTTTAGTTGTAACACGACTTTCCTGAGAGGAACCCGAGAAGTTAGAAGTTTCATATTTGAAAATCCACCGGCTGAGAAACCTAGTTGGGAAAACTAGTTGTGGATGGTGGCGTGTTAAATCTACAAACCACTATTCATAGCAATATGTATAAATGCTGGAACATATTTATATGTGTAAGTGTGACTTACTGAATTTTGTGTCCATATGCATGTTTGATCCATAGCCACGAGCGTAACATGAGGATAGTTATGATTGTTTTATCAAATATTTTATTTTATAATAATAATAATAATTATTATTATTATTATTGTTATTCACGATTGTTATAATTAGAACCCGGATTATATGCAGTTTGCATAAATTTGCTTATTTGCATAATATATGCATTTTGTATATTATTTGCATATTTTGTAGTAATTCCGCATTTTTGGATATTTTAAGTATTCGAGTTTTATTTATTTACTAAATCAAATTTATTATAGGCATTACTAAAAATATGTCGTGGATGTTACAAACAAACAAAAATAAACAGCCCTCTTTAAATTACAAATAGCATTTTATTAAGCCTCTTCCCGTTACTTTTCCGATAATGTCTCCAAGAATTTATTAATGCTCTTCCCATATATCCAGGCCGGGACAGAATTCCAGGAAAACCTAATACCTTAAAACTTTGTTGCGATATATAATAGTAAAAATGCCGAAAATAGCGACTGTGCATGGATGGATTGCACCTTATTCAGAATTGCTTATGGATGGAGAAAAAGTGTTTTGGCGTAGCATGCTGCAAGATTGTGAGTAAAATTTTAAGTTTATTTCCTCTTATTAATTAATTAAGTTTTTAAATATTCCTTTATCTTTTCCTAACATTTATTTTAAAAGAAAACAGGCGATGATGTGATATTTTTTTTGCAGATTACAAGTGAGAGAAAGTTCCAAGTCGACCTACATATAAAAACTCCGTCTCATGCTGCAAAACTAACAAAGATGAAATTGGCGAAGAAGAGTCAGCAAACATTACCACCATGTTTGCCATTAACTTCCAAAAAATCGGAAGAAGAACAATTTAATGAAGATTTGTGTCAAATGCTTGTGTCGGCAGATATTCCACTACGCAAATTAAACAACTTAAATGTCAAGTTATTTTTGCAAAAGTACATCAGCAAATATAAAATTCCGACGAGAGCACGTTAAAAAAAATATATTCGCTCTTCGACGCTATTTTATTCGAATTTTTCATAGAAAAAAAATTTGCCCTTAAGTAGGAATCGAACCCACGACCTCTGGCTTGCCGGACCATTGCTCTACCACTGAGCTGTTAAAGGCGTGAATTAGAAACTTTTATGGGGCTGCTTTTATGGGGAAGGTTCTAATTCACGCTTTTAACAGCTCAGTGGTAGAGCAATGGTCCGCCAAGCCAGAGGTCGTGGGTTCGATTCCTACTTAAGGGCAAATTTTTTTTCTATGGAAAATTCGAATAAAATAGCGTCGTAAAGTGTAGAAAGAATATTTACAATTACATTACTTCGTGAAAATGCAATAAATTGTGCAATGGACAGTATTGACACAATCTAGTTGCAATTGTTTGTGGCGTTAGCTAACATGTTTAGTTCTATGAATATAAAATCGCTTTTCAATTATGTTCAGCAAAAAATAAGATGCAGCTTAAATTTAAATTGCCTTCGTAATACCGATTCAAAATTCCTTGTATCTAATCTGAGAGGGATTTGTACAACGAAAGATTGCTTCTGAAACTAAATTTACATTTTTCTGGACACATTAACAGTAAATCGATATTAATATTCGTATAACAGATGGTTCTAGTATAGCTTCTAACACAATATTTTCATATTTACTTGCTAATAATTAATACATTAAAGATTTTTATTGCGAGTTCAACACTTGTCTTCTGTTGTATCTACAAAGTAAACACGTCAACACGAAATCTGTAGATAATAATCATAATAACCATATCACTTATAATAAAGCGTGATGACGATCGTTATATCTTAAAGCTGTCAAAGCGAACAAATATTGACACGTTCTTGTCATCAGCCGTGGCGCGTTCATAACGAGCAGAAGCGAGAGAGTCGAGACGCGCAATCACACGCATATATTCACACACATATACACACACACACAGCTGATGGGGGAGATTCATAAAATAAATTCATGCAGGCACGGAATCGAATTGCGAATAGGTTATTGAAGTTAAACTATTTAATTTCAGCTCTGTGGATCCCCAGGGCTCGAGTGCCGGGTACGACTCCCACAGGAGAGGCCATATTTCATTAAACACTTGCACTGGAGTATATATGTGTAGTGCATAACCGGGGACACAAGTTATACAAGGCGTCAAATAATCGTCACACCTAAAAAAATCTAAATTGAATCGGCGATTGTGCTATTATGCTATTAGAGGGCGCGACCCTCTGCTATTAATACAACAAGAAAACGCATTCAATTCGCGATCAAGTATGTATGAACACTTATGATTACTTGCGAGGGGATTATGATTATTATTTCATTATGTTATGTGTTACATACGGCGTTAAGATCATTTCTAATGATCGCCTTTCTTTCATACTTACGCTATTAATTTGTTAGTTACCCTCACTAGCGTATGGACAAATATAAAAAGTAAGTCCATTAAACAAATGAAATATTTTAGTTACAATACGAATTTAAGAAACTTTATTCGTACTTTCATAATTAAATACCTTAAGAATTTCCTGTTTAATTTGGTGTTGCATCGTATAATACGAGGGATAAGCTACAATTATTGAAAATAGAAAAATCAAGTTGCCTATGAAAAAAAAAATGATTGTTTATTAAATAGTGCATTATTTTATCTGTCAAATCCAGTTTAGTTTGTGCAATTCGATGGAATAGTGTCTGAGAAATAACCTATAGAATAACGCTTCTGTTATCGAAAAAATGGAATTATTACGAGAGAACTTTCGGATAGTGATTTACTATGATTTGAAGAAAGACTTGAGTGAGGAAAATTTAAAATCGGAATTTTGTGATGTCGCACCATCATTGGCTACAGTTTATAGTTGGTATAAAGAATTTGAACGAGATTGTAACTCGGTTGTACACATAAAAGGAGCTGACCCTTCTTCAACTGTTGTTAATCCGAAAAATATTGGTGCAGTGAAGAAGATGGCGGAAGAGGACAACCGTATTACCTATGCAATGATAGAGCTCAAACTTGATATTGGATCATCACGAGGTATACGAGAAAGCCAGGCCTAGGCGCGTATTCGAGAAACAGTGGTAACGTGACCATCTTAGTCCCATAACTTCCCCGCGCTAGATTTGAATGTACTATATGTGCAAACGTTTGGTGTAATAAATCGATTTCTGTTTTAAATTTTTCTTATTTAATTACTTAGAACGAAATATAGTATAAAACAACAAAGTATTTATGTAGATAATAGTGTTTTTTATGTATATTGAACAAGAAAGTATCAAGATATTTTACCGCAAGAATGGTTTGGGTCTTAATAAAATTATCACATAGTCATTGTAAATAATTTTTAATGTATAAACAATTACAAACAACAATATAATATATATAAATTAACAGAAAAATAGTCATAAGATTTATAAAAGTAAAGATATATAAGGAAATATAAATAGCTCATTGTCTTATACTAAATATATTTTAAGTTTTGAGTTTTTTTATTTTTCATATATTGCATCCAGATGTAAATTTACAACTAATTCATGGTCTTTCAAAAAACTTACTTTACTTTTTAAGTATTCAATGCTTCCTTCAAGACTAGCATCTCCTAGGGAAAATTTGCAAATTAACTTCCTTATATTTCTAGGATGTGGCAAATATAGAGATTTATTTTTATACAAAGAAAAATATGCTGCACTTGACTGAAGAAATAACGTTGATGCAAAAAGTAGTGTGTTCGCGCTATACCTGCTTGTGTTGGATGGCTGCCTGCATAAGGTTAATTGCTCCATTATAAAAGAAAGTTGCACAGCTTCTTCATGATTTTCACTAATTTCAGATAACATAGTATTAATTTTATCAAATGAATTTTTTAAATTAGATCACTAACACTACACTTCACAAAATCAAGAATGTCTTCTAAAATATTAATGGAATTTAACACATGCATGTTCCGGGGTATATTTTCAAAAGATAATTTCTCGCCTTTTATGCATAATGCATAATTTAAGTTTTGTTGAACCACTACCGAATATAGAACACTTGGGACATCTTCGGTCACATCAATGTAGCACAAATACACCTCTTTTCATTTCGATTAATTAAAATCTATTCATTTGAGATATTCTTAGAATTGTAATAATACGTTATATAATCTTCTATTGTGTGAATTTCTCTCGCTTGTTGATATTTCTGAAAAGACTCAAGACTGTCTTTTACAGCGGTTTCCATATTTTCCTCTTCTACATTTACATAACCTTCTTGAAGTAGAAGGTGCTGTACTTAAATAGTGCGGCAGGTTTGGAAATATTGAAGGTACTACATTGTTTTTCAATTTAGGCATTTATCTTGGATATTCCTTACGTTCTCCACCAACAATACACATATCTGTTCTAATAATGTCACATTCTGCAAAATGTTTGATGCATATAAAAGGATTTTTTATGGTAGTAAAATCAGTTGGTATTTTTCTTAGCCAGGTTTTTCTCAAAACTTCATCTTTAGGAAGTGCAAATGTTGTGACATACTCTGTTTCATTTCTGTAATTTGATCTACATCCTTTTACACTGCAATGTCTAGGCATGATCTGAAAACAAAACAATGTAAAATTAATAATAAGTAGGTAGTAGGCATTTTAAAAACACAGAAGTGGATGCAAATAAATATTACTTACCATATAATACTATATTTATGTATTCTCAATGTTCTTTAAATGCACTTATAACGTATAAATAACCTGTAAACTTAATAAAAGAGTTTGTAGCACATGCAAAACTATATAAACATAACCACACTGAACTGCACTGAATCACACAATCCGTGGGCAAGGAATTATGGGACTAAGATGGTCACGTGATTTTTGTGCGCCTAGGCCTGTATTTCTCGTAGGCCTCGGATCATCACAAGTGAGATCAATATTGCACGAATATTTACATTTGAAAAAGGTTGTAGCTCGGTTTGTACCCAATCATCTGACAGATTTACAAAAAGCAGAAGGTGTTAGAATTTGTCAACAAACTTTAGATATTGTTGAATGCTGGAAACGATCAAATTATTTCTAAAATTGTAACTGGTGATGAAACGTATTATTATAAACATGGGCTTTTCGTTATTGGGTGCGCTTATAATAACGAAATTATTCTATAATAAAATAATTAGTGGTGTTGATGAAGTTTCATCAAAGGTCCAGGACGTGTGTGATAATGGTTAAATTAAATAAATATATTACATCTTACTAACTAAATAAAACACAAGAGCGTTGTCCTTAAAGTTTGTATTTATATTTACATAAGAAAGAAGTTGAAGGTTGATATATTTAAAAATAATTAAATAAAAGTAATATATACACGAGGAGCGGTAACTAAGTAATTGAAAATTAACACAAAATATACTGAAACGAACGTTAAATTGGGCAGTAAATTAAATATGAATTAATATAAAATAATCTCTGTATCGAACAATACAGAGTTATCTTTGAATTACGAAGATGCTTGGCCACGTAGTGCAAATTAAATTTAAATGGTCCGTTTGTTTACGCTAAATCATAGGTGTTACAAATGGTATTACGCTTTCCTTAACATTTAACCAGCCCCTCAGAGTAACAGCACAGCCTGCCCAGCAAATGTCGGAAACCCACGGCTTGTCTTGATGTTCAATGTTTAAGCCAAAACAGTGAAAATATATCTTTTCTATTAAAGGTGTAATATTCTGTTTATGCTGGTTGATTTGTAGTGAATTCTCTGCATGTATAACAGAAACTGTTTGGATTATTTACACATTATGAAGGACATTATGAAATAAAAAGGCGTTCAGTTATTACAAACCGACTTACATAGAATCAAAAGAGCCTTGTGTAGCTCTTTATATACCTGCATAGCCAGGTATCTTGTTATATGCGCCTTTCCTAACACAAACGTAAAACCTAATTGATTTAATAACTTACCCCAACAACACGATTGTCCCGGAGATATTCGGCTGAAAGCCCAGGTTTTCTCAACTCGAGTGTTATATATGAAAAGGTAAGTAGTCCTTACAAAATTAACCGATAGGTGAAGCTACTGTATAGAAGAAATTAATTATGAAATATATATTTAGAAAATTATTTCGCTACATCAAAATTAAGACAATAAATTTCGGAATATAACTGATGAAGAATATTAATTAATTATTTACTTAATTACGAATTATTCATCGAAAATTATAGGTGAGAAGAATCACTTCGAGATGACACAATTCTAACGGAATCTGTTACAGACAAAATCGTAAAATATTCTAATTAATTTTAAGATAAACCAGGTACAAATTAATCCAATTAATAAATAACTGTAATCATATTTAGTGCGAATTCCAACGCCATCACATGCGTAAAATATGAACGATATTAAACCAATCGTAAAATGAAAACAAGGCAACTTTGTTTTCATCATATCCACGTAAAATATATCGCAAATTTTTGATTAAATTTTAAGTCAACTTCGAAAATTACTGTGATGAAATTTCTAATTATAACTAACACTAGGATAAATATGCGCATATGAAAAACATTAATACAAACTTTAACGATCGAAATTTACAAAATATAAGCTAAAATAGATGATATACAGGTGCGTTCAAAAATTACTGAATAAACGTCTAAAAACTGAACCAGCAGCGATTTCAACCCGTTACAATCTACCAATTCTTAATTTGATTGGTTCTAAAGCAAAAAATGGGCGTGATTTAAGTGGTTTGATAGAGGAAACATGTAAGAACATGTTCAGACATGTTCACTCAACGTTTAAACACAATATTTTTAGTAGTATCTTTCTTATACAAGCTGCCCCGTATCGTTATGTTCAAATTTTAGGAGGTGTAAAGTAGACTCCATTTCAAATAACAAAAACGCAAAACTTGTATATACATTTCTATTTGTCTCAAAGTTACAGATCTATGAATGTGATTGTCAGATCATGAAAAATAAGTAATCCTAAAGTCAATAAAAACTGATTTTATTTAAGAAAGTTCAATTAATAATATTTTCGAAATGTCCACCATGTTGTTGAATGCAGGCTTGTGCCCGTAAGCCAACAGAGGAAGTACTTATCCGAATTTCATACTTGTTTTGTCGGATTTGCTCGGCAGCTAGGTAAATACGATCCGACAACTCTACTCTTGTGTTCGAAACTTGCGCGTAGACTAAATTTTTTATGTATCTCCATAAATAAAAGTCAAGGGGATTAAGATCGGGTGATCTGGGTGGTCATGCAACAGGACCACCTCGACCAATCCATCTTGGATAATTGACGTTAACCCAATTTCGGACAACAATTCCGAAATGTGGTGGTGCCCCATCCAAGTGAAACCACATGTCTCGTCGAACATTCAGTGGGCCATCCTCTAAAAGACCTTGCAGTTCGTCAATAAGAAATTGAAGGTAATTGTCCGCATTTAACCTCCCAGGAAGAGCGATAGGACCAATGAACAAGTCATCGATTAGGGCCGCCCAAACGTTAATAGAAAATTCATGCTGAAATTTAGATGGGGGTATAGCTTTGGAATTTTCTGATGACCACCTGTGCAGGTTTTGTAGCACCACTTCTCGTGAACGTAGATTCATCTATCCAGAGGACTGTTCTGCAGAAATTAAAATGAAGCCGTGACTGTCTTAATATCCAGGTAGAATAAACTAGATGAGCATAGTGGTCTGCCTCAAACAAACCGTGTCCCCTGCGATAGTGATATGGATATAAGCCCTCACGTTTTAAAATTCGCCGAACTGTCGTTTGTGGCACTCCTAGTTGCTTAGCGATTCGACGTACACTGAGAGTTGGATCCCTTGTAACAATAGCTACTGCTTCTTCCTGTAACTCTGCTGGCAAATTTACTCCAGGGTCGAAAAGATAATCATGCAGTCCGCATTACCGAAATTGTCTGTGTACTTCCAGAAACGTTCTGTAATGAGGAATGCGCCTATCGGGAAACCGATACCATTACAGTAGCCATACACAAAATGCACGTCCGCATACTCTTGAGAAGAAAATCGGTAAGGCATTTTGAATAAAGAAAACGTGTCCACTCACTAATGAGCTGTTGTATGATCTGAAATGTAATGTAATCCTTTATTAAAAAATGCAACGTTAACAGTCACCTGAACATTTGTTTATTGTATGATGTTCATGGTTTAGCACTTACGGAATAAGTAAGAACCTTCTTTATCATAAATCAATTTCCAGTACTCTTTTTTGTAGATCTTCAAGAAATTACTGTATGCACTACGACAAGTGTTTATTTATTTTAGGATAACATTTTATTATGCGACGTTAACAATCACAGGCCTGTTATTGAATCGTATAACTTTTTTAAATAAAATCAGCTTGTATTGACTTTAGGATTACATATTTTTTTCATGATCTCACAATCACATTCACAGATCTGTAACTTTGAAAGCGAATTTTAAATCGGATTCCGAATCAGTACGATGAAAGAAATAAATTACATGTATTGGTATATAAGAAAACTAAATTGTGTTGACCAGTGCAATTTATGGTTCGATTGTAAAGATTTCAAGCCTATAGTATTATTAGTATGTGAATAATATTTGAATGACGGCCACAATGTCTCAGATATCCACAAAGGATGGTCGAATACCACACCAAATTAAATAACGTCTAGATTGCGTGTAATGAGAATAATTCTCCAAAAAGTATGTCCTTATAATATTGATAGAGATAATAAAATAGCATATTGAACAGATTTAATAAATTTCTATTCCAACATTGTTAGGATTAACGAAATTTAAGTGAATCTATCGCAATAAAGGCAATCGGTGTTTGTGAAACTTCGAGTAAATTCAATTCGTTTATCGTTTTCCCGGGTGGACGACGCCGGAAGACGCTCCGCTACTAAATGAAGTCGAAGGCCCTTCGTTTTACATCAAATATATTATGACATGTAGGTACGGATGTGCAGCATCGGAAATATCGGGGTTCAAACATGTCCAAACATCATCTCGGTTCGTAGCGGCGGTTCAGTGCCCATAAGTCGACGCAACTCATAACGAGAGTTTCCGGTCGGAGAGCGGAAGTGTTCCTCGGCCGATTAGGCACTCTTCATTTAGTCCTGACGTGGATGCGATCGTGATATAGCGTACGATCGTTAATCAATCACAACGAAAACGGTTTATTATGAATTGACTGGACGTATGTTCAAATTTAATATCACGCGCACTGCCAGTACAGACATGCAATCGGAATAATAAATGCTCGTACGTACAGTATGTGTATGTGTTTAAACATAGTACGGCGCAGAGAGCGTGTCCTCTACATATTTTATTTATATTGGCGCAATTGTATGGGAAAACAATTTTGTAAATGTGACGGAAAAAATGTGTTCTGGTAAATGGGCGAATAACGGAATAAACTATGAAGGTTTTAAATATTTATTCAATGCTATACTTCTGATATACGTACGGACGGACTGCTCACATAGAGTACTAAAAAAAGTTAAAAAACCATATACATTGCGAATACATTAATATAGAAATGTATCTAGATACATGGTGTTACACTTCCTATATATTAAGCAAGTTTAATTTAGTTTTAAATTATATTTCTTCACATATTTCGAATTTAAAAATATTATTTCAACTTTGACATTTTCTGTGTATATATTCGTTTGAAAATAAAAAGTCTTTCTTTTGTTATTGCACTAGCTGACCGACCCTTGGACATCTACAGGGTTAGCCATTTAAGGTTGCGGTTTTTGAAGTCATATTAAACATACAAAACATTAATTTAAAAAAATGATTTATTTGTGCAATTAAACAACAAGATCTACGGTTTAATAAATCAGGTTTTCGAAGTGAGAGCCTCGAGAAACGATAACATTTCGCAGCCTCTTCTCAAATTCTCCACAAACTGCCTGAAGTGTGGCGTACGGTATCGCTTCTATTCGCTGCCGTATTGCCATTTCAAGGTCATCCAGGGTGTCTATACCATCGCGATATACCGTGTCTTTTAATGATCCCCACAGGTAGAAATCGCAAGGATTGAGGTCTGGACTATATGGTGGCCATGTTATCCCTCCGCCTGTAAACTGTTGAGCGTCAAGACCAATGATTCTGTTACCGAAATGTTCTTCAAGAATGTTGAAAACTTCTTCCGTGCGATGCGGACGAGCCAAGTCTTGCATAAACCATGCATACTCCACCATATTTAATCCATGCGCCACGGGAATAAAAGACTCATTAAGCATTTCACAATATTTTTGCGAAGTAACGGTTCCATTGACAATCACGGGACCGATAATTCCTGCCGACGAAATAGCACACCATACAGTCAACCGTCGAGGGTGAAGAGGACGAACATTTGCTAGATGTGGATTTTCTGTCCCCCAATGTCTCCAATTTTGCTTATTCACATAACCGGATACATCGAAATGTGACTCATCCGACCACCCCACTCGTTCCATTTTCAATGCCATCGATGATTTCGTTCGCAAAATTGTAGCGTCGCTCCATGTCAAACGGTCTCAACGGCTGATCGATCTGGATTTTGTATGATTTCATCTTTAGATCTTGCTTTAGGATCCGCCTTAGTGTTGTACGGGGTATTTCAAGTTCTTGAGATGCTCTTGAGGTCGATGTTGAAGGTTGAGCTGTAAAGTGCTCCCGTACTCGTTCTATGGTTTCCGGTACCCGGATTGTCTTTTGACGTTCTCTAACAGTTGATCTTTCGTCTGCCGCAGATGCTGTTGCTTCAAATTTCACTACAATCCTAAGATATTGTCGGATTAGTAGACATGGAAACACGATAACGAATACTTTGTTACTTTTCTAAATTTATTCTGCAAAAGATTCCCCATTTCTATAATAATATTTTATTAATTCCACACGCACTTCCGTTGGATACGACGCCATCTTGAAAACTGACAAGGCAAATTTTTCATATACTTATTGTAAACCGCGCTTGGCCCTCTAGTGTAAAAAATATATATTATATTAATTTCTATATATACAAGGGAATAGCGCGATTTTTAAAACCGCAACATTAAATGGCCAACCCGTTACCTGACTGAGAACGGTCACCAAGTATCTAACGTTCGGTTATAATTCCTACAAATACATTTCATTTTAACTAAGCTATTTAATTATTAAGTACTCGTCTTCATAATTATATAATATCGCGTATCAGTTTCTTCACAAGGAATATTTGATATTTAATATTTAATGATATTTGTATCATTGATATCACAACTTTTTAGCTCGCGCTTTTAATTAATTCTGAATTCAAAACATCGTCAGCTTCTTCCCTCTCTTTACTCTGAGCAATAAAACAAGCCTACCAGTTTCCGAACCAGTGTTCTCTTCCACACAAATTCCTTCTTTTGTTTAAAACCTACTTAAGAAAAACATCTTACTCCATGTTCTGTTCCTGCATACAACACGCCGTCCGGCGTTCTTTGTTTCCACGATATGTCCAGTCGTGACATGTTTTCAAGGTAACTCTGTACTGTTCTGTAGAGATTATTTTATTTACTTTCGTTCACATTAATTTAATTAATTAACATTCTATCCAGTGCGTTATTTTTGTATGTTAATTTTTAGATACCTATTCACCGTTCCTTGTGTATATTACTTTTATCTAATTAGTTTAAAATATATTAGCGCTCAATTTATTTCTTACGTAAAATATTAAATAAAAACTTTAAAGACAATGTTTTGTGTTTTATTTAGTTAATAAGTTGTAATCTTAGTATTATTACACACGTCCTGGACTTTTGATGCTCATCGTCACCACCAATTATTATTTGAACATTTACAGCATTGTTACGACGCTCCAGCTAGCCCGGAAAGAATCAGCTTGCTTCCACCTGCTCAAATACAATACACCTTAACCCATCTACCGTTCTCGTAACAATGGACATACACAAGTCATATATTAAGCATTCGTTTACTTCTGCGACACACATCTGTTTAGATCTAATAATTTCATATCAGTGCAGTTATGATGTTAAGTATTTAAATTCCACGCCGCGGGTAATTACATTAAAATGACAAGAGATACTAGAGTAGTCTGAAATGTTTTAAGCCTAAAATAGAAGGGACAAAATAATCAACATAATGTCTGACAGTCAGGCAGCTATTAAAGCCATTATAAATCCATCTACCCGGTCTAAGCTTGTGAAACACTGTAAACAGGTCCTCAATAAACTGGCACAAGACACTGGTATGTCACTGATATGGGTGCTAGAAGGTTGGGAGATCAAAGGCAATAAGATGGCCGATGAACAAGCCCAGGAAGCTTCGAAGAGGAACTTTATAGAACCAGAACCTGTAAGTGGAATCGTCGAGGATTCCGCTAGATGGGAGATCTAGTTATGGCTAGAAAGATAACAAAAAGAAATGGCTAACGGAAGATCAACTTCATACTAAGTCATTACTGGAGCAGCTGGCTGCTAGGCTTTCAGCAAACCTAATTCGTAGTAAAAGAAAATAAATTAAAATTATTACCGGCTTAATAACCGGACATTGTCCTTCAAGGAAGCATCTGTACAGCATGGGCTTGGTTAGCGATCCCTAGGGTAGAAGATGTGAAAAACAAGAGGAAACTAGCCTTCATGTAATATGCACTTATGAGGAACTGAAGTGACTCAGACAGAAACGTTTCGGAAGGGATCTGTTGGATCCTACAAGGGTACTCAAATTTCGTCTGAGGAGGATAGTGGCTTTTGTAGAGGACACAAGGCTAACAGATTGGAGCTAAGAGATCCAATGGCGGTGGTACACTGTGTTCAAGTACCTCGACCTACTTACGTCCAACCGAATAACCAGAATAAGAACACATAGAAGCAAGTATTATTCCGGTGAAATATAGTTTTGTTTTTAAACATAGTCTGCTTTAAAGTCCATACGCTTTTCCCAGCGATGCTCTTTAACTTCTTTTGCCCTTACAGATAGTAGTTGGCGTCTTGCTCTGCAAACTAGGCGTTTGCGTATGCAATGATCTCCTCATTCGATGAAAATCTCTATCTTTAAGCGAAATTTTAAGCTTAGGAAACAGGAAAGGGTCGCTGAAGGGAAAGTCTGGTGAATACGGTGGGTGGCCAATCAAATCCAAGTGAAATTCGTAGATTTTGGCATTGGCGATCGTCGAAGTGTGAGCAGCTGCGTTATCTTGATGGAACAGCACTTTATTCTTCTTCAAATGCTGTCGGTTTTATTGCAATTTCCCTTATCAAGTAATGATGCATATTATACTTTCGTTATTGTTTTATCTTTTTCAAGATAGTCGACGACTACGATTCCGTGACTATCCCAAAAACCAGTCGCTAACGGTACCTATTCGTCATTACCTATCCGGCCGATAGAACCGTCTTTTCCTTTTTCGGAGTAGGTTCGCCCTTTGCAATTCACTGTTTAGAGTGTTATTTCGTCTCAGGAGTGTAGTGATGGATGCACGTTTCATCTACAGTTATAAGTCCATGTAAAAAACCTGACTCGTTTCACTTAGACAGCTCTAACAAAGCTTTAGAGATGTTAATTCGAATGCGTTTCTTGTTCAAAGTGAGCACGAGCGGCACTCAACGCGCGGCTGGCTTTCGCATGTGCAATTATTCAGTCATTATATGATAAACGGGTTCATTCAATATATGCATAGCCCCTGCTATCTCTCTAACCTTGATTCGACGATTGTCCAGTACCATCTGACAAACATTTTCAATGTTATCGGTGGTGGTCGCAGTGTTTGGCCGTCCCGAATGCTCATCAACAGCCAAGCTGGTATAAACACATTTAAATCCTTTCACGGTGGCAAATTATGGGACAGAGTCATGGTAAACAGTTAATTTAGTTTTAATTGGTGCAATCGTACTGATTTTCAGACGCAAGAATTTAATCAGGGTATGGTTTATAATTTCTTCAATTTTTACAAAACCAACGATATCGACTGACACAAATGTCAAACAACAATTGAGTGTCTAAAATGGTCGAAACCTTAACATACGATGGTAGTACCAGAATGGTTTTGTGGGCACAATGCAAGTTAATATTTGTTTTAAAATTGCTTTCCAGACATGGAGACACGTGTTTCGTCTTGCTATAGACTCATCAGTGCATGAAAGACAAATTTCACTACAGACTCTTTTGCTAGATATAATTACTTACTGTTATACTATGGGGTACTAAACATATTTGCAAATAAAATTTTTAATAAGCTAAATGTGAATTTCTATTCTCTAAATGATTTATTTAAATGAATAAATTTAACAAGGGTTAGTTACTTAATTACATTTGACCCTTTTGTAAAATTTCACTTTATTTTCTAAATGTAAAAATCTGAAAATTTGAAAGTTTAGAAATTAATAAATTAAATAATCACAAGCTTGACTTAACGGTCAATTGGATTTAAATACAAAAAAAAGCATGGACGAACACGCTAATGTAGTGATGTGTCGATCCGGATGGATTCGTTCCATTGAGATTGTTCAATCTATAACCACGACGGAACGGCACGTCGTCAAGCATTTGTCGGTCTTTTCACATACTTGCTTACTAAGATATAAATTATAAATGTATAGATTGTCCATGTATTTTTTCATAATGTAAACAAATCAAATACATGAGTCTCTCTATTTATATTTATTTTAACTTTTGGCTCTTATCTACTCCATCAATTGTCGCTTGTTTCAATAGTATATATATATATATACTATTGAAATATGTTATATATATATATAAGGTAAACTTAATAAGTCGGCGATTAAAGGTCTGGTTCATTACTTCAAAGTATATATATATTTAAAACAACCCTACATGTTTCGGCAATGATGCCTTTGTCAAGGGAATGAAAAATATATTTTTTATTCCCTTGACAAAGGCATCATTGCCGAAACATGTAGGGTTGTTTTAAATATATATACTTTGAAGTAATGAACCAGACCTTTAATCGCCGACTTATTAAGTTTACCTTATCATACCAAGGTCACGAAAATATTATATTTTTATATATATATATATATATAGATAATTATTTCGTGACCTTTGTATGTTATGGTAAATTCAATTTGTTGACGATTTAAGGTCTGGTTTTACTTTAAAATATATATATTTAAAACATAATAATATAACAACAACAACATAGTATCTGTATATATTTGTTTTAAATATATATATTTTAAAGTAAAACCAGACCTTAAATCGCCAACAAATTGATTAACTACATATATATATGGAAGGGATATTCGTTTTTTTAAATAATTTTTTAATTTTAATTAATTATATTATATAACACGTTGTTTTTCTTTTCTAATGTAAAATTCTGTGAGACGACACATTCTGAAGAATAGCCACATTGATTTTCGCACACCACTGTATAAAATTTGTGACCTTGATTATGAATAACAACTTTTTAAAATTCGATGTTACACACCTGGAATCCAAAAAAAAACTTTACCGGATCTTTTACACTATCGTCCACTAACATTGTAAGTATTAACTTTGTGACAAGAACATGTGTGTGTACGATTATTTCTTTGTTCGTCAATATTGCACATGTGGCTTTCTTTTTAGATGTGGTTGTCCTGTTTTTAAAATGTAATTTCGAAATAACTAAGTATACGTCCGTTGACATTAGTTGTATTAATTTAGCATATTACAAACATATGAGTAATTTCTCCAAAAAAAACAAGTTCACATTTGTAAGTATTAATGACTTTCTTTTGTTAATAAGTACTAAATTTATGTTCATCTACTCTTAAAGTGATCCCCTGAGGAAGCATACGAATTCGATGCGAAATATTGTGCTAAAAAATAAAGAACTGACTTAAGTAATAGAGTTTAATTTTGCTGGATTCCCCAAAAAAGAACGACTATCCCTTCCATACATGTTCTAATGGCAAGGACCCTGATATATATATATATATATATATATATATATATATATATATTGAGGTAGGTCAAGCCTACACATAGGAAAGCCTTAGTTTATAAAATACAGATCGTTAACATTTATATGTAAATATTAGAAAATATTGGAACTGAATTCTTCATCTGTCATATCAGTAAAGTTGATTTCGCGTTTTTAATTGTTCAAAATTAATTCTCATATTTATATATTTTTATCTTTTCATTTGCCTTAGTCATTTTATTTCTATATTTTGTATTTCCGAAGATATTTCAACTTAATTGATTATTAATACATGACACGAATTATTTTAGAGAAAACTGTACTTATTTGAAATAACTACAGCGGGAAATATCCCAATCATAAATTAGCAGAATATAAAATTATTAACATTCACATGACAATTATTTATTTAATAAAATAAAATATGTAATTTTTATTAAGCATATATGTAATTTGAGTGATTAAATTATCATTTTCATTAAATTAAGCAGCGAGATTATATTAATACATACAAATTAGACGAATAAGAAGCTAGCATTCGGAACAAACGAGAGTTAGCGTCACTAGGTAAAAAATTCCAAAAAACACCTCGACGTATTTAAGTGCCTCTCTGGAAGTAAAAAGAAAAATCATAAATTAAATTAGAAAACCTACACAACGAACCTAGTAAAACATTACCTGTTTATCCAGCTCCTGTTTGACGCATTTTGCGTGTCCAGACCTCAACCAGTGCAGCATAAACCGAAAATTTCATTTCACCGGGAATAGCATGCCGCTAGATAGAAGCTAATAGGTGACGCCGTCCGAGAAACCGCATAAACCTGTATCCTGCCTTTACGAATACACGGAAGACTCCAGACTCATCCATTCTCGTATGTTTTTACATAAGTATTATTCCAATCTCCTACAAATTTTGAAAATGTTGAATTAATTCATTTCACAAAATATAACCTCTATTAAAGATTTCTTGAATAGATATACCTTATGGGTACATTTAGTATGTGTAGTATTTAATTTAAAGTTTGAAGAATAAGTTCCCTGTTTACAATTATTCAATTTTAATGGTAACATTTATGTATTTAGCTTATTTAAATTCACTTTCATTTATTCTATATGCTTAACCTTAAATTTATTTTATGTTGATGTTATCACGTGACATGATTCATTTTGATTTAGACTAATTTTATAATATCAATCACTTACCTGTTATTTAACACTTTCATTAAAGCCTTTACATTATTCCTTAACTCACTCGTTTCATTTAGTAGAATTTGCATTTAAGAAAATACCATAATTTATTGTGTTTTTCACCATTTAATTTTGTATGTATTGTTATTGAAGTACCGAACCTGAATTTATGTGTATTTTGTAAGCACAACCAAAGAGTCTCATTGTTCTGATATAGCCGGACATTTAACGCAAATTTAAGCCAACCCGACAATAAATATAAGAAGTTATATACATGTAAAGCTGTGGAGGTTAAGTATACTTCGTTATTAAACGATTATGTATCAGTTGAATTATACGCAAGTAACAGATATAATATTTTAAAACAACTCCATCTATATGTAACATTTGATACCTTATTTAAATAGAGATTTGTAATTCATTTTAAAAAAATTACCTTACCAGCTTCTTGATATTTAAACATTAAATTTTGTATTTATCTATAAAGCCTTTTGGCTATACTTCAATATATATATTTAGATTAAATAGATTTTCCTCAACTTAAGTTGAAACAAGATGTAAGCACAAGGTGGAATTCTACTTATGATATGTTTGATAGAATTATTAAAATGAAAGATCCTTTGCAATCAGGGTTAGCTATTTCAAACTGCAATATTAATTTATTCGATCACGATTTCGAAGTTCATTCTATGTGCTGCAAAATCCTAAAATCTGTCAAAGATGTAAGAGAAGAACTAAGTGGTGAAATAGTGATGACAATTTCAAAAACTTTAGTGTTTCGTAAAATGTTAGTGAATTATATATCCAAAATGAAAACGCACGATCGAAGCAGGTGAGGCAGATTAGATGTGCGAAATTGTATTAGCTGAAGTACTTACAAGATTTGAATATACAGAAGATAATCAAATTTACAGCGAGTCCACATTTCTTGATCGGCGATTTAAAAAGTATGGTTTCAGTAAAGAGTCAGCATATAATAATACCTATCAAACAATCATACAGAAAATAGTCGCTTTAATTGTGACGAGAAATACAAACCGAAGTGAGCCTATTGCAACAGAAAAAGTGTAGATACAGCAGACGATAGCATATGGAGTAACTTTGATAATGAGATCTCGGAAATAAAAACAACATTCAAGCAATTAGTGAAATTGGTAAATACGTTTAAGAATCCTTATCAGCTAGGAATCAACATATTCTTAAATGCTGCCATATAAATTTATATACCTTTATGAAAGATCGACTTTGTTTCCAGCTACATATTGCTATGAATATTGAGTTCGTAGTTGACTGAACCACTATTCACTACAACACTGTCCAACTTTAATGCTCAATCGGTTTATTTTCTTTTATCAGACAGCTTTTATCTCCGGGTTTCCAATAGGAAAACGTGGTACTTCTCTTCTGCAAAAATACTGGGCGCCAACATCAATTGTTCACATAAAATGTTAATAATAATAAAAATCACAATATCCAACTAATATTTTATTTAAAAAAAAATAAAAAAATTTAGTTTCTTTAAGAAATTTAAAGAAACTTAATTTGCTGGGGGTGACAGCTAAGCAAATTTAAACATCCTCTTATGACTCGCGAACAAATTTAATAACTAATAAATTCCAAAGATATTTTTCTCTATCTCCCCAGAATAACAAACTCAAAATGTAAACAGAATTAAATCTGTCAAACCGATATCTTACTAAGACTTGCGCAATACCACAAGTATAAAAGAAACAACCTTGAAAATAAAATCGTTCTAGAAATTTATCGTTACCCAAAAAAATTTACTAGACACGAAAAACTATATCTTTGTCATCTATATTTAACTAACATTAAAATATAGAAAAATTCATACAATCGATATACAATAAATGCATTCAATAAAGAAATAATATTATAAATGTGAAATAAAACTTACGTAGGTTTTTTATCTCATATAATAATGAAGAACACGTTCAAATAAGAGAGTAATTAAATCAAAATGCGAAGTATACACACTCGTATAAGTTCGTTAATGAGAAAAGCAATCACAAACACAATGAATTCAAAAAACAAAAACCGAATTTAATTGAAAAGAAACTAAGCGATAAAAAAGTTTTATCTCCAAATATACATCTCTCTTATTTGAATACCAAGATGTGTCTAAATCATCGTGGCAGAACGACAAACTACCACAGAAATAAAAAAAAAGTCAAAATAAAATCAATGTACATAAAATAAAATCATACACTGTAATAGAAAATAGTACACTATAAAAATAATATTATTCAAAAATGTTCACTAAATGTTGCGGGGAAAAATGCACTGCAATATGTTCCTTGTAAACGTATATTTTCAAAAACTGGACATATTCTAACATATGGAATAAGTATGTGCTTTAAAGGTAATAAAAATAATATTTTTAAATAATAATCATAACTTGGATGAATATAATTTTCGTACACCAGTACTATAGGTTTATATTTATTGTTTTGTGTTTATTGTAAGATTTACATGAAAACATGTCAGTGTACAAGTAAATATAAAATAAATACTTATAAATTCTTTTCCTACATAAATATTATACATATACATATTCATGCAGCTCTTAAATAAATAAATAAAACAACCAGGCAATCATTCCGATCCAATAAAGCTAGATCGAAATGATCGGACTTTACAACTCCGATCGGCATTTAACATCGAGGTTGTTATAATCGTTCCAAGGAACGAATCCTCTGGACTCGTTTCATCTGCAGAATGGAACAAGAAGGAACGAGTCCACAAAAGGAACGATTTCGCCCATCTCTACTCTAATGTAAATATCCTGAACGGCAAATCAATCATTGCTGTTCACATGACAAGTGTAAGACATGTGTCATGTGTGACTTTTGTGACTTGATTATATGCAGCCAGGAAGTTTTGTAGAGAAATTGACAAGTCTATAGCCAAGTCTATAGCAAGACGAAACACGTACCCACATGTCTGGAAAGCAATTTTCGCACTAATATTAACTTGCATTGTATTCTCTAAATCCTATTTTTAATAATATTTCGATATTATTAAAAAATTTTTTGTTTTACGAGAAGAGTTTTTGGAGGAACCTGTTAATTTTGAAAAGAAGATATTTCTGATTTTAAACAGCTAGTTTTGTGCCGTATTTTAAAATAAATATCATATTTTAAGTGTTTTTAAAACAATTCACATTAGGATATGAAATATATGAAATAAAATAAAATTACAATATTCCGAACAAAGTTGGAATTAAGGTATATTTTCATAATTTTCCTTTTGTATGTTATATTTTGAAAGGAATTTATAAAATTCTAAAAATATTCTCACTAAAAAATTATCTAAACTTCCCATTATGACTTCCTGCAGTGTATACGTTATACATAACCATCACCCAGAAGTAAGTAACCCATCATAGTTGGCCGATAGAATTTACGATGATATTATTGATCATAATTCACATGCTTATGAAGTAAACAGCTGTATCGCTTTCAGTTTAAGCGTGCCTATGATGATGTTATGATTTCGTCTTGCGATGCGGAGAGCGACAGAAGAAGGCCGTAATTCAAAGTTACACGGGTTGTTAAAAGGCGGCAAGGGTTAAGCAGAGCGCCTCTTAATCATATAATGTCATAATAACATGTGTATGTGTATAGTGTTGGACCTTTAACTGCTTTAAAGACGCTAATTTAAATCATCGCTCCCGACATTACGAACAACTATGAAAAGGCTATACCAAAGCTTCTATTATTTATGTTGACTTCGAAAGCGGTTTTTTTTAAATTTTTATCATCCAGGGTACCGAATTTTTAAAATATTTAAATTGGTAGAAATAAGAATATAATAAATTATTCCGATTATAAATTTTCTTCATTATAATTCAGTAAAACACGGAAAAAAATAATTCAACGAAATATTAAAAAAAGAGTTTTATTCATTCCAGTTTTGTTATAATTTTAGTATTAAATACTTAAATTAATATTTGCATGAAATACGATATATTCAATAATAATTAGAGCAGACCAATTTCCGTGCGCGCCATATGCGCCGATGTGAGGATGATTGTATTACATCAGAAATAACAAAAAGCATTCAGTATGTGTTTGGTACTTGCTTGGACTTCATGTAAGTGTAAGCATACGTAATAAAATGTCGTCGACACATAAATCGAGAAAACGACTATTATCAGACGAAGTGAATAAGTTTATTATGGATTTCCCGGACTTAATATACGATGGCTCAAAAATTAAATGTTTAGTGTGCAATACATATCTAATGTGTTGGTCAAAAACACATTGTAAAGAACACGTAAGCAGTTCGAAACACAATAATAACAAAATTAATCGACAACAGTTTATACATGAACTATGTGTAACTATGATTGTGTGTACACTGCCGCTTACCTTGTTAAGTAATGATTCATTTATTTCATTTTGGAATAAATACGCGAATCAAACATTACCGAGCACGACAACGTTACGAAGGAATTTACCATCAGTGCGTAAACAGGTTGAATATAAAATCAAAGCCGAACTGAAAAATAGAAAACTGTGGTTATGTTTGTACGAACCAACTGATAGCAAAAAACAATCTGTAGTTAATGTGATGGGTACATGGCGCGTCATATGGAACCACATCAACCAACGTCTTCAATTTTATTAGCATCCAGACGACTAGAACAATGTAATGCCGAAAAAATTTCAGAGTTGCTTTTAGATACTTTGGAAAAATTTAAACTTTCGAAAGACCAAGTATTAATGTTTATGACCGAATGTGCCGCAACCATGTGTTCTGTAGGCCGGTCTCTTAGAAAATATTGTCCTAACTTGTTACATATTACTTGTAAACTCCATGCTCTACACCTTGTGGCAGAACAGGTTCGTAGATGTTATCCAGACGTAGATGCTTTAATATCGGGTACAAATGCAGTATTTCTGAAATCTCCAAAACGTATTGCGAAACTTCACGAATTGTATCCCGATAACCCTGAGCCACCACAGCCGATTTTGACACTTTGGGGTACATGGTTACGGGCGGGGTTTTACTATCATGAACATTTTGAAAAAATTAAGGACGTGGTTTTATCATTCGATCTGAAAGAAAGTGCAGCTATCAATACAAGCCAGAAAAAATTTCAAGATGCCCAGATTAAAATGGATTTACAAAGTATTCGTGAGAATTACTTGGGACTAGAAAAAGCAATAATAAAATTAGAAATTCGTCGCTCTCGTTAGAGGAATCACTGCAAATCGTTAAAGATGCTCACGCACAACTGTGTGCTGTAGAAGACGCAAAAGATAAAAGTGTTCTAATTAAATTTGAAAGTGTTTTAGACAGAAATGCAGATTTTGACACCTTAACACGTATTTGTGAGGACACGTCTACAGATGCGTTAAGTTGCTTAAAAAAGTATTTTTTATCTCTAGATGTAGAACACTCGTTTTCCGAATATAAACATATTTTTTCCTCACGGCGAACATGTTTTTCAGAAATAACCTTAGAAACGCACCTGATGTTGAAAATATTCAATCGAGTTTCTCCAGTTTGTCAATCCTTGGAAGACGCTTAAAACGGTAAGTGTTTTTTTAAATCCTCTGTCGTGCACACAATCACTGATTTCATACATTTTCCATTTTATTTATAGGTACATACAACGCTGCTATAATATGTACTATTCTTATTTTTCTTGTGTTTATGCGTATTACTTTAATAGCAGAAAACCAAATGTACATTTAATTATTTCCGATAGAATAAATGTATCTACTTCTATACTTATATCGGTAACAAGCGTCTCTATTCTATCGCATATTCTAATATATTACGAATTACACTCCCATACCGGCGCTCATGGCGCGCACGGAAATTGGTCAGCTCTAATAATAATTATACTAATAATAATTTATTTTTGCGCAATAGATACTACCCAAATACGAAAAAAAAATTATATTCTATATGACAGACAATACACAAATACATAAATAAATTAATTCCATAAAAATAGAAAAAAAAATCTTAAATAGTACGTTTGCATTTCTTGACGAGTGCAGCAATGGAGCCATGCACAAGATATTCGTTCTTGTTAAAAATACAAAACTTTCTATATAAAGCACATTGTAGTCACGAGATATTATTAGGACATATATAAATATAATAAACACAAGCGGACCTAAGTTGGAAGTTTGAGGAACTCTAGAAGCCGAGTAGAAAAGTCTAGGTTTATAGCTACTGTGGTGACATAGTTTGCCCTACTTGTAAAATATAAGTTCATAAACTTGATTAGAGAATTGTTACATTCGAAAAATGACAATTTTCGTAAAAGTAAAATATGATCGATGGTAACTAAAGTTCTTATAAATGACATTCGAGTGACTAACATTGTCTAAAGTTTCAGCTACATCTTGAGTTGATTAACAAGTTTGCTAGATTGAAGCGATTTTTTTACCAAATGTTCTGAAGAGCGAAGAAGGAGGAAAGGGGAGAAGTGTCAACGAGATAATTGCTTGAAGAACAAATTAAAAAATTTTCATAATAAATGAAATATAGATTGGTCTATAACATTGTTACGCTAAGAAATAAGTAATTAAACTTCTAGTTTCAAAAATTCTTTTATTGTAAATACCACTACAATATTGTTTCGCCATACAATGGCTTCATCAGGTGGATGAAATACTGATGAAATACAGCATTTCATGTAACAGTTGAAAAGCATAAATAAAAACTTAAAAAAGGTATATAACCCCTTACCACAATTATTAATCGTATCCTAAATACGTATTTCGACAACTAAGTTGTCATCATCAGTAAGTAGGTAAAACCACTAATCAAGGTGTCGCACATGGGGCACAGTAAATCTAGAACACCGCTTACGCAACAACTACTTTACACGGCGTCCACGTATAGACTAATTTAAACATGCAAATATATCTAACGAAAAGATCTACAAACTTACCTCTCTTAGGGAAACGGCATTCACATATTTTTATACTCCAATTTGAAATATATCGAACGAAAGATAGACAAAAATTACCTCTCTTAAGGAAACGGCACTCAACATGTGTTAATACTTCAATTTAAAACGTCGACGACCCTTTTATGGTTCTAAGAATGAAAAGAGACAAGTGAAGGGAATAGGTGCTATATTACCGTTCATGGAGTGTTGTTTGGTTTTAGCGATATGAATGCTTTCGTAGGCGTCAAGATCGCGGGGATTATTAATGCCCTCTACAAGCTTTAACACTTTAATCGACACATTGTGTAGTGTACTTAAAGCATGGTTGGCAACGTTAGATTTATCCGGTCTATTGTATTTAATATATGATATGTGTTCTTTAAACCGGGTTATTATTGGTCGTTTTGTTTGGCCTATATATTTCAAATTACAATCATCGCAACTAATTTCGTATATACCTGATTTCGAATTAAAATTAAATCTATCTCCAGTATTCCTTACTTTTGATAGTATTTTCGGACCGAAAGGCAACTTGGAGACCTCCTTCTTTCACAACTTTATTAATGTTTTTCGTGATGGCTTGGTATGGTAAACACATGTACTTTTTCTCCTGGTTACTTTGAGATATCAAACTTGTGGATTCGCGGATTGTATTTTTTATTTTTGTTTTTCTAATTAATTTATTGATTATTTCTATGTCAAAGCCATTATATGTCGCGATATTTTTAATGAAATCCAGTTCTATTTCATATCTCTCTTTTGTTAACGGAAAATTTAGTAACCGATTGACTAAGAAATTAAAGGAAGCTGTCTTATGTTGATAACTATGATTTGAATCCGCGATGATGAATCTATTAACATTGGTTTCTTTCCGGAAAATGTCGATTTCTATTTTATTTATTCCTAATCAGTAAAGTATCTAAAAATGGTATCCTGCCATTGTGTTCCTTTTTCACAGTAAATTTAATCGTCGGAAATTTCAAATTTAATTGATTAACGAACATGTCTAATTTGCATTTCCGTGTATCAAAAATCGCGAGAATGTCATCTACCTAAGTTAGTTTTATTCGAAATCAGGTATATACGAAATTAGTTGCGATGATTGTAATTTGAAATATATAGGCCAAACAAAGCGACCAATAATAACCCGGTTTAAAGAACACATATCACATATTAAATACAATAGACCGGATAAATCTAATGTTGCCAACCATGCTTTAAGTACACTACACAATGTGTCGATTAAAGGGTTAAAGCTTGTAAAGGGCATTAATAACGCTAAAAACAAACAACACTTTCTACAGGCTCATCGGTACGCCCCGAGGGGCGTACCGATGAGCCTGTAGAAAGGCGAAATACGTATCTACGTCTCTGGGGAGGGATATGTTCGGAAAGGTTCACAAAAATATTAATAGTGAACCTGTATTTGTGTTCTTCACAACAGATTTTTAATAATATTTTATATTATTAAAAATACCTTTGTATTATACATACATACAAAACTGGTGGGGTTTACCTACTCATGTATGTTTCAATTATTCTGATACACATAAAATTGTATACGAACACTTCTCAATTTAATTTTTATTTATGAATTTGGTAATATCGTGCTTCTTCTGTTATCCTATATATTCACTTTTCTCCCATTTCATTTCATTCATTCGGTATTCATCGCAACCGAAAAAATATTTATTCTGCGCGGAAAGGGGGACGAAAAGGTGGAGAATGGGTGGTCGAAATGGAGCACATCTGAATATCGGCAACAAGAAGCCCCTTTCCGTGCCGATTCCTCCTCGGAGCATCGTTATTGCGTGGCTGGAAAAATGGCGTGTTATTCCCCTTATCAAAACATAAAACCGTCAAGCCGAAAATGTTCATTTTTACAGTTTCTCATTATGCGACTCTATGAATAAATTCGCACTTTTCTCAACGGCCGTGCGTCGACTGTTGCTGCCGGTGGTTTTCTCATTCGCTGTGTGTGATAGCACGAATTTGCGTATATTCTGTGGTATTAGAGTGAGTGTGTGCGAGTGTGAATACTAGCGTATTTTTTACGAAAGCGCTTCTCACATACAGAAAATGAAATGGAAAATTGCGGAGATAAGCTGCACGTTCACTGCTATGTGCGTATTTAAACTCATAGAATCAGTGGCGTACGCTATGAAACTTTCAGATAAATTATCAATCAAAACTTTTACTTGGATTAGTTCCTTTTATATACTGGATTATATAGTAACGAACATAAGTACAAGAGATGTTTCTTTACTGTTGAGCTTAACCACTACCAAGTACGGCACATTTAAGGTTGTATAACTTTACAAAAGGTTCCCCTAATACCACGCAGCGTTTCTAAAACTTTCCCAATCGAAAAGCAGTCTTTGCACTTTTCCGAAGGTATCTCCCTCAGCACGCGCATTGCGATTGTTTGGATGTCCTGAACTCCATCGAAATGGGTCCCCTTGGCCTAGCCTTTAATAATAACAATAATATCCTTTATTTTAACAAAAAAAAACTTTCTCATTACATACATGAGTACAATAACACAGAGAGTGCTGAAATCTTAAGGTGTGGTTCAAATGGACAGAAAAGACCAGTTTTGCTTAAACTTCCATTAAATATCTTTGTTAATGCTTCTTACTCCAAGGAAGATTTCTGTGCTGCAACTGCGAAATTGTCAGCGTCCAATTGCCTCTGGTTTTCTTCTTCTGTTTTGGGTTGGACGCCAGCACGTCGGGCACTTGAGCACACTGCTCTTTGTACTTTCCCCAATAGACCTGTCAGTTCCACTTTGTTAGTCTTGTGTCCTAGATAAAAGCCACTATCCTCCTCAGGGGAAGTTTGAGTACACTTGTAGGATCCAATAAATCTCTTTCGAAATGTTTCTGTCTGAGTCACTTCAGATCTTTACAAGTGCATATTACATAAAGACTGGTTTCCTGCCTGTTCTTACATCTCCTACACCAGGGCTCGCTAACCAAGCCCATGCTGTACAGATGCTTCCTTAAAGGAAAGTGTCCGGTAATTATTTTAATTTCTTTTTGTTACTACGAATTAGGTTGGCTGAAAACCTTCCGTCCAGCTCCCTTAGTAGTGTTGTTTTAGTACGGAGTTGGCCTTCCGTTAACCTCCATTTCTTTTTACGTTCTCTTTCTAGCCATAACTAGATTTCCCTTTTAGTGGAATCCTTATCGAATCCACATAGGTTCTGGTTCTATGAAGTGCCTCTTAATTTCCTCATGTCCTGTCATCCATATTGGCGACACAGTATTGTCTTGTGCCATTTTATTGAGGACCTGTTTGCAATATTTCACCAGTTTAGACCTGGTATATTGATTCATAAAGGCGTTAATAACTGCCTGACTATCAGTCATTATGTTGATTTTTTTGTTTGCGCATCCGGTTTCCAGAATTTCTTCGGCGCGACTGTAAACAATTCGGCCTGGAAACTAGTCGTATGTTTTCCCAGACATATCGATAGGTACATTCCGCATGTGCCTGTACCTGTCCTCTGATTGGATTGTGATCCATCTCAGTACCAAGTGCCGGCACCACAATTGCACGAGCGATTTTTTTGCCTGTTCCCTGGTCGGTATAAATATGTTATGTCAGCTTAGCTGGAAACATAATCTCAGGTGCCATACGCCTGTCGGCATTTGAAATATCGACTCTTTCAGTATAGTTCCTGTGATATCTGTATTGGTTCCCTGAAACCTTATTAGGACACCATACGTCATTGGCCTTCAGCCTCAGTATCGCAGCTATGGCTTCCGCTTTTACAAATAGTTTAAGCGGGGGGAGAGATGCCTCCACGATGGCTTTCATGGAGGCGGTTCCCGTGCTGTTTATAGGTCCCGTGATTCCCAACAGAGCCTGTCGCTGGAGAGTCGTGAGGAGCCCCACCGACGATGTCAACTCCGTCCTCTTCCGCTATTACAAATAGTTTCAGCGGGGGGAGAGATGCCTCCATGATGGCCTTCATGGAGGCGGTTCTCGTGCTGTTTATAGCTCCCGTGATTCCCAACAGAGCCTGTCGCTGGAGAGTCGTGAGGAGCCCCGCCGACGATGTCAACTCCGTCCTCTTCCACCAGACCTCTTCCGCTTTTACAAATAGTTTCATCGGGAGGAGAGATGCCTCCACGATGGCCATCATGGTGGCGGTTCCCGTGCTGTTTATAGCTCCCGTGATTCCCAACAGAGCCTGTCGCTGGAGAGTCGTGAGGAGTCCCACCGACGATGTCAACTCCGTCCTCTTCCGCCAGACAACTGCCCATAGATAATCGTTGGTGTTACTACTGCTGTGTACAGTCAGTGTATCACATTTGGTTTTATCTCCAGGTCTTGCTAATAGCTCTTCTGCATAACCCTATCTACCACTATGGCTAGGTGTCTGCTCCAATTCAGCTTTCGCATCAAATGATATGCTTAGACACTTCACTTCATTGGTTAGTTCTAACTCTTGTCCAAACAACCTTACGCTGCCCAGATCATTTAGTTTTCTGATGTTGGTAAAAGCTACCAACTTGTTTTTTTGAGGATTGACAGTTAATCCCTCCTCAAGACAGCATCTTTCCTCAATTCGCTTGATGCTGAGTGGCCTCTGGTATTGGATGGTTACATGTATATATGTTAAAGGAGGTAGGTGCTAAAATAATACCTTGAGAAGACTATTTCAGTAAGTTTTTCAACAGTTTTGTTCTCTTTGAAAATCCTTAGTAAAATTAGGAATTTTTTAAAATTAGTTTGCGACTAACTTCAACAAGTTTCAAAAAATCTTAAACTTTGTAAAAATTACATTTTCTAGAATGTAAGTTAAACACAGTTTATTGAGGATCGTTTCGAACTAAGAAAAAATACAAATGTGATTTTAATAGAGCTTTTAATAACAGCTTATGACACTGTTGGGGTTGTGATCGTAATTGTTCAATGACCAGGAGGAATTATACCAGTATAAATCTTCTTGGCTAAGTAATAGCAAACAATGAAAACACCAGCAATAGAGGGAAGAGGAAATAGCAAAAATTGTGTACACATTTTAATATTTAAATTGAAATTAAAACTGACAAGTTTTTCGTGTGTTATTATGTGAACATTTTTAAGAATGTTAATAATCTATTTAAAAATTAATTAATTCCTAAATATTTTATGGAAAATCCTGGCAATTCCACCAGTCTGACTTCAGTAATAGTCTAACATTTTCATTTATTTGTAGAACACAGCTGCGATATAAACATGAATGCACCATCGAAATAACGAGAACCACTGCCATAGATATTTGGAATGTTGTACGCGCCGCTGGTAAGCGCCGGGTAGTTAAGAATAATAAAGTGGGTTGTATTTGAACTGTACGCTTCATCACTTTTATGGGTGCGGTACTCAACGGCTCTGCGAATATATGGAAATTCCCTCCTGGTCAATGTATTTTTGCCTCAGATTTATTGAACTAGCAGAAATCTTAAAGCGTGTGTTTCGTTTATTTTTTAGTGCCAATGCCTATACTGTAATACACATACCGGGTGTCCACTCTCAATGTCAAACATAGGCAGTTAACAGTATATTAAATTGTTATTACTTTTGCCATTTTTTCTATACTAAAACAATAAATAAGTACTAATTAATGAAGTAATATTTATTAACACGTTGAGCGCCGAGCTTCGATTGCCTGTCAGTAATTAACACGCATGCAACAACTATTGCTTCTTTCAAATAATTAATATCTGCGTGACGTTGTTTGTAGATTTTGGTTTTAAGATGTCCCCAAAAGAAAAAATCGCAAGGTGCCAAATCAGGTGATCTTGCTGGCCAATTTATAGCATCACCTCTACCAATCCAATCATTTGAAAATGAATTATTTAATAAATTTCTAACACCTAAACTAAAATGCGCGGGACAGCCATGCTGTTGAAACCAGATCTTCTGATTTTCTCTTGCAACTTCTTCCGATGCAGGCCCTACTTTCGTTACTAAAAGTTCTAAATATGTTCCTGTATTTAAATTTCCTACAATTTCAAATGGTACAATAAAGTTATTATTAAAAATTTCGCCCCAGATATTAATTTTTTTAGGATACTGAGTTCTGGTCGATATATTAATTCTGGGGTTTTCTTTAGCCCAATATCTTGTATTCTGAACATTAGGTTCATTATTTAGGGAGAAATGACAATCGTCAGTGAAGCATATGGATGACAGGAAGTGAGGATTAATCTTGAATTTTGTAACAAAACGCACTCCTCCATTCTTCATCAATTTCAAAAATTTATTACTGACATACTGGTTTATAGGGGTGATATTTGTATTTTTTAATAGCATCCGTACCCGTGACTTAGATAAACCAACTTCAAAAGCAATTTGCCTCAAACTTGGATTCGCATTCACGATCGGCAAGACACGTTCTTCTCCAACGTCAACTATTTGTCTATTTCCTAACATATGATTGTTATTTAGAACATTTTATTCTTTCAGTACAGATAATAACTACTCACCACCCCTACGTTCCGATGCTACTGAAATGTTTGCAAGTGTTTCGAAATTTTGCAAATATTTTTTAATAGTGCTTACTGGGTCTAGCTCTATTATCAAAATTCGGCAAATAGATCGCGAATGATAAAAATTCCTATGTTAGACTTTGAGAACGAACAGATGATATATTCGCGTTGTACTTTTTATGTATGATATTTACCAGTGATATATCAGGATAATTGAACTCCTAATCTATTAATTGAATACAAAACTGAAAAAATGAAAAGGAAATAAAAGACGATATATGTTATATTATCTTTATATACAGGGCTTTTCACGTAACTCGTTCGTTAGAAGTTTTCTATGTTAACGCCTTAGGAAACTTTTGTAAATTTGTGGCACATAATCAGGATACTTAATGTACTAAAATAAAATATTTACACTCATGAACCACTTTCGGTTATACCGGAAGTCATAGCCAACTTTGATATTTTAAATAGAATGATATAGAAATTATTATTTTTTTAGATTTCTTGTAAAGTACTATAACACTTTATATTAAGGTTTATTTTACAAAAAATTAACCGGTTTTGATGTATTTTAATTTTTGTAAAATAAAAAGTCTTTCTTTGGAGACTGTGGTTAAGTAAAAACTCAAAAAAGGTATAAAACCCCTTACCACAATTAATAACCGTATTAGCTTTACTGTGCCCCATGTGCGACACTTTGATTAGTGGTTTTACCTACTGATGATCACAACTTAGTTGTCGAAATACGTATTTAGGATACGGTTATTAATTGTGGTAAGTGGTTTTATAGCTTTTTTGAGTTTTTTGTAAAATATTTTGTTTTTTCAATATACTATTTAAAATCACATATCTCAGGCGTATTTTATTTGAACTGCGTCATATTTCTACTGGATGCAGCGAAAGGTATAATATTCTGAGTAATGTCGAAACATTTGAGAAATCTCTTACAGGGTGTTCGAAATTTATTGATTACTTAAGTAATCTTTAATTAAAGAAAAATCGATATTTTTTAAATGGAACAGCTTGTAGATAAGCACGCCATAGTAAGTAGATAAGCATTTTGCATTGTACAGGTATAGGTTTCCCTATGTCTATGTCTCATAGTTTTAGAGTTACTAATGATTATTTTCTAAATTGGGTTATTATCAAGAAAAATCGTTGTAGTAAGCCTTGAAAAATAAATCTGATCTGTCAAAATTGTCACAAATTGTATTTCGCGTCTAACTGGTTTTATATTGTTATATGTCTAAAACTCTGAGATAGAGATAGAGATAGAGATAGAGATAGAGATAGAGATAGAGATAGAGATAGAGATAGAGATAGAGATAGAGATAGACATAGAGATGAGATAGAGATAGAGATAGACATAGGGATGTCTATATCTATATGATGCAAAATGTTTATATACTTACTATGGCGTGCTCATCTACAGCTGTTCCATTAAAAAAAAATCGGTTTTTCTTTAATTAAAGATTACTTAAATAATCAGTAAATTTCGAACACCCTGTAAGAGATTTCTTAAATGTTTCGACACTCCTCAGAATATTATACCTTTCACTGTATCAAGTAGAAATATGACGTAGTTCAGATCAAATACGCCTGAGATATGTGGTTTAAACTCGAAATTTTCATATGACGGTTAGGTTCTATCTGGCCATCAACAACTTTCTCTTATTTCTTGTGGATACTATGCCGGATTTTGACACCCCTAGAAAGAGTTTTTTTTTCAAATTTCAACCATGTATGTCATGTTGACACAAGTTTTTTATATTTAGCTTTAATTCACGAAGAATACATTTTAAGATAAAGTAACGTAGCCATGAAATTTCAAACTGTCGAACGTTTCAATTATCGTACATTACTAATAGAAAAATATCGTACACCAACGAAGAGAAACGAGATACTTTAAGTAGTTTTTATTCATCGAATCGAAATACAACAAACAAATACAAGATATTTACAATTGTATCCAGAATGACAACAGCCACATTGTATCATTTTTCTTGATCTTAATAGAAACTTAATAGAAAATTGGATCGTTCAACAAACCGCATGATGTTTATGTTAACAGAAATTGAATAAAAATCTATGGGACATTTTACAAATGGTAAATTAAAGTTTTCGCAAAGTCTACGTAAATCTAGCACCTTGTTTATAACAATAAATGAAAATAACAATAACCGTAATAAAAATAGGGAATAAAACAATAAATCAACAATTACAGTAAATGTTCAAATAACTGGTTATTTTCATTAATATACAATTCTGCACGCTTTCTGGCATTTTGAACAGCCCTTTGTATTTTTCTCCTAGGAATTACACCGAAGGCATTCCGCAGTCTATATCGAAGTTCTTCAATGTTTTGTGGAACATCATATTTATAAATACTATTTTTAACAGCTCCCGATAAAGAATAATCCAGAGGATTTAAGTCAGAAGATCTCGCCGGTCATTCAACAACTCCAATTTCCAATCCAACGGTTTGGAATCTCTTAACTTAAGTAATTCTTCACAATTGCCGCATTGTGAGCCGGTGCGCCGGCCGTCCTGTTACCACCATAGATGCCTTAGTTGATTCAATGGAATATTGTTATCCAGGAAGATACGTATATGCGAAGAAGGATTAAGTATCTTTCCACATATAATGTTTCTTCATACATAACACGTTTTATGAGACGATTGCCAAAAATGTCCATTCAAACGCTTAATCCAAAACGATGTTGTGGTCTTCTTGCCCTGTTTTGTCTGGGATTCTGTACTGCCCAATAGTGCTCTGTATTTCTGTTAAGCATTCCAGAATTGGTAAATTGAAAAAAAAAATTGCAAAACTTTGTTAAGACACCTTGCACCTTGTAGAATAAATATATGTAATGAGAGCGATACACTTCCTTGAAAGCTCCCGAGGAATCCTTCCCGAAATTAAGGCTTCAATCTTAAATTAATATTTATTTAAATTCATAAATATTTCAAAATTTGAGACTTCGTTTTGCAATTTATAATTTATAATAATTTATAATATGTCATAAAAATAATGAAAATCCTGAAGTTATAATAGAAAGACACTTTCAGATTAGAACTGAGGAATATTATAAATTTAGTATCATACTCCAGTCATGATTTAGAATCGATCATGGAAACGGAAAATGAAAACATTTAATTTAGCTCGCAAAAGAAGGCGTGCGAAATTCTCAAATGTTCCCGAAAAGTACACATTCTTTCAAAAAAGAACGGTCAGCTACCCCAACGCTAGCAATATATAGCGTTAGTGGCGTCACATCGAAGTATGTACAATGTCTAAGTATGCACAGCATCGACCAATTTTAATGCACATACGAATTTCCGATTTCAATCTGAAAAGCTATCTCACATATCAAAGGAAGCAATATTTGCCGAAAAGTCGATGGAAAGAGAATTGTCATCGTACCTATTTGGTCGTTCTAACAGGAGGGGTCAACCTAGAATATCTATTTACGAAGTGCGTCCTTTAAAATGGTCAGTATTCTCTGGAGGATCGTCTCTCTCCCTCAAGTCCGGAATAATGCTGAAATTGATTGCGTACACTGCTACATATCGTTGTTACCAACTCCTACATATACACAAGGGTGTATGTACATATGTAGTGCATTTTTAAAGTGATGAAAAAAAGCTGTTTATCGAAGTACGTCTCTCGAAAAGTAAGACGCCGAACGTGTGTTAATCAAGAGAATTTTGTCCTTTTCCAAACTGTTAAGTATAAAGTATAAATAATTAAAAGCTCTTAATATAATAAAGTTTATAATGCATTTACATTTCGATAAGGAAGTTATTTTCTTTGGTAGGTATTTTATTATATTATCATAGTACCAACACTATATTATATTTAAGCAATAGTTCCTTTTCACATTTATTGGATTTAATATTATTTAATACGTGCTATAGTTTGCATCAGTCTTAAATAAGGAAATGCCAAAAGTGTTTATTAAAAGTGCTAATTAAATGCATTAATGGTATTGTGCCGTCTTATAACAAAAGTTGCTCATTTATATATATGTTAAATGCAATTAGCAGTTCTTAAACTGCCTGTCTTTTTATAAATTCACGTTGACTATATATCTCTCAAAAAAAACAATTAAGAACAATGTTTATACTAAAATTTATTACTAGTATACAGTTAATATAGGTTTACAGTAGTTTATTAAATATTTATAACATTTATTACTGCAGTTGACTCAATTTTCTAGGAATCGCTAACTTTGCTAAATTTTTCTAGTTACATCGTCATCTAGCCGTACAGCTGATACGGCCCACTTTGATTAAATTCGCGGTAGTTTGTCACGATAGTGGTAAATTTTGCCTGCTTGCAATATATTGAACATCGACAGAATGAGTTTCATCTTAGCATCAAGAGACACAAGTCACTACAGCAGTATTAATATCATATCAGGAGACATTTTAACACTAAGATAGCATCAACATCAAAATTCCGTAGGCGTTCACGGCTGTTCTCACTTGAAGTACAATCTTCTTGCGGATTTCGCCATGTTGTCATAATTTCATACGACGTCTTGCTTCAGGATTTGGTATCAAACTGATTTTTTTTCGTTGTCGATCTTCCTTATCCCTTGGTTCGCTGATGTGTGACTGTTTTGCTCCATTGGTCATGACGGATCCCTATATGAGTCTCTTTCAGGTGTTGTGAAGTCTATAGTTGTCCTCGCGGTTGAAGTTAGGATGATATTCTATTTCGATAGCTCCTCTAATAATTCTTCGATGGTAATTCTGCGCTGTAGCTAATACTGCTTCTTCAAAATTGACTCTGTGGATGGGCACAGAGTGAATTTTGAAGAAACATTATTATGATCGTTTGAATATAGTGTTAAGGCACATCAGAACGATACAGGAAGAAAAAGAATTGGACAATCAGCGCTTGCAGAATATAGACACGAGAACGGTCTCGTGTGTATCTTTTGCAACCGCTGATTGTCCAATTCCTTTTCTTCGTGTGTCGTTCTGATGTACGTTAACTCTCTATCCAATAGATCTGCCTGTTTGTCCGACGTAGCTTTTCCCAAACTTAGTTTGTGGTAATTTATCCTTGGTTTCCGAAAAGTTGTGTTGGATGGCAGTAGTAGTAATAAGATATATTTTCACATTCTTCATAGTTAGAATCCTTCCTATTTTCTCGGTGACTCCAGAAATGTAAGGTAGATGGCCGAATCCTCTGGCTGGTTTCGTCTCCGTAGGTGACGTTACTGTTTTGGGTTTTTCTAGAGCTCTTCTTATCTCTTTATTGTTGTAGCCGTTCTGGTCCAGTGTTATTTGGACGTGTTGTTCTTCTTCTTCCAAATGTTTGGCATCGCTGACGGTCCCTGCTCTATGCATTGGGACCCTCTTCTGCTTAGGATGGTGATGGGATGTTGCATGCAGGTGTCTATCGGTGTGAGCTTTCCTCCTGTATACTCCATGTTGTAGTCCCCAGAATGCGTGCGGTGTACCATTATTTCTAGGAATGGTAATCTTCCTTCTTCTATTTCCATCGTAAATTTTATGAATCCGCGTTGTCAGTTGATGTGATCGGAGAATTCCTGTAACTTTTTTTGTAGCGAGCAAAATTACTCGCACAATGTTGATTCATATTTTTTTCAATTTTAATTTAAATGATTTAAATGTTATAATTGTGAAATTGATGTGATATTTGTTGTGAAATGTTTCATATGTGGCATAAGAAATGTTGTTACAGTGTTGGTTATCATTTTCTGATTTATTTGTAAATTTTTGTAAACTGTTGTTCAGCGCCACCTAATGTAAAGTAATCATACTATGGCTATAAGCTTCTTCTCTTCAAAACATACTTTGTGTCAAAGTATGTTTTGAAGCTCAATCGACCGAATAGTTTTAGAGTTTATCCAAGACATACAAATAAACAAAAATTCATTTTTATGCAGGGCGGGGAAAAAGTACTGTATATAGTTTGCTACTTTTGAATCAGTAATTTAATTGAAAAAATTCTTATACAAAAGATGGTTCATATAATATTTGGCATCACTTGGTAGCATTAGTTTTTTTTTGAGTTCACTATTTTAATGCAAGGCCAATTAATTTTCTTTTTCTTAAGTAGCGTCATGTATTTTTTTACATGTTTAAAAGACATTTTTTTCGTGAATTTATAGGGGTTGTATAAGCGACAGCTCAGTTGTTTTGATTTAATAATTATTCTGTTTTAAAATGTAAACATGACATAATATGAAAACGCTTGACAATCACGCGTCAATCGACAAAAAAAAAACGAAAAAAAAAACGAAAAAAAAAATATAAAAAAAATCTTACTTTAGGCGTTTTAATACATTTTAAAATGAATGTACTACTTCAAATTCTAGGTATTAACCCAAAAATGATTTTCTGTTGTGGTTTTAAAGAAATTTGTTAAATAGGCTCTCATTACCTGATGTAAATCTTTTATTACATGTATTAATTTTGGACAAGATTTCCGGGAATTTTTACCTGCTAAATCCTATTTATTATGCTTTCACTTTATTAGTAATGCGAAGAAGGATTTCAAGTTTATCACTCCAAACAAAATGTATATCTTAATGTCATTTACTTCATTATAGCTCTGAGTGTCGATCAGTAAACAAGTAAAATTAATTTGTCTTTAGTGTTGTGCGTGGTATTTGATAAATAAACATTGCTTACAAATATGTCTAGCCGGTGTTGCAAAAACAAACCAGATGATTTCTGTTATATTTGTGGATATTTCGCCTTGAGAAAGTTTAAGAGACCAGTTGGTGAATTTGTGAAAAATGCATATTATGCTTATTTCAAAATCAAATTAGGAGATCAAGATTAAAATTGGGCACCGCACGTTGTTTGTAAGGTATGTGAAGAAGGTTTAAGACATTGGACCAAAGGGAATAGAAAAAGCCTTCCTTTTGGAATACCGATGGTTTGGAGAAAACCGCAAAATCATCATGAAGATTGCTACTTTTGTCTTTGTGATATTAAGGGGCATAATAGAAAAACTTTGAAACATATTTTATACCCAAACAATATTAAATCAGCTATCAGACCAGTTCCTCATAGTGATCGTGTACCTATACCTATACCCCCCAAAGTACTACAAGAAGATATTGAAACCTCTTCAACTTCCGGCTCCGTACAGATGGATAGTGATTTTGAACCATCAACCTCAGGTCAAAACAAACCTCAGCTATTTTCGCGAGCCGAACTGAATGATTTAGTAATAGATTTGGGACTTTCAAAAGATCTTTCTGAAGTACTGGGGTCTAGGTTGAAAGAAAAAAATTTGCTTGCCCCAGAAACTACCTTCTCTTGGTATAGAAATCGTGAGGCTGATTTGTAAAATATTTTGCACAAAACAGACCACCAGTGTACTGCTAAGCAATTGCTGATCTACTTACTTTCCTCGGAGCTCCTGAGTACACACCTTCTGACTGAAGACTTTTCATCGACTCTTCAAAAAGGAGCCTTAAAGCTATTCTTTTACATAATGGCAATGTTTTTTGCTTCAGTTCCGGTCGGCCATTCTGTTCATTTAAAGGAAAACTATGAAAATTTAAAGAAATTACTTTTAAGAATACAATATGAAAATCACAACTGGGAAGTGTGTGGAGATTTAAAAATTTTAGGCCTTCTCTTGGGTCAGCAGTCTGGATATACTAAATTTCCATGTTTCCTGTGCGAGTGGGATAGCAGAAATCGAAAACAGCATTGGATAAAAAGAGACTGGCCACAAAGGGTGACTTTAACACCTGGACCCAAAAATGTAATGCGCGAAAGTCTTATTGACCCTCAAAAAGTGTTACTTCCACCGCTTCACATAAAACTTGGACTTACATTTCAGAGGCAAAATTAAAGGAGGGAATCTTTGTAGGCCCGCAGATTAGGAGCTTGGTGAAAGATCAAGAATTTGAAAATGTGATGGAAGATAAGGAAAAGCATGGCATGCTTTTAACGAAGTTGTACATAAATTTCTAGGGAATTATAAAGACACAAACTATGTTGAGATCGTTGAAAATATGCTGGAAAAATTCAGGATTCTTGGTTGCAATATGAGCATAAAAATTCACTTTTTACTATTTACCATTTGGACTATTTCCCAGAAAACCTTCGGGACGTGAGTGAAGATCAAGGAGAAATATTTCACCAGGATATTAAGGAGATGGAAAAAAGATACCAAGGGCGCTGGGACACAAAAATGATGGCCGATTACTGTTGGACATTGAGAAGAGATCTTCCTTTAGCTGAATATGACAGAAAAACAACCAAACGAAGCTTTTCTGAAAAACGAAAACGTTTTTAAGAAGCGTAAAGAATAAATAACTATTTCTAATAGTTGTTCTATGTGTATATTTTTGTATTTTTTTAAATATAATATAAAACTAGCGTATAAATGAAATAAATCGTATTTTTTCCATATTTTTTGATTTTACTGGTTTGAAAAATAACCTTACGTGATACAAAAAAAAATAAAAGCAGATTTGAAATCTGCGCTACCCAATTACTAGAAAACAGTTAAAATTTTTAAATCAACTTTCAAAGTGTTGAAAAATGCAGGCCTGTGTTATTAGATGTTGCGGAGAATCCCAAAATTTCCATATGTGCCCAAATTCCGTTTGGAAGAAGTCAGTTCTGTGAAGTTATGTTGGAAAAGTTGGAATTGTTTGCATGGCAACATGCGATTTGTGTGCAGGGGCATTGTCCTGCAAAAACAAAAACACTTTTTTATAACTTTCAGCGTCTTCTCTCCATATTTTTTTCTCGTAGAGTGGTCAGTAACGTCAAATAATAATTCCCAGTTATTGTTCTACCCTTATCCAGAAAATACAGATCATGGTTACGCCATGGCAATCCCAAAAAATTGAAGCAAGAACTTTTTCAGCAGATTTTTGAACGCGAAACTTCTTAGACCTTGGAGAACCAGATTGTCTCCATCCTTCCATCGATTGTTGCTTTGTTTCTGGGTCGTAGAAATGTACCCAAGTTTCATCCATAGTAATAATACGGTTTGAAAAGTCTGCATCACTTTCAAACCGAGTACAGATTGAAAGCGATGCTTCCACTCTTGCACGCTTCTGGTCATTCAGATATTTGGAGATTTGGCAGAATTTTTTCTCATGTCCAAATCGATGTGAGCTATATGTCATGAACTGCATCAACATTTTTGGGGACGGACACAGAAACTGGCCTTCCCAATCGGCGTTCATCTTCAATGGAAAACTTACCCCTTTTGAAGCTTGCAATCCAATTTTTCATGGTTGCATACGAAGGACATTGATTTCCAAGGGTATTAAGCATATCTTCGTAAATCTGCTTACCTCTTAACCCTTTCAAATACAGACACTTTCACAATTTCGATCGTCATCCTTTTTTTCAAATTTTATTGCGCAACTTTGGTTTGACTTTTTGACGTGATACTTTACACCAACACTTCTAATATGTTATTTTTCGTTGCTATGGTATCGCAATATTTTTTTAACTACGGAACCGGTCTATGCTAACTATATATCCCTTCGTTCATTACAATAACACTTCTTTTTAACAATGGTTTTTTTTGTTCATTTCATTAAAATTTTATAATTTGAGAATAAAAAAGGTTTTTGATAATTTTTTTGAAAATTTTGGTATACAACCCCCTATAAATTACATATTACATTCACAAAAAGATGTCTTCTAAATATGTAAAAGAAATACGTCTCGCTATTTAAGAAAGAAAAGTTAGTTGGCCTTGATTCTGAACTCAAAAAAAAAAACCGAATGTTACGAAGTGATGCCAAATATTATATGAGCCATATTGTGTATATGAAATTTTCTAATTAAATTGTTTATTCAAAGGTTGTAAGTGCAAAGCACTACTTTTTCTCCACACCTGTATATAGATATTCTAACCCAAAAAGATAAATATATAGCAAATGACCAGGCAAGGCAATTTCTCAGGGTGAACAAATTAAAATCAGTTATTAATACGTTTTAAATTGATAATTAGGGTGAGAAATAAATACAAGAAGATTATGCTAAATTTTAGATTATTATTAACGTTTTCGTCTAATATACCGGGCGCGGCAATAGTGTGTCGGCAGAGCTTGGCATGAAAACTAATAAAGTTGTAGCAATGAAATTTTACGTACACATGTAGTATGCTGCAGTTCATTTTCTATTTTTATTTATATATTTACAGGGTATTCCAAATTTCCGTAACCACTTTCAATTTTTTTTTTAATAGATTGCTATACTTTCTTGTTATTATGATGATAGCCACCCAAATTATCTTTGCAATGATATACGACAATGTGCACTTGCAACTGTTAGTTTTGGTTTTTTTGCAAATTTTGTTAAAATCTTGACAGTTGCAGCGTCTAACATTTTGCGGGTGTAGTGCCTCACATAACTCTTTTGTTACCAATTTATGGACTAACGCGTTATATGTTTTGAGGGTGAACAACGTGGCAACATATACAGGGTGTTAAATATGTCGTGCCAAAGTTATCGAAGTTTAAAGGCTATTTTCTCTTTTTTTTTTTAATTGAACCTATAATTTTTTTATTAGTCCTTGTAAAATTGCCGTTAAAATGGTACTAATAACATAGTACTTATTTATAGTATTTTCGAAGTTATAACCCTTTAATGGGATATACCTATGTTTATAATATTCAATATGCGGTGCATCTAATAGTTGGTTGGCCATGAAATGATATCAAACAAAGTAACTTTTACAAACACCTGTTTTTAATTCTTTATTATTAATTTTAGAATTACATTTTGTAATTTTTCCATAATAAAACAAAATTAATTTAAAATGTGTTCAAATATATGTCCATTCTGTTCTACACATGCTCTTAATCGCCTCTGCATCGACAGACATACATTTTGAGCTATGTTGTTATATACCTATATTTATATACCTATGTTTATAATATTCAATATACGGTGCTGCATTTAATAGTTGGTTGGTTGACCATGAAATGATATTAACCAAAAATTGCTGTGTAACCAAACGTCAAATATCTACTTAAAATTTCCTTATAAAGTGTTTTTCTGTAGTTCCTCTTTGCTGTAATCGCGTTGAATTGTTATAATTTAAGTTCGGCTAGTTAATTATCAATTTCCGTTTGTTCGTTATTAGTTGTTATCTTGTTGTCAGTTATATCGTTTTGTTGTCATTATTTTTTATTTACATGCTGTAATAGTTTATAGTTGTGTTTCTTTAGAATTAATTTTTCGAAAGAGGGCTAATAGACATGGTATTTGTTCTTGGCGCTAGCAATAGAAATCCACTTTTAGCATCAAGAACATATGCTATGGAGTATCCTCACCGAAGAGCACCAGATACTAAGACGTTTGAAAATTTGTTGACAAGGTTTCTTCGGACGGGTTCAGTGAATTACGTCAAACATGAAAGAACTAAGACTATGGTTACAGAAGATAATGAAGTGATAGTCGTCCAGTCCGTTGTGGAAAATCCGCGCGTATCTACAAGGATAATTTCGAAAGAACACGGGATAGAAGTCACTGCTGTATGAAGGATTTTAAAAAAACATAAATTTCACCCTTACAAAATTCAAAATCATCAAGGCTTATTACAAACGGATTTTGAAAGGAGATTTGTTTACTGTGAATATCTATTTTTCCAATTACGACAAGATCTAACTTTTCTAGATCATGTGCTTTTCACAGATGAAGCAACATTTGCTAATTGTGGAATAACAAACAGAAAAAATTCTCATTATTATGACACTAGAAACCTTTATTTTGTGCAACCTATTTTATACCAACAAAAATGGAGTTTTAACACCTGGGGAGGCATCATAGGAAACATTATTATAGGTCCATTCTTTTTTAGTACTACTTTAAATTGTGAAATCTACACAAATTTCCTACAAAATAATTTACCATTGCTGTTAGAAGGCCTACCAGATAACGTCATAAGAAGATTGTGGTACCAACATAATGGTGCACCTGCACATTACGGTGCTGCTGCAAGAGCACATTTAGATAGGGTATTCATCAATAGGTGGATTGGGTGAGGAAACTTTATAAGCTGGCCACCGCGATCACCGGATCTAACCCCTTGTGATTTCTGTGGCCTACTGCAAAAATATAGTTCACGAAACACCTCCTACAACGGCAGAGAACATGCAGCAACGAATCAAAAGGCTTTCCTTCAACTAAGTGAAAACAACATTGCTCAAAATGTATGTCTGTCGATGCAGAGGCGATTAAGAGCATGTGTAGAGCAGAATGGACATATATTTGAACACATTTTAAATTAATTTTGTTTTATTATGGAAAAATTACAAAATGTAATTCTAAAATTAATAATAAAGAATTAAAAACAGGTGTTTGTAAAAGTTACTTTGTTTGATATCATTTCATGGCCAACCAACTATTAGATGCACCGCATATTGAATATTATAAACATAGGTATATCCCATTAAAGGGTTATAACTTCGAAAATACTATAAATAAGTACTATGTTATTAGGACCATTTTAACGGCAATTTTACAAGGACTAATAAAAAAATTATAGGTTCAATTAAAAAAAAAAAGAGAAAATAGCCTTTAAACTTCGATAACTTTGGCACGACATATTTAACACCCTGTATATGTTGTCACGTTGTTCACCCTCAAAACATATAACGCGTTAGTCCATAAATTGGTAACAAAAGAGTTATGTGAGGCACTGCACCCGCAAAATGTTAGACGCTGCAACTGTCAAGATTTTAACAAAATTTGCAAAAAAACCAAAACTAAAAGTTGTAAGTGCACATTGTCGTATATCATTGCAAAGATAATTTGGGTGGCTATCATCATAATAACAAGAAAGTATAGCAATCTATTAAAAAAAAATTGAAAGTGGTTACGGAAATTTGGAATACCCTGTAAATATATAAACAAAAATAGAAAATGAACTGCAGCATACTACATGTGTACGTAAAATTTCATTGCTACAACTTTATTAGTTTTCATGCCAAGCTCTGCCGACACACTATTGCCGCACCCGGTATTCATATCATTTTGTTTAAATTTCTCATGGCTGGATTGATTTGAATTGAATATTTTTCAGTGTCTAAAAATAATTTTTGTTTGCACATATTTGGTACATACATTGTCTATGAATTTGGCACCTTAATAGATGTATTTGATTTTAACGAAATTAGCTTTCTTAAAATATGCTTTTATTCATTTCACGATTGACTTCAAAATAGTTCCTTATTTAGAATACAGAAGAGATGCATTGACCGTACATATACATATGATGTATATGTATATATTATGCATACATAGCGTTCTTGACAATTTATGGATGACAGATTTTTCTCTATAGAGGGTGATGTCCAGTATGACCCTCGACAATCGTAGAGGGAGAGGGTGTAGAATTCATTACATTACTGAGACAACACGCTAGTGCCAGTGCAGTGGACTCAAGTACCTGTTCATATATAATGCACATTGCATCCATTCTGTTACATTCGTAACATGTGATTCACCATACGTCTTTTCATCTTCACATTTATTTTACTAATGTAGATATACATATATAAAAGCTCGCAGGTTCGCGTTGTATTCTGTAGATGGAGCCTCATAATGCGATTTCTGTTTCTTTTTAACTTCTTCATTTTCTACCTTATTTTAAAACGGAAAAATGATCCTAATTGTCTGAATTCAGTTAGTATGATTTATAATTATAAAGTTGTCCCATTTATGCTTCAAAATATATCGTGTGCGGTTACATCGCGTGAGTTAAGTCAATAACATTGTTCTCGTAAACGTTTGTTGACTAAGATACAGGGTATTAAAATTTTACCAAAAATATATAAATTTAGTTATAATTCAGAATTGAAAAGGCATTTTTTTGCGAACCTCAATTAATATTTTTAACAAAATAATTTGAAACATACTTGAGTAGGTAAAACCTCACCAAATTTTGTATACAACAAAAAAAATTCCAATAAAATAAAAATATTATTAAAAAAAATTTAAGCTTTATTTTTCTTAATAATTTTAGAATATGGGTTTTTATTTTCAAGCTCAAATTGGAAATGATATTACAAGTGATAATGTTTTTCTTCAGTTCGATAATACACGCTTGCCCAAAATGACCGAAGGGATTTGAGTTCATTATAACTTCTTATTTAATTATTATTTTTTATTATTATATTATTTATTAATTTTTTTAAATTTTAAATACAGTATATTAATGGAGAATATTTTTAATTTATTTATGAAAAATTATATCTCGCAAGTGGTGGCCATTTTCTGCTTCGCATATTCGTGCTCTTTCCAAAATATTTTCCATAACCTTTCGCAAAACTTCAGGTGTTATGTTGTTGATTTCGTCGCGTATATTATTTTTTAATTGCTGTATGGTTGGAGGCTTATTAATATAGACTTTTCCTTTCAAATAATCCCAAAGGAAACAGTCTGAATTAAAAAGGCCAATTAAAATCGCTTGTACGGGAAATAATTCGTTCACCAAAGATGTCGCGTGAAAGAGCCATTGTGTCCCTCGCAGTGTGCGCTGTGGCTCCATGCTGTTGGAACCATACTTGCGGATGGTTTTCCACGGCTGGATTTAAAAAAATTTCCAACATTGTCCGATATCTAACACCAGAGATAGAAACGGCGACACCTTGTTCATTTTCAAAAAAAATGGGCCAATTATCCTTTCCGACGAAACACCGCACCAAACGGTACACTTAAATGGGTGTAATTCTCGCTGTTGAACTACTCTTGGATTTTCCGTAGCCCATATCCTGCAGTTTTGCCTATTAACGAACCCATTTAATTGGAAATGGGCTTCGTCGCTCATAATTAAATTATGAATAAAATCATGATTTTCTTCTGCTTTTTGACGAAAATAAATTGCATAATCAAGTGGTTGCTGGTAATCTGTCGGTTTCAATTGTTGGACAAGCTGAATTTAGTATGGAAACATTATTATTGTATGCAAAATTCTCTGCAGCGACCCTCTTGAGAGGCCAAGTTGTGTCGAACGTCTCCTGGTTGATGTTTCTCCATCTTCCCGAATAATCTCCTGTATCCGTTCAATATTGTCATCCGTGTGCACCGTTCGTCCTCTGCCGGCACCAGGAAGGTTCGTTACTGCCCCTTGTTCTCGAAAATTTGCAATCAGCAGATTTATTGTTGACTCTGAGGGTCCAACCCGCACATTAAAATAACGACGATATGCACGCTGAGTCAAAACAATGGATCGTTGATTTGAGAAATAAAGTTCAACGATTTTGGCACGTTGTTCAATTGTGTACTGTTCCATTTTAAATTCTCCAAGTCTTCTTTACAAAATACTGAAAACAAAAAAAAATTATAATAAAAAGTTATAAGGAATTAAAACCCCTTCGGTCATTTTGGGCCACCCTGTAGTTATTTATGTACCAAGTTAGTAAAGTCATACTTTATTGAACGAGTCTGAGATTATGAGCCGAGCGAGTGAAGCGAGCGAGGCGAGTAACCGGCGAGTTCAATAAAGTCACTTTACTGACGGGGTGCATATAAAATTTTATCGCCAACCGTAAAAATTTATATTAAAAAAAATAGACATATTATAACTTATCAGATTTTATTAAAACAAAGTAAGCACAGAAAAATAACAGCGAATAAAAAACAAATTTACTTTTTACTTGATATATTAAAAGTAAACGAACAACCTGACGCATTATAAAAATTAATTCCTGCAGTGGAGAAGTTTCAATTGAACATGCTTGAGGACAGTGGCGTGTCGTGGGGTTTGAGTTTGGAAGGGCGCACCAGAAATCAAATACCAAATGACATATAGGCAAATTGCGCGAAAAAGTATCCATTTATAACATTTATTTAAGTTGAATAAATACATAGGAATTAAAAAATATGAATACCTACAATAACGACAAAAACAATAATAATTGTAAATCAAAGCGGAAAAAATCCAAAATAAGGGGCTCATTTTAAACAAAAATCCACCTATCTTAAAATTCAAGTTTGCAAAAACGAGGACCTGGAACAGGGGAATAGTTTTTATAATGTCATAAAAAATCACTTCACAAAGTAGGTAGCCACGGTTTATAAGTAGGAAAAAGAAAGAACAACATATTTACACGGATTAAACTAAACAAAATGGGTGGGTAAGTCATTTTTTAAAAATTAAATCCGCTCTGCGGTCCTTCATGGAAATGAATTTTTCCATGACATTATCAAAATTGTTTATTTGGTGCACTAAATTTCGATTTATGGACATCATAGCTAGAGTATTTAGTCTGTCATTAAGCATGGTATTTCGCAAAAATGTTTTTATGTGTTTAAGCGTCGAAAAAGTGTGTTCTGCTTCGGCTGTTGTCATTGGAGTCGTCACGATAATTTTTAATATTTTCGATGTTTCGATAAATGTTTCACTAAGGTTATTTTCCATAATAAATAAAAGAAGATTCATTGCTCCACCAATTTCTTTTAAATCTTCTCTCGAATAAATTACCTCCAACTCAGTTCTTAATCTTGATTTGCATCGGATAAAATAAACATACATCGTTTAAAACAGTAACAGGGAAATTTTTTGAAAACTCTGAATATTTATCTTTGTTAAAAAGATCAGCCGCTTGTAAATGACCCCGGTAAGAAAAGCGTTCCTTCATTTGTACTGTAATTATATCACAAATTTCTTTGGCAATAAAACTTCTTCTTTTAGATGTTTGATATTCTGATTCAACAATGTTTTTAAGAGAATAAATTTGATTTCTAATGTCAGAAACACTTTTCTCGAAAATTAGTAAGACTTTTTGCAACTATACGCTGTTATATTATACGATACGGTACGATAGTCCCGTAGACAGCACTGAAACTCTGGCCGCTAGATAACTGCGCCGTAAAATATCTAAATGTTTTTATGGAATCGTGTACTATCGGCCAATATCGGGTCACATTCACCAGGAATCTATAATGATTTATGCATGCCGCGGCGTATTTGCGCCTTAATATAATTCTGTGGGTTCTAACAAAGTTAGACAACTAAAACGCAGTTCAGTTTTTTGAAATTTAGAAATTTTAACTACTTATACGAATAATAATAATAAAATGAATGGTAATAATAAATATTTAAATATAAATGACCAACTGGATTTAAACAACTCCCCTCTACTAAATTTAAGATTGTAAAAAAAATTTTTCCACCACCATTTCCCCAATAATTTTCACATAAATATTCAAACTTGTGTTGTACATATTCAGTATTTCATCCACCTGATGAAGCCATTGTATGGCGAAACAATATTGTAGTGGTATTTACAATAAAAGAATCTTTGAAACTAGAAGTTTAATTACTTATTTCTTAGCGTTATAATGATGTTTCAACAAGTATCTCCTTCGTCAATTAACTATTTAATACAACATTTGGCGGCATATTTCTCATTACCTGTAACAAAAGTGTTCACTAAATGGCACTAGTTGTTCTATTTATTTTGGAGCATTTAGGAACTCGCGTATTTTACACCGATATCTTAATTCAATTACGCAATTATTATAAACATTTGTTGTCGTTTGAAGATTGATTAATAATATAACATTAATAAATGATTAGGTATTTGATCTAGTTTTTTCGTATACATTTTTGTTTATTTAATAGATACTAATCAATGATATTTAGTTCAGTTCGAAGACAACAAAAAATTTCTATAGAATTCTTTTCTCAAGTCAATTTTTCAATTCCGACGTGTGTTTTTTTCTTCTTGTATTTAATTAATGTTGCTGGCAAATTGCCGAATATTTTTGATTGCTCCTGCGTCTCCGTCTTCAGTATGTCGGTAACTTTAAACTTTGTAATTAAAACAAAGGCAGCAAACAACAACGACAGTCACCTCACCTCCTCGCCAGCAGTTAAAATTTAACATTTCCCGGTAATATAAACTTTTTTCTTTCGCCGTCGAATTCTGGTGTCGCCAGATAAATAGGGGCGGCAATAAGGAGGCGGAGGGAGGTGCCTCAGCAATGGTAGCAGTCGTTTAAAATAATTAATTAAATTTCTTGGCGACCGGGGTACGCGGAATGTCCATACGTTTCCTTTTTTTGCGATGATAAATCAGGCAAAATCGCTTTGTTGTATGCAACATCCACCCTCCTCGCTTCCGTTTTTTTCCTCTCCTCTCCTCGGGAGACCGCTTCTTGTCCGTCCACCGACATCATCTGACTATTATGCCATAATCCATTACAATAGGCAATTTCATCTGGACTGTCGATCACGTCGTTTTCTTCTCGGAAACCGAACCACTTCGCGTCTTTTTGCGACCCGTTTAGACGGTGAGCCGTCGTCGTTGTTTGTCGTCCGGTTCGTTCCTGTGTGATGTCTTTTCTTGCGATGCCGAGCGCTAATATGTTCGGGCCAAGAATTTGCGTTATGCGCGACGGCTTGGATAGTAGGTGGACCGCCACGGGAGATGCCTCCCTGTTGCGATGGGACGACTGGTTACTGTTTCATTAGTCCGCTGAGGCCTTAATTGACCCCCGCGCCACATTAATGACTTCGGTACGGCCGTTTGACTGACAGCTCGACTTGTCCTCTGAACTGAACTCGGGCTACGTCTCTCCGGATCATTCACTATACTTTCTCCGTTCCCCAAATCGCTGTCCTGGACATTATTGAAAGACTGCGGGAGGTTGACCGTTTGACGTTCGCCTCTATCTAATTAAATGAATTCACAGCTTATATCTAATGATATTGGGAATTTGCAATAAATGATTAGATTTAACGGTAGCTTAGAGCTATCGAAAATATCGTGTTTAATAAAAATGCTATTAGTTTTTAATAATTGAAGAGTGGTAGTACCAAAGGCACTAATGTCCAGATTTATAGACGGTGCTTAAGGTGGTGTTTGATAATTGTGGAACATATTGCTATGAATAATGAGTTCGTGCTTGAATGAATCACTATTCACCACAACACTGTCCAACTTTGATGCTCAATCGGTAAACTTCTTAATGAGACAGCTTTCCTCTCCGGGTTTCCAGGAGGAAACTGTGGTATTATACTCCTACAACATTTAATAAGGCGCCAGTATCGAGTATAAACGAAAATGTTAAATATAATTAAAAATCGCAATTTTCAAAAGACAGTTTATTATAAAAAAAAAAATAAAAAAAATTGATTCTTTATAAAATATAAAGAACTGTGTATAACAATTACACAAAGAGGTAAAATAATTTGCTGGAGTTGACAGCTAAGCAAATTCAAACGTCCTCTAATGAATCGCGAACAAAATTAATACTAAATAAATTTCAAAGATACCTTTCCTTATCGCCCCAGAATAAACAAACTCAAAAAGTAAACAGATAACAACTGTCAAACCGAAATCTTAAACACCTGCGCGATACCACAAGTATAAAAACACCAACCTTGAAAATTAAAATCGTTCTAGAACTTATCGTTACAAAAAATTTACTAGAAACGAAAAACTATCTTTGTCATCTATTTTTAACTAATATTAAAATATAGAAATTCATACAAACAATAATACAATAACTGCATACAATAAAGAAGTAATATTATAATAAAAATTCAACTTACGAAAAAATATATTTTTTCTTAATACATGAGACACCCACCTCGAGTAAAAATTTAATTTAATCAAAATTACGAAGTAAACAACCTCGTAAAATTCGGTAATAAGTAAAGCAATCACAACCACTATGAATTCAACAACAAAAACCGAAATTAAATTGAAATAAGAGATAAAAAGTTTATCTACAAATATGCAACACTCTTACTCGAGTATCTAGACGTGTCTAAGGATATCGCATGGCCACACGGCTACATCCCTACCCAAATCCCTAGTCAAAATTAAATTAACATAACATAGTTCAATACAAAATATGTAATCATAAATTTCAAAAAACATACAAAGTCATCGTAAATTATAGTTTAATCATAAAATAATGTTTTCTTCATAATGTTGCGGGGAAAAGTCCATATCGATATGTTTCACAATTGTGGAACATGTTGCTGTGTACTTTGATTTTCCAAATGGGCGCCAATTATTAAATATGAATCGTCAATTATTATTATTAAACATGAATCATCATACACACATATTTTTAGTTTAGATTCTTAAAATTATTTTCAGTGTTTTTGTTTTACAAAAGGGGTTCCTTGCAACTAGGCCTAGCATCCAATGTGATAAGGATAGAAATAATACAACAGCATGTTAAGTTTAATACATTTATTACTCACACTTAGCAAAAATATACATCAATTTTCAAATGTGTTAAATATCATCAATTATATTTTTATTTCTCAATAAAACATGGTATGTAAATCTCTAGTAGATTTCTAGTAAATCTCTAGTAGATCTCTAGTCAGAATATACTCATATCAATCTAAAATGATCTGGATATGATGACCATACATCAGCATTTTATAAGCAAATAAAGAAAGAACATCGAAACCTTATAAATAACGAAAAAAAGACATACTATAGAATCAAAATAGCGTCAAGTGAAAATAAAAGTAAATGTATCTGGAATTTAGTAAAGTATGAAACTAACAGAAACAAGCTAACAAAATCAGTGACTCTTAAAATCAACGATGTAGAGGTCAAAGACCCATTGAATGTGGCGAATGCCTTCATGCAACATTTTTCAACTGTGACTTTGGAAAGAATTACTAATAGATTTACAAATATCATAACTACGGAATGTACAGTGAGTAGAAGTGTAACTGGCAGTATGTTCATGGGCCCAGTGTATAGGGAAGATGTGGTGAATGTGTTGGCTGTTCTGAAAAATAAAGACTCGTGTGGTCCGGATGATGTACCTGTGTCTCTACTAAAAAAACTTAGTGATGCCATTAGTGGACCTCTTGCATACATAATAAATGTGCCTTTTCAGACTGGAGTGTTCCCGTCTGCGTTAAAGACTGCGCGGGTGGTCCCAAGACGTCGTAGATCAACTGAGACGGCCTGTGTCGACTTTGTGGAGTGTTTGGCAAGGAGTATTGATGAGAGGAAATTTGCAGTTGGGTTGTTTTTTGACTTCTCGGCCGCATTTGACTGTGTGGACAGTAGGTTTGTGGAGGAGAAGTTGTACGCGGTTGGTATTCGGGGTAATGTATTGAACTTGATTATATAATTTTTACGTCAAAGACATATTATTGTTAGTGTAAACGGTGTTTGCTCGAATACAGCTGATGTTGGGCTGGGTGTGGCGCAGGGCTCCATTCTGGGGCCACTTCTCTTTATCCTTTTTATAAATGATATGAAAGACTTTATAAGTGCTGGGAATCTTGTTAATTATGCTGATGATACGTCGATCGTCGTGGTTTCGGACGAATTAAAACTGTTGGAAACATATGTAACTTCCGTCGTGGGGGCTCTCGAGGAATGGTGTTGTAAGAATCGTTTAATCTTAAATACGATTAAGACGGTGAGAGTGAACTTTTATAAACCAACGGAAGCAATAACTGCGAAATGTGACAAAAATGTTAAATTCCTGGGAATACATCTGGACTCAAATCTGAATTGGAATATTCAGGTTGACACTGTGATTGCTAAAGTTAATAGAGGTTACTATGCCATTCTGAAATTAAAGAGCTGTTTGGATAGGGAAGGACTGTTGGGCATGTATTATGCAATGGTTTACCCGCACCTGGCTTATAATATTGTAGTGTGGGGAAGGGCAAACGATTTTAATAGACTTTTCATTGTGCAGAAAAGAGTAATTCGATTAATTTGTGACATTAAGAATAGAAATACATGCAAGAATGTTTTTCGGGAACATGGTATCCTCACATTGCCGAGTATATACCTATATAAGTGTGCTGTGTTTGCATATGAGAATAAGCATTTATTTCCGATTAATGCCCAAACTCATGACTATAATACGCGAAATGGAGAGTCCTTCCGGATACCCCTCCACAGAACGACAGCATATGAAAGATCTCCTTACTATGCCTGTGTTAGCATATTCAACCGTTTGGCGAGGGCTATAAGGATTAGTAGTACGACCAGGAATTTTAAATATAACTTAAAGTGTTTCCTTATTAATGAATGTTTTTATAGTGTTCAAGAGTACTATCATACGTAGGAATGTTTTCATGTAATTTTAATTTAATTTTAACAGTGTAAGGTACATATTTTGGTGACGAAACCTGTTTCACAATGCTGTGATCTTCAGGTTAATAAAGATTATTATTATTATAAATATGACTTTGAAGATCTTTCTTAGATTTCAATAAATCTTCCTAAAATATAGTTGTCTATTACATTAGACCAGTGAGTCTTATACTCTACAAATTATTAAAGTATGACACAGTGTTCTTATTTAAAATAGATAAATTATAAGTTTATGGATTTAGTAGTCTTATAAGGTGATAATATTTTAACACGTTCGCTGCCAAGCTAAATTTGTTAGTCTTGCCAATAACGCCATGTCCATCCATATGGGTTGACACAAGTTCTCAAGTTTTTGCTTTTGTCCACCCATTTGGGTGGACAGCAAGGGTTTTTTAAAACTCTGTTTTGAACGACATCTACTCACTACATGTTGAAATAAGCTTACATGGTTTTAAAACAGACTTCTGTAATTACCGTGTCCACCTTTTTTGGTGTACAAATTAATTCTCTTGCAAGTTATCATCATGTGTTGGCAGCAGTTTACAGATACCTACCTGTCTACCCACTGGGGTGGACACTTCATATTTGCTTATTTATTCATCACGTTTTTAATCTTAACCTAAAAGGTGTATGTGATTTTGTGAAATTGTGATACATACTGGATAAGAAATGAGCAAGAGGATTACGCGAGTAAAGATTTTTGACGAACCTAATGCAAAGCAACGATTGACCGATAAAGAGCTTGAGGAATATTGGGAAAATTACACGAGTAGTGAAGAAGAACCCTTTCAGGACAGTGGTAGCCAATATATACAAAGTGAATCGAGTAATTCTGATAAAACTTCAGATGCAGAAGACGATAGCGATATAGAAGACGAGGAGGAACTGGTAAACGAACACACTACTTTACCTACGAACAGAGATTTAGCAGACGATTGGAATACATGCACGTTGAATACGAGGAATATTCCGTTTACTGGATCTGAAAAAATTGAAGTTCCATTTGATACTTTGAATGCCCTTCCAATAGATTATTATAATCTTTTCATATCAGATGAAGTTATAGAGGTGATGGTAAATGAAACAAATAAGAATGCTACCAAGTATTTATCCTTAAACCAAATTAAAAGGAGCAGTCGCATGAAAGATTGGAAAGATACAACTTGCTGTGAAATGAGAACATTTTTAGGTATACGACTATGGATGAGTTGTGTTAGGATGCCTTCTATTGAATTATACTGGAGCGATGCCAAACTATTCAAAAATGAAGTATCGTTGTTTATGACTAGAAATAGGTTCCAGCTAATCCTAAGGTTTTGGCACTTTGGAGAAGAAGTTGAGGGTGACAGACTGTGCAAAATAAAACCGCTACTTGACCTAATCGAAAAAAAATTTCAACTGGTTAAATCTCCAGGGGAAAACTTAGTAATTGATGAATCAATGGTGCCTTTTCGCAGCAGGCTAAATTTTAGACAGTATATTCCCGGAAAGAGTCACAAGTACGGTATAGAAGTCTTCAAGCTTTGTGACCAAACTGGCTATACATACAAAACTCAAATCTATGCAGGCAAAAGAAATGAAATTTCAAGTAGTGGAGCTGCCAGTCTTGCTACCAATGTAGTGATGTCCCTACTAAATTCTTACTTAGATTCCGGGAGGCCAGTATGTACGGACAACTTCTACACAAGTATTCCGCTAATACACACACTATTGTCCAAAAAAACATCATTCGTCGGTACCTTCCGGAAAAATAGAAAGTATTTCCCTAAAGAAGTAGTTTCTGCAAAACTAAAGCGTGGAGAAATAAAAGCATTAGAAAATGCTAAAGGAGTAGTTGCTATGAAGTGGAAAGACAAGAGAGAAGTATATGCTGCCTTTCCAAAATTTTCAGCAAACCTGTTACCAACAGGAAAGAAAAACCGTCAAGGTGAAGAAATTGTTAAACCAGAAATGATTATGCAATATAATACGATGAAAGGCGGAATAGATATTTCTGATCAACTTTCGTCCTATCACTCCGCAATAAGAAAATCCATACGATGGTATCATAAAGTTGCCGATGATGTTATATTTGGCACTGCAGTAGTTAATTCTTATCTTCTCTACGCAAACGAAAATCCAAAAGCAAACCTTCTGAACTTTCGTATAAAATTAATTTATTCCTTACTAAATATTCCAGTAGAAGAGGAAAGGGTGCGTACCCCAAGATTAGCTAAACCCACAAATCATTATTTAGAAAAATCGAAAACCTACTCTGGAAGTAAACAGAAACGGTATGTATAAGAGATGTAATTACTTCAGGTATTATCAAATACTTTTAGGTTACTTTGACGTAACTGAATAATCAAATTGACGTACAAAATATAAAAATTATTTTTATATTTTGTACGTCAATTTGATTATTTTTTAACTCTACATTTTTTACCCCAGAAGAAGCGACAGAGTGTCGCTTACCCGAATTTTAATTAATTTTTGATAATATATCACGGTCGATAATTTCTTTTCAATTATATATATATATATATATATATATATATATATATATATATATATATATCTAATATATATTTGGGGAAAAGTTGTTGTTAAATGTATTTTGTTATGGAAACATCCAATTAAGTGCAAGGTTTGCTGCGTCACTGGCCCAATTATTAAGTTCCACACCTGCACGATGTGCGGTTGCTGCTATTGCAACGGTGGTCCGCAAATCGACAATGACATATCCTTATACATGTCCGTTTGGGTTTGACATATAGCCAGATTGTGCTGATACAATTATACCTCCTAATATTTTTTATCGAGTTGCAGAATTGTCATCACAGCAGTTATTATAATCGCATTGAAAACGAAATGAAATTTATTTAGGTGGGGCCCTTCTGAATTAATCCGAGTTTTGCAAAAGATTCCACATTAGTTATGCCTCAAATATATATAAATTTATGAATGGAGTTGATATTTTATTTTTGCGTAGCTTGGATTTACGAAAGACTCGTAACATATACAAGGTGTGTATAAATTGGCGTACTAACTGTACGTGACGACGTTCTTCGAGAAATTCGGTTAAAAATCTTAATACCAAAACGGTGTATCATGTTTCCTGTGTTTTCAGAAAGAATTTTTGAACTTTACGTTTTAAATTGTGCAGATGAAGCAAACTAAATGAAATTACATATTTATTGTGAAAATATTACAAAGTTTTAAAATTTTGTGGTAGTATTGACTTATTTTTTTACATCGAGAAATCAATATCGTTATTACCTACATAATTGTTCGAATTGAAATCCATCAGTTTGTAGACACAGCTGCAATCTATGTGGTATCGTTTGTCCTATTCGTTCAACTCTTTCTGGTGTGATTTTTAATATTGGGGCGTCGATTCGGGCTCTAACTTCGTCAGCGTTTTGTGGAGCTTTAGAATAAACTTTTTCTTTAATAAAACATCAAACAAAAAAAATTAATGGATTGAGACCGGTGAATCTCGCAGGCCATAATATGGAACCACCACGATCATCCATCTATTTGGGCAGTGTTCATCAAACCAGTCTCTTACATTACGAGTAAAGCGCCCAGTGGCTCCATTATGCATATTACGTCGTATGTTCAGCGATATTTCATCAATAACTTGTTCTAAAACATTTAAATATTCACCGGATCAAGACGATTTGGTAAGTAAATTAGTTCAACTACCCTGCGGTTTATTATACCCAGCCAAACGTTGACGGAAAACCTTCTTTAGTGACCGTATTCGCGAAATTTATGTGGATTTTCATCTGCCCAATGATTAAAATTATGAGTATTGAACACACCATCTCTGGCAAGCATGCACTCATCACTCCAAAGTATACGTCTTAGAAAGCCACCTTCCTGAATCCCATTTAAGATTGTATTGCAAAAATTTTGAAATAGGTCATTTCCGTAGAGGGGCTGAACTTTAGAAACATGGTATGGATGAAGTAAGTTTTCTCGTAGAACCAAATGAACAGTCTTAGTACTGGAGATATTTAATGTAGAAGCTATTTGACGGGTACACGCAGAGGGATCTTCCTATATTGTGGCGAGAATTTGCTCTTCTAGTTGCACGGTACGCCGTTGATTTAGTTGACCAGCGTTTGCATTTCTTCGAATAAAGAAATATGTTTCACTAAGAATTTGGTCTAGCCTTCGAAATACATATTTACTTGGATGCCTCCGGCTTGGAAAACGCATTTGATATTCCCGTTTTGCCATGTTAACATTTCCACGACAGAAACCGTATATCATGTATCGTTTGGTCAAAAAGATCGCGATAGCCACGAAGTGTAAAAAACATCAACAGAATTATTTACTTTCGTACTTCTTTACTTTGAAGTACACATAAGTCACAAATAAAATAGATTTTAGGTTATGGTAATTAGTTGCATTTTATGTATATTTTGTAACATTTATAGAGAATACAGAATGCATTTATTAATAAACAACGCTTTAATAACTAATACAAAATCAGGTTCATTACAGGTATGAAAAGAACTCTAACAATGAAACAATAATATTTAGGCAGGTATACATATTGGTAATATAAGGACCTACTTAAACCGCTCATTAACTTTCGTCTAGTCGTAGATACCAAAAGTGCTCTATATTGACCCCCAGGGGTCGATATAGGCCACTTCAAGCGACCGCCAGGTGTCGATTGGGTTCTGTTAATAAATGTATAAAACTTAAAATGTGTTTTTCTATGTTTTTCACACTATAGTTCTAAATTTAAATCTTTCAAAGAGAATAGCGCTATAAAACATGACAGGTGGTCTACGAGACAAAACGTTTGGGGACTTCTGGTGAAGCTTATACTGGGTGGACGCCGAGGTAATCCGAGGTATTTCGAATATGAATTCAACGACTAATTTTAAGCAAAAATGATTCTATTCACTTTTCCCGAATTCCTAACGGTTCTTGAAATATCGTGGTTTGAAGCTAAAGTAAATTGCAAGAGGGCTTAGGAAAAAATGTGATTTAGTTTAAGAAATGCGTAATGACAGTGCAGTTTTTAAAGCTATTCAATGTGACCACCGCCTTGTGCAATGCGTAACTCAATCCTCCGTCGGAGATCTCGTTCCCAGTCATAGTTCTTCATATTGTTTTTCACCTCATAAAACGCTGCATGAATCTTCTGGATGAGTTGGTCCCTATTATTCGGCTTTTCCATTGAATAGGTAAGTGTCTTCACATGTGTCCACGCGAAGAAATCTAGAGGGTTGAAATCCGAAGAACGCGGTGACCAAGCAATTGGACCACCACGACCTATCCATCGATTTGGATACTGTTCATTGGGGAAATTAGTGATATCTCTTCCATAATGGGCCAGAGCACCATCATGTGAAAACGATATCGCCCTTATGATTTGAATGGTAATGTCCTCAAATAGTAAAGGTAGATCGTTCCTCAAAAATGCTCGGCACGTTTCGCCGTTAAAATTTCCGTCGAAAATATGTGTGGTTCGATAACTTCATTATTAATTTTTCCAGGCCAAACGTTTACGGAGAATCTTCTTTGGAAATGGATTTCTCGAACAGTATAAGGGTTTCCGATTGCCCACATATGTTCGTTGTGGAAATTATTGATTACATCTCTTGTAAATGTAGCTTTGTCACAGAGAAGGATAATTGGAAGAGTGTCCAGAGGATTGCTCCACCATTCACAAAGACGAACTCTTTAGGGGAGATCCGTGGGGAGAAGTTCTTGTACATGTTGGTAATAATATGGATACAGTCCGTTTTCTCGCAAAGTGTCTTGTACAGCCGTCCTGGTTTGTCCAGTAAGTACAGAATTTTTCTCCTACTAACACCAGAATCATTTTCAACAAAATCAAGCACTTCTGCAGCATTGTTTCTTCGCATAAGTTCTCTTTTACAAGTCGGTTTAGGGAACGCACCTGTTAATCGAAGAATTGTGAAGGTTCTACTGAACGTTTGTTTGTTTGAAAGACGGCGGTTTGGGTATCGTCGTTGATATTCCCTAACTGAGGCGGTGGTACTACCTTAGCAATATCCATACACGAAAATAATTTCCGTGTATTCTTTATTTCAATAAATTACAGGAATGATTTTAACACAAACGACGCAATTAAAAACAAACAACTTTTAATGATGACAATTAACGAATTGGCAATAATTGGTTTTGCAACTATCCATACAACCTATCAACTTCAAAATTCGATATTTCAAGAAAGTTAGGAATATCGGAAAAGTAAATAATTCATTTTTGCTTAAAATTAGTAATTTAATTCACATGCAAAGTATCTTGGGTACCTCGGCGGCCATCCGGTATAGTTTATAATTTTCATTCACACGAAGTGTTTCTTTGTATGAATCAAAGAGGAAAGAAACTCTTTAATTTTTATTTCTTAGATAGTGGGTTCTAGTGAACTTGGATTAAACTTGGAAATAAATACAGTAATCCCTTAACATTCGCTAGGGTTACGTTCAAGAAAAACTTTGCGAATGTTAAGTCCATCTTTCTGTGTAAATGGGGGGGGGGGGGGCGTTCCATAATGGTAAATAAAGGTACAAAACATATGTGATTTGTTTTAGGGTTTAATAATAATATGTACGCATATATGTTTTCTTTTATTACACAACGTTTTAAAGCTTATATTTTAATTTACATGTAATTATAGTTTAGTAAATTGTTGCTTGTTTATGGCAGAAACTGACGAATAACCTGGGATTGCTTGGCCGATTGCGTGTGTAATTTTTCAAGTCCGACGTAAGGGACCATAGCCCGCCTCGACTTCTCTCTTAAACTTCAAACTTCGAACAAGGAACGGATCAAATTCAAGAGCTTTCTCAACAAGTTGTTGTTGTAAGATCAAAATTTCTCTTAGGTGTTTTGACGAGAACTTCTTGCCTGGGGCAAAAACATAATATAAAAAAGATCAGGAAATGAAATTCCGTAACACTTGCCTGAGATTTCATCCTCCTCTTTTTCGTCTACACCATCCTCGAAGTCCTGTTCTTTGTCTTCCATCATCTTCAATAGCTCCAATAGATGGGAAAGTTCCAAGATTTCTTCTTCTTGATATATTATAGGCGGAAGGTAACAACCACTTCCGGTCAAAGATACTTCCAACATTCATTGATAGAGCTTGTCTTCAACTCTCTCAGTGAGGTGTCAATATCTGCGATGCAATCAACTACGTTAAATTTTTTCCAACTGCAAATCACTGTCTCTTCTGAATTAAGCTGAATAGAATACAAAATTCGCTTGAAACAGTGTCTGATGTAATAGGCTTTAAAAGCTGAAATTATCCTCTGATCCAGGGTTTGAATTAAAGGCGTCGTATTTGGGGGCAAAAACATCACATTAACATTAGGATGAGCTCCTACCAGAGTAGAGAGATGTCCAGGTGCGTTACCGATTAGTAAAAGGACTTTCATGTCAAGGTTTTGAGGTGCAAGATAGTTCTTTACCTCAGAGATAAAACAATTATTAACCCTTGTCCGGGCAAGACATTTTATTAACGTAACCGGGCAGTTCGGGCCTGGTAGGCCCGGTGCTTTTAGTATATGTTTTTACTTACAGAATTAATGAAACAAAGAGTTTATGGGAATTATATATTTAATACCATTTATAAATAACATTAATTACTTACTGATCTTAAATTTTATTCATTTCTTGCAATTATAACACACAACTTTTGATGAAGAATGTTCATTACAAATGTTTTGTTTGCACTCATCACAACATTGTCTTTGTTTCCTGTCTTTTGTTTTAGGACACATGTAGCACCTTCTTCTAAAATTTGCTTTAGTTTCAGTTCTTGCTCTCTTTGCCGGCGTTGCTTCTTCACCTACAAACTGACACAGTGTTGGATGGTACGAGGAAGTCCATTCGCCTTCCTTCTTTGAATGTGCGGAAGAACTAGGTTTTCAGATACATCTACTAGAAACAATCTCCTTTTTTGGTGTTTAGCTTTATTCCAATTTGGGTTCAAATTCATCCAAGTAACATATGCTGCAATGCCGCTTACGTCGAGAAGGTTCATAAAAAATGTAAATGACCAACAATTTGTTCTGCGTTTACATGTGTATTTATGAGCCAATTGGTCTAACGTGTCCACGCCACATTTTGTACTGTTATAATACAGAATTATTTCTGGCTTCTTTTTATCGTCATCGTTACAGTTATTAGTATGATGCATCGTTGACAGAGCCAAAACACTTTTGTTTTTCTTTGGAACGTAGGACACTAAAGACGCTTTTTCTGTAAATCCGAAAATGGACGTTTGTTCTTCACGTTTTCTATTGGGCAAAAATTCGGTTGGGATAAAGCGTTTATTTTTCCTTACGGTACCAACGCTCCTCAACCCATTTGTCAATAATGTTTTTGCTAATGATAAGTCCGTAAAATAATTGTCGAATGTGACATTTCTGTTTGTATTATAATACGCTTGTACGAGCTGCTCCACTACCTGTGTTGCGAGGCCCTTGGCGATTTGATTTCCTTCCTTTCCAATATAGGGAATACCATTTAGAGGATAGTAGGTTTCAGAGTCACACGCCCACCAGATCTTCATTCCATATTTGTCTGGTTTGGAAGGCATATATTGTCTAAATGGACATCTTCCTCGAAAGGGTACAAGTTGTTCGTCCACTGTGATGTTTTCTCCGGGGAGGTGTGCTTTTTCAGATTGTTATTTACTTTTTCCCAAATAACTCGAATAGGTGCAAGTTTATCGTGCTTCCTTCTTTCGGAACGTGTACCTTTGTCATCAAATCGTATAAATCGCAACAAGCTTTTGAATCGTTTCAATCCCATCGTTGCTCGAAAAATTGAAGGGCCATATAATCGACTCCATAGCACATCGTAGCTAGTATCATTAGCACTTAGGTGACCGGCAGTTAGAAGCAAACCAAGAAAAGCGCGAATTTCGATATTATCACATGGTTTCCAGGGAATATCTATCAGTACCCTCTCTGCCTCCTTGTTTGTATGTGAAGCAATTTCGGTAAGTACAGCTTCATCAATAAATAAGAGAAATGCATCAATTGGATCTTCAACAATTTTTCCCGGCGGTAAGATAACTTTATGCATTTGCGATTTTATTATATTGCCCGAACGAACCCGTCCTGTCGAAGGAGGCTGGCTGCTCCACACTGAATCATCTTTAGCAACAAATTTGGAAATACTGACAACAGGAGTGTCACACAGTCCCTCACTGCCTTCTTGCACGTCTTCCGTTTCACTAGCATTAGAAAGGTGGTCCTCTTCGTCCTCATCTTCGACATCCGACTCAAAATTTACAGGCGCCTGGTCATCGTCCGATAGGTTTTCCAGTATATCTGCGAGTTCGGCGTCCGATAAAAATTTTCTCGACATTGCTGAATGATTATAACACTTTCATTTTAATGCATAAACTAAAAGCAATGAACAAAAAATGCTCGTATATATATACAAATAGACAGGGAACCCCTACTTTACCTAATATTACTTTCCTCGAAAAATTACGACATATATACGTCATCAAATGTATTTGCTGCACAAATGACACAAAAATGATCGGAAACACTAATTACGTAAAGAGGATTAGAAAACAAAAACGGAAAATAAAGTTACCATAATTGCCTAAAGTATGGGCCTGCTAAGCCCTACTTGTCCGTTAATGGGATTTTAAGTACAATCCGTCAATTAACTAACGATTATTGATAATTTAACAAATATTACTTAACAAGAAAACAGTAATTAACATTTCTGAGGAATTCTAAAGAGCATTAAGTCGTACTAAAATTACTCATTAAGATATCGAATTTTTTATCGTCGCTCGGGCCTGGCAGCCCCCCCTTGCCCGGATAAGGGTTAAACCACTGTTGGAATAAAACACTGGTGACCCATGACTTTTTATTAGCTCGCAAAAAAAGGGTAACTGATTTTTATTTTTTCCCTTCAATGCTCGCGAATTTAGGGACCGATATATCATCATCGGCTTTATCTGAATATCACCTAAGGCATTTGCACGCAAGAGAAGCGAAACTCGACCTTTTGCCACCTTGAAGCCCGGAGCTAACCGTTCTGTTTTGGAAACAGTCAAGTCTCATCCGCATTAAACACCTGTTGTGGTAGATATTCTCCTTTTTGAATTATTTTTTTAAGTTCTCCGGGAAATTGTTTTGTTGCCTCAGCAGACGCCGATTCGCCGGTCGATTTTATAATATCCAAATTATGCCTTTTCTTGAAATTTTCAAACCAACCTTTGCTGGCCTGGAAGTCAAACAATGAATCAGAATCTTTGTTATAAATATTTTTTTAGCCTTAGCTCTTATCAGAACAGAACTGATCGGAGACATTTCCTCCAACCAAACGCTTAAAGCATTTTCTGCCTCTTCAAGGGATTTATTTCGCATTTCAGAGACAATTTTTGCGCCGGCAGAAGTACTAGCCGCAACACTCGTAAATAATCAAATCCAAAGATCGCGAATGTGGAATTCGTCCGCTTTTTAATTACAACGAATGATCAAAATTCGCGGATGTCAAAACCACGAATGCTAAGGGATTACTGTATTGTAAGAAGTAGAAAGAATCTGGCATCTTAAAAGAAAAAAGGATTTAAATACGACAAAGAAAGAGATTCGAAAATATTTTGAAATGTTTCCTATTTTAAAAAGTTATTACTTGCGTTTAATATATATCTTTACATCTTTACCTACGTATACGTGAATAGAGATTTTGCACCGAACCGAAGGATAATATTGTAGTCGTAATTTTGCCATGATGCTATGGTATTGGTCCGGATTGACAATTTCTATTAGTCAATGCGGGGACAAATTAGTGGATTATTACTCCGGGTGATCAATGATACGGTGTTAATTCTGCGACGGATGGAGGGTCATGGGGGGCGACGGCGAATCAAAAGGGGGAGACAACACACGGAACGACACGTTCTGCCGCTCCCGATCCAATTTGGAGCTCCAATAAAACTGCCAGAGTAAAGCCCCGTCGATGTTGTTAAGTGACATGAATTATCCACCCCCGTACCCCGATCTCCTACCCTCCTGCCGGCCTCCTCCTGATCTATAACTGCTGCGCGACATGAAAAATTTAATGTCGTAGCGAAAATAAACAACTGAGCGCGCGGACGAACGGACTCGAACCCGGGGATTCACCGTATATCTTTCGCCTACAGGTCCCGCTTCCCCCATCCGCCACCTCGCTTTTCTCATCCCAATATCGGATGGGACGATTTTGTGTTTTGCTTTATTTTCGTCCTGTGCTTCATTTCGTTTCATTTTGTCGGGGGTGACGGGTGTGAGTGTGCGCGATGCATTTAAAATCAAAACGGGCAAAACCGATGGTGACTATTAATTTTCAGGAAGGAAACAGTGACTGCCAGCTACAGTAAATGCAACCTATAAATTTAATACGCGATTCGTTTAAATGCCTTTTATGATATCTGCATATATAATTCATTTGATTGAATTTTTAATGTATTTTCACAATGTTATACATAACATACAGTTACTAGGGTAATAACAATTGATCATTTTATATTGATCTGCTATCTTGCTTTGAATAACGTACTTTTACTTATACACTGGCCGCCAAAAATATATGATATTTTAGTAAAGTTTTCAAGAAATATGTATTTCATTAGTATTAAGAAGATTTAAAACATGGAGAAATACAACTTGTCAATTTTGTCGATCTTTCCAGTACCTATGATACCGTCTGGTAAAATGGAATGATTGTTAAATTTTAAAAAACATCTCATGTGCTAAATTAAGCAAACTTACTCAGAATATGTTGAGTAATCGCCGAATTATGGTCTACCTAAACAATCAAACTAGCAATGGAAAAACCTTGAAAAAGTGTATATCCACAAATCTCGGCTCTGGCTTTTCTAATATTCAACATTTACACCAATGATCTCCAATCCACAAAATAACGAAAATTTCTATATGCAGATGACCTGGCTTTATGCACCAAAACCAAAAATTTGGAGGATGAAGAAATATAATTTGCTGAAGATCTGCAATCTTTATACGAATTTTATAAGAATGGTACTTACAACCAAACTCTTGAAAATCCGAATCATGCGCCTTTCATTTATGCGACAGAGAAGTCAACAGAGAGCTGCATGTTGAATTTGGTGGTAGCCGGATTGACCACAATCCTCACCCTAAATATCTAGTCGTAAAGTTAGACGCGTCTCTGACATTCAGGGAGCACCTCTATAAAGCTAGTCTAAAGATGAAGAGCCGCAACATATATGATAAACTTGCCAGCAATTCGTGGAGAAAGATTGGAGAGGCCTTGTGAACAGCAGCTATTGCATTGGCTTACTCTTCTGCTGAATACTGTGCTGCTGTCTGGTATCGAACCTCTCATACCAAACTAACAGATATATCACTTAAAGATACAATAAGGATTGTCACTGGTACTGTTAGATCCACGCCTAGTCTCTTGCTACTGATCTTTTTCCATTTTGTCCCGTCGGATATCAGACGATTTGCTGTAGCACATGAAGAATGAGCTAAGATTACCGACAAAACTGGTATTTCTATACGTGATGATCTGAAGAGCCTTCCCAGGTCCGAATTGAAATCTAGGAGACCGATTTGACTGTGTACAGAAGTTCAGCAGTTAATCAATGTGCGTGATAACTGGGTAGCCCTCCAAGAACAACACCATGAATTGAGCAATAGAGACTTAATCTCTAGTCCTTCGGATCTCTACGTACGTAATGTTATTTCTTTCGTATTTAGCTAGTCTATTAAGCATACTTGAAATTAGCAAATCAACGGTAGCCTTTGGTATGTTGCTATCACAAGCTTCTAAATTCATTTGTCGAAGAACATCTAAATTGTTTGATGGTGGTTGTAAATTGTTGATCCTCTATCTTAGCATATACCACACGTGTTCCATTGGTCACAAGTTCGGCGAACGAGAAGGCCATGGTAAGACATCAACATTATAGTTATCTAGAAGCTTCCTAGTAACCATCGCGGTATGTCACCGCGCATTATCTTGCCGAAAAATTGGATTTACCAGTTATTGAAGATACGGTATTAACACAGGTTTAAAAACATTATTGAATTGAATTTAATGTTCCTTGAATACTACTAGAGGAGTTCTACTGTCACATCATCACACTTTGAGTAGGAGCTTTATGCCGCTGTAGAGTAAACTGAAAAGTTTCATTTTCTTTCTTTGGGACGTCTTTTGATCATTTTACGACCATCATAGGTCCATAAAGAAAATAAAGGCTCGTTACTGAAGACGATGCGATTCCATTCCCCATTCCAGAGCAACCTTTCGTTACACCACATTAGTCGTGTAATTTTATGGCGTAAGGTTAGAGGTAAACAGAGGAATGGTCGGTACGATATAAGGCCAATATGTGAAACTCTTCTATGAAGATTCATTGAAATAATTAAACCTCTTCATATATCACCAATTTACTTGTTGACGAGAAGCGGTCCATAGGAACCACAAGTCGAAGTGCACGATCTTCACGATAAGTCGTGCGTCTGGAACGTCCGGACAGCAAACGTCGTCATTCTTCATTATTTTCTTGTCTAGTCCTCAGATGGCATAGTACGTTGATTGAGGTTGCGTCTTTTACTTAGTAGCATCTACATATCTATTTATATTCTTGTCGTATCCATGCAATGTTAGTAGCCCTTTACTATCCTGACAAACTTTTTATCTCTGCTCATTATGTCCATTGTAATAGGGCGAGAGAGATAATACAGAGAGAGACCAAACAAAGAACTATAGAAACTTTTCAAAAAAACATATGTTATACAGTCATATCACAAAGGTGGAATGGAATATACAACTAGTATATTCGAAAATATATGGGTTAAAAATGTTTTGTTGGTAGAAGAAGAAGAAGGTAGGAAACAAGGAGACGACAGTTTAGAAGATGGCGATTGGAAGAAAAGAATTGGGTGTCGTAGCAGTGACGGATTGGGGTGAAGATGTCAATGCCTAGAAAGAATTATTAACGGATCGGCCTTTACTTAATGAAATCCATTATAAAATTAAATAATTTCACTTATTTTAACTTATTTTAACTTATTTAATCTGTTTTTCTTATTTAATTTTACAAGAAAAAGTTAGAAGCGAAGTGCTTAGGTCTGCAGTACTCTGCTAGATAGGTTTTAACAGTTGAATAATCTACAATTTTTACAATTTTTGGGCTCCTCTTTGAATCTATTCATTGCTATTTATTATGATCTTACTCTTAACTGCGTTTGTTTTACTCTGTCGGTGGTACGAAAGGTTGTACAGAGATTTAGGATGACTATTAATTGTCTCTATATGATCTTATATAGTTTTTTCGTTTCGTTTAACAAAAATATGTTAGGGAGAGTAGTATTAATAAGTAGTTTTGTCTAATAAAAGAAATAGAAATTTATGCAATTATATGAACTGGAGAGTTAATTGGAATCCAATAAGAAAATTGGAACTTCTAAAACAGCAAAAACATTACGCCATTTCTTAAATTTACTTCGTACCTGTAATATACTATTTTTTTGTCATATTAAGGATCAATATATGAAACAACTAAATTTGTACTAGATTTGACATACATCTTTCAGAGTGTACACACCATTCCACCTCGACCGATTTACTTTAGAAGACGTGGAAAACGAAAACACAAACGAACGAAGAGAGGGGTCAAAGATCAATCGAGTAGACTCAGTTCGGACAAATGAAGAGTGATTGCCCGGACTGCTTTTTTGCAAAGTGAGGGTTGCGAGCACAGTACTTTTTGCCTACCTCTTTCACTAATACCCCGTCGTCCGATAAAGTGACGTTTTGTAACAAACTCTTCTGGTTAATTAATGTTGTTACACGTGTAAATTTATTTGATTCGATCCTCCTTTCCTACAAAGTGACAGTTGCGACCTTTTTTTGTTTTTCTACCCTCCACTTTCATGTTTTTCAAAGACACCACTTGAACGTGCAAAACTGTCGTTTATCTGTAGACCTGATTATAGACAGAATTGATTTACGTAATTTTAGGCAGTTAACATGACTTATCTCAATGTATTTAGTTTGATATCTTTATCTTATTTGAAACACACTGTATATTAACATATATATTTCATATTTGATATTCTGTCGTCAACATCATTTATCGTTTATTTTCTTCGTGATTGAATATTATTTATTAGATTTATAATTTTGTTTTTATATGAGGGGAACCATAAAAATTTCAGAAATGGCCACAGATGCGCGACTACCGAGGAAATGATTAAAAAGTCCGTGATATCGTGTTGAATAATTGTCTATTGAAGAAGGTATGTGACACAGGTTGTAAACATCTCCACTAAACGTATATTCAATATTTTGCATAAATATTTGAGTATGAAGAAGTTATCAGCAAGATGTGTGCCGCGTTTACAGTCAGATAACAAGAAACGAAACCCTATGTAGAGGCGTAATTATAGCGAGTTTTAGTCAAAAAGTAAATCTAACAACTTAAATATCATTTATATCAGTAAGGTTTGCTATTTTATCACAGAAAGGCTGATGCAGCAACAACGCTTGACAATTGTGCAATTTTATTTTGGAAATGGTGCATTCTATGGATTGGAGGAGTCATTGGATAGTATTTCTTAAAAAATGAAAAGTCATGATGACATCGTTCTCGGATTACTTGAGAAGATGTGGTTTCAGCAGGATGGTGCTAAGCGCCATACGGTACGTGATACAATCAATCTTGTTCCTGTTATCAAAACTCACACATCGCTTTACGTATTTTATGGCCGACATAATGGTCAATCTCGACCGATTATTGAGTTAACCATGGATAGATGTTGGTTCTCCTACACGCTAGTGTATGACATTCACCAGCACAGGTGATAAACAGTACGCACTGAAAAGAATATCGTCGTAGTTGGATGTAGTACCGAGCATGACCCGAATTCGGCACCTTGCGCAGCAATTAGGATTGTGTCGTTTGCGAAAATTTTGCAGAAAGATCTTTGCCAACATATCTGTACAAGATCCAGGTCGTACAGGAAATAAAGCAGAATTATCATCGTTTACGTTTTACGTTTGCTGAATGGGTCGAAAACCAACTACCTGGTTTCCACCGTAAAATTTAGTTCGACGATGAGGCTCATTTTTTGTTGAATGGCTACCTCAACAAGTAAAATTGCCACATCTGGAGCGAAGAGAATCCGCGCAAAAGACTTTTCAGGCACCATTGCAACCAGAGAAATTTACTATTTGGTGTGTTCTATGGACTGGAGGAGTTATTGGAAATAAGAAGCCATGATGACAGTCTATTTTGTTCCCCGATTGCGTGAATGAATGTCGAGGAGATGTGGTTTCAGCAGGGCAGCGCTTTGTGCCATACAACATATTGCATAATCAATTTGTGAGGGAAACGTTCGGCAAACAAATGATTTAGCAAAATGGATCTGTTAACTAGCCACCAAGATCATTTTATTAGACGTTTCTGGATTATTTTCTTTATGGAATACATCAAGTCCTTAGCCTATGTTATTAAACCAGTGACGTTAGATGATTTAGAAATTAGCGTTCGCCGTAAATTGTCTTTAAATTTGAAATGAATTTTTACGGTCCTGGTTAAATTTAAGCACTCTTCGTATATTCTTATATGTACGAGGGTAAGTCAGTAATTAAGTCGCAAAAGATAAGAAAAAATAGTATATTGTGTAACGAGTGACGAAAGTCACATTTTTAAGCGAGAGAATAGTTTACCAAACCAGACGAAGCCGAGTTTAGTAATGTTCGCGAGCTTAAAAAATGATTTGGATGAGTTAAATACTATACTTTTTCTACAACCTCGCCTATGAAAATAATTATGTAAACAAATACTTTATTTTCAATTAAAAATTTCAAAACTATAGATCTTATTTAAATTAGTTATAATTTAAACATTCATACATATAATATGTAGACCATAAGGTCGATGGCTTGAAATTTTCCCACAATTTTGCAAAATATGCAAGCAGCACAATTTCCGAATATGAATTTACGCCATTATCAACCCTATATTCAATGAATTTTACATAGACTTCTTCATACCTCTTTCCCGATTTTTCTCGTAATAAGCCCGCATAAGTTTTCTCAGCTTGATTTACTATTTCTGGTGGTGTATTGGAAATATATAAATCACTTTCTGAATCAGAAATCATGATAAAGTTACAAACAGTACAAACTGACGTGATTTAAAAATGACGCGATACAGCGACAGCAGGCAACTAGACACAGGTAAAAATTAGTGGATAATTTTTGGCACTAGGGACGAAAGTTAACGTCACGGAAAAAATAATTTACCATGATAATCGCTTCAAAACAATTTTATTTTTAAACGTAATATCTACCAATGTTGATGCACTTATCTCATTGTTTTAGCACCGCCCCAATTCCAGCTGCATAAAATTCTTTGGGTTGCAATCCGCAGCTTGAAAAGAACATCAGAGTATGACTGAGCATTTACAGTTACACCTTTTTTTGTAGACTCGGCAAATATCATTCCTTTGTAATCCCAACACGATGTAAACACGACCTTACCAACTGATGGTGTAACCTTGAATTTTTTGTTGGTGGAGGAGGAAGGATGCTTCCAATGCATTGGCACATGTATTGATTCAGTTTGGTAGTGAAGCATCCAAGGTTCATCACCAGTGGTTATTCTGTCAAGCATCATACTGCAGAAGATGTTGCAAGGACAAGCCCATTCGAATTTTTGTGTTCTTCGGTCAGTTGTCAGACTCAACATGCGCACACTTTACGGAAATTCAAACGATCATGAATTGTGTTGTATGCTAAACCATGAGGACATTATATAGATTGCGACACTCTCAATTGTCACTCATCAATCAGCCCGCATTAAATCTTCCACCTGCTGCTCAGTTGCTTTTGTCGCAATCAAAACAGGACGCTCGATTCGATGTTCGTCACGAATTTTGCTACGGCTTTGCGAACATTTCTTCACCCATTTCTACACTACCTTAAGCCATAAACACTTCTCTCCATAAACAGGTAAAATTTCCTTGTGAATATTTTTTTATTCAAGTCCTTTTGCCCAGAAAAATCGGGCCACAGCACACTGTTCTTCTACAGTACAATCATCGAAGCATCTTCGCCATTTTTAAACTGAATTACGCATGTGAATTACGCGCGTGAATGCTACCTGCACAATACGAATTAAATATCATAAAGCTGTATTGTGCTGCCATCTAGCGCCATTCGTTGGATATATTTGCTACTACTTTACATTATGGCATATACATTTGTGCCGTAATTATTGACTTTTCCTCGTATATTCCTATAATACTGATATATTGTTTAAAGCATTCACATGTATTTGTTCTTTGATAGAGTTTAAATAATTAAAATGAAAAATGTTAAAAGACAAGCAATTTTGATCGCATAAAATCGTAGAAAATGGTTTTGATTTCTTTAATCTTTTCAATAAAAAGTAGAAATAGTTTATTTGTGCGATTGTAGCACAAATTACTTGTAATTTAAATTTTAGACAATATTTTTCAATCTATCCATTGTAAATGTAAAATAGAAATTCTTTCGATTAAATGGAATGGATTTTAATAACAGTCTGCTTGACAAGTTTGCGCTTTATGACACGTAGAAATATATTCTGACTAATTGCATTTTCACAAGAGCCTGCATCAATGGCTGCATTGTATGTACCCTATATAGTACCCGCAATATAAATGGTAGTGGCTAATGAAAGTAATAACTTCTGCAAGATCAAGGCTTCGAAACTTACCCGACCAGTTCTTTGTTTTAAGAGAGATTCTTTTATCATTAAAAGTAATTATACTGAATAAATAACTTCTACTTTTTTGTCGTAATTTAAAGTTCTGTTGAATATTCCTCTGTAGTGTTTTTTATTCAGTTAAACATTTATACACAGCTATTTAAAATTAAAGTAACATTTTATTAGATCCTAATCTTTTATTTTCTTTATACAAAGTTGAATTTTTGAGAAAATATAAATTTTTGAAATACTATTTAGGTTAATCTTGGGTTTTTAGTTGCATATAACCTCATAGAGGGTGTCAGTAATAAAACATCAGGTATTAAAATTATTCTCAATCTATGTTAACCTAAATCTTAAAGTTTCATTATGATACAGCAAGTGATTTAGTCATAGTGAATTTTTAAAATTTATAAGTTGGGTAAAAAATGAATTGGGTCGCGTAATAATTTTTTACAACTCTCGGAGAGGATTATCTCAACAACGATGTCTTACTGAGTTGGTTTCTGTTTTTGATAATGAAACACCACATCAATAGCCAATTTCAAGTTGGTACTGTGAATTATAACAGTGATGATCCCAGGACAGGTGCCCTAAGAGCAGCAATCATCCAGCAAAATTTGATTAACGAAGACAGACATGTAACATATCGTAAAATTAAGACATCCGTGGGTATTTAAAAGACCTCAATCCAAAAGTTTCCTGTTGAGTTTCGCATCTTTTTACCGAAGAGCAAAAGTCGGTTCGCGTTAATTGGTGCATCGCGAGTGGCGATAAAAGTTGAGTTTATTCCTATGAACCCCAAAATAAACGTCAGTCCGCTGTTTGGGTGCTTCAAGATTAAGAGAGTCCGACAAAAGTTTTCCGTTCGAGAAGTGTGTCCAAAAAGATGGTTGCAACGTTTGCCTCAAAATCAGGTCATGTATTCTTCACAAAACTGAAGAACGGTTAATGAGGATTGGTACACAACCGCATCAACCGTTCGCGGGATTAAATGCTGCACTTTAGTCCCTGGGTATATAATATACTATTATATAGCGAGAGTTTGCACTGCTCCATCCGAATTCTCTATGCTCATTTTTCGTGGAATTGATTCCAGTTGTCAATGTCTTCTTGGTGTATGAATACTCGCGCAACTTGTAATTCGTACCAGAGAGGTTCTAGTGTTTGCAGGAGATTCGTTAAGTTTCATCAGCTTTCTTCCCACAATATCCCGCACGTGTTTGAATGGCGATAGGTCGGGAGATCTGGGTGGCCAATGGCGACATATTGGTGTGGGCCACTTCAAGCGGTTTCGAGAAGTTCTTGCTACGTGGGCATGGGCATTATCCTTCTGGAAAAGTGGGTGTTCGAACTGCTAAAGATATGGAAAAATATTTGGTTTCATCTCCTCATTAACGTAACGCAGGGCGTTCATGGTCTCTCGAATGAAGACCAACTGAGACTTATTCCCATATGCTAGAGCACTCCATACCGTAACTCCCACGGCTTGGTATACGCGTGTTTCGATAGAAAATTGAAAATCGCGATGTTTCCGCGTCTTACCTTGATGCGGCAATTATGCGGCAATATGCATTCCTCTACCAAATTGAGATTAATCACTGAACAACATTTTGTGCTACTCCAGGTTCCAGTGCGTTCCCAACCTACACCGCTCCAAACGTTGCTGTCGGTGTTGACCCATAAGTGGTAAAACAAGATGTAGTAGATAGAATTGCAAGCTGAAATCCGTGATTTGCCGATAAACGACATGAAGGGCCACAAGACCTTCATTACCTAACTATAGACCAGCGATTGATCTGGTATTGGAGAATTTGTCTCTTAGTGCTATTAGGGGAAAGTGGCGATCCTGCATCTCATTAGTTCTTTTTCAGCCGCCGGTTCCTCTTCGGCGTCTTTCATGACACTCTATTGTCCATGACTGATAACAGCGTATGATGATGGATCGGTTCCGGTTGAGGTCATTTGCAATTTTCCTGTACGAGTCACCACCTTCGCACAAGCCAACTCGACCTCTCAATTCGCTCAAATGGTGGTAACTATCCACGACTGTCGCCGCCTCTCCATCCCCGGTTTCCATTTCCTTCCGTCGTAACACATATCTTCCTCTAAATTTCTTGCACCTAAAGCTTCGTTAACGAGTCCGTAACGAACACTAACTTCTCCCTCTCGATTCTAATTTTTATATTTCTTATCCTGTCAAGTCTCGATAATCGACAATTTTCTTAAAAAATCCATTTCTGTGACCAGCAGCTTCATGTATTAATTTTACTCAAATCCTATACTTCTGAACTATATGTCGAAATACTCTTAACAATTGAGTTGTAAATGCGAAGTTTTGTGTATCTTCTAATGGTTTTTTCCCAAAGTATGGAATTGAGTTTTCCAATAGCTTTCTTACTCCTAAATATTTAGCTTTGTCAACGATATTTATTGTTTCGTTTCCTAATGGTAGTTATTACAACTTAAAAATGGAATTAAAATTCGTAAGAAGTACACCTGGCATTAATGTCAGTATCAGCTATGGTCACTTAATACATCGCGAAAAAATATAATGAATTATTACCTTTGAATAGTTACACGTTTCTATATAGTAGTTGAATTGAATAATTGTATACGTTTGGTCAAAAAATTTGCACTCCCCTTTGGTGTTGAAATTTCCAGGTTATATAACGTATGGAACATAAGTTTTGAGAAAAAAATGAAAGGTAAAATCGATTAGTAGTAAAAATTTTATTAAGACATAAACATTGGGAAATTATTATACACTATTACGTTATACAAAAACTAAATTCACGAAATTGATAAGAGCCCATGGTTATCAATGGTGCGCAATTTTGGTAGAATTCTTCTCATCATTCTTTGGACGACGTTTATATTCACTTCTCGGATCATCTGGAATATTCTGGCTAGTAACTGTGCTTCATTTTAGGTTTCCCAACCCTTGTCATAAACTTTCCTTCTCAGTAGTGCCCAAAATTCCTCAATAGAGCGCGCCCTGGGTACGTTGGGGGGGGTGTCTTCCTTAGGTATATAAATTCACGTTATGTTCAGTTAACCAGATCTGAGTGATTCTAGCAAAATGACATGAAGTCAGATCGGGCCAGAATATTACATCATCATTTGGATGATGAGTATTAATGAAATTTATCAATTTAGATAGACATTTGCGAATATAGACGTTTGCATCCACAGCTTCATCTCTAACTCTCCCAAGGTGAGGTCTTGAAATTCCTGCTTGAGAAATAGCGCTCCAGACCATAATGTTGTCGGTAAAATTTCGCTTTCGGTTTGAATTTGACGTTATCAGGACAATTTGCAATATTGAACATGTAAAAACCATCGTTACCCTTTATTTACGAATTGGATAATGTGAAATATTTTCAACAATAACTCTGTTGTCAATAAAATGTTGACGCCTTAATGTTCGGCAGCATCTGGGGATTCTCTCTAGCTGGATTGCGGTGTATTTGGGACTTTTACTTCTTTTTCGATATTCTAATCCATTTTTTAGTCAAAATTCTGCCAACAGTCCTATGCGCAATTCCAAATCTAAAGTTTAAACTGCGTGTAGACGTTCCAACTCTGTCTTGAGCAGATTGGATGAGTCTGTTTACTTCATGTGGGGCCAAAACTGGAAGTCGTCCACTTTTCGGTAAATTCATGCATGGCATACCTCTTTTACATTCTTTAATTGTGCGGTAAATGGTTGACAGTCCAATATTTTGGCCGCGAGAAATGTTAACAATCTCGCGTTTAGGTACTCGTCCAACTAAATTATATATAGACTTTTGTATTGCAATCTTGTATGACATCTTTCAAAACTATTTCTGATAAATCTAACATGTCACCATAGTAACTAACAAACGAGCATCTTTTCTAGCCCAGTGGTAACTAGTTTGGACCATTTTTGGTAATAATTCCTCGTCAAAACTTTTTCTTTATGTTCCATACGTTACTATACAGTGCGTCCATAAAGTATGGACACAAGCCCGTAGAAACGTTATTGTGCATTATTTGACAAAATACAAAGATATGTCGATTAATGTTTTTTATTAGCTATATTTAGATGCTACCATTTTATTTTTTCCGTCGACCTTGAATAAGTTATGACGTCATCGATAATTTGTTTAAATGTCAACCCCATTTTTTTATGGATTTTGAAAGCTTTTACAATTCTTATTCGATGATGTAAAAATTTTGGTATGTTACATTAGAAAATTTTTGAGTAAATTGTGTTCTAATTCTAAGTTTTAATTTTAACATTTTCAGTATCAAATTTATAACAAATGCTCAAAATGTTTTCTTTCATTTTGTTGACAAAATCCTAAGCGATGATATATTCCATTTCGCACATTGTGTAATATTTCGGGAGTCCAAATTTTCCGGTTGTGTCGCATAGAATTTTGATTTTAAGTAACCCCACAAGAAGAAGTCCAACGGGGTTAAATCTGGCGATCTTGCTGGCCATTCAATTGTCTCTCCTCTTCCAATACGTTTGTTAGGAAATGTATTATTGAGGTATTGCCTTACTGGTAGCGTATAGTGCGGAGGAGCACCATACTGTTGATACCAAATTCTACGATATGGCAAATGTGGATCCTCATTATTTGGAAAAAGAACCGCTAAAACGGGTATCCATTCATTCCTCAAAAAATTCAAGTATATTTCCCTATTCAAGTTTATATAAAAGAAAAACGGTCCCACAATGCCATCGCCGGTAATCCCTGCCCATACATTTAGTTTTTGCTGGTATTGGGTATGTGTCTCTTGGATCCAATGTGAATTATCAGTCGACTAAAATCGGCAATTTTGTCTATTCACAGTGCCAATCAATGTGAATGTAGCTTCGTCAGAAAACAAAGAGACAACAAACAAGAGAAATAGAGGGCCATTATCACAAATTTGCATCAACCGTTCACAATATTCCAAACGCCGATCAAAATCATCCTCAGACAACTCTTGAACTAAATTCATTTTATAGGGATGATACTTCGATTTATGCAAAAGTTTCCCGACTCTACCCCTTGCTACGTCAAATTCTCGACTAAGTTGCCGTGTGTTTGTGTGAACTGTTAACAAAATGTCAACTTGAGTGTCTAGGGCCGTTGATGGCCGTCCATTTTTTGGTTTATCTCCAACGAACCCTTCTTCCAAAAATTTTCTGTGGATTTTACATGCAGTTGAAAAACCGATAGGGTCCAGTTCAGGATGCGTTTCATTAAACAACTCCGCTACTTCCCTAAAATTTCGACGTCTATCTCCAAACCCAATCATCATGAGCACCTCAATGCGTTCCCGTTCAGATAAATGCATCTCAGAGAATGAATAATTAAAACACTTTACGCCAACAATTAGGATTAAATAAAAATGTTGTGATTCGGATTATTTACAATCTGTCAAAAAAATTACTTTGTCACTTTGGGAATGACAGAAAGTTGAAAAATGATTACTCAAAAATTTTCTAATGTAACATACCAAAATTTTTACATCATCGAATAAAGAATTGTAAAAGCTTTTAATATCCACAAAAAAAAGGGGTTGACATTTAAAAAAATTATCAATGACGTTATAAGTTATCAAATGTCAAAATAGTAGCATCTAAATATAGCTAAGAAAAAATGGATCTTCTTCATGCGGATTGGTCATTTTTGGAGGATTTTACTAATGTTGACTATGCACTTAAGAAGTTTTACAATGTTCTATATAACATATTGGATAAGTCTGTTCCCAAATATTCTGCTAAAGCAAACAAATCGAAATATCCTTTATGGTTCGCAAGTAATATCATCTCTAACTTAAAATTAAGAGAATATTATCGACGCAAATGGAAGTCTTCCCGTAACCACTTCTTTTATGACCAATTTCAACGACTCCGGACCACTTGTAGGAGTAATATAGCTACCGCTTATACCACCTATCTCAGAGAAGTTGAACAATCTCTCCAGGTTGATCCTAAAAATGTGTTTCAATACATTCATTATACCTATTCGTATACCTAAAACTCTGTTTCATAATAATACCCTCCTAGATTCTCCTCAAGGTATCGTTGATGAATTTGCCAACAAATTTTCTTCTGTTCACTCTATGAGTAGCTATTTCACTTACATTCAAGAGAACACTAATTATACTCCTTTTACATTAGCATCTGTAACTGAAGACAAAGTACTTAGTATTACGGCAAAATTCACGCAAAAAAATATTGCGCGTGATTCAATTCCCAGTTTTATCTTGCATGATGCACGATTTGCCTTTGCAAAACCGCTAACTTTTATTATTAACATGGCAATTCGAAGTTCTACTTTCCCGACTATCTGGAAGCGAGCGAGAATAAGTCCAGTATTCAAAAAGGGCGACAATGCGCATGTTGACAACTATAGACCTATATCAATATTGTCGAATTTTTCTAAGGTATTTGAAAGTGTAATTTGTTCCTGTCTGCACCACAACACCAAATCCTACATTTCTCCATTTCAACACGGCTTCATGCGGGGAAGATCGACAGTGACGAATCTTGTGACTATTTGTCAGTTTATTAGTGAGCATTTCGGATACTCTTGGTCAAGTTGATGTCATATATACGAACTTTAGTAGTGCCTTTGATGTGATTGACCATGGAATTTTACTTACGAAATTATCTGCATTTGGGTTAAGTCCTTCCCTACTTCTTCTTCTACAGTCTTACCTAAGTAGTAGACTTCATTAAGTCCTCTACAATGGTTATAAATACTTTGAATTCTCTCCTCTAACTGAAGTCCCACAGGGTTCACATTTGGGTCCTCACCTATTTATCTTGTTTTTAAATGATTTATTATCGTCTCTGTCTTGTCCACTACTTGCCTAGGCAGATGATCTGAAAATATATTCCTCCATTAAAACATGGGACGACGTGTTGCATTTGCAGGCGAATTTGAACACTCTCTCCCAATGGTGCTCCAACTGTAAATTTGGATTGAAAATCAAGAAATGCTGCTACGTCTCTTATACAAAAAAGTTAATTTTATTGACTCCAGTTATTTTATAAATGATTCAATACTTAATAAGGTTGATAACATAAAGGACCTTGGTGTTTTGTTCGACTCTGGCTTAACTTTTGTGCCACATATCAATAACATGTGTGTTGCTGCTTCGAAGACATTAGGTTTTGTTCTGCGTACCTGCAAACTCTTTTCTTCTATGTCATTATTCAGAACTATGTACTATAGTTTTGTCCTCAGTAAGTTAGACTATGCTTCTCCTGTTTGGTCGCCTCATTATATTTATCTTCAGTTATCTATTGAAAAGATACAACGTCGTTTTTTAAAGTATTTATCATTTAAAATTGATCGCATCTATCCCGAGCGAAATACGGACTACAATTTGCTACTTGGAAGACATGGTTTACAATCGTTAACCCATCGACGAGATATTCTGGGAGCGAGATTTGTGTGGAAGATTGTTCGTGGTACCATGGATTGTCCCTATTTACTTTCCTCTATCAACTTTCACGTTCCTCGTATATCCTCTCGTTCCTCTCCTACCTTTGCTTTACCTTTTTCTAGAACCAACTTGTTGCAGAGCTCTCCGCTAGTGACCATGTGCCGAATTGCTGAAGTGTTTTATGAAGACATTTTTTTCAATTCCATAGCATAGAGAACAAAAAGACTAAGATTAAATCATTAAACCACATACGTATATGTATTTCTTTATGTTTATTTTTAGATATAATTATCATTTTATTTTATTTTTTTTATACATATTGCTATGAATAGTGATTTGTAGATTTAATGCGCCACCATCCACAACTAGTTTTCCCAACTAGGTTCCTAAGCCGGAGAATTTTCAAAAATGAGACTTCTATCTTCTCGCACTGTATATGTATTTCATAGAAAATTATTAAAAAAAAACAGCATGGTAACAACACCCTGTATACATCCGCATAAACGAAATATAAGTCCATTAATAAAAACAAACACATAAATAATCATATACTTAAGAACAAAATTAAATGATACTGTAGTCTGTCACATGGCATTTCTATGCCACTGTAAGACCCACCATTCCGGTCTCTAGAAATTATAAATCGAAATAATTTTTAAAGCCACAAGAATAATTTGTAATTCTCTTGTAAATTGTCTGAACGTAATCTGTAGCGAGACGGTGAAGATGATCCGACAGAATAGATCCAAAATAACTTCTCCAAACAAAGCTTACTCACACACCGTTGTTTTCTTTTCTTCCTCTTCTGTAGACCGTCCCGAAAATACCACCGGTCCTTATGTGTGAACTGTGAAATAGCATAAAATTAAAGAAACATGCAGACTCACCTCGGATTCTATTTCGTTCAATAATCTTCGGTAAAATATGAATGATTTAACAAATTAGGAAGGTGTTTTTACCTACTTCGGTACCTACCTACCTATCCATCTACTGACCATCAGACCATCCTGTTCTAATTGTAAGTAGGTACCTGAAATTAGTTAAGTTGAGCATAAAAATCAAATTTCTTTTCTGGACGATTTCGATTTTAATTAGAAAATGACTCAATAGAGAACGTCATCGCAACCGGTATATGATGTGGATGCTTCGTTTGTGTGTTTACATCTAAATTTCATGGAATACGCTTGTTCAATCAGAAGATTTGTTAATGTAATGTTCGTGTGAACGAAAAGATAGGTACTTACTACAGAATTTAATTTTAGAAATCGTTGGAATTTTTATGTAGGATATTACAATTGCATCAAATATGACCATTCTTAATCATAAGCAATAAATTTTAGAAGAAAAAGTTTCGCAAACTGCAAAATGTCGCCAATCTAATTTTCAGAGGTCTCTTTCGTTGCCAACCTTAAATAGTCAGAATGAACTTTGATACTAGGGCATACAGGGCATGGTTTCTCAATCCGGGGGGTCGCGATATTGAAGGAGGGTTCGCGAAATACGAGGATAAGCTGAAAAATTCGGTAACTAATAACAAAAAACAATATTTCAGTGAAATGTGTTTTATTTTCGACATAATCTCCCTCTAGATCAATACATTGATTTAGTCGATGCTCACGTTTCTTTATGCCTTCACAATACTCATTTTTCTCGAGTTCCTCAAAATAATATTCAACGGCAGCTACCAGCTCAGCATCCGAAACAAATCTCATACCGCCGAGGTGTTTCTTCAGTTTGAGGTACAGATGATATTCCGACGGAGCTAAATCCGGCGAATAAAGAGGATGCTCAAGCGTTTTGAACTTTAATTTGGCCAATTTTTCTTTGAAATTTCCGCTCGTATGAACTGGAGCATTGTCTTGATGGAAAATTATTTTTTTAAGCTTTCTTCCGTGTCTTTTTTCGACGATAGCTGCCTTCAATCGATCCAAAAGTTTAGAATTGTATAAGTGCAGTAATAGTTTCTCCCTTTGGCAGGTAGTCGATAAGAAAGATTCTCTTCGCATCCCAGAAAATGGAAGCCATCACTTTTCAGGCCGATAAACTGACTGGCCTTTTTTGGAGCCGGTTCATCACGTTTAGCCCACTGTTTTGACTGCTGTTTACTTTCTGGTGTCTATATTTTAAACCAAGCCATCGTGGAATATTTCGAACATATAATATGGCACAGAATACAGTATACCGAAATTAAATGATCTCCAGTCTAGGCATACTTGATAATTTAAATTTTATTTTTATGTCAAAGTGACAATAGTAGTTAGTGCTGTGCAAAACGAATATGAAATTCAATAACCATGCCCTTTAGTCAAATAGAAAAAGCGTTGATTATAGAATGATATTCCAAGTCATACGTAATAGGCCGAAATGGTAGACCCAATTTGCAATTTGTATCTGCTCGCTTCGGAGAACGTCGACCAATAAAGCGCTCAATATTATCGCTTTTACGAAAATTTAGAATCACGGGCTCTGTGTTATCTCAACGGAAAGGACGTTCATGTAGAAAAAAAAGTTCCAGAAACAACGAGCGTATGGGTCGGATTTTCGATAAGCTTTTAAGGCCAGCGCCGAATAGTGAAAGAGCTTAATTTGGGTAGGTCATCTGTACAACGCGCTGTAAAGGAATTAGGAGCGTATTCCTACCGTATACAAGTCGATAACAGGTTATGTCAGGCTGACAAAAGAGAGAGAGTAGAATTTTGCGCCATGGAATACGAAAATGAAAACTTTATTTCAAATTTAATTGAATCGGCCGATACTTGCTGGAAATCCATAATATGTAAATGGGATTTAAGTAAAACACTTATACTAATTTCCACTATATATTACACTTTATTATATGTATTAATAAATTGACGACATGTTTCGCTACGATGTAGCTTCTTCAGATCTTATATTACTACTGAACACGCTCTTCACAAATGTATGGCTTTTTTCTAAACTATTTCAATGGGTTGCACTTGTCTACATTAGAATCGTCTCTTACAGATATATCGTCTAAAGTTATTGTTATCTTAATATTTGATGAAACCAGTTTAAAAGTGGGGAATTATTAAGGTCTAATTGGCCATATAACAAGTTTATTTATTTCTAAGGATTCCAGTAAATTTAACTTTAATCCTTTTTGTTGTGACTGTAAAATTTCGAAATCTTTATTGAAACTATGATTATCTTCCAACAAATGAAGTGCATAATTGGAATCTGTCTTTTAGTTAATAAAACTTTTAAAATGTTCCTCTATTCTTTTCTCAAAGCTCCTACAAGTTTGGCCATGTATGTTTTAGGGCACTCTTTACATGTTAGTTTGTATACTCCGGATTTATTACTTTTGCTTGTCTTGGATTTATTATTTTTTATGAATTTCCCTAAAGAATTATTAATTTTATAAGCTACATTTATGTCTATTTTTCGTAAAATTTTTCCTATTTTTACACTTATCGGTCCTATGCATGTTACTAATTTATAATTGGTTGGTTTATCTTTTATTATTGGGTACACATTTTCTATTGCTTTCCTATATTTCTTTTTTCTTAAAATTGTATCTACTATATTTGGGTTATATACATTATTTTGCGCTATTTGTTTAATGATATTTAATTCTTTAAAGAAGGTTTCATTATTTAAAGGTGCTGATATTAATCTGTGTATCATACAATGGAATGATGCTAGTTTATGACTAACCGGGTGACAGGAACTTTTGTGAATGATAACTAGAGCTGAGGATGTTTGCGGTACGGCAGGACCGTATGTAGTGCATCCCCACATTTAACTATTTATCTAAATATTCTCTGAAATGATTTGCCGGATCTCATAAATTAATAGAGTGATATTTTAGTATGCACTGGATATTGTTATTATACAAAATCATAATAGCCATTTGTATTTATGGATCATAAATAATAATACGCATGTATTTGTATTTGGTTGTGAATTCAATTTAAACTTAAAACGAATCGTAATATTTTAACGACAAGCCGTCCTTACAATACATGCATTCGAGACAAAGTGTGCAACTCTACGAATAACTTCCATAATTGATCGAAAATGGACATTTTGGAGCTGAAGTAAAGCCCATATTCTTAGAAAATTTTATTACTGTCGTTAAGAACTATTATTATAAACAACAAAGGCCTTTTATTAGTGTTGAAGTTTTAGTTTCATTGAATTTCCATGTTGTAAGTAGTCAATTGTAAAGTGTTCATTCACAATATTCTAAAACAAGGTGTAAATTTAACTAAAATCCAGAAAAACACATTCTGATAATATATTACTAGATTAGAAGCTGTGTTTATTACTATTTATTATATTATTTTTATAACCAAATGCAATAAAAGCTACGAAAACAAAAGAAACCTCGATTTATTAAAATCTTGTCACACAGCCTTTCAAAGCCTGGCAGCACATATTTTGCATATATTTTATATATACTACCTACTTGAACTAGGTGAATGAAGTTAGAAGTTATAACTTATAACTTCTAACTTCATTCAAATATATGCAAAATATGTGCTGCCAGGCTTTGAAAGGCTGTGTGACAAGATTTTAATAAATCGAGGTTTCTTTTGTTTTCGTAGCTTTTATTGCATTTGGTTATAAAAATAATATAATAAATAGTAATAAACACAGCTTCTAATCTAGTAATATATTATCAGAATGTGTTTTTCTGGATTTTAATTAAATTTACACCTTGTTTTAGAATATTGTGAATGAACACTTTACAATTGACTACTTACAACATGGAAATTCAATGAAACTAAAACTTCAACACTAATAAAAGGCCTTTGTTGTTTATAATAATAGTTCTTAACGACAGTAATAAAATTTTCTAAGAATAGGGGCTTTACTTCAGCTCCAAAATGTCCATTTTCGATCAATTATGGAAGTTATTCGTAGAGTTGCACACTTTGTCTCGAATGCATGTATTGTAAGGACGGCTTGTCGTTAAAATATTACGATTCGTTTTAAGTTTAAATTGAATTCACAACCAAATACAAATACATGCGTATTATTATTTATGATCCATAAATACAAATGGCTATTATGATTTTGTATAATAACAATATCCAGTGCATACTAAAATATCACTCTATTAATTTATGAGATCCGGCAAATCATTTCAGAGAATATTTAGATAAATAGTTAAATGTGGGGATGCACTACATACGGTCCTGCCGTACCGCAAACATCCTCAGCTCTAATGATAACATCTGTGTGTGAGGGTTTGTGATATATTGAAAAGACATGTTTATTATTTTGTCTAGAAATTGTAAGGTCCAAGAAGTTTATACTGTGATCTAATTCTTTTTCTATGGTGAACTTAATGTTTTGGTGTAGATTACTTATGTGTTCAAAAAATTGGTTTAATTGTCTATCTGTGCCTCTGAAACAAGCTAATACGTCATCTACATATCTGTGCCAGTATATAAAATATTTAAAATTGGGATGTTCTTTAATTTGACTTTCTAAATTATCCAATAAAAATCTCTGATAATAACGGACTCAATGGGTTGCCCATTATTAGGCCATCATTACACGAATATATATGAATTTGACAGTAAGATATATTCGTGTAATGATGGCCTAATAATGGGCAACCCATTGAGTCCGTTATTATCAGAGATTTTTATGGATAATTTAGAAAGTCAAATTAAAGAACATCCCAATTTTAAATATTTTATATACTGGCACAGATATGTAGATGACGTATTAGCTTGTTTCAGAGGCACAGATAGACAATTAAACCAATTTTTTGAACACATAAATAATCTACACCAAAACATTAAGTTCACCATAGAAAATAGATCATAGTATAAACTTCTTGGACCTTACAATTTCTAGACAAAATAATAAACATGTCTTTTCAATATATCCCAATCCCTCACAGTAACATACATAGGACCGATAAGTGAAAAAAATAGGAAAAATTTTACGAAAAATAGACATAAATGTAGCTTATAAAACTAATAATTCTTTAGGGAAATTCATAAAAAATAATAAATCCAAGACAAGCAAAAGTAATAAATCCGGAGTATACAAACTAACATGTAAAGAGTGCCCTAAAACATACATAGGCCAAACTGGTAGGAGCTTTGAGAAAAGAATACATGAACATTTTAAAAGTTTTATTAACAAAAAGACAGATTCCAATTATGCACTTCATTTGTTGGAAAATAATCATAGTTTCAATAAAGATTTCGAAATTTTACAGTCACAACAAAAGTTAATTAAAGTTAAATTTACTGGAATCCTTAGAAATAAATAAACTTGAATATGCAGATATATTGTTAAATGACCAATTAGACCTTAATAATTCCCCACTTTTAAACTGGTTTCATCAAATATTAAGATAACAATAACTTTAGACGATATATCGGTAAGAGACGATTCTAATGTAGACAAGTGCAACCCATTGAAATAGTTTAGAAAAAAGCCATACATTTGTGAAGAGCGTGTTCAGTAGTAATATAAGATCTGAAGAAGCTACATCGTAGCGAAACATGTCGTCAATTTATTAATACATATAATAAAGTGTAATATATACTGGAAATTAATATAAGTGTTTTACTTAAATCCCATTTACATATTTATTTCAAATATTTGGTTCAGCGATGAATTCACATATATTGTTATCAGGATTTATCAACAAGCAAACACCCTATACCTAGGTTTTGTGAAGCCGCAGGTCTCATTACCCCCAAAAAGTAACCGTGTGGTGTGCTGTTTCCGGGTATGGAATAATTGGCCTATACATTGTAGAGGATGAACATGGTAGGCGTGTAACAGTTAACCGGCAGAGGTACAGGGAAACAATTGTGAATCCTTTTTTCGAGGTCCTAAGGCGGTTTTGCCGTGCGAGAAATTTACGTATTGGATCTCAGTTGTTTCAGCAAGACGCTGTTACTGCGCATATTGCTAAGGAAACTTTGCTCCTTCTGCAACGGTATCTTCCTGGACGCTTCATCTCCAAGAGAACTGATTATCCATTTTCCTCAAACTTGCCAGATTTTACACCTCCTGATGCCTTTTTGTGAGGAATCCTCAAACAGAAGATCTACCAGGATCTAGTGCCCCAGGATATTGAGGAATTGAAAAACAAAATTCGGCATGTGTTGGCTGAAGTACCACTTTCTTCTATTAGGGGAATGTTCAGAAACTTGCGGGACAAATACGAAAATTGGTTTTAAGTACAAGGATATAACAATAATTAAAATTTCTTTATCATACCAAATTAGGTAACACTAGAAATATATTTTTAAATTTCGGTGTGTCATACTGTACATTAGTTTTTCGCATATAGTAGCCCCACTAAAAACTTTTTTTTATCGTATTCAAGTGTTTAACAATAGCAATATGTTTTAATATAAACAATATTTCTTGTTTACTCCCATGATTCGTTTAGATCACTCGAATTTCTGATTACTTTTTTTTAAAGATTCTTTAATTACCTCGTGAAAACTTGTTCTTTAAGAAATGCAAACTGACAGGACCCTAACGACACAATTATTTAGTTATGCTTTTAGTATTTAATGAGTTTATTGTGGCATTTGGGGTTAATTAAAAGTCGAGAATTTTTCTGCTTTAGTTACAAGGTCCATTCAATAAGTTAAAGGTTTCATTAATTACGTCTTTATATTAAAATTAAAGCATATGTCTTAAGAACAATTGTAATAACACTAGCCTAATTTTAGTATTTTGCATTGTTTTAAACATAAAAACTGTATTCTAACATAGGGTATCACGTCACATTTTCAAAATAATATTTTTACTGTTTTCACAAGATTTGACGTAAAATTAAAAATTAGAAAAGTATTGTAACAAGTTCGAGCATGTTTGCGGCTATTCCGTGCAGAGAAGTGGCAACTATGAAGGATACGACGTCACGCATTCCAGTGATAAGTAGAGAATTACACTAAATTAGTCATCGCGGAATATACTAAAATTGAATTTTTTGGAATCGGTGTGTGCAGATATAAAGGTTGCAGCCAGCGTAGTGATTCATTTATTGTTTAGTTTGTTGACGTGGTCTTGCAAGAGGCAAACGAAATGTCACTGAACTGTCAGTTAAGAAAGTTTGAAGCAGTGTTCTACAAGTTGTGTTGCGTGTGTTTTTCAAGAATGGAAAACCGTGCAAGAGGCTGTAAAAATTCTCCGGACAGTTTTTGTTATGCTTGTGGATTACATCTTACAAAATCGCAAAAGAAACCTTTAACCCTGCTGTTAGATTTGAAAGAAAATATACGAATTGTAGATTAAAAGACCATTTAGTCCAGTAAAAGTAAAAATTTAATCCAACATACTTATGTAATTTGATTACCTCGTTAATATATTTAATTAATATTATAGTGTATCGTGCCATGTGGCATCCTCCATCATAATCACAGTACAACTGATAAGTTCAAATTTTGTTGTGGGATTCCCCTTCTTGCATTTTGCTATGAAAACACATGCCAATTTGAACTGCTTTGTTCAGTTTGTGTTTTGCTTTTTAAATATCCACACGCTTTTTATACTATGCAACGAAATGGAAAACCAACGTTACTTGAACGAAGATGATATTCGTGAAGTGCTAAATTCAGAAAGTGACTCAGATATTTCAGATTCGAATATTGACTGTAATTCAGAAAATTAGGAAACAAGTGATTTTGAAACAGAAAGTGAACCAGACGTAGCTGCAATTAGCTCTGTGAATTCCTTGTACAAGGTGCGGCAAAATAACCTCCCTATTTTCGATGCTCGGTAATAAGTAACTGTAGACACTTAGAGTAGTGGGGATAGCAGCAGTCGGCGCAGGAGAGTGGGAAGTTTACGTTGCATTCGGCACGTAGGCACCCGTCGCCATCATGGCGTGGATGAACGAGAACAGAGCTTATGCGGTCGAAGCGTTCATTCGCAACAATGAGTCAGTTGTCACGGCACAGCGTGCTTTTCGAACGCGATTTCAAATTCCTTCGCGTGAGTCGGTACCGGACAGAAGGTCTATTTTGTTGTGGGTAAAAAACTTTAGAGAGACTGGTTCTGTTGTTAAAGAACGGGGTGGAAGACCTCGTAGTGCCCGTACACCTGAAAACATCAATGCGGTTAGACAATCAGTTTTGCAGTCTCCTAAAAGATCAGCTCGTAAACATGCAGTTGCCCTTCGAATGTCTAACCGTAGTGTTCATCGAATCCTATACAAGGATCTTCATTTCCATCCTTACAAAATGGTTGTTGTGCAAGAACTGTCACAACGTGATTGCCAGAGTCGCACGGAAGCATGTCAACTCATCTTGGAAAGTCTTCCACCAGACAGCATTGTTCAAACATAGTCCCGGAAACCTGCTAGGCCTGAAAGAAGCAATTCGCGAGGAAATTCATCGTATACCTCAAGCGATTCTTGAGAGAGTCCACGAGTGCTTCAATGATCGCTTGCAGCAGTGTATCAACAGCCACGGCCACCATTTGTCAGATATTATTTTCAAAACCAAGTAAAAAAAAATTCCCGTGTTAAAGAATAAGTTGGTAAAAATAAAATTGTTTTATCTGTTTTTTATTTACGTCAAAAAATAGGGAGGTTATTTTGCCGCACCCTGTATATTGCCAAAAACAAAATGGTATGGAGTGCCACTCCATTAGCTCAACCCCATTAGACCTGCTGGTGAGGATATTATCTCAGCACAACCAGGACCAACTACATTTGCAGTAGATGCAGTTATATGATGTCAGCATTTTTGAGTTTCTTTCCACTTCCAATAGAAAGAATCATTATCGAAAGTACTAACAATTACGGCAGAGTCAAATTTAGTGACAGATGGACCGATATTGATGAAGACTTATTGAGAGCGTATATCAGACATCAAATGCTACATTTGTGGCAAGTTTATTTGCAAAACCAATAGAAAATATTTATTCAGCATGTACTAGAAACAACTATTAATAAAATCAAATTTGTTATAGAAAAAGCTTTGTGTTTTAATTTCAATCAAATAAAAATATAAACTGGACCAAATGGTCCCCAATTCAAGATAAGTAAATTTTCATTTTTTTCAGTCCAGCTTGATGTTAGACACTTGAAATTATAGATATAAAATTATGTTAATAAGAAAACATGTGAGCTGAAATCTCAAAGCAATATATAACACCGTTTAAAATTTATAAAGCTAATAAGTAAAATATTGGACCAAATGGGCTTAATCTAACAGCAGGGTTAAATGAATTAATTCAAAGATGTTATGAACAGTATTTTGGCTTCAAAATTAAAAATCAAGACAAAACATGGGTATCACATATATGCTGTATTTCGTGTTATGTCAAATTAACTCAGTGGAACGAAAACAAGAATTCTTCTGAAATCCAGTCTGAAAGGCCTATAATTTGGCGTGAACCAGCAAATAACGTCAAGGACTGTTACGTACGTCTTGTAAAAATTGAAGGGTTTTCAAAAAGATAGAAACTCAAAGTATCGTATCCAAATATTCCATCTGTAAGCAAACCGTTGAAAAGAACTGATTGTGAGCTGTGTGCATTGAAGTTGGACTTCAATGCATTCAAACACTTTTGCAAATTCCATGAACGAGGAAGATATAAACGATGTTTTGAATGTGTCATTTTCAAGTGGTCTGACGTATGTTCCTTTTAATGAACTACCTCTCATTACTCAATCAGATCTCAATGATTTGATATCGGATTTGGGTTTAACCAAACAAAAATCACAAATTTTGAGATCTCAGTTAATAGAATGGAATCTTAGGAAAGATAAGAGTGATGTACTGTGGAAAAGTCTCCATCAAGACATTGCAGAAATGGGGAACCAATATCAGGGTAAGTGGGATCCTTTCATAATGGGAGATCTTTGCTGGTTTCTCATTAAAGAAGGCCAACATAAATGGAAGAAATAACTCTATTTATGCAAAACTTTGATATATCGGTAATATTTCTTTGTGTACAGTTAAGTGTTTTTGTATTCTTGATACTAATTAAACATTCTAGTATTTTTTATGTCAAGATTTTTCTACTTCTGTTTAACAAAATTTAACAATTATTATTTATCTGCTAGCGGAGTATGATTATAATTCTAAAACTAGACGTGGTGGAAGGATTTGATTTTTGATTATGCCTTCAGTTAAAGACTGTAAGAACTTTGCACAATTTTTACAACAGTTATTTAAGAAAAAATTAAATTTGTCGGCTTTTGTAATTAATGCATTAAATTCAGACATAAAATAAAAAATAAAATCGAATTGTTGCATGTATTTTTTGTAATTGATTTGAAAATTATATTTATTACAAAATTATTATTTTTATTAATTAAAATTCTTGTTATTCTCGCATTGTTTCTCTGAATTTGTTATTAAATGTATTATATCGTTCTCTAACGTTAATGAGAGGTCCTCGTATTCGCGCACGTTTTCAAGCATCTCACGGAATGGCAGCGGCGGTCCACAAGCTTAATTAAAAATGCATTCCGCGTCCGCTCGTGATATGGGATGTCGTGTTCATATTTCGGCGGTGCAGGGTTCAGCGTGGCCGCCCGGCTTCTTGATTGACAGATTGGCGACACGGCCTAGACAGGCCTTGAACTGAACCCGGAGCCGCTCCCACATATTACGGATACGTAAAATACACGCATTCGTAACACGCTTGATGAGTGATGATATACCGTTCCCGTTCGAAACGATGAACCTAAATGATACGCATTATGTATTGAAAATTAATTGAAATATTAATCGTCTTAGCTGTTTCTAATGATTAATGAAAATTATGAATATTCGAATAAATGAAATCACTTGACATTAACTGTTTTATTACTTTATTAGATTTCTCTAACATATTGCTATGAATTGTGGTTTTTATATTTACTGCACCACCATCCACAACTAATCTACCCAACTAGGATACTAGGTCGGTTTATTTCCAAAAATGGGACTTCTTTCTTCTCAGGGTTCCAATCGGAAACGTGGAAAATAAAAATGTTATTTAGGCGCCAATTAAAGTTCCTTGATAAATGTAATAATTATATTTCTTTAAGTTACTAATTAAAAATGCACGATGAAAGGTAAAAGAAATAATAATCACAATATAAAATTTAAATGAATATTTAATACAAAAAAATCAAAGAAAGAAAAAAAAGGATCTTTATAAAGTATAAAGACTGTGTAATCAAATTTACAACCAGAGGTAAAAGAATTCACTGAATATGAGAGCTAAGCGAACCCAAACATCATCTAATGACTTCCGATCAACTTAATTAAATAACAAAGTTTATTTTTAATTTCTCCCCAGAGAACAACATAAAATAAACAACATTGAAAACACGATAAAAAATCTAACGCATGTGCAAACATCAAACACATGAAAAAATATAGCCTTGACTTCCCAACGTATAAAATTTTACAGTTATAATTTTTTATTACATAGAAATTCTCAACTAATTAAGACTAAATCTCTTAAATAACAATATTAATACAATTGAAATACAATATTCAAATCTTATGAATTAATAAGATATCTTTTAAAAATATATATATTTTTACTTACATAAAAAATTATATATGAGACACGTAGACAAGAAAACGTTGTTTAATCAAATATAATCAAAATTACGAGAACACAAACTCGTAGAATAAACGGGAATTGAATATAAACCACCAACAACTAATAAACTCAATAAACCAACCCGAATTACTTAAATATATAATTATATATTTTTTAAATAAAAAGAACATTAACAAAAAGGTTTTAAATATATCTATACGTTAATTGCACGTATAACGCTTTTGTTTCATTATGAAACAGACATGTAAATAATTTACACATCTGTAACTGTATCATGGACAATACACCTCGTGTGTCTGTTTCATAATGAAACAAAAGCGTTATACGTGCAAATAACGTATAGATATATTTAAAACCATTTTGTATATTTACCGCCATCTGGCTAGTTGTTAATGGACTACCTGTATTGTTTCGTTTTCTGTATCAGCATAGCTAGTCAAAACGAGAGGTCCCTTTTCCGGCAAAGTCTCTTTCGTCCGTCAGATGTCACTTATTAAATAAGTGCCACCTTATAGAATGAAATTTGCTTTATCTAGTAGGGATTTCGGCTTAATGTTATATACAGATACAGATCTATTTATAAAGATTTGTATCATTTGTATACATTGCTTCACTAGCTTAACTGACGCCACCTATAGATGCCAGAAACATATGTCTTAAGCAGAAGTTAATGCCGAAAATACGAGGTGTATTGTCCATGATACAGTTACAGATGTGTAAATTATTTACATATCTGTTTCATAATGAAACAAAAGCGTTATACGTGCAATTATCGTATAGATATATTTAAAACCTTTTTGTATATTTACCGCCATCTGGCTAGTTGTTAATGGACTACCTGTATTGTTTAGTTTTCTGTATCAGCATAGCTGGTCAAAACGAAAGGTCTCTTTTCCGGCAAAGTCTCCTTCGTCTGTCAGATGTCACTTATAGATGCCACCTTACAGAATGAAATATGCTTTATCTAGTAGGGATTTCGGCTTAATGTTATATACAGATACAGATCTATTTATAAAGATTTGTATCATTTGTATACATTGCTTCACTAGCTTAACTGACGACGCCTATAGATAGCAGAAACATATGTCTTAAGCAGAAGTTAATGCCGAAAATACGAGGTTTATTGTCCATGATACAGTTACAGATGTGTAAATTATTTACATGTCTGTTTCATAATGAAAAAAAGAACGTTCTTATCTAAAGGTTTAATTTCGTCTGACTCCCAATATAGACACTACGATCGCTTTCACATAAAGCAGTCCTTCAAAAATACAAGTTTTTCCTCCTAGCACATGAAATACATTTTCAAAAATATACACGTAAGTTCAAAAATAATGTACATACATTTTTAATAAATTTTAAATATACTTAAGGGAAAAACCATAGCAATATGTTTCGGTAAGGCAACTTACCATTATCAAAGAGACAAGATGACTAAACAAATGTGAACATAGGCAACTACATATACCTAAGTACTAGTTACAATATTATTAGCCTAATTACTTAAGTTAATGTCCTTATTTTAACAGGTTCAGTGCCAAATAGGTTAGGGCGATCTCTACCCAGAACCCAATAGTTACTTTTGGAATAAAATTATAAAATATGTCACCGTCAAATTAATTTGGATATATTTGGAAGAGGTCTGTCAAATTGAAAGCTTCAAGCAGCTGTCCAGTTAACTGGATACACAGATAAACTGAATTTTTCATTAATATTTACGATATAATAGAAAATAGAAACAACTAATTGAACTTGCTGAAAAATTTAATTAAAACAAAATGAACTAGGAAATTACTAAAGCTTTTTGAAGAAAATTAAATTAAAAGTAATATTCTAAATAAAACAGAAAAATGAAAATGTACTTCGTTTCACAAGAATGGAAATCTTTGAAACATGGAATGACACAGAGGCCTGGTCGCGCGTTGTAAATTGGGCAAAAATATCTTGTCTTCCTTTTTTTTACACTGACGACATCTCAACATCGGGCTTTTATCTTTTGGTATCGAAGGATTTGGTTCCAAATAATGAAAGTTTTTCGAAGCTGGGCCCAGATTGAATGTATTGACCATAAATTAAAACAGTTATGGTCAATAAATACAATCTGGGTACTGCGATTATTAACAATAAAGATCAAACAGAAAAGCTAGATAAATCAGGTGTCTATTAACTAAAGTGTAGTAATTGAGCACCAATATATATCGGACAGAGTGGTCGAAAGTTAGAAACGAGACTAAAAGAACATAAAAGATCGATTTTATATAGCATAAAGAATACAGGTTTCTTGGAACATTGCATAGACAATGACCACTATTTCGACATGAGTGACGGTAAATTGATGCATAATGTAAACAAAAGTAAGAAACATACGTTATTTGAAAATCTAGAAATCAAAAGAAGAACGTAACAAATATATATACATATATAATAACTTATTATATATGTATACAAGTGTCCCGTATCGTTATGTTCAAATTTTAGGAGTGTAAAGTAGACTTCGTTTCAAGTAACAAAAACGCAAAACTTGTTTATCCATTTTCATTTCTTGTATGAATGTGATTGTCAGATTATGAAAAAAATCTAATCCTAAAGTCAATAAAACTGATTTTATTTAAAAAAGTTCAGTTAATAATATTTTCGAAATGTCCACCTCCTTGTTGAATGCAGGCTTGTGCCCGTAAGTCAACAGAAGAAGTACTTATCCGAATTTCATACTTGTTTTGTCGGATTTATTCGGCAGCTAGGTGAATACGATCCAACAACCTTCTCTTGTGTTCGAAACTTACGCGTAGACTAAATTTTTCATGTACCCCATAAATAAAAGTCAAGGGGCTTAAGATCAGGTGATCTGGGTGGCCATGCAACAGGACCACCTCGACCAATCTATCTTTGATAATTTACGTTAACCCAATTTCGGAGAGCAATTCCGAAATGCGGTTGTGCCCCATCCATATGAAACCACATATCTCGTAGAACATTCAGTGGGACATCCTCTAAAAGACCTGACAGTTCGTCAATAAGAAATTGAAGGTAATTGTCCGCATTTAACCTCCCAGGAAGAACGACAGGACCAATCAACAAGTCATCGATTAGGGCCGCCCAAACGTTAATAGAAAATTCATGTTGAAATTTAAATGGGCGTATAGCTTTTGAATTTTCTGATGACCCCCTGTGCAGGTTTCTCAGATTTTAACACCACCTCTAGGGAACGTAGATTCATCTGCCCACAGAACAACTTTATACTAATCAAGTAGGTAACCGAAAGAATCTTTCGCATTTGGAGAGAATTTTAAACTAACCAAGTAACTGAAAGACCACATTATGTGTAAACTTGTAGAAATGAAGGCGATCATTGTTTGATTAAACATAAACATGCACGTACTATGGCAGCAATTTGATTTCGGGGCGTGTTCGGAACTGAAGTCGCATTCATTTCTACAAATTTAGTTTAATTACGTATACATACTAGGAATACATAATTATGGTCAATTTCGCACAAATATTCAATAATATTGGATATTTCCATCAATAAAGACACATCATAAATAGTTCGGCTGATATCGGCGGGTAAATTTCTATGAAGATAGGCCGTAAAAATTTAGGTTTATTTGCCTAAGGTCGTTTTATAAAAGTGGCCGTAAATAACGGGTTTTCGTATATGGAAATTTCTTTATAGTCGGTTCGGGGAACTTTGAAACTGTCCGTTACCTTAGGTGGCCGCTTTAGACAGGTGGCCGTTAACACAGGTTTGACTGTATTTCAAATCAAATTACTATAATGTTGTTTTAACATTTATTACCTTCTTTAAACTTAAGACGAATATGCCTTTATTTATATCTTATTTCATCTCTATACCCTTGATTTCATAGCAATATTGTCACTAGATGGCACAACGTGTACATCGCTTTGCTAAATTTGCCAAAAAATGTCTTCGTATATGAAAAATTTAAATTGTCGATTTAATTCCGATTACAACGACATCTAAATTTAATTTAAAGGACATTTGAAAGACTATTTCATACCAGCATAGCAAAAATATCACCAGAACACTGATTACAAATCTATCTGATTTACCGTTCTTAATAGCAGTTAAATGAGTCCGTATACGAGTCCTATTTGTAAACTATTTACATCATTTACACCTAAGTGATCATAATTTGTGTACATTAAACTAAAAGAAACTTTAATAAATTTGAAATGTGTAAATATTTACTCATCACGATCACACCGTGGATGAATATGTTAGTTTCATATTAAGGTGCAATTCAATCAACGTTGGAATTAAAGAAATTGAATATTGTTGAGAAATACCATAACGCCTGTTATAAACACGTGGAACAAAAAGATTGATAAACATCGCATAACAGAATTGACTGGAAGAATGCAGATGTTAATTTTCACTTATAGCGTTTGCTATGCCGCCATACACACGGAAGAAACAGAAATGCTCTGTAGTTGGTATCAATGAAATATCGAGAGTCGAAAGACAAGTTGTCGAAATGAAAACAATTTCATTTCGTATGGAGTGGCGCGGTACGGCGCGGTGCGATGTTCCACTTGCCCGTGAATATTTTAACAGTTTACATGGCGTCTGGTTAATCTCGATATTTTTTATTTTCAAATTTTAGTACCTTTTAGTTTTACTTTTTTTTTATAAGATGAATATTTCCTCTACTTCTTTCTCTGTTAGTCCAACGTGGGCTGTTTACGCTGTTTGAATGTAAATTATTACCGAACGGTGTTATTTTTAAAATTTACAAAGACAATCTCGCTTCGGGTTATTTTCGATTCTTTTGTTGAACGCTGATGCCACGCACTACTATGTCACTTAATCTTTCTTGACTTGTTCGTTTGAATTATAATTTTTTCCTCTTTTTCACATTTAAGAGCTGTATGGAATGCAGTTACTCCTAAATACATCTTCTGCATTATCGTTTCTTGTAGATTGTACTAAGGTCAGTATCTACAAGAATAAAATGAATTAATATCAAATTATAAAATAAAATTTTCAATGATAACATACAGGTCAATAAGGAAAAAATATAACATATAATTTTGGGTGGATTGGGCAATTTTTAAAGTGCCGATTACAAATCTACTCTCGTTTTCTTTCTAGCCGCTAACATTTTCGTATGATGCCGTATATCAATTCCGAATGTATGGTATTTTCCAATACAAATTATCAATAACCTTTCATTAAAGAATAAAGGATTAAATTCGATACGAGGTGGTATCTAAAAGTTCCCGGACGTAGTTACAATCTATGTGTTGACCGTATTTCTCCTACGTATAAAAAATTGTTATTATTTTAGCAATAATATATTATTTGTGAATAAAAATTAATACAAATATATTAAAAACATATCTGCATGTGTATACATTGATATACATAACGTATTAAAGCCAATGGATACTTTTTCTTCGGCCTGTCTGGGGGCTCACGAATACCCAGTTTGGTGTAATCCATCATGTCGTAAAAGGCGACTAAACGGAGACCTGGTTAGTTTGTTCTCTTCATTCCATCTTGAACACTGATTTTTTATTCGGCCTGTCTGGGGGCTCACGAATACCCAGTCTGGTGTAATCCACCATGTAAAAGGCGACTAAACGGAGACTTGGTTAGTTTGTTCTGTTCTTACCATCTTGAACACTGTTTTTTTTTTCGGGTTGTCTGGGGCTCACGAATACTCAGTCTGGTGTAATCCACCATGTCGTAAAAGGCGACTAAACGGAGACTTGGTTAGTTTGTTCTGTTCATTCCATCTTGAACACTGATTTTTTTTTCGGCCTGTCTGGGGGCTCACTTGTTTCTTCCCGTTGATCTGCCAATTCGCTTGATCGCCTTTGAGAAGTTCTGACTCAACACATTCATTTTCGTCTAAACGTTTTGATCATTGCAGTTTGATCTCCTTTGACGTTCTATGATTGCGTGTAGAGAATGGCGGCCTTGTAATGGACTAATTGGGATTAATAACACATTTTCTTTTACCAAGTATTATTTAATAAGTTACTTTATTAAACAATTCAAAAACATAATTGTAACTACTATCTACTATTATTCTTATTATTACTATTACTATCGATTATTGTATTGCGTACTGTATGAATTATTATACTTATTGTGTAGTTGACGTACTATATGAATTGATTTAGAATTAGTAAATTAATTGTGTTCATTCTTCTTAGTCGATAAGCCGGGAATGTGCAGACTAAACTGTTTACAATAACTTCGGGACGAAGAAGTTAAGAATATGTGTGAGAACTACACAAAATAATATAATAGAGTATAAGTGTGTAAACTAATAACTCTGAATACAATGTAATATAATATAATATATAATAAGTAGGTAAGGTATATTACAGCCTATGTTCAAACGTGGACGAGGTATCTTAATAAAATCAATAATTTCTCCTTTTCTTCTTTCAAAAACCCAGTTATTGTTGAATTGCTTTTCAAATATCAATATCATTAATATTTTCGCCTTTCAAATTTGGTATCTGTTTGTCATAATTCTTTTAAGAATAACATCGTCCTGACATTTATATCTAACCTATACACATTATTTTAAATTTTCATATAAGACAATTCATTCAAGATTAAATCAAAGTTATTTTTCTTTTTTTCATTAAGATTGCGTAACAATATATTAGCGTAAATAGAGTATATGATTAGTAGAGCAGATCAATTTCCGTGCGCGCCATGAGCGCCGGTATGGGAATGTAATTCGTAATATATTAGAATATGCGATAGAATAGGGACGCAACATGAGCTTGTTACCGATATAAGTATAGAAGTAGAGACATTTATTCTATCAGAAATAATTAAATATACATTTGGTTTTCTGCTATTAAAGTAATATGCATAAACACACGAAAAATAAGAATAGTACATATTATAGCAGCGTTGTATGTACCTATAAATAAAATGGAAAATGTATGAAATCAGTGATTGTGTGCACGACAGAGGATTTAAAAAAACACTTACCGTTTTAAGCGTCTTCCAAGGATTGACAAACTGGAGAAACTCGATTGTATATTTTCAACATCAGGTGCGTTTCTAAGTTTATTTCTGAAAAACATGTCCACCGTGAGGAAAAAATATGTTTATATTCGGAAAACGAGCAGTGATGTTATATTCGCATAATCAAAATACTTTTTTAAGCAACTTAACGCATCTGTAGACGTGCCATCACAAATACGTGTTAAGGTGTCAAAATTTGCATTTCTGTCTAGAAAACTTTCAAATTTAATTAGACCACATTCCCTTTTTGCGTCTTCTACAGCACACAGTTGTGCGTGAACATCTTTAACGATTTGCAGTCATTCCTCTAACGACAGCGACGAATTTTCTAATTTTGTTATTGCTTCTTCTAGTTCCAAGTAATTCTCACGAATACTTTGTAAATCCATTTTAATCAGGGCATCTTGAAATTTTTTCTGGCTTGTATTGATAGCTGCATTTTCTTTCGGATCGAATGATAAAATAACGTCCTTAATTTTTTCAAAATGTTCATGATAGTAAAACCCCACCCGTAACCATGTACCCCAACGTGTCAGAATCGGCTGTGGTGGCTCAGGGATATGAGGACACAATTCGTGAAATTTCCGAATACGTTTTGGAGATTTCAGGAATACTGCCTTTGTACTCGATATTAAAGCATCTGCCTCTGGATAACATCTACGAACCTGTTCTGCCACAAGGTGTAGAGCATGGAGTTTACAAGTAATATGTAACAAGTTAGGACAATATTTTCTGCATTTTTTCACATTAACTACCTATTGTTTTTTGCTGTCAGTTGTTTCGTCCACACATAACCACAGTTTTTTATTTTTCAGTTCGGCTTTGATTTTATTTTCAAACTGTTTGCGCACCGATGGTAAATTCCTTCGTAAAGTTGTCGTGCTCGGTAATGTTTGATTGGCGTATTTATTCCAAAATGAAATAAATGAATCATTACTTAACAAGGTAAACGGCAGTGTACACACAATCATAGTTACACATAGTTCATGTATAAACTGTTGTCGATTAATTTTGTTATTATTGTGCTTCGAACTGCTTACTTGTTCTTTACAATGTGTTTTTGACCAACACATTAGATATGTATTTCACACTAAACATTTAATTTTGAGCCATCGTATATTAAGTCCGGGAAATTCATAATAAACTTCGTCTGACAACGGTCGTTTTTTATTAGTTCTGATGCAATACAATCATCCTCACATCGGCGCACATGGCGCGCACGGAGATTGGTCTGCTCTAATGATTAGTAAATCAACTTGTAATAAAAAAGTACCAAATTAACTATTTGAGAAATATTTTCGCTAAATATGTCTACTTATTTCATCGGTGCAGGAAGCCTTTGTCGCGCTGTGTTAAAAAAAAATCATTTTATGTATTCAAATGCAATGTTTTGTCAAAATTTCAAGTCAATTAACCAACTACTTTTCGAGTTTTGCGAGCGCAAATATATGCAGGCTGAATTTTTATATACATATATAGAGATTCGCAAAAAGTGAGTGTTGTTTTTTGTTTTCGAACGAAAAACTATGACCAGCTGTACATATTCGTTTGTCCAAATTATATTTTATTACCGCATGTTAATTTGCAAATAAAAATATATGAAAGGATATGTGCTTCGCCGATGATGTGGTAATTTTAACGAGAAGTCCAAGTCAAGGTTTCTTGTTATGTCGTTAAAATAAGTACCTACAAACTAAAGATATACAGTTAAGCGCTAGGAAAGCACTAATGTTAATTTTTTGCTTATTGTTTTCTACTTCAGAAATCACCTGATATTCCCCAGTATCTTAAAGTTATAATCTCTCTTAACGCTACCAAAGAATAAGCTTTCATATCTATTTGACGCAAACAAATTAATGAAACCACTACTATTCTAATAACAATAAAATATCTAATCTAATTTTTATCGTAATAGAAATATGTAATTATATTTAAGGGAAAAGTATTAAGGTAAGTAGAGCAATTTAAACGTTTATCTCTTCTCGTTTCAAGGTATTGAAAGTTTTTTCTAAATCTATAGCGTTCATATGTATTTTGTTGAGAATGGTGATGAATATGAATAAATTCTATAATAATAAAGTCGACACTTCAGACTAAAAAGGTGTTAATAAACGGTCTGCACTCGAAATCGTATATATTTTTATTTACATGTTTATTCATGTCATTCAACCATTCAAGGTTTTTCGCAAGAATTATGATCGAACGTTCAAGAAAAGGTGAAACCACAATAAGCGAATACGTTTTCGTAACTCTTGGGATTCAATTGTCTGTCTATGGTAGTCCATTAAATCTTGTTTCTGACTAATGACAATCGACGATCTTCCCCGAAAAAAAAGAAGAAGGAGGCCATCCCTAATAAAGGAAAAAGAGTAACTAATAGGCGCGCGGGCAATTAAAAATCTTTTTATAATTGAGATGAATTTTAAACAGGTCGAAATGAGCAATATCTATTCTCTGTGCGCTGTTTTCGAGTGATGCATCAAAAAGGACGACCGGTGCGCTTCGCTGTGTGGTGGATTATCAGAAACGGAAATTATAATTTCGATTTACAGGAGCGTCCGAAAGTTCTGTCCTCCTATATAATTTTAATCATTTTACCGAAAGCATTCTAACATTATAAAACGTTTGTTGATCGTATAGTTTAGCTAATCTTTCATTCGCATTATACCAGGGATGCTCTATTAGTTTGAACCTAATACAGTAAAACACAATATTTTGTTCTGAAAATTTTATTACATACCTGAAAGATACCGGGTGTATTATGAAAAACCTTTCGTGCTGTAACTTTTTTATTTTTTATCCGAATGTAAGAAATTATACGTCGAACTAAATCGTTTTAAAAACACTGTAACGTGATCCGCTTTGAATTTTTTTTTACACTTTGTTTTTGACAGACAGCTGCAAACTGTTTTTTTTTAAATTGCACTATACTTTTTTTTTCCTTATTCAAATATATTACTTTTTCTGAATATGAAACTGTGAACAACGATATCCTTGTATGAAAAAAAATCGAGAAATTGAAGGGTTTTTTTTAAGTTCGATTTATTCTGGTTTTTCCGAACACAAAGATTCCTTAAATGCATTTTAAATACTCTATTTCATTTTGTTACCAGCAAATGTGTGTACCTTTTAAAATCACTTACATTCAAAACTATATAGCCCATAAAGGATTACAAACCAATGTTATCAGTAAGCGGTGGGTCAACAACAACATTTACAGTGTTTATTTTAAAAATTTAAAAATCAAGCAGTCATATTGAACGATAAAAGTGCATTCCAAATTTTCGAAGACAGCTGTGACATCTGTCAGTCACACATTCATTATAACATTTTCAACTATTTATTTCTAAATTTTGTTATTGAAATGGATAATGGCCAATGTGTTGATGCGATTCAAGCATATTTTGAATGCGGAACAAATTCTGCAGCTGCTTTGCGACTTTATGGAAATCGTTTTCCTGACAGACTGCGTCCAAGTGCCGATAAGTTTGGAAAGCTCGTGCGAAATTTACGAAATTCTGGATCATTCAAAAAACCGAAAATAAACGCACGTGTAATTCAAGATCAAAATTTAGAATTAAGTGTCTTGCTCTATGTGGAAGAAAACCCTAATACGTCTACGCGAGAAATTGCTCACTACATGCAGGTATCACATTCTACAGGTCAGTACATTCTGAAGAAGCACAAGTTCTTTACTTATAAACCACGGAAGGTGCATGCTCTCGGTGAAAACTACCCTCAACGAAGGGTTCAATTCAGCACGGTTTTCATGAATAAACTAAGGGAAGAGCCAATTTTTTATCGTCGTGTGTTGTGGTCAGATGAATGCACTTTTGGGAAAAATGGTGTATTCAACAGAAATAATCATCGCCATTGGAGCACTGAAAATAACCATGTTGTGATGCAACACAATTTTCAAAATCGGTTCAGTGAAAATGTATGGTGTGGCATTTTAGGCGATAGAGTAGTAGGGCCTTTTTTTGTGGACTGTAATCTAAACCAAGAAAAGTATAATAATTTGTTAGGCAATGAATTAGGCAATTATTTAGATGAGTTGCCACTTGCTGAATTAAACAGGGTGGTGTTCCAACAGGACGGTGCCACACCCCATAGTGCACGAATGAATACTGATTTTCTAAATAATTATTTTGGCGTCAGATGGATGGGCACTTACGGACCTATTCGATGCCCTGCTAGATCGCCAGATCTGAATCCACTGGATTTCTTTCTGTGGTCTTACATTCAAGATCATGTCTATTTGACTCCACCTGATACCAGAGATGATTTAGTAAGAAGGATAGTACAAGTATGTCATGAAATACCACCAAATCTTATATTAAACGCAGCAGTTGGAGTTAATAGAAGGTGTCAAATGTGTCTGGAACAAAATGGGGCCAATTTCGAACATTTGATTTGATTTGATAGCTTGATTTCTGTAGATTTCGTATTTTTTTTTTAATAATAAAAAAATTGTCACTCAATTTAATGGAGGTGTCTTCAGGCAATAAATGTTTATTAGAATAAGTAAAAAAAATATGTAGTACAATTTAAAAAAAAAATTTACTACTGTCTGTCAAAAACGAAATGTCAGAATTTTTTTTTTTTAAACAGGTTACAGTGCTTTAAAAACGATTTAGTTTGACATATTATTCATTAAAATTAGATAAAATATAAGGAAGCTACAGCCCCAAAGGTTTTTCATAATACTCCCGGTATTTCCCATTACAATGAAGACACTTTTGTATTTGAAGAAACTAGTTATGTATTAAAATGTTTTTTTCAGTTTATAGACGTACGCCGTTTATGTCTTTTTTGAAAGCATCCTTAGTTTGTGTTTACAGAATTTTATACTCGTGCGGCAGTATATAAAGGGTTATTCAAAAGTAAGTTATATTTTGAAATTGTTGTCGTTTTTTTAGATAGTAAAGTATACACAAAATAAAAACATATTTAGGTTCATAAAATAATGGGGTTTACTCGTAGTTCATATTTTCTATCTCCGTTACCATGGCAACAAGTTTGTTGATGAAAATAGAAACGTTAGCTTCTTACTGAATTTGACAGATATTGACTCTGAAAAATGGTTTCGACGTTGCAAAATCGTATAAGATTTGTTCAGTGCTACTATGAATGTGCAAGAAGTTTAGTAGCGGTTATAAGAAAGTTCAGAAGAAACAATAACATGAGAAACGGACCATGCAGTTTACAAGCTTACCGTAAGCTAATAGGTAAATTTGAAGAAACTGGTTGCGTTACTGAAAAAGCAAAATCTAAATTCAACAAACCCTGCTGTGCCTGGACAACGTTTTATGGACCAACAAGGCGCATTTTCAGCTGAGTGGGGGTGTTAATGCGAACAATTGTAGGATTTGGTCGGAAAGTCATCCGCATACTGTATGATTTGAAAGTAACCGTGTGGATTGGGTTCACATCCCGATTCATTTTAGAACAATACTTTTTTGAGGAAAATCAAAATGCGCAATTGAAAAGATTTACAGTTACTGGAGAACGATATTTTACCATGCTGCGAAATTATGTTATCCCAAGATTGCACAATTACGCTATTGAAAATATCATCTTCATGCAAAATGCCCCCCCCCCCATTGCACTCCAGTAAAAAATCTGTTAATTAATCGTTTGGAAATCCTATCATAAGCAGAAACTTTCCTAATCCTTGGTTAATCTGGTAGATTATTGGCTGTGAGGCTATCTTAAAGAAAATGTTTTTTTAAGTCATCCTACGACTATCCAGCAGTTCAAAGAATCAATTTCACAACAAGTAGCAGCTATTCCATTTAATTTACTTCACGCTGTTGCCCACAGTATAGAAGCAAGGCTGCTTCTTGTTGAAGAACAAGTTGGCGGACATATTCTAAATTTGTTCTGAAGTGATTTGCTTTATAATAAATACCATTGTTTTACCAATAAAAACCTGTTTCTAATTTGTGTATACTTTACTTTATAAGGAAATTACAGCAGTTACAAAATGTATCTTACTTATGAATAAACTTAAACATCGACGAGATAAAGCGTCCGATAAACGCTTGTGTTGCTGAAGCGGAGCGTTATATATCTCATCCTGAATACTCCAGGGCATTCACGGTAGAGGAGGTAGATAAAGCACTGGAAATCGTTAAATCTGAAAAAGCACCTGGCTTCGACGGAATTTATCCCAAATTTCTTAAGAACTGTAAGAAACACATAGAGATGTGGACGATGTGGACATATCCCAACAGAGCTCAAAATATCCAAAATAATTGTAGTTCTGAAACAGAACCAACCCAAGAACCTCTCTGAAAGCTTTCGTCCGATAGCCCTAATAAGAACATACTATAAGCTTCTGAAAAGGTTACTATTAAACCGACTTAGCCTATTGACATGTGCATGTTCTCGTTGAACAGGCTGGGTTCAGGCCCAAACGTAGTTGCGTTGAGCAGGTGTACAACTTAACAGCGCACATTGAGGCAGGGCTTCAAAAACATGTTGCGTATGTTGACTTGACTGCGACATATGATACGGTATGGAGAGGAGGGCTTCTGTACAATTGTCTCAACGTAGTACCAGGCAGCCTAACAGCATATTTATTAAACAACATGTTTTGTGCCAGCCCTTCCAAATAATAACAGGAGAGAGCAAGAGTAAAATGAGACATCTTAGTAATGGACTGCCTCAAGGACCGGCACTTACACCTGTCCTGTCTAATCTGTATATTACTGACATTACACACACAAAGTCATGCATCTCTGGGTGAAACCATAGAGAGAGCTAATAACAAACCTTTAGAGAACCTTTTCGTGCTAGGAAAATATTGCACAAACTGCCGGTTTTCGAATATGGATAAAACTGTAGGGTCGTGTTCTTACCTCAATAATAAATGAGCAGCAAGTGTACTTCAATTACAACTTGCTACGTTATAATCTTTACCCAAAATATCTAGGAGTAGCAATGAATCGAACACTTTCGTATAAAAAGCATCTAGAGAACACCGCTCCTCGAATAAACACTATAAATAACATAATCCACAAATTTTGCGATACTGCTTGGGGCGTGAAGGCGTCCATGCTTAAAACGTCAGATCTTAGTCTTGTTTATTTGATAGCTAAATGCTGCGCCCCTATCTGGCTAAACAGCTGCCACGCCAAGATGATCGACTTTAAACTCAATGAGACCATGATATTAATTAGCGGTTGTTTAAAAAGTACATCTCTACCCTGGCTCCCTGCTCTAAGCCATATTTCGCTTTTCACCATCCGAAGACAGAAAAGCCTGATTAGAAAATATAATAAAACCTGGCCAGCCTGCTGCCGGCCTGTCGAAACTGAAGTTTAGAACTAACTCCTCTGTTACTGCTAGCAGAATAACTTATAGGAGAAAATTTCAATTCAAGTGATAGATATAGAGGGTATTGGGAATCTTTGAAACCCGCTCAAGTGGCCCATATCACTGTTCCTACCGTACCCTCATCAGGAATGAAGCTGCCTCGCCACGAATGGAAGGTACTGAATAGAAATAGACCGTCCAACGGCATCTGTCGTAACTCATTTTATAAATGACGGCAGAATCCATAGAAACCATAGGGCATCTTAATGATGACGGGTACCACTTATATAATATCTGGCAAACACTTCCACCTCAAAAACTCAACCCCAACAGTGAGACCTATTTTCTCATCTGATACGATGAATGCTGATCGTTATAGAGAAATATTTTTAGAGCTGTTTATTAATCTGTCACATGATGGTGAAATACGGAATGGACTTTTTCAACAGGATGTGGAGGTCCATCATACTGCACAATTTACAATTAATTGTGTGAAACAGTTTATCACGACAAGTTTATAACTACTGGTTTGTGCCCAACCAATTCACCAGACTTAGCACCTTTAAATTTTTTCTTGTTTGTACACTTAAAGGATACTTACTGTATACCAGAACCGACTTTTTAATTTAAATGAATTGGCAGCCACTACTGAAGAAGCCGTAATTAATATCTCTGTAGAGATGTCGATGAATATTTTTAATAGTATGAGTAGACCTACAGCTGCGACCCCTACAAACTCAGACAGTATGACAGATAATAAATGTTGGCTTTGTAACAAGGTTCTAAAATTGAAGTTTATAAAATGTCACCCAACTGAAAGAAGTCAGTGGAATATAAAATAAAATAATTAAAAAATTTAAAAATTCAAATACAATGAAGTTAACATTTTATTGTAGCACCGTTAGCATCTATGACCATTTGGATATTTGCCTCCATGTATCCGAGGTACCTTGAATCAATTCTTGGCGGTTTTGAGGCAACACCTTATTATTAATAATACCTCAAATATTTTCAATGGGGTTGAGGTCTGGGCTTCTCGCTGGCCAGTCTAATGTGGTTACTTCACTAGCTTGAAAAAAGCTCTTGTTAGATGCGCTGTATGAATTGGGCAATTTTCTTGTTGGTAAAAATATTTCCAAAAACGGATAGAACTGAACTTCAGAATATCTGTATAAACTAAAGTTGTCGATCATTCTTCCACTATGACACATATTGATATAACTCACCCACCCCCAAACACTCACAGAAAAATGTCCTCTGCGCATAATTTTATGAACATATTGTTCAGAAAATCGTTCACCTATTGGTCTACATACCAGTTTGAAAGTTTTTTCATCTGAAAAGAGTACGTTTTCCCAAAAGCTGACATTGTTGATTATATGTCGAAAGGCGAAACGCAATCTTTCCTCTTTCTTTGCTTTGTCAAAAATATCTTATTGGCCGCACTTCTCTTTGGTAGCTCACTCTCCTTTATTTTTCTTCGACTGGTTCTTATGTAAACGGGAAAATTGGTTTCCACTTTTGCTCTTATTGTGGTACTAGAAGGGTGCTCCCTTAGATAATTAACTAAACGCATATCTTCATCAGGGGTTGATATTCTCTGTCGCTCTGAAACAGTTTACACCATTGGAAGATCATCTCGTAAGACTAGCAAAATGTCGCTTTCTTCAAATAATTCCAATTTCCTCAACTTTTCGTTTTGTATCGTGTTTTTATCAACGTTTATTTCATTTGCGATGTGCCTAATGCTCATGCCCTCCTCTAGCCTAGCTCTAATTAACGATTTTTGTAGTTCGATTAATTGAGGCTTTCTAAAAATTGTTTTCGCTTCTGATAAAAGTTAAATTTACACATTACAAATTCTGCAGAATGTGTCAAAAGTCGGTGGCTAAGTTTGTAGGGCTGCAACTGTACAAATCTCTACTTTGGAGTGGGTAGAGGTCATTTTGAGCACATCTTATAGTGCAAAATACTTTAGGTTTTTTAAATCATTGAGCAAAGTGGGTTACAATAATTATTTTATAAGTATACTTTTTTTTTTTTTTAGATCCAGGAGTTGTGTAGTATTTTGCAAATGAAATTGAAATTAATCTTTTGAAATATCTTAATAAAAGAATATAATGTGTTACTGAAATGTCAGTTGAACAACTTACATATATTGTTACGACAGTTTAATGCCATCACAATCCGTCAGAAATTTGGTAAAGGGAAGGTCAGAAGGGTAAACAACATAGCTAATATTACATTGATACCAATATTGCTAACTGCGGACACTTGATATTTCCTACTCGATAATAGTCAAAATATAGTTTACTTTTGTCAATAAATAGTTAGCTAATCTGCACTTATATTATATTAGTAATCAAATTGGCAATTATTGTGTTACATTTTCTGCATTTGAAAATTCCTAAACACAATTTCCTATCCATTGAGCGGTTACTTTTGAGATGCTCTGTAAATGTTGGTGTGACATGTCCCCTAACCGAACAAGAAATGACGGCGTGTCCATCAAAGGATATCAACTGTTATAAATATTGTATCATAGCCAAGGCCTTCGACGTATAGCTGTCGCCTACCACCCACGAAGATAAACTCAGACCCATTTGCAGCCAAGTTCTTTTTCCCCGTTCGCCTTTTTTTTCTATTTCCTTCGTTCTTTACCATCGAGGGTTCTTAGCGTCAACGGAGAAGAACGAGTGAGTTACCTATGGTGCGCGCGCGTGTGTGTTTGTGTCTATGTATCTGTATGTGTGCATAAGTTCGCGACCGCGTGTTTGTATAAAAGCAGAGAAGTCCATCTACATTTCGCATGCGGCCGTCTCGTCAATCTTATAATCGACCGTCACCATCTAGACATGACCAACACACCACCACCACGAGCTAGCACCACAGACACAACCACTGCTTTGACAACAACGATACAGAGAAACAACAACGGGAAAAGACAAGTAACAACACATGAAGTGCGAGATGATGGGACATCGTTGACGTTCATCTCTGATGTGTGCACCCACACGGTGTTCGGTATATCTTGAAAGATATCTGCCATTACGATAACACATCAGTGCAATATAAAATTTCTTTCATTCAGGAGTGGTCATAAAGTAATGACGATATTTATTTCAGACAAATTTGCAATGAATTAAGTGGGTAATTTGAAAATAATTTTTTTCAAATTATTTTTGTCAGACATTAAAATAAGTTTATTTCAAACGAGGTATTTTACAATAATATGATTTGCCGCTTTGTGCTACTGTTTATGATGGTAATTGATAGTCCACAGTAAAAAGACTGGTTCATTCCAAATAAAAATGATGCGTTGGGGAAAGATAGAGAGGTCGAATTTACGGAGACAAAATCAAGTTTATTTTGTTCTGTTCTGTTCGTGCACTGTTGGTTCTTAATTTATTTAATTTAGTGTGAAAAGTCTTTCTTTGGAGACTGTGGTTAAGTAAAAACTCGAAAAAGGTATAAAACCGCTTATCGCAATTAATAATAGTATCATAAATACGTATTTCGACAACTAAATTGTCATCATCCGTAGGTAAAACAACGAATCAAAGTGTCGCATATGGGGCACAGTAAAGTTAACACATATAATCGCGCAACAACTTTACCTGGCGTCCAAATATACACTGACTTCAAAATAAATACACAGACTTATAGCAAGCGCCAATTAAGTTGGCGCGAGGAGGGGGTGCGCGAAGCCGATTTTAAAAACGTCCAGCCCTACTACTCAAGTAATTGTCAGAATACATTTGTCATCGACGTTTGACGGAACATAATGTCTTTGCTAGGGGATCACGCTTAGAGGTTAGAATTATCTGACATTTAATGTAAAACCAAATACAAATCTCCCCACTACTTCTAATCCTGCGCGAACTTACCCCTCTTCGGGCCAACTTAATTGGCGTTTGCTTTACCTTTCTTAAGAAAACGGCAACACCATGAGTTTATTCTCTATTCTTACGACCTCAACCCTCAACGGCTTTTGTTATTAAATAACATTTAATAAACTATCCCCCAAGAAACCATCCCCTAGGGCTTTTCTTCAAATGACATCTCTCTCTTTTTTTGTTTATTTTTGTAGTAGTAGGAATTTGGAATGCAATGGCATACATTTTTTTCGACAAACGATTAGTACAATTCTTAAAAGAGTAATTCAGCTTAAATTTTAATCATCAATATTTGCGCACAAAATCAATTAAAAACAATTTAAACCGAAAATGTCACCATATATTATGTGTATCAATAAATGTTAATTCAATGAAAATAACATTAAAACAAATAAGTAAAAGTAACACGAAACGAATAAATTATTATTATCGTGTTATGAGACGTCAAATTAATTTAAAATTGACTAATTAAAACTTCTGAGTTTCACAAAATTTATTAAAAGCTCTTGAAAACAATAATCGCCCCATCTATTATCTATATTGGTAATTTAAGGTCTCCAAGTTGCCTTTCGGTCCGAAAATACTATCACAAGGCTCCTAGGGAATACTAAAGATAAAGTTAATTTAAATTCGAAATCAGGTATATACGAAATTAATTGCGATGATTGTAATTTGAAATATATAGGCCAAATAGGACGACCAATAATAACCCGGTTTAAGGAACACATATCACATATTAAATACAATAGACCGGATAAATCTAACGTTGCCAACCATGCTTTAAGTACACTGCACAATGTGTCGATTAAAGCGTTAAAACTTGTCAAGGCCATTAATAACCCCCGCGATCTTGACGCCTACGAAAGTATTCATATCGCTAAAAACAAACAAAATTCTATGAACGGAGATAAAGGACCGATCCCCTTTACCTGTCTCTTTCCATTCTTAGAACTGTAAATAAAAAGGTCTTGGACGTTTCAAATTGGAGTATAAACACATGTGGGTGCCGTTTCCTTAAGAGAGGTAATTTTTTGTCGATCTCTTCGTACGATATATTTGCATGTTTAAGTTAGTGTATACGTGGACGCCGTGTAAAGTTGTTGCTTAAGCAGTTGTGCTAACTTTACTGTGCCCCATGTGCGACACCTTGATTAGTGGTTTTACCTACTGATGATGACAACTTAGTTGTCGAAATACGTATTTAGGATACGATTAATAATTGTTGTAAGGGGTTATATACCTTTTTTTAAGTTTTTACTTAACCACAGTCTCCAAAGAAAGACTTTTTACTAACTATTTGTTGAATAAATGTTTTTATACCATTGCATTCCAAACTCCTGCTGCTACAAAAATAAACAAAAAAAAGAGAGGGTTGTCATTTGAAGAAATGCCCTAGTGAATAGTTTCTTGGGGGGTGGTTTATTAATTGTTGCATTTTAGGGTTTTGTGAACCATTTTCAGCGACATCTTGTGCAATTTATTTTTACAGATAAGAAAGATATCACTTGTAACATTGAATCTGGGACATCCGGTATATTTCAAATTACAATCGTCGCAATTAATTTCGTATATACCTGAATTCAAATTAAAATTAACTTTATCTTTGGTATTACCTAGGAGACTTTTTATGGCGTTTTCGGAACGAACAGCCCTTGGAGACCTTGTTCTTTAACAACTCTATTAATGTTTTTTGGATGGTATGGTAAACACATGTACTTTTTCTTCTGGTTACGTTGAGATATCAAACTTCGTTTTTCTAATTAATTTATTAATTATTTTTATTCCAAAGCCATTATATCTCGCGATGTTTTTAATGAAATCTAGTTCTGCTTCGTATCTCTTTTTTTGTTAACGGAAAGTTTAGTAACCAATAGACTAAGAAATTAAAAGAAGCTGTCTAATGTTGAAAACTATGATTTAAATCCACGGCGATGAATCTATTGACATTGGTTTCTTTTCTGAAAATATCGATTTCTATTTTTGTTTCTTTCTAATTACTAATGTTTCTAAAAATGGTATCCTATCATTGTTTTCCTTTTCCACCGTGAATTTAACAGTCGGATATTTCAAATTTAACTGTTTAACGGACATGTCCAATTCGCATTTATGTGTATCAAAAATTGCGAAAATTTCATCTACGTACCTGATCCAGACTCTTGGAAAATATTTAGCGTTTTTTTTTAAATTCCTATCTCTTTTTATAGCTAATTTATATACAGGGTTAGTTAAAAGTATGGAGACGGCGATTTATTGTCGTTAATATTCATTTTAGGGATTTATTACAAATGAAACAGACATGCAATATACATATCTGTAACTGTACACATGGACAATACACCTCGTATTTTCAGCATTTACTTCTGCTTAAGACACGTGTTTCTGTCATCTATAGGCGTCATCAGTCAAGCTAGTGAAGCAATTGTCGCCCATTAGTAATTTGACAATGACCCAATCGATTTACAAAACCCCGAACAGAGTTCTGTAAAAAATCTCGGGGAATTTCTTGTATCGTTCTGGTAATTCGGATTTGTAAATCTTCGACGTTATCGGGCTTATATTTGTAAACTTTGTTTTTTACGCATCCCCAAAGAAAAAAATCTAAAGGACTTAAATCTGGCGAACGGGCTGGCCATTCAATGGTTCCTCGTCTTCAAATCCATCTGTGGGGAAAAACATTGTCCAGATATTGACGAACATTTACACCATAATGTGGTGGGGCGCCATCTTGCTGGAACTAGATACTGTAATTGGGCAGGTGTTCATTGTTTTCATGAGGATAGAGCGTAGCGCAAGCAGGTATTACTTCATTTTGCAATAACTGCAAATACAGAGCCGAAGTTAAATTGCCATTGATGAAAAAGAGACCGATAATATGACCGCCTAGAATGCCAACCCAAACATTAACCTTTTGGGGGTACTGCGTATGGTGCTCCAAAAACCAAGAGGGATTTTCCGATGACCAGTATCTGCAGTTATGTCTGTTTACTTCACCGGTAAGGCAAAAAGTAGCTTCGTCAGAGAAAAGAATATTGTTGACAAAATTTTCATTATTATTGCAAATATTTAACATTTCTTCAGAAAATTGTAATCTCCTATCAAAATCATCTTCCGTTAACTCGTGTACAAGGTGTACCTTATAAGGTTTATACTTTTCACTTTTTAAAAATGACACGATCGATGACTGAAATATTGAAATTGGCCGCTAATTGATTGGTTGATAAATGGGGATATTCAGATACAGCCAATAAAATATCCAGTTTGTTATCATCGCTTTTTGCTGTTCTAGGTCTACCACTCCTTGGCAAATCTTTAACGCTACCCGTTTGTTCAAAGCGTCTTAAAGTTTTACCAACAACGGATTTAGAAATTGGATTTCTATTTGGATGCGTATCATTAAATAAATTACAAACGTCTTGTAAACTTCTGCGTCTATCTCCATAACCCAACATCATAAGTATTTCAATTCGTTCAAGTTCACTTAAACTCGCCATTGTTAATATTAACAGCAACAAATTGTACAAATGAATTATTTCTGTCAAAGATTTGACGTACACAATAACCACTGATAAAATTATGTCGCTCAAGTTTGTTTATCGCTACACTTCTGTCTATCTGCGATGTATCTTCTTATAAAAAAGTTATTAAAATGAATTTTAGAAAAACAAAAATATTATTGTAAAGAAAAAAAAATTCTCTATCGAATGGTAGAGTAAAATTTACTAGTTCCCATTTAAAAAAACTGCGCGGACAGGCGTAACTAAAAAACAATTGAAGAAAAAAAAATTAAAATATACTCAAATGTAGATCAAAATATCCTAACAAACTTTTATATTGAACATAATTCCCTAAAATGAATATTAACGACAATAAATCGCCGTCTCCATACTTTTAACTAACCAAAAGTATGGAGACGGCGATTTGTATTTTGAATCGTTATCGGTAAATGGCGAAATAAAATATTTAACAAACAAGTAACTTTCTTGTTGAATCGTATTGCCATATGGAATCAAGATAATGTATTTTTGTTTAATAGACAAACAATGAATTTTCTCGGTTTCACTGCAAGATTGATAAGTTAGGACGTTTTTATTTAAAGAAATAAATAAAGTGTAATACTTTATTGATACTGATCTCATATTTTTTGAATCATTCATGGGTATATTAATGCGTGCAAATATCCATATTTAACAACAAGGAACGAAACAGTTATGTTGCTTAGTAATCTTTTATTACTCTCTCATTGTCAATCCATAACAAAATAACATTTAAATGGGAACTGTTAAATTTCCAATATTTCAAATGCGAATGTTTCCAGGAAATCTGGTAATGTCGTCAATGACGAGGCGTAATAATTTATCAAGTGCGCAAGATGAGATAGAAAATTAAGCCAATTCAACTGATATAATGTAATGTAATATGCAATCATCTGTTCGCTTCCGATATCTGATAGAAATATTTATTTTATGCAGTCGATCGCTGGTTATTATTCTCCTTTTTTGCAAGAATGAATCTTCGTAGAACTAGGAATGATATATATTATTCGTCTGTCGTAGTTTTTCGTTTGAATATAATCTAATGGAGTTGTTATTAAAATATCTAATTTAGTTTCTGATGTTTCTATATTTCGCTCGTAAGAATATTTTCAGAGAAAGTGAAGGTCAAAGATAGAGATGAAATATTGCCAGGCTAACCGGAGTGTAGCTCAATTCGATGTTTATAATTTTTGTTACTAGAATTAAGTCACCATTTTTAATTACTATATTAGCTATATCACTATATATAGTGTTCAGAACATGAAAAAATTCAAATATAAAATAGTTATTATTTTTTAGACAATAATAATAATAATAAATTTATTTCCCCAACAGGGAACATATCCTGGCATGCTTCCTACGTCAGAACACTTAAACCACGCCCATTTTTTCTCTGGCACTAATCAAATTAAGAATTGGTAGATATCTAGGTATAGCAAGCGCTAATTAAGTTGGCGCGAGGAAGGTGTGCGCAGAAGCCGTTTTTAAAAACGTCCACCCCCACTATTCAAGTAATTGTCAGAATGCATTTGTCATTGACGTTTGACGGGACATAATGTCTTTGCTAGGGAATCATAAAGTGATATACGTTCAGAGGTTAGAATTATCTGACATTTGATGTAAAACCAAATACAAATCTCCTCACTACTTCTAATCCTGCGCGAACTTACCCCTCCTCGCGCCAACTTAATTGGCGTTTGCTATACGTGGGTATTTAAAGAGCAACACACAACTCTTTCGATGTAAGTCGGTTTGTCATAGCTGAACGTCTTTTTATTTCATAGTGTCGCGTATGAGTATTAATAATCCAAACAGTCTCTCTTATGTATTTGAAGAATTCACTGCCCTCCAGCATAAGCGGAATATTACACCTTTAATAGAGAAGTTTTATTTTCACTATTTTGGCTTAACTATTGAACATCAAGACAAGCCATGGGCACATAGCATTTGCTGCGCACGACGGGCTGTTACATTGAGGGGCTGGTCAAACGGTAAGAAAAGCGCTATGTCATTTGCAAGGCTTATGATTTGGGGTGAACAAGCGAATTATTCGACTGATACCTCTTTTGCGAGCCTTGCTAGTACCAAGACTCATAGGTGTTTCGGATAGCTGAAGGCAGATGGTCTTAATATTCGTGAAATTCAATTTCAAGAAAGTTTAAATGTTAGTTTTGATTAAGTGTGCCGTTTTAAAAATTGGGTCCTAATAACTGATCACCTATCACACCTATCCAGACATTTGTAGAAAACTATTTGACAACGAGTTTGCTTATCCTACGATGATTTACGTCATCCAAAAAGTGATTATTGTGTTTATTAAACACACCATTCCTGTCCATAAAATGTGTAACAAGTATTGTCTTCCCATATTTAAAAACAGATTGCAAAAATTTATTCGTTTTTGCAGATCGAGCAGTTGTAAATGTTGCTCTCAACGAATTTTAAAGGGTTTCATTTTGTTTTTCTTAAGGACTTTCATGATTTTATACCTGGTTCCTGTAGAGCAATTCGAGTTGAAGAAGCGGGGTTTCCTATAAAATATGTCAAAATATTTACTTCATAATTTTCTTCGGTTTCGTTCAGATTTACATCTCTATTTCTTATTGATTGACAGGGTATTGATTGACGTACATATTTTCAGCTTGGCTGTAGTTATCATTTGATAAATAAAGGCATCCTAACATATCTGCTTTCTCTGCATTAGTAAATTTCATTTTTAAATGCTTAATAAGGTAAATAACCCAGGAAAACTAACAATAATGATTCACTAATCGCTAAACTGCGTCACCTCAACAACTAATATACGAATTGACATTTAAATAATATTTTGTTTTTTAGTCGCTCACATTTCTAAAGCATTTTTTCATTTTTTATTTTTTGTTATTATGGTATTATTCATGTCATTCTTCTCATCGGGTGATCTTGCAGACCCTCCTATTGGTCCATGTGTGCCTGTTCACTTATTAGGGAAAATCTGATTAACGTAATTAGTCACAATTCTATAATTGTGAGCGGGTACCCAATAAGATCGCCTGCAAGGTCACCCGATTTAACGCCGTTAGTTTATATATTTTCTGGGGATATTTGAAGGATAGGATATACCACACGCTTCTTGCAGATTTGGAAGATTTAAAAAATCGAATTAGAAATGAATACGCGGCTCTTAATGCCGAGTTATTAAGAAGTTTTTCAAAACTATTAATAATTTATCCAAACACATTAAAACAATAAAGATAAAACAGGGAAAAATAAGAAATCCGGAGTCTATAAGTTAATGTGTGGATGCGGTAAGATATATGTCGTTCAAACAGGAAGATCGTTTGAAAAACGCATTGCCGAGGATTGTTCTTCGTTTAAAAATAAAAAACAAGATTCCACTTTTGCGAATCATCTATTAGAAGAAAACCACACTTTCGATAAAGATTTTCAAATTCTGCATTTAGAAAATAAAGGCAACAAATTAAATTTACTGTAAAGTTTAGAAATCAATAAATTAAAACAGTCACAAATTTTATTAAATGACCAATTAGATTGAAATAACTCGCCTTTATTAAATTTATTTACTTAAAATCTGTTTAGACTATAATACAAATGTATATGTAGTTTATTAAACAAATATTATCCGTAAACATGTTTAGTACCCTATAATATACAGTTAGGGCCGAGCAGATGTGCCACATTTTCTCACTACCGACAATACTTGTGTAAATTTTAAAAACATTGTGAAATAATACCATCCTTCTTGATTTTATATATATACGAGTATATTATAATAAAAATGTTAATTGATTTATTGAAGACACTAGCTTTAATTCGTTACATTTCTGTTATTGGGATTTCTTAGAAGGTTGGAAGTCTATTATATTTGTATTGTTTTCTTAGTTTAGAGTGTCAAATCTATAATTAAATTTCAAAAGTATATGACTTTCTTACATTTACCAAAATTATAGAACTATGTAAATCTAGTTAATTTTGTATACTATTGTTAATGTTTGGTAATATCAAAGGTTATGCGTGAAGTAAAATTTAATTGTAAACCAATAAGTTCATAATATTAATTAAGAATCAAAATTATAGTATATATGTCAAATATTTTGGAAAATTCTATATAACTAAAGCGACCAATGAGCTTCAAAAACAGAAAAAACTGTTGGGTTTCCATAGTGAGTTATTAAAAAACAATTAGAGAGAAGAATTTTTGCACTTGAATTAATGAAATGTGTTTTAGATAAAACGAATTTTTTTGAAAAATATAAAAAAACAAGTATAATTTATATTACCAAGATTTGAACTGTTTTCATCTTATACTCCGCTATCAATTAATGAGCCACAAAAAAATGTGTACCAGCTTTAGATACATATTGGGAAACATTACAAGGCCTTATATTACCAGGATTGTGACCGTAAATTAGAAAAGCAGAATTTAGAAAAGTTTATACCTTTGAATAATCGGGGGATCCTAACCTACGAGATCTGCCAGGATTGTGACCGTTGTTCCTGAAGTTAAAATATACCAGCCGTACGTCAGGGAAGCAAGACTTAATTCCAGAGACTAGACAGATAATTGTGATAGAATATTGAGCTAAGTTTTTATTATTTGCATTTTTTTTAAGTCAACAGATACATTTACTTACCGAAGGTAAATAAAGATCCCTTTAATGACCATTTTGTTTTAAAACATTGTAAGTAGGGAGGTTATATACACATTCATTTATTCAGCAATTTGATTTATCAGAATCAATTTGTTTATGTAGCCTAGTATTTGTCCCATTACCGTAGATTAAATTTTTCACCTATAAGAAATTCCACATAACCATTAAATTTTATAATTTAAATTTTCAATAAAAATAAATTGTTAATCTAATGTTTATTCCGAATGTTTTGTTAAATATTACCTAATATATTGTACCTAATTAAATAATCATTATAAAGATAAGATTTCCATTTTAATAAACGGAATTTAAGAACCAAGACAAGTCGTTTGAATTCAATTAGTTTATCATATTAATACTGAGCTAACATACCTTTTAATTTCTTTGTCAGACAGAATCTTCACAACCCTGGAGATATTAGAGAACTCATGTTCGTTGATTTTCCAAATTATACTAAATATCAAACTTTCTTTTAAGACCAAAGTACTATTTGGATGTAGAGGTTATGATTGTTAACTGCAAACGTTTATATTCAATTATTGGACCTGCGCAGAAATATATCAGAATGCGGGGGTAAAAATTAGAATTTTAAATTAATTTTCTGCTTTAAAGTTTAATATTTTGTCTTTAAAAACACTTTTTAGTAAACGTTTGTATCAAAGATTTTAATATTTTGGCGGTCCAACGTAGGGCTGCTAAATAATATTCAATATTTTGGCTGTTCCCAACGTTTGACTCGAAGAATGGTATATTTTAGCACTCCAGCGTTTGACGCTAAAATATATTGTTATATTTGGCACTCCAACGTTTGACTTTACTCAAATATTTTTAATAATATATATATATATATATATATATATATATATATATATATATATATATATTATTAAAAATATTTGAGTCAAGTCAAACGTTGGAGTGCCAAATATAACAATGTATTTTAGCGAGAATAACGAGAAGATTAGAACTGTAGCCTTTTTTCCATTTTATTAAGAAGTGTTACCTCTGGTGAACTTTTGCATCGAGCCGAATGTTGCATTGAAGCAAATGGACAACATTTTGAACATTTTCTTTGGCATCTTTTCTGGCGCTTACGGTTCAATTTTGGTGCCATTAAAAGATTCATAAATACCGTTCCGGTATAAATAAAATTAATAATTATAATATTTTTTGTGATTCATTTAACATTATTTTTCCGTTATTCGACATTCAATAAAATGTTTGTAAATCACTCTTGCCTAAATGAATATACTTCCTAACAGAGATCTTAAAAATGCATTTTTGGCAAGTGTATTTTCGTTGCTTTAAATTCAAATACGAAATAATGAACATGCTTATCATAATTTTCTACAATCCCAATTCTTAATATTAAAAATGCAAATTCACCTCTGTTTTGAAGTCTAAATACAAAGTGTAATACCTCATGGGAAGGAGAATTGTCTGTAGAATTCAAATTTTGGGGAAAATATAAATAGCGCTATTTAAAATAAAAAAAAGTTATGGTCGTTTCCGGTTAAACCGGTTGTGAAAGAATATGAATATTAGGCTCAATCTAAAGCACATTAGGTGTACCAGATGCCCCAAATTTCAAATTTAGATTTTATTAGATTTATTAGATTAGGTACGCCATTGGAACAACATAACTGAGACACCCGATATAGAGTGTTCAATTTAAAAAAAAAATTCATACGATCATCTTTTGTTTTTCGAGTGATGATACTCTATTTCACACGATCAGAAAGAGGGCAAGAAATAGAATCAGATACGCTTTGATTTATTTAAAATATGATACTTTCAACGAAAATATTGAATGTAGAATGAAACACCAACCACTCTGTATATCGATCTGCCGTCCAAAAATTATAAGGTTTTAATAATACAGGCCTGCATAAAATTTGTGATGACGTGATTTTTGTTTGTTAAGCTCAGTTTTTATATAGCAATAACTAATTAAAATACAGTTGGTCTCTACCACCCACAGATTTTTTTTTTTGCACAAAAGAAAAAGAAAAAAATATAAAAAAAAACTTATAATAGGCGTTTTAATACATTTTAAAATGAATGTACTACTTCAAATTCTAGGTATTAACCCAAAAATTATTTTCTGTTGTGGTTTTAAAGAAATTTGTTAAATAGGCTCTCATTACCTGAAGTAAATCTTTTATTACATGTATTAATTTTGGACAAGATTTCCGGGAATTTTTACCTGCTAAATCCTATTTATTATGCTTTCACTTTATTAGTACTGCTAAGAAGGATTTCAAGTTTATTACTCCAAACAAAATGTATATTTTAATGTCATTTACTTCATTATAGCTCTGAGTGTCGATCAGTAAACAAGTAAAATTAATTTGTCTTTAGTGGTGTGCCTGGTATTTGATAAATAAACATTGCTTAAAAATATGTCTAGCCGGTGTTGCCAAAACAAACCAGATGGTTTCTGTTATATTTGTAGATATTTCGTCTTGAAAAGTTTAAGAGACCAATTGGTGAATCTGTGAAAAATGCATATTATGCTTATTTCAAAATCAAATTAGGAGATCAAGATAAAGATTGGGCACCGCACGGTGTTTGTAAGGTATGTGAAGAAGGTTTAAGACATTGGACCAAATGGAATAGAAAAAGTCTTCCATTTAGAATACCGATGGTTTGGAGAGAACCGCAAAATCATCATGAAGATTGCTACTTTTGTCTTTGTGATATTAAGGGGCATATTAGAAAAACATTGAAACATATTTTGTACCAAAACAATATTAAATCAGCTATCAGACCAGTTCCTCACAGTGATCATGCACCTATACCTATACCCCTCAAAGTACTACAAGAAGATATTGAAACCTCTTCAACATTCGCCTCCGTACAGATGGATAGTGATTTAGAACCATCAATCTCAGGTAAAAACCTACCTCAGCTATTTTCACAAGCCGAACTGAATGATTTAGTAAGAGATTTGGGATTTTCAAAAGATCTTTCTGAAGTACTGGGGTCTAGGTTGAAACAAAAAAATTTGCTTGCCCCAAAAACTACCTTCTCTTTCTATAGAAATCGTGAGGCTGGATTTGTAAAATATTTTGCACAAAACGGACCACTCTTGTATTGCCAAGAAATTGCTGATCTACTTACTTTCTTCGGAGCTCCTGAGTACACACCTTCTGACTGGAGACTTTTCATCGACTCTTCAAAAAGGAGCTTTAAAGCTGTTCTTTTACATAATGGCAATGTTTTTGCTTCTGTTCCGGTCGGCCATTCTGTTCATTTAAAGGAAAACTATGAAAATTTACAGGAATTACTTTTAAGAAAACAATATGAAAATCACAACTGGGAAGTGTGTAGATATTTAAAAATTTTAGGCCTTCTCTTGGGTCAGCAGTCTGGATATACTAAATTTCCATGTTTCCTGTGCGAGTGGGATAGCAGTAATCGAGAACAGCATTGGATAAAAATAGACTGGCCACAAAGGGTGTCTTTAACACCTGGAACCAAAAATGTCATTCGTGAAAGTCTTATTGACCCTCAAAAAGTGTTACTTCCACCGCTTCACATAAACCTTAGGATATATGAAACAATTTGTTAAGGCATTAAACAAAGAAGGAAATTGTTTTAAATATTTGTGTAAAACATTTCCGACTCTGTCAGAGGCAAAATTAAAGGAGGGAATCTTTGTAGGCCCGCAGATTAGGAGCTTGATGAAAGATCAAGAATTTGAAAATGTGATGGAAGATGAGGAAAAACATGCATGGCATGCTTTTAACGAAGTTGTACATAAATTTCTAGGGAATTATAAAGACACAAACTATGTTGAGATCGTTGAAAATATGCTGGAAAAATTCAGGATTCTTGGTTGCAATATGAACATAAAAATTCACTTTTTACATTCCCATTTGGACTATTTCCCAGAAAACCTTGTGGACGTGAGTGAAGAGCAAGGCGAAAGATTTCACCAGGATATTAAAGAGATGGAAAAAAGATACCAAGGGCGCTGGGACACAAAAATGATGGCCGATTACTGTTGGACATTGAGAAGAGATCTTCCTTTAGCTGAATATGACAGAAAAACAACAAAACGAAGCTTTTCTGAAAAACGAAAACGTTTTTTTAAGAAGCAAAAAGAATAAATAACTATTTCTAATAGTTTCTATGTGTACATTTTTGTATTTTTTTAAATATAATATAAAACTAGCTTATAAATGAAATAAATTGTGTTTTTTCTATATTTTTTGATTTTACTGGTTTGAGAAATAACCTTACGTGATACAAAAATAAAATAAAAGCAGATTTGAAATCAGCGCTACCCAATTACTAGAAAACAGTTAAAATTTTTAAATCAACTTTCAAAGTGTTGAAAAATGCAGGCCTGTGTAATTATAAATTATTACCAGCATTCAAGATGACTGAAAGGCAAGTGCGATAGACGAGAATTTTACTAGAATTGTTTGGCTGAGTACGACCCTATAGTTCTTGAGCTCAAGTAAAAAGAATTTTCGCAAAATGAGCAACTCTGCGAAGCAAACATTCAATTACACGATAGTTTTAACTGAGTTTGCATAGCAAACACTATCAGGACGAAATAAAGGGGTAACTAAACATCGTTCTTTCTGATTTAAGCGTCGACCGGTACGAATGGAGTAGCTAGGTGTATGTATATCGTGCGTACACCTATATGGTCTTGTGAAAAAAGCATAATATCTATGCATGGTGGAGAACGTATATTAAAGTCACAAGTGTCGTGGGAATGGCCGTTCCGGCTGATCAAGAGTGCGTGTGCAGCCATTGTGTCGCATGCAGAACGCGCTATCGTCAGATCGTGTCCTCTTCATTCTGACGCATAATTCACAATCATAGCGGTGCTTGTGTATGTGTGTAGATATGTGTGTATGTATATGTGAGAATTACACGTTACTATATATATTTTAAATAGTGAAACACAGGCGGCTTTCGCCTGGAAGATTGAAATATTGCGCTTTTGTGTCTCAATTTTTCATCTGGGAAGTTAAACTTTTGAAGTAGGATGTTGCCTTCAGATGATAACTACTTTTGGTACACGTATTCTATACCATAAAAATTTAGTGGGCATTAAATATTGAATTAATATACAGAGTGTTAATTAAGTACATGCAATAACTTTAAGGGTCGATTCTTTGAGTGATTTTAAGACAAAATGTTCATATAGACATAAGTCCGCAAATGCAAGGTTGGCATTGGAAAATAATTCCAGTATTTGGTAATCATCTTGACAGTTGTCAAATTATTTATATACAAGATATTAATTTGAATGTCTTAGAAAGTAGTTTTCGTTTAACATGGTTCAGTATACTACTAGTGAAATGGTAGATATGCATTTCTGTTATGGAATGGCTCAAGGAAATTCTAGTGCTGCAAGATGTATTTATCATCAAAGGTTTCTTCAAGGTGTAGTGCTTGACGGAATAACGTTTGTAAGTCTTCATGCACGATTTTGCGAACCCGAAAATTATAAAAGATCGACGGTTGGGATGGGAAGGCCTATAACGGTAAGAACAGTCCAAATTTAAGAAGCTGTTTTAAATGAAATTGAAGTAAATCCTAATACCAGTACTCGGAAATAGCTGAAGAATTAAGCATAACCCATGTAACAGTATGGCAGACTTTAAGAGACCATCAGTTATATCAACGCGTACAGGCTTTATTGCCCGGAGATTTGCCTCTAAGACTTGCTTTTTGTCATTGGGTATACAGGCTGATTCATTTTCGGCCCTCACCATGGGGATCTCTCTTATTATTGGAGATAGAGTATAGGTTTAAATTTGGCAAAGTTGTTAAATTTTGTGTTTGTTATAAATCCGTAAAGAAAATAGACCTGTGACAAATGACCTTCGTTATTTAAAAGAAAAACGCGAAAACCTCATTTTCTTCTCTTACCTGTAGCACCAACATTTGGTCTTGTAGAGAAAAAATAAAACACATCCTTGTAGCCATTTCTAAACCTCTATCCGGTGGTGTACTCTAAATTTTTATACGACGTTTCGTTTCTTTCTGGCCATCATCAACTATCTAATTTCTTATAGGCGCCATATTGGATTTAGACATCTTCAGAAAGAATTTTTTTTTCTGATTTCAACCATTTACCACATGCTGACTAAAGTTTTTGACATTAGGTTTTATTTGAAAGAATAAATTATAAGATTAAATAAGGTAGCCTTTGGAATTTCAATCTGTCAAACATTTCATTTATTGTTCATTAATAATACAAAAATGTCATACACTAACGAAGAGAAACGAGATATGATAAGTATTTTTTAGTCTTCGAAACGAAATTCAACAGTAGCGAGTACAAGATATCTACAATTATATCCAGAACAACAAAAGCCTCATCGTACCATTTTTCTAGATCTCGACAGAAATTTGGTCGAGAATGGATCGTTTACTAAACCTTCTTCTACGATCTTCTTTCTTATGCACGGGAACAATTCTTGTCTTCTTCCATCCATTAGGAAAAATAATTCAGTGATAAAGGTAAGTGATAAAGGCAAGGACAATAATAACTATCTAAAATACAAGAAGCTAAGATTACATGTTAAACAACTTATTGACAAGGACTATAAAAAGTTTGTTTCCTTCTCGCAGCAATCGACGCCTGGAGATGTTCGCGCTTTCTGGAACTCTGCTGATTCGCAAAGGAAAAAATCAAGTCTACCCCAATGTCTCAGTTATAATGGGATTGAAACTGATGAACTTGAAGAAGTGTGTGATATGTTTGCAGATTTTTTTGGAATAATATATGTTAACCATAATGATACGGTCACTAATTTTTCTAATCTTGATCTGTCTCATTTCACAAATCCATTTACTCTTAATAATGTAATCATTGACAGCGTCATTGGGTTTTCTAAACTTTCCTCTCTGAAAAGTCGTTTCAGTCCTGGACCGGATGGTATTCCGAAATATTTCCTCAAAATGTGCAGTTGTACTTTATCTCTTCTTTTATCAATTAATTACCAGTTCTCTATAAAATTAGGATGTTTTCCCGATTAATGGAAATTTTCTCACATTTTTAAAATTTTCAAATCTGGTGACAAATCACTTATCAATAATTACCGTCCAATATAGTTACTATCAAATATTTCAAAAGTTTTTGAGCATATTGTATCTGGTTCTATCTATGACACCTTCCGTGAAGTAATTCACGTTAATCAACATGGTTTCTTGCCTGGCCGTAGCACCCAAACGAACTTATTGCAGTTTTGCTGCTTTATTGATGACGCACTGGATCGAGGATCTTAAGTTGATACCGTATATGTGGATATTTGTAAGATTTTTGACCGAGTTGATCACAAGCTGTTGCTCCACAAACTTGGTCTTTATGGAATTGGTGGTAGCTTGATTTTGTGGATTGCCTTTTACATATCTCATAGGTCTCAAATAGTTAAGTTGTCATCGAAAACATCCATACCTATATCGGGTATTTCCGGTGTTCCTCAGGGCAGCCACTTAGCACCAATTCTCTTTCTGCTTTTTATTAAATACTTCACTTCTTCCAACTTCTTGGCCTACGCAGACGTTGTGAAAATATTGTGCTTGCAATGGCGGTAGAGCGCTTCAGGATGATATAGATTTGCTAGCGGCATGGTGTATAAACAACAAAATGTCTCTTAATCTTGGTAAATGCCATATTATCACTTTTTCAAAGAAAAATAATACTTATGTTCACAATTACATGTTGCAAGGTACTGCCCTGAATAGAGTTGACCACGTTACCATCTTGGGTGTTATTTTTTATGGTAATTTATCATTTACTTTACATATAGATCATATTATAAATAAATCCTTGCAGTTATGTGGATTCATTAAACGTATATGCAATAACTTCACGAGCATCATCTATATTATACTAATTGAAGAGTGGAAATGCAAAAGGGGTTAAGTGCCATTGTAATAAAAGAAATCTAATTAAAGAAAACCATTTAATTTTCAAAAAACTGCTTACAACTAACTTGTTTTTAAATCTAAGAATAAAATACACTACGGTTGACATAATAATGGTATATAAACTAAATATTATTTAATTTTTGTATAAACAAATACATTTTTTATGCAACAAATAAGAAAGGGCTAAGTGCCAACCTAAAGAAAACATTAAAGGGGGTTAAGTGAGATCAAGATCGCTCGTATCTGGCCACTTACACATTTCACTCAATGCTTAAAAGTTTTCTGTAAAACTCCTTATGTTCCTACTGCCGAAGGTATGGTATCATGCTGGCTAAGGACTTTTTCTTATTGTCTGTAATTTTGCTTTCGTGTGCTAACAAAGTTAAGTTTCCTTTAAGATCTGCTGTTGTTTTACCTTTTTTCAGAACAAGAGTTTCTTTCCAGTCCTCTAAATCGTTGAAAGTTTCTTTGGTTAGTACTTTCCCAGGTTTTCTCGAATCTATTCTTATTTGAACAACTCTACTAATGTTAAGGGTTTTTGTATTAATAACTTCGTCGGCTGGATTGGAAATATTAAAAAATCCTAAGTTCTCCATATTCACGATGGCAAATGGTGGATTGTATTTTGCTGATTTTACAACTTCATGTAAATCGTTTGGTACAAAGCTCTTCATCACTCTTTTTCTTTTTTCAATTAAGGCAAAATCTCTGTCACATGCCATAAAGCTATGACCACTGGTTAAAAAGTTTTGTTGTATTGTGTCAAAAACACCAGTGGAAGCAAGGAATAACATTACATACACAACCATCTTGTTTTTATTCTGGCCGGCGTTATCACTCCAGATTATGAGATTTCTCTTGTGAGTAACATCCATATTTAGCACTCGTAAAAGACAGGAGGCGATTTCATTTCCTCCCCTTCTTCTAACACCTTCGTGCCACATACACATGCACGAGGTGTTTGTGTCGCTAAGGTGTACCCCAAAATTGTAACAAGAAAGTTGACTAAGGTAAAACATATCGGAGTGAGTGAGGGTAGGCACAAACATAACCTGTTGTAAATCCATTGATATCACAGAACATGTATTTCCAGGTTGTTGCGATCTCATGATATTGTCTTTCATGGCAGCTAAAGAGCTTTTCACTTTTCTATGATGCAGTTCAAGTTGAGTTTTTGCACTCTTACTACTTGAAATTTGTGCTTGGATTTCGCAATTAAGTTTGTCACATGTTCTGCATGTGTCAACTCTGGGACGATGAAACGATAAGTTCGGAAAATCTTGGAAAAATATGCGTCTGTAATATTTGTATGTAACACTAAAATCGGGATACTTAACTAAGAAAGCGTTATGCAATCGATGCAGATTTAAATCCGGGCTTAAATACTCTCTTTTTGATTTTAATCTCGAGTAATGACTAACATCTCTAGGTAATAACAAGATGTGATTTTTGACTTGTTGACGATCATCTTCAGTAAATTTTAAAGTCTTATTGCCCTTCCTGCGATCAACACAAACATTTTCCCCCTTTTTTTTCTTTTTGACAAGAACCTCAATTCTTTTAGCAGTGATGGCGAATATTTCTATAAATGTACGTTTACACACATGTACTAAATGTCCATTACCATCGGGAACATTGTAATAGATGCTGCACTGACGGCGACTGCTTTTTGGAGACTCGTATCTGTCATGCCGTCTTCGTTGTATTGGATCCAGGTTAATTAAACCCATGAGATACGTGCCTTGTTTTGAGAAAGCCGTTTCGTAGTAACTTTTAAATAATTCTAGTTTTCTCTCATATGTGATGTTTTTGCAACTATATTGACATTTACACACCACCTGTAATATTAGAACGTGTTACTTAAAATAATATTTTAGGTTATGCTAAAATTACCTCTCTTTGTGGTTCGGACTTTGCAGCTATTTCCTTGCCATTGGAAGATGTGTACTCCTTTCCCTGACACTTGAGCTTCTTATTACAACTACGATAGCACCCACTTCCATTAGATCTGCGCTTTTTAGTGTTACTGTTATCAATTTGCACATTTTGTACGGACGAAATGACGTTTATTACTACCGAATTGACAATGGCACATAACCCCTTTCAAACGGAAATTGCTCCTGTACTTGCACCTCCTGCCATCTATGTTACAATGTTCTAACCTCTAAATACGTCACTGGCACATAGCGCTCTTCAACCTACATTTGCCTTGGCACATAACGTATTTTGGACGCAATATCTGTATGTGGCTAAAAATGGCACTTAACCCCTTTTGCATATCCACTCTTCAATTATAACGCCCTGGTCAGGTTTATACTTGAGTATTGTTGTGTGGTATGGTCTCCTAATCATGGGGTTCATATAGATCGGATTGAGCGAATTTAGCGTAAAATGGCTAACTTTATACTCTTGAAATTTAAAATTGATAAAAACTTATAATTACGCGAAGAGATTAGAACTGTTCTGCCCTTCTTTCTCTGTTGCTTTTCCATGTTCCACCGTTTTGTGCTAGTTCGGGTGACACGTTTCATATTCGTTTCCATCGAACTGAATATGGTAAGCATAACTCCATGTACCGAGTTTTATTAGAACTGAATCTGTTATCTGGAGTCGATTTGCATAATATTTCAAACCACGCATTTCTGGCGTTCCTAAGAAATTTGCGGTTTCCTAGATTCTTCCTTATTTATAACATTTATAACTAGAGCAGACCAATTTCTGTGCGCGCCATGAGCGCCGGTATGGGAGTGTAATTCGTAATATATTAGAATATGCGATAGAATAGGGACGCAACATGAGCTTGTTACCGATATAAGTATAGAAGTAGAGACATTTATTCTATCAGAAATAATTAAATATACATTTGGTTTTCTGCTATTAAAGTAATATGCATAAACACACGAAAAATAAGATGGTACATATTATAGCAGCGTTGTATGTACCTATAAATAAAATAGAAAATGTATGAAATCAGTGATTGTGTGCACGACAGAGGATTTAAAATACACTTACCGTTTTAAGTGTCTTCCAAGGATTGACAAACTGGAGAAACTTGATTGTATATTTTAACATCAGGTGCGTTTCTAAGGTTATTTCTGAAAACATGTCCGCCGTGAGGAAAAAATATGTTTATATTCGGAAAACGGGCGTTCTACATGTAGTGTTATATATATAGTGTTATATTCGCATAATCAAAATACTTTTTTAACCAAGTTAACGCATCTGTAGACGTGCCCTCACAAATTCGTGTTAAGGTGTCAAAATCTGCATTTCTGTCTAAAACACTTTCAAATTTAATTAGAACACTTTCACTTTTTGCGTCTTCTACAGCACACAGTTGTGAGTGAACATCTTTAGCGATTGCAGTGATTCCTCTAACGACAGCGACGAATTTTCTAATTTTGTTATTTCTTTTTCTAGTCCCAAGTAATTCTCACGAATACTTTGTAAATCCATTTTAATCTGGGCATCTTGAATTTTTTTCTGGCTTGTATTGATAGCTGCACTTTCTTTCGGATCGAATGATAAAACAACGTCCTTAATTTTTTCAAAATCTTCATGATAATAACCCCCCCCCCTAACCATTTACCCCAACGTGTCAGAATCGGCTGTTGTGGCTCAGGGGTATGGGGATACAATTCGTGAAATTTCCCAATACGTTTTCAAGAATTCTGGAATACTGCCTTCGTACTCGATATTAAAGCATCTACCTCTGGATAACATCTACGAACCTGTTCTGCCACAAGGTGTAGAGCATGGAATTTACAAGTAATATGTAACAAGTTAGGACAATATTTTCTAAGAGACCGGCCTACAGAACACATGGTTGCGGCACCATCGGTCATAAACATTAAAACTTGGTGTGTCGAAAGTTTAAATTTTTCCAAAGTATCTAATAGCACCTCTGAAATTTTTTCGGCATTACATTGTTCTAGTCGGCTGGATGATAATAAAATTGAAGACGTTGGTTGATGTGGTTCCATATTACGCGACATCACATTAACTACAGATTGTTTTTTGCTGTCAGTTGTTTCGTCCCTCACATAACCACAGATTTTTATTTTTCAGTTCGGCTTTGATTTTATTTTCAACTTGTTTACGAATCGATAGTAAATTCCTTCGTAACGTTGTCGTGCTAGGTAATGTTTGATTCGCCTATTTATTCCAAAATAAAATAAATGAATCATTACTTAACAAGGTAAACGGCAGTGTACACACAATCATAGTTACACATAGTTCATGTATAAACTGTTGTCGATTAATTATATTATTATTGTGCTTCGAACTGCTTACCTGTTCTTTACAATGTGTTTTTGACCAACACATTCACACTAAATATTTAATTTTTGAGCCATCGTATATTAAGTCCGGGAAATCCATAATAAACTTGTTAACTTTCACGCTTTCTCGATTTATGTATCGACGACATTTTATTACGTATGCTTACACTTACATGCAGTCTAAGCAAGTACCAAACACATACTTAATGCTCTTTATTAGTTCTGATGCAATACAATCATCCTCACATCGGCGCGCATGGCGCGCACGGAAATTGGTCTTCTCTATTTATAACTATAATTTACAAACTTGTGTATTATGCAATAATAATTGTGCTATTTGGAATTTTTTTCTTATATTGTACAATAAATACATAAATAAATAGTAAGTGCTTTAATAGGATATGTCACAGTCGCAAATCAAGTTTATTCTCCGGCGGTGTTTTTATTTGGAAAAGTGGTTATGTATTGGGTGCTGATGAAATGCCAGACCGTTCAAATACGTTTTTCAGTATGTATTTAACACGAATTAAGAATCGATATTTTATTTATTAGTTTCGTTATGAAGTATTCCGTTACATTCAGTACACTTCAAAGAGTCAGAGCACAGCTTAGAATCCATTTTCATTAAATTTTTATGACGAATTTAACAGTTCGTAAACTTTACATGGAGGTTACACATTCTAAATACGTAATATAAATGGCAACATTCGATACGTTTACACACCAGATATATAACACATAAAACGGGATGATGGAACCGGCCCAGTCGTAGGGGAAGTACGAATATTGACATGATTTGCATAAATGCGCAGTAATGGTGAAGTACATCAGGTGGGTAACTGATTGAGGTATTGGGACACGGTATGGGCATGTCTCTGCATAAAATACATTTCATCCCGAACCAGACTGCCGGGGCTCGTTACGCTGCTCTGTATAGCCTCTAACATGATGGGAGACTGAATATTATATTAGCTAATTACTATCTTCGATCCCGTTCTATCGACTGCGATGCTAGTAGTCGACGTACCAACGAACCAACCAGACATTTAATACACACACACACACAGATACATATATACTCTGCGTATATCTGTACCAGTGCTAAAGGTGACATTTGGTGTGGCGGTGAGGCGCGATGCGCGATGGAAGGAATTCTATGTTATCACGTCTTGCCAATTAAATAAATATTTACAATGATATTTGCATTAATATATATGAGTTCTATTAGAACGTGTTTGAGTACTGCAAGCATAACCTGAATGCCACAAATATTTCATGTGAAGAGTGTTTGCAATATTAGCGTCACCGTTCTTGGCTTTAAGAAATGTAGAAGTTTGTAATGATTACATTACAATTTATAATTGACATTAAGGAAAGCCTTGTAAAAGTCTTATAGTTTACAATTTATTTTATTTTACTCAACAGAATTATAATTCCATTTACAGGATAATATGAAGTCATACATATCACAAAAAGCACTACAAGTAAAAAAAAACTATTAATGTATTGTAAATACTAACTCCACCTAAATATAAGAAATATAAAAAAGGCATAAAACAATAAACAATATTAAAACAAATTAATTGCATTAATGTGAATGTAAATATTGCTTTTTACATTTTACGACGCTAATAATTCGAATTTTTTAATTGAAAAAATTCGTTCTTAAGAAGGATTCGAATCCACGTCCATGGTTTGCCGGACCATTGCTCTACCACTAAGCTATTAAGGACTGTGGTTCCGAATACATCGGGAAGCTTTAAGTTACATTAAGGAAACAGATGTTAATATTTTTACCTGTAGTCGGCACTTGTTGTAAATTAATTGCATTTTCTCGAAGTAATTTAAATATAAATATAGCCTTCTACACTTTTTTCGACGCTAATAATTCGAATTTTTTAATTGAAAAAATTCGCTCTTAAGCAGGATTCGATCCATGATTAATAGCTTAGTGGCAGAGCAATGGTCCGGCAAACTACGGACGTGGGTTCTATTAATTAGCGTCGTAAAATGTAAAAAGCAATATTTACATTTACTGGATTACGACTTCTCTTGTTCTTCTCAACAATATAAGGCCAAAATTGTCTTAGATTATCTTGAAGCTTATTTTCAGTTTTTGCGAGATATTAATGATATATTAGTGTTCTCTATTTTGCATTAATAATAATAATAAGTAAGCTAAGAATGAATTAAAGTAATTGAACCTAACAAACTGTATAACAAGTTTTAAGAAACAAATCTGGTTCGATCCAGTAGAACATATAGATAACTAAAGAACGAAATAAATCAATTCAATCGAGCAAAAAGCGTCAGTTCATTAGTTGCGACTTTTGGTCGTCCGCTTTTCGATAAATTTCTAACATTTCCGGTCGTTCCATGTTACACCTTCTCAAAGTTTTACCAACGACAGTTCGTGATATTGAATGCCGGTCTTGATGCGAATGGTTAAATAAATCGCATACTTCTTCATGAGTTCTGACGTGGTCACAAAACCAATAATCATATTTGGACGTCTTCAAAGTTAATTCTGACAGTTTAAGTCAAGAACTAAATTTTAATTCATAAAAATTGATAAAAAAAGACTTACGGAAAACGAGTTGTGAGCCGAAAAAGAGTTACTGTTTGGTGTAAACAGTTCAAAAGCGGACGCGCAGCTCTTAGCGATGATCCCGAAGGTGTGCGAAAAAACAATCAACAACGAAAACGGACGAGAATAAATTAAAGGTCGATATCCTGATTCGAGAAGATCGCCGGTTGAAAATACGGGAAATCGCTCTACTGACCGGCATTTCTAGAAGCTCTGTTCATGAAATCGTATTTGAATTACGCTATCGAAAATTGTCCGCGAGATGGGTACCAAAACTGTCTACCGACCAACACAAAATGCAACGACTGGCTGCGGAAATAGAACTTTTAACGCGCTATCGCCAGAAAAACGAATTTCTAGAGTCTATAGTTACAGGAGATGAAACGTGGGTATACCATCATACCCCCGAATAAAAAAAGACTCGGTGACATGGAAGCATCCGAGTTCATCAACACCAAAAAAATTCAAAGTTCACCAGTCTGCAAGAAAGACAATAGCAACTGTGTTCTGGGATATGCAAGGCATTTTGCTCTAGAGTTTTTACCATCGAAAACGACGACTCAGCAGCGATATTTATTGTCAAACTCCAAACAGAAACGAAGAAGAGGGTTGACAAGGAATCAGGTTGTTGCATGACAATGCAAGACCGCACACCTCAAATCAGACGAAGGCCTGGCTTCAGAAACACAATTGGGGAGTTATTGTCCATCTGCCCCATAGTCCAGACCTGGCTCCTTCTGATTTTCATTTGTTTGAGCCGTTGAAAGCTCATTTGTCGGGTAAAAGGTTTGAAGACGACAACAAACTTCAAGATGAGGCGCGGCAGTATTTTAGAAATTTGGATAGCACCTTTTACGAAGAAGCTATACAGAAGCTTGTGCCTCGTTGGAATAACTGTCTTAACATTGCTGGCGATTATGTTGAAAAGTATCTAAGTTCACGCTTTTACTTGTACGTTCGATTTCTATAAATAAAGTAGTCTGTCTGTAATTCATAAATGTATCTTAGTAATCCGACATCTCTCGTACAATATACTAAAAATCATTCACCAGGCCTTCTCTACACATGTTCTCGTCCATCTTGTGAACGCAGCCATGTCTATGTTGACGGTAAATCGAACTCGCTGAACAGGATGACCTGGCAGCAAAAGTGGCCAAGTAGCAGGTTTCCTTGATATCAATCACTATTCCTTTAATCTTCGACGAACACTTCGTCCAGAAGCAACAGTACCGCAAACGTCGATTGCGGTACTGTTGCGGTACACGATTGTTGATGGAAAACCACGATCGCGTAGAATAGATGACAGCATAAAACGGCCTTTGAGGTCTGCGAGGTCAGCCTGATCCTGGCCTTTTTGTATATTCTCCAGTTTGATGATGTCGCCGTATTGTGTCTTGGATGGTACTCCTAGGAATATCCAAGACAGTAGCTATGTATTGAATACTGCGTCCATTTTGGTTCAAAGCTTCTGCTCGAGCTACATTTTCTGCTTGCATTTTGTCAACCAATAAGTATCAGTAGTGACAGTTCAAATGACCTTTCAGCACAACAGATAAGAGCTAAATAAGAGGTTCGTCATTATTTATGCTTTTCTTTTGGAGGTTTTGATGAATTAAATGTTTTGTATCTTCTTCTAATTTCATAGATAATATTTCATGTCATGTGAAAAAAAAACAAAAAAAAAGGCATTCTAATTATGATAACAGACATTTACTTCAGTGCCTGGAATTTTTTGTGTCAGACTATACCACGTGGCCCAAAAGTCGCGCAACGTCAAAATGAAATACACATGCGCCATTCTCCCCCTAACGCAAGGTTGACGGCTGGTCTGTCGGCAGTGCAGCGGTTGTCTGTATGTGAAGCAATATCTTGTCGGAGTTTGTAAGTGTGTGAACGCGTTATCATGGCAACAAGCCCACATTATCGGTATACCGTAGCGTAACGGGTATTCTTGCTGCCTTCGTACTATCGTTACCATGCTGATTATGAACACATTTTTTCTGATTTCGCGGTAAAATTCCCTGACTGTCAAGTTCCGAGGCGTGAGACTGTTTATCGCCTGATAAAAAGATTCGCAAAAAACGGTTCTGTGGATGAGTCCAAGCGTACAGGCCGGCCACGTAGTCTGAGGACAGATGATAACTTACAAACTGTAGCTCAGAGTTTTATTGAATCGCCTGCGCGATCTGTCCGAAAAACCGCAAATGAACTGGATATTTCTTTCTCGTTCTACCCTACAGCGAATAATGAAGGAACTAGGTTTGAAGGTTTACAGATCACGCCTCTTACAAGCATTGACAGAAGATGATCCGGATCGTCGGCTACAGTTGGCAGAATGGTATGTCATTCAATGTGAAGCCTTTCAAAATTTCTTCAAAACAATTTTGTGGTCGGAAGAAGCTCAATTTAAATTAAATGGGCGCATCAATAGACACAATTGTGTGTACTGGTCCACTGAAAATCTGCATATCACTATTCAAGAAGAATTAAACGTGGCTGGAGTAAAGGTATGGCTTGGTGTTTGCGCCTTCTGAATCGTCGGCCCCTATTTCTTCGACAATACTGTAACAGGTGTTGCATACCTCGATTTGTTGATGGAACTACGTGAAGAACTTGCCAATAACCCAGTGTTTGCTGGTCAATGTTTAACTCTTCAACAAGATGGTGCTCCAGCACATTACGCTTTAATTGTTCGCGAATTTCTCGATGAACTTTTCCCCGGATGGATTGGAAGAAGAGGTCAAGTCGAATGGCCTCCGAGATCTCCGGACGTAACCCCACTAGATTTCGCTGTGTGGGGTATTTTAAATGATAAGGTATTCCATCATCAGTTGCCGGATATTGAGACCATGAAAAATGTTATAACCGAAGAAGTCGCCAAACTCAATGATCACAAACAATTACTTCGGCGTATTTGTAACGCGGTTAAAAAGCGATATCTGAGATGCATTGAAGAAGGTGGAGGACACTTCGAACATAAGCTGTGATCCCAAAGAGTCAGTTTTTGTTCAAACATATTGTATTATTTTTATTATAGAAGAATAAATTTTGTATTTGTACTACACAATTTCATTTCTTTTTTTTCATTCGGTTGCGCGACTTTTGGGCCATACTGTATAATAGCGGAAGAATAAATATTTCCGCAATTTATTTAATAAAATACAAGAAAAAATTTAATTGAAAGCAATAATTTTCGTTAACGACTACCAATTGGCACATTCTATTTCATTTTTTTTTCGTATGATCCGGAAATGAATTTACAGAAAGACCAAAACACGGGACCCCGTCTTGAACACGTTCTAACCAAAACAGGGTGCCATTTGGCATTAATGCTCAACCGCGACCTCTTGCGGCTTGTAAATGTTTGATGAGATTAAGACGCAAACCATGTTTCATCATCACCAGCAGCCCGTGATGCCGGGCTTTCGTTCATTTTACCGTTACCGCTGTGCTCCGTCGTTGAACGTGCATATCTATACGTTGTTGTGTCGACAGCGTTACAATTCGTTTGCATATCAGAAATTTAGCCAATCTGGATGGTGATCGTTCGTGCGTCAACTTTCACCCTCTGAATATCATATTCACGGCGTTTTCGTTGTTGTCGTCGTTCGAGTCTCGCAAATCAACTATTTGAATTGTCTATTAAACATTTATGCAATAATAGCTACTCAGATTACAAATTCGGGGAGCTTTGCCTATGTATTTATTTCTGGATATTGGAGTGCCTATGGTTTTTATTTAATTACATTCTCTAGGAAATGTAAATCATAATAATCGTGGATTTAATTTCGCTGAGTATAAAGTATGAGAAGTTGATATTTGAAGCCATTGAATTAAAAAAATTTAATTGATTCTAACGCTTTCTATCGGAAAGTCAAAATACAGTCCAACAAATCTTACAGGATGTTACCCAGAAACTCCCGGAATGTGAAAAAATTGCAATAAAGTGAGTTACTCTACAGTGTGGCGAATTACGAGAAGAGAGTTTCGGCTCTATCCTTATAAAATTAAAATGTTACTTGAATTAAGAGAATGAGATAAGGTGATTCGTGTAACTATCGCTCTGCAAATGTTAACAGAAATTCAGGATATAATCGAATAATAAACCGAATACAATTGTTCAACAAGGATTGCATGATGTCAAGGTTACTGTCTGGTGTGGTTTTACGTCAAATGTTATAGTAGGACCATATTTATATGAAGAACTTGAAAATGGACAAATGGAAACAGTAATGGTAAATGGTTAGCCATGTTTTCGAATGTTGCAAGACTTCGTAATACCGGAATTACAGAATCATGATATTGAAAACATTATTTATATGCAAGACGGAGCTCCACCTCATATACACAATACCGTAAAAACACTATTAAGTAACACATTTGGCGATCGAGTAAATAGTAGGCATTTTCCAAACAGTTGCTACGTCACCAGACTACTGGTTATGGGGTTACCTTAAAGAAAGGGTATAAGTAGACCTACTACTTGTGAGGAACTTGAACAAAATATATTAGATGTCATTGAAAACATACCAAGGGGTGCACTTTTAATGTCATTTATACCATAGAAGAACGACTGATACTACGGTGGTGGTCATATTGAACTTTTTCTTATTTCTGATTCTTGATCAACGAATTTGTGCTAATATTTTTGTACATATTAAAAATATGCAAAACTTATGGCCATTAAAAAATGTGAACTTACTTTAGACTAATCTTAAATATTGTAAAATATTTGTCTTTTGGGTTTGCTTAAATAAAACTAACGGTAATTTAAAACTCTATATTAATAATAAAACGAAATACACTATATTACACTTAGTAACTAATAACTAATAATAACAGTATTTATTTCAATATTTATTTCACATTTATATCACAATATCAACACGACGGCGATTACTTTAATGAATCTCTCCCTCCATGTCGAGTTCTTTTATAGGCCTAGGTAAAACTCTCGCATTTCGACTTTTTAGGTCCTTCAGTATCGACGTTTTCTCTAGACGGTTTTAGGCCGTGTCGACGTCGCACAGCGGGTGAGGTCAATGCATGACTCACATCATAATATTTAAATACATAGTAGGCAGCTATTGTAAATGTAAAAGGTTAAAAATGCAAAACCTAGACCTCACTGTAGTAAGATATTAGAAACTAATGCAAAAAAACTGCTCACACAAATATGTTATACGAGGGATGCTTCCAAAATTCTGGAAATTGTGCCGTAATTAAACTACGCCGAACTTATAGGAAATGCTATTGGTGATAGACAAGTCTTGACATATTTATGTATCTATCCTGTGCAATATATTTCAGTCAGATTCAGGTATTCGACCGATATAGACGTATTTTCATAGCACTGTTTGTGTAACTATGGAAGACGCGCGTAAATCGCAAAGAGCAATTTCTTTTTGTGGAAAAAGCATGTGAAAACTTCAGAAATTATTAAACTTCTGCAAGGAGTGTTTGGCGTGTCTGCATAATCTAAAGGTAGTGTATATCGGTGTATCGATCGTTTTAAAAGTGGTAGAACATCATTAGAATACGATCCACACAGTGGTCGCCCGAGGACGTCGGTAAATAAATGTAAGCAACATTGCTGCAGTGGAGAACCTACTGAAAGAGGACAGACGAATTACTATTTCTCAAAATAGTATTGGAATAGGTACACGACAAGTTCATTAGATCTTACATGATTATTTGGGCGTAAGCAAGGATTCAGGCCGTTGGGTGCGAAGGGACCGGAACAGAAACTCAATAGGTCTGACACTTGTCGTCAACTTAAAGAGCTGTTAGCCCGTTACGGTGATGAATTTTGGCAACGGATAATATCCACTAACGAAATGTGGATTCCTTATTTAAATCCTAAGAGCAAAAGTCAATCCAAAGAATGGCGTAAACCCGAAGAAGGGCCTCCACTTAAGGCGCGTGCATTTGCGTCTGTTGGATAGGTAATGCTTACTGTATTTTGGGATTGCGAAGGGATTATTTTTATGGATTATGTGGCGATAGGTACTACAATTAATGCGGAATATTATTGGAACAAAAAGCCTGGAAAGTTGCATAAGTGTCCGTTATTGCAACAGGATAATGCAAACCGTACACCCCAAGAAAAACGATGGATTATTTGAACGATTTACGATGGGAATTGGTTCCGCATCCACCTTCTTCACCGGATGTCGCACCGATTGATTTGCATCTATTTTCAGATTTGAAAAAACATGAGGTGCTTTATGAGGTGCTCGTTTTTCAACTTACGTAAAATTGCCATAAATAGGTGGATTGAGGAGACACGGAAAATGTTCTTCGAGGATGTCTAAAAAAAATTATTTATCGTTGGGATAAATGTATTCAAGTAAATGGCGATTATGTTGAAAAACTACATTGTAATATTGATGAAAATTGATAAAATAAAAAAAATGTAGCTAAATTTCCAAAACTTTGGAAACATCATAAGGCAAACTAGCATAGAAATCCACCAAGTTCGTGGTCTCTTTAAAAGCCGCTGCTATTACTTTGCAGATTGGTAATATTTATTTGCACATTGTTTGGTAGATTGTCTATATCCACTGCAAAAGGGTTTTTTAAATTCTCTTGGTGTTGTATTGACACACTTTTAATTTTAGTATTTTGCCATTCAAAATTTATCGTAGCTTCTTCAACAGCTTTATTGCAGTTCGGAAAATGATGGAGCTTTCTTTCATCAGTATACTTAATAAGTAATTTCAGTCCAATCTAAAATAACTTCACATCTGAATATATATATTGAGAACCAACTAATGTTTTTAAAATAATATTGGTAAAATATAACGTTGCTTTGAAAAACCTATTAAATATTTTAACATTCCTGTGACAAAATAGCGCCCGTCCTGTTAATATTTCAACAAATTTCTTAGAATTTAATTCATTAACAGAACAATTCGAAACATACTCGAGTAGGCAAAAACATCACAAATTTTGTATAGTACAAAAGTATTATTAATAATATAAAATATGGTTAAAAATCTGGTGTGAAGAACACAATACAAGTTCATTATTAATATTTTTGTGAATGTATAAGATGCGTTCACAAAGATATATACTTCGGTGACTATTGAATGAATAAATGTACTTTCATCTAAATATATTTATTTACACTATATACGAGAGGCATTGATATCTAGTTAGCCTAGACCGGTTCCGTGGATAAAAAAATATTGCGATACCATAGCAACGAAAAATAACATATTAGAAGTGTCAGACAAAAAGTGAAACCAAAGTGGCGCAATAAAATTTAAAAAAAGAGTGTCGACCGAAATTGTGAAAATCGAAAAATTGTAGTATCGAGCTATCATCAATTATTTGATTTGAAAGGGTTAAGAGGTAAGCAGATTTACAAAGATATGCTTAATACCCTTAGCGATCAATGTCCTTCGTATGCGACCGTGAAAAAATGGAATGCAACCTTTAAAAGGGGTAAATTTTTCATTAAAGATGAACACCCATCGGCAGGTTATCTAGGGCAAGAAAAACTGTGGAGTCTGCTTTTGGAAAGCAATAGAAACCAATATCGATACTGCCGATAATATAATAAAATCTCTTTGCATTGCACATAATATAGTTTTAAGAGGAAAGGATGTGAACGTGTTCTTACAAATGTTGAAATAACTAGGAAGACTGGTAACTTCGGCTGTAGTTACGAGGGACATCTTCAACGTACATTCAACGTACATTTCCAATAATCCCTTAAATTATAACAAAGTAAATCAAAACATATTGCTATGAACTGTGCCTTAGCTTAATGGTGCAGTTCACAACGAATGTCCGGTTGCTCAGTCGCTCAAACTTCAAGCTGGAATCTTCTTATCTCAGATCTTGCTCTCGAACAAGCAAGATACGTGTAAAGAAAAACTATATAGCATTAAATAAAATTCACAGTTTTTCTAATTTATATTTATTTAAAAAAAAATCAAAAAAGAAAAAAAAATCTCTTTACCGAGTGTAACGGGAGCTAAAGCAAAATTAACAGTAGCTAGGAGGAAATAGTCCTTGTGATAAATGACACGCACAAGGAGAAAAACCCCTTGTGACTCTCGAACAAAAATTTGACATAAAAATAACAACAAAATTTATCAGATGTCAACAAAACCATTAACCCTAAATTCAAACGTCAAGATAGAAATTTGTCTATCTTACGCGCAAAATCAAAATCTTACAGTCATGCGTACATTTAACATGACACCCCACAAAATTTTCCCCACCTTCTAATCGTATTAAAATATTTATATGAATAAAAACTAAACTCCACAAAAACAGTCTGACAAATTTTCTAGATATTTTTCTGATTATAAAAACTTTTACAAAATTACAAATTATTAGTTTATAGAGCTCTTTTCAATATTTAAATTATAATATTTAAATAATACCTACATTAATTAATGTATCGAAAACACAACACGAGAGATTTATTTCTTCAGATAGGTGTTTTAAATTAAATCTATTACAAGTATGCAAGACTTGTAAAACCACGACAAATGAATTTTAAAAACAATCGAAACACCAAGCAAACAAAACGAATTATTCAAAATATATCTATATTAAACAAAATTATGTCTTGTTTAATATTAAATTAATACAACCTATCTCAGAAGGCACTAGTGAATCTCTAAAATCTAATTCCAGGAAACACCAGGTCATCCCCACCTAACATAACAAATCAAGATAGCGACAATATATATATATATATATATATATATATATATATATATATCTCTGTACTAGATATGACTTCCAGGTTGCCTGGACGATCTACAGTCATGGATCAAAATCAAACATTACAAAATTTATCATTTACAATTTAAATTTTTATCGTTACCAGTCTGAAATAAAATACACATAATAAAATAAAATACATTTTTACATCAATGTTATTCAAATAATGTTCAATATAATTTTTCTTCTTTTCTTCCTTCTTCTGCAGGGAAAAATCTACTGCAATATGTATATATAAAAGACGATATGTATAGCAAGTACCAATTAAGTTGGCGCGAGAAGGGGGGGGGGCAGAAGCCGTTTTTAAAAACGTCCACCCCCAATACTCAAGTAATTGTCAGAATACATTTGTCACTGACGGAACATAATGTCTTTGCTGGGGGATTATAAAGTGATACGCGCTCAGAGGTTAGAATTATCTGACATTTGATATAAAACCAAATACAAATCTTCTCAGTACTTCTAATCCTGCGCGAACTTACCCCTCCTCGCGGCAACTTAATTGGCGTTTGCTATACATTTGTATAGTTCATTTTTTATGTAAAAGTCCTATTTACTTACTATCTACACACATTTCCTTGCTAATAACTTGCTAGCATTTTTCCACTATACTTCTATTACCATGGGACAACAATTTTCGATAAATATGTGGTGAGGTAGAAATTTTGTATGCCCGCACATTACGAAGTTACCTAAGACAGCTTCCTAATAACTTAAAAAAATTAATATTCCTTTAAAAGAGATAAATATTTTCGATAAACATGTGGTGGGGTAAAAAATTTGCATGCCCTTATGTTTCGAAGTTATCTGTGAGAGCTTTCTAATATCTTCAAGCCGATTAAGATTTTCTTAAAAAAGAAAAATATCCGATAAACATGTGGTGAGGTAGAAATTTTGTATGCCCGTACGTTTCGTAGTTACTTAAGACATCCTCCTAATAACTTCGAAAAGATTAATATTCCTTTAAAACAGACAAATATTTTCGATAAAAATTGAATCGATTCTGCCTTTACTTGATGTAAATCCATATCAAATGATAAAAACACACAATGTTGTATTAGATTTACACTTTATTTAATAATATTTAATAATGACTATATAACAGCTGTTTCACCGTACAACGGTTTCTTCAGATATAACAAGCGGTACTATAAAACATTTTACTTAAACGTAAATATTTTTTATTTTATTACTTAATGGTATTCTCAGAAATTGGAAACCGAAATATTTTTACCCGCCTCTTTTAGTAGGGATACATATAGATAAACATAAATTATATTATAAGTGACACATATCTAACAAAATATTTCAATCAAAAATAGGAAATAAATTCAACAGAGGGGAGGAATTAAGCTCTGTTTTGTCATTTAATAATTTATTTGAAAATTTTTGTTTATTAATTTGCATTGCTTCTAATAAATCGAGTTTCTTACTTTTCTTTTCTTCGTGTAGGATCTTGAAATTATTATTAAAACTATGGCTTTCTTCAATTAAATGGCTGGAGTATGCTGAATCTGTTTTCCCATTTCTAAACGAATAATAATGTTCGTATATGCGCTTTTTGAACGTTCTACCTGTTTGCCCGATATATGTTTTAGTACATGTGCCACAAGTTAGTTTATACACACCTGACTTATTATGATGTGCTGTTTTACTTTTATTGTTTTTGATGTAGTTACTAATATGGTTGTTGGTTTTATATGCAATGTTTATATTTTGTTTTCTTAAAAATTTTTCCAATGGTTTATTTTGTCTGCCTAGGTAAGTAATAATTTTAAGTTTCTTGTCATGATCTTTAGTAATCGGATATATATATTGTATTGCTTTAGTTTCTCGTTTTTTGGATATTATTTTATCTATTATATTCGGGTCATAACCATTATTGATTGCAATCTGTTTTATAATGTTGTATTCTGAATTAAAGTCTTCTATTGACATGGGTATATTTAATAGTCTATGAATCATACTATAGAATGCTGCTAATTTATAATAAATCAATGCACCCAATTCAACATAAATTAGCAGCATTCTATAGTATGATTCATAGACTATTAAATATACCCATGTCAATAGAAGACTTTAATTCAGAATACAACATTATAAAACAGATTGCAATAAATAATGGTTATGAGCCGAATATAATAGATAAAATAATATCCAAAAAACGAGAGACTAAAGCAATACAAGATATATATCCGATTACTAAAGATCATGACAAGAAACTTAAAATTATTACTTACCTAGGCAGACAAAATAAACCATTGGAAAAAATTTTAAGAAAACAAAATATAAACATTGCATATAAAACCAACAACCATATTAGTAACTACATCAAAAACAATAAAAGTAAAACAGCACATCATAATAAGTCAGGTGTGTATAAACTAACTTGTGGCACATGTACTAAAACATATATCGGGCAAACAGGTAGAACGTTCAAAAAGCGCATATACGAACATTATTATTCGTTTAGAAATGGGAAAACAGATTCAGCATACTCCAACCATTTAATTGAAGAAAGCCATAGTTTTAATAATAATTTCAAGATCCTACACGAAGAAAAGAAAAGTAAGAAACTCGATTTATTAGAAGCAATGCAAATTAATAAACAAAAATTTTCAAATAAATTATTAAATTACAAAACAGAGCTTAATTCCTCCCCTCTGTTGAATTTATTTCCTATTTTTGATTGAAATATTTTGTTAGATATGTGTCACTTATAATATAATTTATGTTATCTATATGTATCCCTACTAAAAGAGGCGGGTAAAAATATTTCGGTTTCCAATTTCTGAGAATACCGTTAAGTAATAAAATAAAAAATATTTACGTTTAAGTAAAATGTTTTATAGTACCGCTTGTTATATCTGAAGAAACCGTTGTACGGTGAAACAGCTGTTATATAGTCATTATTAAATATTATTAAATAAAGTGTAAATCTAATACAACATTGTTTGTTTTTATCATTTTCGATAAACATGTGGTGGGGTAAAATTTTGTATATATTCGAATAGGTTTCGAAGTTACCTGTAAGAGCTTTCCAATAACTTCAAACTGATTAATATTTTCTTAAAAGAGAAAAATATCTGCGATAAACATGTGGTGGGGTAGAAATTTTGTATGCCCGTACGTTTCGAAGTTATTTCAGACAGCTTCCTAATAACTTGTTGCAGCAGCTAACAACTCAATTACCATAGTCACACTAATAATAATTTTTGTACTTATTCAAATAATCTTTATGTCAAACCTGCTTGCCGATAATTAAATGTTCATTCCGGTAAAACTGTCGGCGCAGACTGCTAGTACGAACAAGTAACAACCTACATCTTCTCTGTCTAGGTATGTTTTTCAGCATTGTGACATTATCAGCAACTATCGGCGTCGTTTACCAGGCAGGTAAACTGCTTGCTTTCTGTAGGTACCCTATAAACACTCCCACGTAAGCTTTGGTCTCAATTAAGTAGGTTCCGCACAGGCCACGGAAGATGCAACTCAATACTGCACACCTCTGCGACTGTGGAAATGTGTAAGACACTATGGTCTACATGGTAAAGGTGCTGTAGGGGTTGCTTTGTTAAGCTTGTGGATGTCACCAGGGGAACCTCTGGAGCATTCGTGAGCTCAGCAAGTTAACCTATGCAGCCCTTTTTTTAAACATCACATCTCATACGAAATAAATAAATAATATTATAATTATTTTTATACAATATATTTTATTATCCACTTAAAAGTGAACTTCAATAACTACGTGCTGAAAACTGTAATTTGAACACAAATAACTTTCCAAGCCTATATAATTAAATGCTGTCTACAAGATTATGTTTAGATATAGGTAGACTATATCTATTTATACGATGTTAAATAAAACAAAACAATTAAGGCCAATTTCTGTGTACGTTCCCGAAAATGTTGATGCAGTTCATGACATGATTTTGTCAGACCGTCGAATTGGGCTAAAACGAATATCTGAGGCACTGAATATTCCATATGAACACGTCCATCATATAGTTCACGTCGATTTGGGCATGAGAAAAATTTCTGCAAAATGGATCCCCAAATGTCTGAATGTTGACCAGAAGCGTACAAAGGTGGAAGCATCGCCTTCAATCTGTGCTCGGATTGAAAGTGATCCAGACCTTTTAAGCCGAGCCTTTGAATACGTTCACTGATAACCCTAGACAATAAAATAAAAAGTCTTGTATATAAAGCAATAAATAAATTTGGAAAAATATGCTGATTATTAAATCACCCTAGGTAATAAAAATAGATTTGCAAATATAAAGGATATCGCTTTTCTTAGAATTTAAAGAACGTGCTACGACCAGTACGTCGCGCTTAAAAAAAAGAAAAGAAAAAGTCTATATACACCCCGGAGCAGACCCGGTCTCGGGCGACTGAAACCGCCCTGACCGTTCCTGCCAACGTCCAACGGCCCACCCGGCTTCTGAGCCTACCTCAGCCCAGGGGTGGGGAGACCCAGAGGTAAGTAAAACAACCTATAACGATGGTCAAGGGCGCCACCGAATTTATGCCGCTGAACGTCGCAAACTCGGAAACAATAGCCGTAACACAATAAAAAAAAGGCAAGTAGCGTTGGGTAGAAGGCCGGTTCTGCGACCGAGACTCGCTCCACTTTCGAGGATTGAGAAACGAGAAAGAAAACTGCTTTCTAACCAAACAAATCTTATTTATTATCACACTCGGTATATGAGATGAAAAAATTTTTTACAAATCTTGAAATGGGGAACTATGATTAAGTTAAAAATTTACTTAGAAACAATGTGTAACATATATAAAAAAAAAATAAATAAATAAATAGATATAGTGAATTTACTACAATGCGGCTGATGGCCAGTAAAAAAAAATAATTTGGAACAATGTGTGATGTAATAAAATAAATAGATATATGGAATTTATTACAATGCGGCTGATGGCCTTAGTTCGCCCTAAAAAAAAAACCAATACGTATTCCTTTCTTTTCTGTTGGTTCACAATGTATTTTACAATTTCCACAATTCATTGAAATAAATCAATCTTAATCTAGGAAGTTTTTAATTAAAATAAGTTGGCAAAAATATGTAATGCATATAACTAAAGTATTCAAATAATATAAATGAATAAAAGCAAGTTAATATTGAAAAGTTTTACATCTGATCGTGAAGCGAATGAAGAAAAGTATTAAGAAAAGACCCAAAAAAACAGGTCAAGCAACAGGTTATTTTATTTGAAAACACCTGGGAATTTATTAAAACGGTCGATAAGTTAATGCAATAATTATATATATATATATATATAAAATAAAATAAGAAACTGCGAATGACAAAAATAAAATAAACTAAACGAGAGCTTAACTGTAGGGTGGAACGGCTACTGTGTCCCTTCTCCCTTCCAAGAAAGCGTCACATGCGGGAATAATCAGGTGGTTATTTTTCGTATTTCCTCGCCCGTCGGTTACACCATCTAAATAATGGAATAAACAACGAAATAAGCGAAAGGGAAAAAAAAGAAAGCCCAGATACATACCGAAGAAAGCTTTCGATGGCGGTGAAATTAATTAGGTGCTGTTTAACGTGCTATTATATTTCCCTTATCTCATCACTTAAGATCCTCAAATTGAGATGTCGCATTAGTGATTAATTTCGATATTAATACCAACCAAATCCCTCACGGGGCCGTAATTATACAAATTACATTAAGGCTACATTGATAAATATCGGTGATGAGGGAGAACGTAACCACGTTTCAAGATCGGCAACTAACGACGGAGTGTAGAGAGCGAGTCTCGTACTTTTCTTTGAAGAAAAGCAAGCACTGAGGTACGAGAAAAAAAAGAAAAAACCTAAAAGAAATCAAATATATTGACAAATAACGAACAACGATATCTATACAGGTAGGTTCGTTGGAAATGGAGCAAAATATACTAAAGATAGCATTAATTATATTACAAAATAACGTGAAGAAGCGTTGAGCGTTACGGACACGTAACAAACGCTTGTATAATGTGCTAATAAATGTATATTATAGAGTGGTTTAAACTCGAAAATGAACGTTAAATATTTTATAAAACTGGAAATCTTATGTTTGAATTCTCTCTCCTAGATTTACTTATATTTAACAATAAAAAAAATCTTCGAAATTAAAATATTACGAAAGGATATTAAATGTATCTTCAAACACATCACACATTGTAGTGTCGCAGAATAACACAAACACAACTCAATAAACATAAACACAAAAACTGTTCGTCACCACCTAGCAAAGTACCGTTTGACAAACTGCCTTAGTATAGACGTAGATCACCCCATCTAGCGTTATAAAGCTGTACTACGATCCCTTCGCGAGTCACATTCAAATTCCGGAAATTTCCGGCTAGCATTTGGTATATAAGGTGCAACAGTTCTTGCGAAATTGTCCAATCGTACTTTGTGTTGCAATGTCACTAGAAAAGGAATAATTAAACTAGATTTTTGCAAGAGATTATTGATTATAGATGGAGATTAATAATGCAAAACTTATTTCAAAATTTAGTGAATGAATTTGATAAGTCAGTTTTTATTATTTTTTAAGTTTCCCAAGTATTAAATGCTAGAAGATTTAATGATAGAATGTGGGTAATAATATATTGTTGTGCCTTTGTAACCAAGGGGGCCAGATATTCAATGCGTACTAATAAAAAACATTCACAGCATTATTAAACCTGCGTCATTATGTACACGTTTGAAGTTTAAGAAATAATAATAAACGCAGACAACGATCGTTGAATAGCTGATATCCTCGACTTCATTAAAACAGTTTATTATTTATGTCCCGCCAGTTATAACCGGTATATTAATTTTTTATAAGAAACGAGAATTGTCATTTTATTACTGTCCTGCTGGATCGGTTCAGTTTCCTCTTCGCGTTGTGTGCGTTCCACTGGCTCGCTTCTTACAAGATATGTCGTGTGTATGACGAGTTGTCCGTTTTATTCCGAGAAATTCGGTTTGGTAAAGTTATATTATCCGCGTGTTTACCACGGAGAAGACGACCACGACGACGACGGCCAGTTAAAAACTGATTTACGGACTATAACTTTTATGACAATGTGACATGTACCATTATTTCTGTAGTCACTACACCACAATTCATCCTTGACATAAATGTTGCCGGGAATTTACGAGAATACCTTAATTTGAACCAGTTTATGATCAATTTAACTGCTGCCAACCTTTAATAACAATATAATAATGTCCGAGGAAAATGTGAACGCGGCCGCGTATGTAATTATTGAAATTGGTTTTATTTTAACGTAATAGCGACGGACATTAATAAACGGCAATGATTGCACGTTTTATATTGGCAGTGGTGTTATATCGAGGCGATAGTTAGTAGTTACAATGTGAACTTTTGAATGGCAATCAAGGGTTTTAAAACGGTTACGATTTAGATATTTAATATAGTTCTGCGCGCCCTTTTATTGCGATACACTTTTTAATAATATTTATTGTTAGAAGATGTTGCGACCTCCATTGGTGTAAAATAATATATCTTTTAAAGAATATCTAGAGGATCGTTTGTCAACCTGGGGTTACGACCCCCAAGGAGGGTGATATTAAAAGGGGGCCATGAAATAGCCTAAACAATAATAAAAAATCATTTTATGTGAAAAAATCATTTATTATAAACACTTTACTTACAATAAGTACATATACGTAAAGAAATAGCAGCTATTTAAGTCGTAAAGAATGTATGGACGTATAACATTATAGGTAGGAAAGACAAGCTGAGGCGAAGCCGAGGCTTGTTGCCTGACAAGAATGTAAATAGTCGATACATTTCGTGTGACTTATTATAGTTTTCCTGTCGTCAGAAATTAATCTATATTTTTTAAGAAATCGTTTTGATTTGTCCCCTGTCAGAATTAATTTTGATTTGACACTCTTTTCGTGAATCGTGTTACCTGTGTTATCATGTCATCCAAATAGTTCACATTAAAAACAAACAAAATTTAATGAAACGCTGCAAATCAATTCGAAATGGAGATTGATGAAATACAAGAAGCCGTAAAAATCGTAAATTTTGTACATACTTCATAATAAAAATGTTCAACTGAATTTATTCGGCTTTTACTTGATAAAGATTCATAATCTAAAATAGAAATAAAACTACGGTTCAAATCTTCACTTTTTAATATTTAATCGTAACACGATTGTTTCGCCAACACAGTGGCTTCCTCAGGTACTAAGGAAGAGGTAATCGAAGGTGGTGGTCTGGTTTGCAGACCTAGAGGAATCTTTTTTTTAGAATGATTAAAGGCGTTGCAGAATAGTTGTATTAAGTGTATTAATTTAAGAGGAGACTATGTTGAATAATAACATATTCCAAACTGTAAACTGTTTCAATAGTAGGCGATGAAAATATCAATACCCTCTCGTACTTGCAAATTCATTGCATTTTCGCAAAGTAATGTGAATGTAAATATTGCTTTTTGCATTTTACGTAGCTAATTCGAATTTTTTAATATAAAAAATTCGCTTTTAAGCCGGATTCGAACCCACGTCCATGGTTTGCCGGGCCTTTGCTCTAACCACCAAGCTATTTAGGACTGTGGGGTTTCGAATTCATTAAGAAGCCATAAGTTACATTAAGGAAACATATTGCTATGGATTTTTTCTAAAATAATATTTGAATATTTTAAAATAAATTAATTTTGGGTAGAACTGTATATTGAAAATGTATATAAATTTAAAAAGGGAAAAAACTTGTTATCCGAGATTTAATGTAGAGATCGAAGTTGCGGGGAGACGAAATTTATAGTTTGAACAAGAAGGTTGCTTTGTGAAATATATTTAAATATATTTTAATTAATTCGGGTTGATTGATTGAAAGTGATTTTGTTATATTGTTATTATTAAAGTCCCGATATTTTATAGAGATAAATTCTCGTTGTATTATTGATGTTTAAATTGATTATGCACCTTCTTTGTTAGAGTCTCCATTTTAGTTTTTGTAAGTATTTAGAATTGTATGACGTCACAAGAATAAATATAGTAACTATATTTCTATTATATTAAAACAAGTAATTAAGAGATTTAATTATTAAGAATATAGATAATACAGTTAAATATTAAAATTCTATGTTAATATTATAATTGAAAAGTTTGTTCGAGAGGATTCAAGGGTTTTTGTGCGTGTCGATAGCACACGTGTAAGTTTTTGTTCCCGTATCAGTATCTGAGGATACAGTGTAGTTTTTCTGGGGAGAAATTAATATTAAACTTGATTACTTTTAGATAAGTTTTGATCGGTGTCATTTAGAGGATGTTTTCCATTCATTTAGCTGTCAATTTTCAATGAGTGTTTTTACCTCAAGTATTTTTGTATAATACAGCATCTTTATACTTTGTAAAGATATATATTTTAATTTTTATCCTGCGTTTGAATTCTTACAGAAGTACAGTAACAACTTCTGTAAGAATTCAAGATTTAACCGCGTAATATTTCGAAAAATTCTGAAACATTTAAACCCCAGATTGACTGTAAACTAGTGAAATGTTTTTGTTTTATACAAGTTACAAGGTTTTATCCCCGTTTAAGTATGTTTTTGTAAATCTAGCTACCTTCAGAGAAATGCAATATTTTTTTGTAAATAGGCTTGTCTCTTATACTAGTTCTGCAGTTTATTATATTTTCCAAGTGATGCATATTTTACGATAAAACACTTATTATGTATTCCTGTATGTAACGACTGTAAACACGCACAATTTTAAGCACGTGATAATACAGGAATATTTTTGAATGTAAATCGCAGTTATCTATCGTCGTTAAGGGGGACAGAAACATTTCCATAACCCATAAATAAATATATATGCCTATCAGTCTGGTATATGCTTGTGACATTTCGGTCACGTCTTCAATAACGCAAATATACTTTGACATAAGTCCCACATACTAAATAAACACTTTAAGTTGTTGTTGTGGCGATGTGTGTGTGTGTGGAGTATTGTGTCGATTTTATTCATACATACGAGGAAGTAAACACCATGCTGCATATTACTTCACGTAACAAAAATAGCCGTCGATCAACGATGCAGGTCGCGACTTGTGCACTACATAATAAATAAAGAGTAATAATATTCAAGGAGTGCCTTCGACGGTACAGATATGAGTGACGTAAAAGAGAAATACGTTAAAGAAATCCGTGGGAACAATTTTACGGGTCCAATATTTAACTCGAAAATTTCTTTTTGTCGTTTGAATAGGTGTAGTCGTAAATAATAATTTCATACAAATTTCAAGTTACTGAGCAAATATATACTCTTTAAAATATTTGAAGCCAAACTTATCTTTATTTCTCTTAATTATCGGAATAAAATTAAAGTTTTCTAAATAAGTACGAAGGGGTGTAAGTAAATATTGCTTTCTACATTTTACGACGCTAATTATTCGATTCTTTTAATAGAAAAAATTCACCCTTAAGCAGGATTCGAACCCACGTCCATGGCTTGCCGAACCTTTGCTCTAACCACTAAGCTATGTAGGACTGTGCGGTTTCGAATATATTTGCAAGCAAAAATATTAACATATTGCTATGAATAGTGGTTTGAAAATTTAGCACGCCACCATCCACAACTAGTTTTCCCAACTAGGTTTCTCAGCCGGTGAATTTTCAAATGTGAGACCTCTAACTTCTCGTGTTCCACTTAGGAAATACGTGTCTATAAAAAGAGTTGAGCGCCAGTGAAATGTTCACAAAAATTTATTTACTTATTTTTTATAAGTTAGAACAGCAATATTGGTATGATTAAAATGAAACAAACGCAGCATAAAAATTAAAATATATATCTTTACAAGGTATAAAGATGCTGTATTATACAAAAATACTTGAAGTAAAAACATTCATTGAAAATTGACAGCTAAATGAATGGAAAACATCCTCTAAATGACACCGATCAAAACTTATCTAAAAATAATCAAGTTTAATATTAATTTCTCCCCAGAAAAACCACACTGTATACTCAGATACTGATACGCGAACAAAAACTTACACGTGTGCTATCGACACGCACAAAAACCCTTGAATCCTCTCGAACAAACTTTTCAATTATAATATTAACATAGAATTTTAATATTTAACTGTATTATCTATATTCTTAATAATTAAACCTCTTAATTACTTGTTTTAATATAATAGAAATATAGTTACTATATTTATTCTTGTGACGTCAGACAATTCAAATACTTACAAAAACTAAAATGGAGATTCTAACAAAGAAGGTGCATAATCAATTTAAACATCAATAATGCAACGAGAATTTATCTCTATAAAATATCGGGACTTTAATAACAATATAACAAAATCACTTTCCAATCAATCAACGTGAATTAATTAAAATATATTTAAATATATTTCACAAAGCAACCTTCTTGTTCAAACTATAAATTTCGTCTCCCCGCAACTTCGATCTCTACATTAAATCTCGGATAACAAGTTTTTTCCCTTTTTAAATTTATATACATTTTCAATGTACAGTTCTATCCAAAATTAATTTATTTTAAAATATTAAAATATTATTTTAGAAAAAAATCCATAGCAATATGTTTCCTTAATGTAACTTATGGCTTCTCAATGAATTCAAAACCCCACAGTCCTGATTAGCTTGGTGTTTCAATATGTCATTAAATACAATATATGTAGTTATATACGTTAGTAAAAAGCAATTGTTTTTTATTTCGTAATTTGTGTTGTATCTGGATGTGATGGGAAGCAAATCTAAATCATGTTTGAAATTACAACGTATTTAATTAATATCACCTGTTAAAATTCAAACCCCCGTCTTTAAAAATTTACAAGGAAGTTTAAATTTCTAACAGCCAGCTTTCGTGTCAGGTTATCGAACCCTTACCATACAAAATTTATGCATAGTGTTATCTACTAGCGTTTTTATAAACATAAACATTGGACCATTTGTTTGCAATAGCGGTTTTTTTTATAACGACATTAATGTTCTATATTTGTTACTTCTCGTAACAAAAAGAAAACATTAACGTAATACACATATTTTTAAATTTTTGCACGAGATTATTGACCTTAATTAGCATAAAACAATGTTAAAGTTTTTATAACATCGACAGCTGTTACGGATGTCAACTTACGCTGTAGGATATGTATGTGCGGAACTTCAATAAAGGTATTTATTATTTTTACATATTATGAATATTTTGAAGTCATAGGTGGAACATGATACAATTTTCAGGGATTTTCAATTTTGGGATTTGCGACAATATGTTGAATTTATTGTTTATATAATTACATCTTTACATTTTCTATATGTTATCTCTTTATTTCAAGGAGAATCTGTATATATTTTTTTTGAGCGTACTAAAAACTTTATTAGTCAAATCTCTACTATATGTGTCTCGTATTTGTGTCGGAGATTTTTAAAACTTTAATCCAAAATTTATCTACAAAAATATTTTAATATTTCTACGGGGTGACTGTACTAGCTCCGTGGTACAAAATTGATTATATGATATCAACACATCAGTGTTTGTTTGGAGTATTGCAGTTCAAGTTACTGACAATTGTGTTATTAAAAATATAGATGATTTCTTTTGTTTAAATAAGATACATCCGTATCTAGAAGAATTCGAAATCAGTCTTTATTAATTAAACTACCAAACTTTCTTTGTATGTTCTAGTGTTTAATAATACAACAGGCAATTTTGTAACAATAATAAGTTAGGTACAAGTTGATTTTAATATTATTTTCCAGTAACTTACTAAGAACGTCTAATAAATCATACAGTACTTACACACACTGTTATCTTGCAGTTTTTACTACCTCCGGTTTTATTTTGTTCTTGACTGCTTTATTATTGACCGTTCAGAGTATTTCTGGCGCCCCGGAGGGCAGTTTGTGAAACTTTACCCGAAAACTTATACTTTCAGCAACACGCATCGATGCCTATCTATTTTGCGTTATTTATTGCAATGTTAAAATAAAAGCAGGAAAAAACTTTCAGATCTACGCTAGATAAACGAATAATAACAGATTAATTTGAGGTTCTCGGCTTCTGACAACTGGGTCCTCTTCAAATTTATGACGAACACCTAGGAAGGAATTTTTCACATTTAAAGCATCTAAATCATAACGAAATTCTTTTTAGAAACTTAAAAAGTTTTCCTGGTGCGTTGTTTGTGGTATTTTTAAAATTAAAATTTATTAGATAGTGTTTTTTTTAATTTAAATTAATTCAACATATACAGTTAAGTTCACATAAATCTAGTATAAACCATTTTAGAATTTTTGTTTTGTTTTTAATTTATTCTTGCAACGTCAAAATGTCACTTTTTGATATCCAAAATGGCAAGATAACTGACTCCGGCAGACAAAGTACAAATTTTGTTAAATTTGGAAAGTTGCACCATTAAACAAGTCGCAGAAGAATTTCATTTGAACAAATCTACAGTACTACAAGTTAAAAAAAGATGGGAAAATGAAGGCAGTATACGTGGCAAACGAGGAATTGGTCTTAAGAATATCAACTGATAAAGATCACAATTTGTTGATTGTATATTTGAGATAAAATTAAAAAAATGACAAAGCAAATTCATAGATCCCGTATAAGATTTACTAATAGGGAACAATTATGGGAATCTATTGAAAATACCTGGGCAAACATTGTTGAAAAAACTAATTTTTTAAGATGGATTCTGGTCTTAGAAGGTTAAGGGCAGTAAGTAATTGTTGCGAATGGCGGATCAAGTATTAGTTTATTTGTGTTTTATAAATTGTAATAAAAAATTACTTGACATTTGACTTGTCTTTCAAAAAAAGTTTAATAAACACTAAGCAATATTAGAAAATTTTGACAATTTTGACAAGTTAGTTTATACTAGATTCATGTGAGCTTAACTGTACATACATTGAGTAGAAGTGCATGTAAATAATTAAAGTAATTTAAAAATATTTTATCCTGTTTTATTGTTTTGATAGTATATTCTTATTTAAAACTTAAACCTAAAATAGAAATAAAATCGAGAAACACATGTCATCTATAAAATACCATGTGCGCTTGCGATAGTTACTACATAGGCCAGACTAAACAATATTTATACAAAAGAATACAAGCCCACAAATACTCTAAAACAGACAAAACTGCTTTATCTATACACAAACTACAAAGCGATCACCATTTCAAGTTTGAAAACACACAGATAATTGATGAAAAACAACACACAATGAAAAGGGATATTAAAGAAATGATTAGTATTAAACAGGAACAAAATTCAATTAACAACAGAAGTGATATAAAAAATTTAAGCAGTATATACTATAATTTAATTATCTAACGATCTGCAGTTTACCATCATAATATATGTTGCTGTTATATAATTATATATCTTATGTTATTTAAATGCTTATCATGCTGATAGTTCCGTATTTTGATCCCTGTCTGGTCGTCCGAGTAGGTTTTCGTGGTTTTTCTTCTCGTTTAAGGCGAATGCCGACAGCTTAACATCTTAAGTCGCTCCACGGGCGCATACGTAATAATAACTCATGTCTTGTGTTTCCCTGTTTTTGTTGTCTATCTATTTTAGAATACTAAGGCATGATTTATTATTATTATATTGGAATGTATCTTTGAATAATTTTATCCATAGCAACTACAAATGTATATGTATGACATTAATATACTGTCATTTATATTTTACACTCCTTGAAAAAGGCATCGTTTGCCGAAACATGTAGAATTGTTTTAAATATATACATTTTGAAGTAAATCCAGACCTTAAATCGCCAACAAAATGAATTTACTATGTATATATATATATATATATATATACTTAAACGTATACTTATGTACTTAAATTTATGGTTTAACAATGTATCAACGCGCTAATTAAATAGCAATTAGGGTGGTACAGTAGTATCTTAAATAAATTATACAGTTCTGGACAAACCAGGCCACAGAAATATGAGTAAATAATATAAATGAAGGTGTTATGAATACTTCTCGTTTAACACTGTGTTAAGCGAGTGTTAAACGAGAAGCCGTGCAATATAGCGCTCAGTGAGTGTTGTGTTTTTTGTGCTTTCAAGTGTTACACTGCTTTTTCTACTGAGGATGACAACGTGGTTGTCTAAATACGTATATAGAATTGTTAAATTCTATTGCGGTAAGGGTTTTTAATTTGTTTATTCATTTAAAAGCCACAGTCTCCGATGTTTCACTTAATTTATGGGTTTAAATGTGTCAAAACTGGTAATTACGTAACAATAGTAGCAATTGTAACTAAAAGTTCTAGGTATAGCAAATGAATCATACAGCCATGGAGAAACCAGAAAACAGAAATACAATGTGTAAAATAATATATAAAAGTTATACAGAATAATGTATAAATCTAAGTAAAGCAATTATAGAGAGGTGTATAAATTAAATAAGTCATCAGTGTTCATTAAGTAACGGTACTTTTGGATTACAGAAAGCTTTGAATATTTTGAAATAGCTTCAGAAATTGTATTATTAAAATTTATTTCTTGATATGTAAAAGTGTTTTAACAGTTTGAGAAAATGTAATTAAAATTTTCGAAATAAAATATTGCGTTTTAGTGTATTAGACTCAATATTAATAGAACACCTCTTATTGCAAGACAAATATTTGTTGTGCATTTGTTGTTCCAATGCATGAAACAAGTAATTTCCATTATTTTATTTAGTCAGTTTCTAATTAAAAATTTAGAACTCTACATTTGCAGCAGCTTTTTTCATATATTCACGTCTCGATAAACTAAAAAAAAAGAGGGAAATTCCGTGTCCCCAGCTAAGGCTAGATTGACAGCTCGGAGACTACCACAACGAGAATAAATCTGCAAAGCGATTCTCATTGTCGCATCGCAACGGCAACGGCAGCGGCAGCGAACGGGGTTGTCCCCGAGGCCAGCGCACAAACCATGTCCAAGGGATGCTTCCGGGACGTCGGTACTAAATCAAACCAGGCGCCAGTCACCTGGGATTCCAGCATCAAGATATCTCCCCGCTCGCCATTCACTTCCCTCTTATCTGCAATACGTTACCTGTCCACTATTTCTCCTTCACTTTTGCGCCACACCGTAGGACATTTTATTCAGTTGCGCCTAGTGTATAAACGGTTGAAGTGTTGAAAAAAGCATCAAGATCTAAAAATCACTCTATGATGAACATCCCGAGAGTTCTTTTTTTCTCTAAACACTTTTAGATTTATGTGTACTTTCGTTTTCTTTTTACTTACATATGAAACAAAGAAATCAGAACACTTATAAAAGTGTATATGAGTTTTAAATTAAAAGTTTAATTTAAATTGTTATTAGAACTATAATCAAGATACGAGGGTGGCTTTATTAATCTGCGGAATCATATAAGAACAAAGGAATAATTTCTACGTAATCACTAGGGGCAGGACAGGAGAGGCCCATGACTCATCGTCCACGAGCGTACTATTGAAAATTTGTATTTTAAAAACAGCTTTTAAATAAAAAATTCAGAAAGTTATGTCCACCAAAAAAGTATATTAATACAATTTCTATAAAAGAAACACTAATCATCCCAGAATTTTAGTGATGTAGAAATAGATCTGTTAAACAAATGTTTAAAATACTGTTTGCCAAGCCGTCAGATTCCTATAGAACAGGTGATTGCAAGTATCGAACCTACGATTAAGTATTTTGAACAAGGGCTAAAAAACTTTATTCGAGAAGCTTGTAAAACCCAAATCAATAAGAATTTACAGCAACACAAACATAAGTCAGTCAATAAAGAATTAGATATCATTAAAACTCTCAGATCTAAGGACTGTTTTTACCTAAAAGCAGATAAAGGGAACAAGTTAGTAATTTTGGACAAAAACGACTATTTTGAAAGAGTTAAAAATTTAATTGCCGAAGGTTCGTATGTAGAAATTAAGAGAAATCCGTTACCTAAAATGATTAATGACACTAAAGACGCGTTAAAGAAATGTCCAATTTTAATAACCTCTACACAAAAGTATAAATTAAATTCTAGCAATCCCTTAGTACCAAGAATATATTGTTTGCCGAAGATACATAAACCAGGTAACTCGATATCGTTTCAGGTATCAACTTACCAAATTATTTGATTTCCAAATGTTTAGTGAACGAATTTAAAAATTTACGCGTGAAACCAGAAAGTTTGTCAATTAATAATTCCTTAGAATTTGTTCAATTAATTAAAGATTGTGAACTGGTAGCCAGGGAAATTTTAGTTTCATTCCATGTAACGTCATTATTTCCTTGGGTACCTATTCCAGAGACTATGAAATATTTAGAAGACTTGCTCCATTAGAATAACATTGAACCTTCAAAAATAAAAGAATACATGAGATTGACAACTCTGTACATGACTCAAAATTGTTTCCAAGTATATGAAAAATTTTATGAGCAGAAACAAGGCACAACGATGGGTAACTGCCTATCTCCTTTCATAGCCAATTTATTCATAAGTCAATTTGAAGTAGAATTTAAAAATAACGCTAGATATTTCCCGAGAGTCTGGATCAGGTACGTAAATGACATTCTCGCGATTTTTGATACACGGAAATGCGAATTAGACATGTTCGTTAATCAATGAAATTTTAAATTTCCGACGATTAAATTCACGGTGGAAAAGGAAAACAATGATATGATACCATTATTATAGTCATTAGTAATTAGAAGTAAACATAAAATAGAAATCGATATTTTCCGAAAATAAACTAACGTCAATAGATTCATCATCGCGGATTCAAATCAAAGTTTTCAACAGAGACAGCTTCTTTTAATTTCTTAGTCAATCGGTTACTAAATTTTTCGTTAACAAAAGAGAGATATGAAATAGAACTAGATTTGATTAAACACATCGCGAAGTATAATGGCTTTGACATAGAAATAATCAATAAATTAATTAGAAAAGCGAAATTAAAAAGACAATCAGCGAATCTACAAGTTTGATATCTCAATCTAACCAAGCGAAAAAGTACATATTGCTATGAATTGTGATTTTAAATATTGCTTATTCACAAGTCACAACCAATCTGTCCAGTTTAGATATTCAGTCGGTTTATATTCCAGATGAGACTGCTCTTCCCTCGGGGTTCCAATTGGAAAACGTGGTTTTTCTCTTCTACAAATTTATATAGCGCCAGTACAAGAGTTCAAACAAAGGTAAAAAGAAAATCACAATAAAATTAAAATGAAATTGTATTACAACTATAAAAAAAAATAAAAAAAAATCTTAATGAAGTATTAAGATAAATATTGCATCATTAAACAATATTATTAAGGTAAAATTATTATACGAAAATGACCGTAGCGTATAATTAAACTTCCTTAGTGACAACCGAGCAAAATTAGACCTAATAAATTGCAAAGAAGTATTTTAATTTCTCCCACAATGAACAAAGTAAACAACCAGATATGACAGTCCGAAACAAACTCTAAACGCATGTGCAATCCACATAAAAAAATGCCCTTGAATCCAAGCGAACAAAATTTATCGTTACAGAATTTTTTTATATAGAAATTTAAAAAAACGTTCTTTGTCATTTAATTTATACAACTAAGCATAAAATATAAATCAATACATACAAGATAATAATATAAATGATAATAAGAATAATATACTTTGCTTACGTAGTATAAAAAAATATATATTTTTTTTCTTTTCGAGACACCTGAGTTAGAAAGCTACAAAATTAAATCAATAACGAGTTCAACACACTCGTCAATAAATCGGTATGAAATCAAGCACCAACCACAATTAAATCAAATCACGAAGCTACTTATCAAAGATAAAAAATTTATCTTTTAAAACATGACCTTCTAAACTCAGCGTACAATAGTGTCTGCGGAAATAGCAAAGTAACCGGCGTACTACAACTACGCAAGTCAAAAATATTCAAGTTCAAGATAAAAATACATTCGTAAATAATAAATCTCAAAAATTATACACTGGCATCCAAAATAAATGTACATACATAAAATAATATAACTTTTCAACATATTTGCGGGGAAAAATCCATAGCAATATGTTTACCATACCGTCCTATCACGAAAAACATTAATAGAGTTGTTAAAGAACGAGGACTCCAAGTTGCCTTTCAGTCCGAAAATACCATCAAAAGTCGCCTAGGAATATTAAAGATAAAATTTATTTGAATTTGAAATCAGGTATATACGCAATTAATTGCGATTGTTGTAATTTGAAATATATAGGCCAAACGAAGCGATCAATAATAACTCGGTTTAAAGAACACATATCACAAATTAAATTCAATAGACCAGAAAAATCTAACGTTGCCAATCATTCTTTAAATACAGAACACAATTTGTCGATTAAAGGGTTAAAAATTGTCAAAGCCATCAATAATCCCCTAGATCTTGACGCATATGAAAGCATTCATATCGTTAAAAATAAAGAGGACACGATGAATATAATATAGACGAATATAGACAACGGTCCGATTCCCTATAGTTGTCTCTTTTCATTCTGAGAGAAGAGGTAGAAAGGTCGATATATTTTAATTTTTAAGTCAGTGTATACGTGGAAGCTGTGTAAAGTTGCTGCGTATTACATGTGTTAGCTTTACTGTGCCCCATGTGCTACACTTCCATTAGTGGTTTTACCTTCTGATGATAACAACTTAGTTGTCGAAATCGTATTTAGGGTACGATTAGTAATTGTGGTAAGAGGTTATATACCTTTTTTAAATTTTTAGTAACCACAGTCTCCAAAGAAAGACTTTTTTAAACATTGTTCTAGATCTAAATAAATGAAAATTTAAAATGCATGCGCTATTGAAACTTAACGAAATTCACTGAACATTTATGTATATATGTAATTAACAGTTAAAAGAATCAGAAAAAGAAACTAACTCACCGTACTTTATTTATCTTACGAAATATAAACTAATAAATAAAAGAAACTATAAAATCTCCTCCCACTTTTATCTATGCTAATGAAGAAAGGAATTTAAGTATAAAACTGAAGTAATTTCGTCACAATTTAACGACAAAAAATAGATGTGCGGTTAACCGAATGAATAGTGCTATTCAATAATTATGTGTTGTACTTAGCGATGTTATAGACTATTTATATGGTCCATCGTAATTTCGGCCTCTCGTGTTCAGTCCCTAGTAATCACCTCTTAATTCGATACATTTACTCCATCTGTGCTTCTTTATTTAGTTTCGGAAGCGATTTTCTTCTCACTCTGCAAAATAATCGTCCACTGTTGAAGTAAGCTCTTCGCTTGTACAGAATTTTTTGTCTCATAGAAAATCTTTTAATTAAGGGAATAAATGAAAGACAGATGGTGCTAGGTCTGGTGAATATGGGGGATCCGTTACTAATTCGAACTTTAATTTTTCAATTTACAACTGTACCAGTATGCGCAGGTACATTTTCATTGTGAAAGAGCGCTGCTCAGAGATAGCTGTCTTCAAACGATCTAGAAGATTTGTGAAATATTCGCCATTTACGATCTTGCCTTTTTGAAGATAGTCTATCAACAATATTCGTTTTGCATCCAAAAATACCAATGCCCTCAACTTTCCCGCCGATGAAACTGTCTTGGTCTTGTTTGGAGTTGGTCCTTCACGTTTGGTCTACACGTGGTCACGTTTGGTCGACTGTTCTTTAGATTCGGGTGTGTAACAATAAACCCATGTCCCGTGGCAAGTAGCAAATCGGCGCAAAAGATCTGTTGTGTTGGGTTTTAAAATTTCTAAATTATTCATCGATATTTTACAATGAACCCTTGGTCAGTAAACGCGGCACCAATCTTGCTCAAAGCTTTTTCAAATCGAGTTCTTTGTGCAAAATATAAAGCAACCGTTTCTTTAAAATATCCACTGCCTCTGCTGTTTATAATGCTTTCACTCATCGGTCACTTAGCAACAAATCATGGACTTTATCCACCATTTCTGGACTTGTAGCAATTTTCGGGCGTCCACTGCGGGGATAATTTTCTAAACTATTTCTGCCATACTTCAATTTATTTCTCCATTTTCTAAAGGCTACATACTAAGGACAAATCTTGGCATCTTGAAAAAAACCTTAGGAATCATTAAAGGACTTCAAAGGAACCAATTTGCCTTATAAACTAAGGGGGCACATGTACTTTTAGCCAAAAAAAAAAAGAAATTAATCTATTTAAAAAATTCTTTCAATGGAGACTGTGGTTAAATAATAATTTAAAAAGGTATATAACCCCTTACCACAATTATTAGTCGTATCCTAAATACGTATTTCGACAACTAAGTTGTCATCATCATTAGGTAAAAACTACTAATTAAAAGTCACACATGGGGCACAGTAAAGTAAAATAAACGCTTCCGCACAACTACTATACACTGCAACCCTGTAAGACAGTCTTTACAGGGTTGCAGTGTATGGTAGTTGTGCGGAAGCGTTTATTTTACTTTACTGTGCCCCATGTGTGACTTTTAATTAGTAGTTTTTACCTACTGATGATGACAACTTAGTTGTCGAAATACGTATTTAGGATACGACTAATAATTGTGGTAAGGTGTTATATACCTTTTTAAATTAATTTATTTAAGCTTGAATTTTGTATATTATCAATCCAAAACACGTCAAATTTAGGATAATTGTCCTATTTGTATGTGCCAATGTTGAACTTAAACATCACTTTAAATTATTTATGCTATAAAGTTAGTTAAATTGTTTATTTTTGGTTTTACGTTTTCTCCCATTAGTTTATAAAGTAAATTCGTTCCTTTGAGGTTCTATAATGATTCCAAAAGTTTTTTCAAGATACGGGAGGTTAGCAGGATTTTAACAATATTCCCAAATCTCACCCAGTGTATCTCGCATATCATTATGGATTTCGGTGAAGCACATTTTTTAAAGATACTTAATGACTGCACGATTGTCCATTTACACTTACTCAAAAAAGGTATAAAACCCCTTACCACAATTAATAATCGTCTCCTAAATATGCATTTCGCCAACTAAGTTGTCATCATCAGTAGATAAAACCACTAATCAAAGTGCACATGGGGCACAGTAAAGATAACACATGTAATCGCGCAACAACTTTACATATTTGTGTTTTTACTTAGCTACAGTTTCCAAAGAAAGACTTTTCATTTAAACTTAATTAGCAGCACACTAAAATTAAAAAAAATTGCGTACGAAACACGCTTTATCAAACACTGACAAGACATCGGTTGTCAAAATGTGATGTGCATTCTTTTTTATTTCAGTGCTTACTCTAGGACGATCGCGCGAATAAGTCACCCCCCCCCCCCCCCCTTGTAGTTTAAAAATAGTTTCATATATGTGAATAGAATTAGGTAAATAGAACAGTTAAAGGTACTAATTACGTATTAGTTTTGTAAATAATTTATTTTAAATAATAATTAAACAGTAAACATTAATAATTAATTTTAGAAAGCGATATTTCCATAACATATAATAATACATATTCACACAAAAGAAATATATAAAATGCATGGCCTTGTATCGCAACAAAAATTGTCAAAACAAACCTGTCTTTATTCCGTATCAGACATGCACCAGGTAGAGACGATGACGATGACCTCCAGTATGTTACAGAAGCGGAGGCATGTGTATAAACAGTATAAAAACAAGGATGCTCCGATCAAAAAGGAAAGTTATTTCATGCTTGAAAGGATTTGGCGCAAAAGGCGAGGTCGGATTACAATATGTCGCACACAGGTGTCATTTCGAGCTTCCAGGAAGGTTATGCTTTATGACCACCACCACCACCACACAACCACCACCATCACCGGTAAGACCGACAGCGGGAGCAGCAACGACAGTAGCTCCATATCACGCCAACTTTAAACTTGCCCGTCACCGTCGGTGACTAGACCTGTTTATATATTTTCTGCAGAAATGAAAGAATGACAGTTATCATTAGTTAATATGACCTTAAATCGAGCGGCACGTTCATGGAAATATTCCGATAAATACTTTACAGTAAAGTAATTAAAGTGTACGGCAATAACATCTCTTCCTGCGCTCTCCTTTACTTTTATGTATGGTTTATAAAATTCTTCCTCACTTTGCTTTTCTGAGTAATAAATCATTCTAATATAATAGAGTTCATGCAATTAAACCGTTTCAAATTCATTATTGTACGTTACTCTTCTTAAGGAGTATGTATTTATAAAGAAAAAGGAAACTCTTCACATGTTTACTGTGTCCATTTTATAAAATAAAAATAAATTTAAATATTTGAGTTGTTTTAGAACAATCCCAGTAAAAACTTAAAAAAGTTATGAAACCCTTTACCTTAATTAATATTAGCATCCTACATACATTTCGACGACTAAGTTGTCATCCTCAGTAGCTAAAATTAATCATCACAGTGTTAAACATGAGGCACAGTAAAACTAACACAAAAAATCGCGTAACACGTTACAGGGTGTCTACTTTTACACTAAGTTATAGGAAACTAAAATTAAGTCAACTTACACTTATTCAGAAATGACACACCTGTGTTTGTTCAAAATGGCCTGTTTCAGGGCTCGGTTCTGTCTCTTGTAATATTCAACATTTACACTAATAATCTCCGACCCACAAAATCACGAAAATTTCAATATGCAGATAACTTGGCTTTACGTAGCCAAACCAAGAATTTAGAGGATGGGGAATTACAACTTCCCGAAGATCTCCAAGCTTTAAACAAATATCATAAGAAATGGCGCTTATAATTAAACTCTTCAAAATTCGAATCACATACCCTCTATTTGTGTAATAAAGAAGCCAACAGAGCTAAATGTTGAATTTGGTAGTGGTTGAATCGACCATAACCCTTACCCTAAATATCTGGGAGTAACCTTAGACCGGTCTCTAGGGAGATTGATTTTAATTCAAATTTCTGTAAACATAAACATCACGTGACTTGGTAAACGATCCAATCTCGACCAAGTTTGTGTCAAGATCCAGAAAAATGGTTGCGATGTGGCTGTTGTCATTCTGAATATAATTGTAAATATCTCGTAGTCGCTACTGTTGTATTTCGATTCGGTGAATAAAAAATACTTAACATAGCTCAGTTCTCTTCGTTGGTGTACGACATTTTTCTATAAGTAACGTACGATAATTGAAATGTTTGGCAATTTGAAATTTCATGGCTACCTGACTTAATCTTAAAATGTATTCTTCGTGAATTAAAGTATAATATGAAAAACTTGTGCCGTCGCGTTAAACATGGTTGAAATCAATAAAAAAATATTTCTAGAGGTGTTAAAATCCGACATAGTGCCCACAAGAAATAAGAAAGTTGATGATGGTCAAATAGAACTGAAACGTCATATAGAAATTTCGAGTCTACTATTAGATAGAAGATCAAAAGTGGTCTCGAAAATCTGTTCTTAGTTTTCCTCTGCAACCCAAAATAAACGTGCTAGAGGTAAATGAAGTTTTTTAAAAAAATCTCGAAAATCATTTGACGCAGGTCCATTTTCTCTTCGGATTCATAACAAACACAAATTTAGCAACTTTGCCAAATTTAAACCTACTCTCTGTCTCCAATAATAAGAGGGAATCCCATGGTGAGGTTCGAAAATGAATCAGCCTGTATAGGTGTAAGTCCATTAACCATTATATATATATATATATATATATATATATATATATATATATTTAGTGTTTATAAGAATTTTATTTTTCTTATTTATTTTATTGGCCGTGTCTTAATATTGAAAATAATAGACTTTTTATTGGTTTAGCGACCTTTTTATTGAATTATGATGTTTTATTCTACGACGTTTCGACTTTTATTATTTTTCAGTCTTTTTCAAGTATCGTTACTTTTGGTTTTCAAAATCACGCATTCTGTGTAACATGTGTATCGGGTACCCGAGACCTTACAATATTCCAACCAGTGCGATCGGTTCGTTACAAAAAAAGGTCTCGGGTACCCGATACACATGTTACACAGAATGCGTGATTTTGAAAACCAAAAGTAACGATACTTGAAAAAGACTGAAAAATAATAAAAGTCGAAACGTCGTAGAATAAAACATCATAATTCAATAAAAGGTCGCTAAACCAATAAAAAGTCTATTATTTTCTATATATATATATATATATATTGAAAAGTTGCAGGTTCTACCGATATAAAGAAACGCCACCACGTTCGGGCGTCTAAATTGATAAATGGCTGATGAGCTGAATAATAAAAATAATATATATTAAGCAGTTAAATCGTACTTTGGCTGTATATGAGTTTGGCGCCTTATTTTAAAATAAACAGGTAAAGTTAGATTACTAGCCAATAGTACGTAGTATCTCAGATTGCGATTAGGGGTCGGTAGAGCATGACTAATATATTAAATAAATCTGATTCTTATTTAGGATCATCGTCGGTAGGTTTATACTCCTATAAAACTGAAGGAAACTTAATTAATAGTATTACAAAGTTATATCTAGCTACGCAATGATAAATAAAAGAGCTTCTTTAAAATAATGGGTATAAAATATTGATTGAATGCAAGTTATCTGTATACAATGAATAAGCAACGTGACTAACGTCAAAACAGGGAATTAAAATAATATGCACGCGTGAAATTGTGGTTAAGTAACTAGTGAAATGAGATAGTAAAGTATGTTATAATATAAATAAATAAACAAACAAACACAGTGATGGTAAGTACTACAATTCTTAATAAATATCGTTCATTTCACAAATTTAAGCAAGATAGTAAGATGTTTAAAAGTAAAATCAAGATGTAATGAATTTAGTGAAATTTTGATTTGTTGAGAAATAGTTCTTAATAAGGACTTTTATAAAAAGGATTAAATTAAATAAACCTGTGTCTTGCAGGGAGCGAGCAGGTATTAAGAAGAGTTCGGCTATTCAGGACGTTCAGCGGTACGGGATCAAGAAAGGTGTTCTTTGGTTATACGGTAAAGGTATGTACAGCTCACCGATTTTGATGTGGCCGGCTAGAAGTACCGCCCTCGAGACGCGCACGAAATTCATAGGTAGGGGAACCTCTGGCATCCCTTATTATCCCTTACTACGTCCCAATGTACGATTCGCACAAAGAGTTTGCATTTAATTCTTCCGAATACTGTCTCTATATAACACTAACCTTACTTGACGCATGTACCAATTCTCCCACCGGCCACATCAAAATCGGTGAGCTGTAGACGCTTGTTCTAGTGCGTAGAAATCGGTCGAAGCTCGGCGGCCAAAGGATGCTTTGTTAGAATTCTTACCGGTGTCGGATATTATTCTCCCAAAAAGTGTTTCAAAAGTTTCGCCGGTATTAATTACACTTTTTCTGTATAATTTTATTCTTTTAACATTGATATTTTAATATTTAATTAATTTGAAAACGGAGTATCACTTTTTAGGCAGCTTGTGTGTAAGAATTCTGCTACTGACGCTAACTATCAATTATTTCTTTCCAAAGCTTTATTAGAAATTTAAAAATTGACTTGATTTATACTTTTATTATAAATTTATAATACTCAAAATGTAAATAAATTGTTAATTTGGACAGAGAAACAAAATTAAAATATTCATTTACAAATAGATATGACTGGCTTTTCAATGTTAGGTTATGTGTAATTTCTATTACAAAAATAACCTGTTCGCGGGTTTTTCTTATAATATGAAAAGTGGGCGTGTTCAATTAGTATCGATATAAAATTCAAATGTAAATAAATTAACTATCTTTTTGATTTCGCGTAAATGACTTGAATTATGAAATTGAAAGTTAAAAATATGAAAAGTAAATTTTGAAATAAATATAAATTAATCTGAAATATACAAAGTTATCGTAATATTAATTTATTAACATCTCGACACTAATCTTCCAAGTTATGTCCACTAAATGTAGCTATTCAATTGAGTGTATTTCTTGTATTGATTCTCACTTTTTCATTTGCAGATAGCTGGAATAACTGAGCTATTTGCCTCATAACAATATATATATATATATATATATATATATATATATATATATATATGAAAAAATGTGTGAAAGTCGTATCCACCCTGGAATGTGCAGACGCCAGCGTTTCATGGTTTTACCAATCATCGGTGCACCTACATCCAGAAATAGACACGACTTTCATTTCTATACTGCGTGTATATATACTAATTATGATAAACGTAATGTTAATGAGAATTAATAATCATTATTATTAGAGCGGCATTGCAGTAATGTGAGAATTTAATGATTATTAATTCTCATTAACATTACGTTTATCATATACATATATATATATACATATATATATATATGGTAAACCTAATCAGTAGGCGATTAAAGGTCTGTATATTACTTCAAAATATATGTATTTAAAAAACTCTACATGTTTCGGCTGTATACGCCTTTTTCAAGAGAATACAAAATATGAATCAACATGTAGAGTTTTTTAAATACATATATTTTGAAGTAATATACAGACCTTTAATCGCCTACTGATTAGGTTTACCATATCATACCAAGGTCACGAAGTTATTATATTTATATATATATATATATATATATATATATATATATATATTGATGCAGGTCAAACTTACACCTAAGAATGCCTCATTGAAACTGAATTCTTCATATGTAATATCAATAAAGTTGATTTCGCGTATTTAATTATTTTAAATTCATTCTCACATTTATTTATTTTATTTTTTTAATTTGTATCTGTCATTTCATTCCGATATCTTGTATTTCAAAAGATATTTCAACTTAATTGATTAATAATAAATGACGCGATTTATTTAGGCAAAACTGTATAAATTTAAAAAGATTACCGCTGGAATTTTCCCCACTATAAAATTAGCATTATAGACAACTATCAACATTCACACGTTAAACATGTATTCACAAATATAAACTAGATAATTTATACTAAGCAGAAGTATATTTAAAATGATTAAATTGTCATTTTCATTATAATAAAATGTCGAGACTATATAAATACATACAGTTGGATGAATCAGAAATGTGGATTGAGAAAAAAAAGAAAGTTAGCGTCACTAGAAAATTCTCCATTAAAAACACCTAGACGTATTATAAGTGTCTCTCTGCAAATTAAAAGAAAAAGTATTAATAAATCTAAAAAACCATACGTCAAATCTAGTCAAAACCTTACCAGTATATCCAGCTCCTGTTTAACGCATTTTGCGAGTCCAGACGGTTACCGGTGTCCAAGAAAACGTGAATTGCATTTCGCCGGGAAGCCAGCCGCAGGATCGAACAGCAAGCGGGGGACGCCAGCCGATCGCCGTTGATACCTGTATGCCGCATCCACAGATCTACCAGCCTGATCCAGTACAATCAATCTCTATCCAAGTCCACATAAGTATTCTTTTAAACATCCTACGAATTTTGAAAATGATAAATTAATTTAATGTCATTAAATAAAACCACTATCGAATTATTCTTTTTAAATAAATATAACCTATGTTTCATATTAAGATTTAGATATTCTAATATAAGTTACGAAGAATACAGTTTCCTGTTAATTTATTAAATTCAATCTTAGAATTATTTTATGCGATTAGCTTTATTCATGTCACATTTATTTTGTTGTATCATTTAACCTAGATTTTATGCCATATTTATTTCATCACGTGACATGTTACATTTTATATATATATTCATAAGTTAATTAATTTTTCCACTTACCTGTTCTTTCTTTGCAATTACTTCATTAAAGTCCATAATTATAATCCTTATCTCATTCGTTTTATTTTGTAGTTTTGAATATAGAAACACTATTATTAATTGCATTAGCATCAGCTGATTTTGTAAGTGTCCTATTGCAGTCACCGAACCTACCATTTAATAGGCATGTTTTTATGTCCAACAACAAGAGTCTAAACTGTTCTTCTGTCTAGCCGGACATATCACACAAACTTTCGCCCACCTGAATATACTTATAAGTAGTTATATTTATGAACAGCTGTTTTGGTTATGTTTACTTCGATATTAACGAATATGTATCTTTGCATCATGCGCAAATAACAGTTTTTGATGCATTACAACCCCATCTATATGTAACTTGTAATAGCCCACTTAATATAGAGATTGATAATTCACAATTTAAAAATTTAACCAACCAGTTTGTTTAATATTTAAAATTTTGCATGTATATTCATTTTATATAAATATACGCCGGCGAATTGCATATCAATATATATATATATATATATATAATATTTTCGTGACCTTGGTATGATGTGGTAAACTTAATAAGTCGGCGATTAATGGTCTGGTTTATTACTTCAAAGTATATATATTTAAAACAACCCTACATGTTTCGGCAATGATGCCTTTGTCAAAGATATAAAAAATATAAAGTACAATTTATATTTTTTATTCCCTTGACAAAGGCATCATTGCCGAAACATGTAGGGTTGTTTTAAATATATATACTTTGAAGTAATGAACCAGACCTTTAATCGCCGACTTATTAAGTTTACCTTATATATATACGAGTATATACAACGTGTCCAGGAAAGTATGCAACAAAGGGAAAACTTTTTTATTGTCTATTTCTCAGGAAATTTTATTCTTTATAAAAGTTTTTGCTTTACTTGAAACCTATTTACCCGTTAAAATAAATAAGTTATTATATTAGATAGTAAAAATACAATTATTTTATTAATTGCTCAAAATTTCCGTACCTACTTAATATCGTGTGTGCAGTGATTACTTTTTACTTTTAATCACGTATGCATGGTATTTGACAGTAACTTTGACATCCTACAAAATACATTACTATGGCAGAACGTTTAACTTTGCAAGAAAGAGCAGAGTTAATGCTTATATGTGACGATAATTATAAGACATGTAGAGACGTAGCTGCAACATTTAACGAAAGGCATCCCAATAAAAACGTTAATTGGTCTACGGTATCCCGAATTTTGCGACAACTTAATAAAACAGGCTCTTTGGAATTTAATTTTAAAAAGGAACATTAGACCAGCAAGAAATTTGGATAATTCTTTAAATGTTTTACAAAGTGTAATTGGGAATCCTAAATTATCTGTGAGAAAATGTGCAACTAATTTAGGATTACGTAAATCATCAGTACATCAAATATTGAAAACATACAAGTTTACTCCATTTAAACCAAGATATGTCCAAACGTTGCAAGAACGAGATTATGACCAGCGTTTAGAGTTTTCCTTTATGATACAAGGTGAAATAGAAACAGACATAACATTTCCCAGAAAATTATTATTTACCGATGAAGCGACATTCACCACAAATGGTGTAGTTTGATCGCAAAACTGCCGTTGGTGGTCTCAAGAGAATTCACATTTCCAAATGGAGTGTAAAAACCAATATTCACGAAAGATAAATATTTGGTGCAGAATTTTGGAGAGAAGAGTGGTCGGGCCGTATTTTTTTCAACAAACTCTAAATGCTGAAAGGTATTTAGCATTTCTGACTACTGAATGAGAAGATGAATTTGACAACTTACCTTTACAAAGAAGACGTTCTTTGTGGTTTATGCGGGATGGTGCACCTGCACATAGTTCTCGTCAAGCCGTGCAGTATTTAAACAAAGAATTTCAAGAATAATGAATAGGAAGATATTCAACATTTCCATGGCTTCCACGCTCGCCTGATTTAAATCCTTTGGATTATTTTTTATGGGGTTGGTTGAAAAATCGGGTGTATTCAGAAAGGCCATTTGATAACCAAGAAGATTTGCAGAACAGGATTAAGGAAGCGGTAACGCATTTAAATAATAATCCCAATTTCCCTCAAAATTCCATAAGGACTTAAGTAGACGTACAAATTTATGTATTGAGCGAGAGGGGCATCGTATCGAGTGACGTTTGTTTAAAACATAAAAATAACATTTTTTGTATTTTCAAGTTATTAAAGAATATTTTCATTATTTAAAGCGATATTTTATTTGTTTTAACGGGTAAATGGGTTTCAAGTAAAGCAAAAACTTTTATAAAGAATAAAATTTCCTGAGAAATAGACAATAAAAAAGTTTTCCCTTTGTTGCATACTTTCCTGGACACGTTGTATATATAAGTACATTATTTTCTTATTGTTTCAGATTTCCTTGGTATATTTACTGCCATCGGGCATCGTGCTAATAGGCAACTATATACGATTTTTTTTCCTTTCTGTACCAGCATAGCTGGTCGAGAGAAAATCGCTATCCTCGGCCGTTTCTTTTGTCTGTCAGATGTCACTATATTATGTGGTGCCACCTGATAGGATAAAATTTGCTACTTATCTTTAAGGCGAGCCATCAAACTTTACTTCATTAGCCAAACTGATGACGTCTATTAAGACAGAAACACGTGACTTTGACTGAAGTGAATGTTGGAAGATACGAGTTGTCTATCCATGTGTACAGATTCAGATATGTGTAACACATTCACTTGTGATAATATTAGTGTTAATGTGGGCTTAATTTTGTGTAGAATTGTAAATTTTTTTATTAGAATTAGTTTACTTTATTTCATGGCAATTGATAAGTATTTAAATTTGCATTTTCGAACAAAATATTCCGTTCGTCAACATAAAATAATGATATGGGAAATACTATCGGTTTTGAAAAGTAAAAGTTCCCACATGTTAATATTTTAAACGAATGCAAATTACTCGATAAGCTCTATTACACATAATCTATTTAAAGACATATACAAACACACAGTAACTTATTACCAGCTTTAATACAATTATTTAAATTCCCAGGTAAAAAAATAAAAAACATGCGGATCGAATATATGCCGGAACCGAACCTTCGAAAGCACTAGTCCAGAAGCAATAACATATATCGTGAAATATACACAAACTAATGTACATATGTATGCATGTGAGTGCTTGCTTTATAATTATTTAAAATGTACATTTATTCTCATTGAGAGAAAGAAAGGTAGCGATTCAGAAGAGAGATTCACTTCATTTAAATTTGTAATTTTATTTTAAATAACTGTACACACTTACACCTCATTGTCATTCGGATCATCAATTCCATTTTGAAATAAAATTATAATATGTCCAGAAAGAGAGAAATCATTAAAAAACTATCTAAGAAACTCAGACATTAATATGTAAGCGTGGTAAATTTAAACAGGATCGTATTTGGCCATGGTAAGAAATTAAGAAAATCTGTTATTGAAATAGGACGAATTTTAAAATAATATAGTAGCGTAAGGTAGTTAGTAATCTCGTCAGTTCGAAGAAAGGCAGATTTTCTAAATTATAGATTGTACTGAAATGGATTTTTGCGGCTTATCGGATTGCAATTTTAACAATTATTTTGCAGTTATTCATGTAACAAGTGTTCGTTTGAAAAGTCAATCTAGGTTACTTTGAAATTTTGATAGAATAAGACGCAAATATATTAGTATGTGTTTGTTGTTCCGTAAACGTAAATCCAAATGACATTTGATAATGTCAATCACAAATATCAGTTAGTGCATAAAATAATCGTGCGTCGATTCTGGTTTAAATAAATTGCTTCTCAGTTTTAAAATGGCTATCACTTTAGAACATAATTTTTTTTTAGTCCAGGCTGATTTTCGAAGTGGTAATAAAATTGATGGTTTATGGGTTTATTCAGTACAAGATTGCTTGGTAGGATTTCAAGTTGAGTTTCCACATTTTGTAATAGATTATATAAAATTTAAGAATACTTTGGATAGAACCTTAAAACTTTTTTCTGAAACTGGTGGCCTCTTAAGAAAATCAGGCAGCGGAGCAGTTAAGAAACGTACACCTCAAGTTGTCAATCGTGTTGAAGAAATAATGGAAAATGAACCACAAACATCTGGTCGACATTTGAGTCAACAAATAAACCTTTCTGTTGGTACAACTCACAAGTTATTAAAAAATGATATGCAACTTTATCCATACCATGTCACAGCAGTACAAGAATTGTTAGAAATATTACCCACGTAGACTACAGTTTTGTAATTGGTTTGTTAATATGAACAATAATGGAGAACTTTCGCAAAGAGTCATCTTTACTGATGAAGCATGGTTTTATAAAACGGGATACCTAAATTCACAAAATACAAGAATTTGGAGTAGTGAAAATCCACATGTAATTAATGAAGAATCGCTACATCCAGAGAAAAGTGGTGTTTGGGCAGCGGTAAGCCAAAGGCGAATCATTGGACCAATAGTTTTTCAGGGAACGTTATCTGCTCAAAGGCACCGTACGGAAATTTTACAACCATTTATCAATCAGTTGCATGATGATGAACTTCAAAATGCGTATTTCCAACAAGACGGAGCACCTTGTCACTGTACTGCAGAATCTTTGGATTATTTAAGAGAATTTTTTGATGAGCGTATAATTAGTCGAAATACTGAAATTACCTGGCCTGCACGTTCATGTGATTTAACACCTTGCAACTTCTTTTTGTGGCCTTATCTAAAAAATAAGATATTTCGAACACCTATATTGAATTTGAATGATATGCTACAGAGAATCGAACAGAAATGCATGGAAATTAATAACAATCCAGTAATGTTGCAGAATATCATCAGAAATTTTGAAGGGAGGATTTTAAAGTTCATTGATCTTGAAGGACAACATTTTTAACATTTGTTATAGTTTTCAATAAATACCTATTATTTGTTATTTATTTGTATGTATGAAACTGTCAAAATATACGACTTCGTAGGTTAAGTAGTAAATTTTAATTTACGACATACTTGAAAATGTTCTCAATAAATCACATGCTACTAGATTGACTTTTCAAATGAACATTTGTTACTGTTAGATGTCACATTAGGCTTTACCTATGCCAAATAATAATTTGTTTAACTTGCTCAAATCTTGGAATATTCTTCCTTCAATTTATTCCCAACCATATGCCAAAGCTTATTCCAGACGTAAGATTGTACAATATCTCAGAAGAATTAAGATTTGATGAAATTCACACAATGCAAACTCATTGCAATTTAATGAAATTTATTGTGTATAAATGGCAAATAACTTACCTTCGATATAGCAAGGAAAGCTGTTCAAAAATCTCGAAAATGTTTCTTAAAATCTACAAAATGTTTCTTAAAATAGAAGATTTCGAAAGTAACAATAGTGGTGAAGGCATACGAAAAACTAAAGTAATTTTTTAATTTAGTTTTACGAAGGATATCAGTTTAGTGTTACATATAGCCTTATAGACGGAACCAGTAATAAAATGTCAGGTGACAAAATGAACCTCAATCTTTGGATAACCTAAATCTAAAGTTTCATCAAGATATGGCAAGTGATTTAGTCATACTAAATTTTTTAAATTTATAAATTGGCCGAAAAATGGAATTGGGTGAAACTTTCACGCAATAATTTTTTACAACTTTCGGAGAGGTTTAACTCAAGAATGCCTTGCTGAAGATAAGCAATTCTTTATCGTTTTAGGAAATCCTTTAAATGCCCGTGGAGAAATTAATTTTTCTTTCCTGCAGAATATCTTGACGGAGATTATGTAGAATAGCTAGAAAACACAGAATAAGAAGATATGGTGTTTCCATATGTTCTCCAACGATAACATATTCTTTGTCCGTTATAGAACTAATCAAAAAGTCATCGTTGGTAAAAATGGTACGATCGAACGGAAATATTCCCGTGTTCTTAAAATCGGACTACACATTAGATGACTTCATAAAACGATTGTGACACGCCAACATAACCAGCACTTTCATAAATCGTAAGAGGAACACCTGGATGGTGCAGTAATTATGAATCTATTGCTGCGTTGTAATTTGCCTTAAACGAAGAAAATATTGACGCACAGTGGCTGTAACTTGTGAACACGTCAACATAACCAGTAATTTCATAAATCGTAAGAGGAACACCTGGATGGTGCAGTAACTATGAATCTAATTTGCCTTAAACGAAGAAAATACTGACGCACAGTGGCTGTAACTTGTTAACACGCCAACATAACCAGCAATTTCATAAATCGTAAGAGGAACACCTATATGGTGCAGTAACTATGAATCTATTGCTGCGTTGTAATTTGCCTTAAACGAAGAAAATGCTGACGCACAGTGGCTGTAACTTGTTGCTACAATGCGGTGGCAATGTTTGAATTGTTACACCATAGTTTTTGGCTAGGTTTAAAGTTTGAATTGTTAGGTGACTTTCGTGGTTATTAAAAATGAGGAGCGTGGGATTTTCCGTTGAAGATTTGATGTGCCGAATGAAACGTTTCATCGCTTTTACATTCATCCAACCACTTGTTTAGACCAATTCAAGTGTTCTTGAAAATTTTTGAGAGGGAAAATCATAACTGGAGGCAAGGTCTTCACTGCCGCAATAACTGCTATAGCATCGTAAGCGGCGATTAATAATGGATTTATTCCTATGAACCTGAACATAAGCGTCAGTCCGCTGTTCAGGCATTTCTAGATGAAGAGAATCCGACAAAAGTTAGCCGTTCGCGATGTGTGTCGAAAAAGATGTCTCAAAATCAGGCCATGTATCTACAATTCCTTTGCAAGATCAAAGAACGATTAATGCGGATTGGTACACAGCCGCTTGTTTGCCAGAAATAATTGACGTGCTCCATGAAATTGTGATAACTAAACCAGGTCATGTATTCACAATATCCATTTCATCAACACAACCTTGTAAAAGTTACGATCTTACACCACATTTTCATCATCTTGTAACCAGGTCACTAGGCTAAGGGGACACACTCTAATGGTATATAACGAGATACTGAGAGGTCTCTAGAGTGAGAAGCAGAGCCACTGCAAAGCCAGAGCGGGTACAAGCCTAGTGCCTCATATTTATAATGTGGTATTTACTGTTGTTATCGTTATTGAATTATATGTTATTATTTAATCGTTGTCCTGCATATTATTTATCACACTGATAAACCTGCTGTATAAATGGAACTGCCTCGGCATCAACGTTACCTCTGGGACCAGGAGACATTACATGGCGATCCTACCTTTAGTTAGATGATCAGATCAGATCAGATCAAAATGGTGATCCTGCAATCCCATCTTGGAGTTTTTCGGCTTGAATATGAAATATTTACAAATATTAAATTCGTATGTAATTGCGAAATAAATGAAGATGTAAACATTGATGTCTACAAATAACAAAGCAAATCATACGAAATTTTTAATTGAAAAATATTAGCTACGTTGGGACTTGAACCCTAGTCTGCGGTTTGCCGGGCCGTTTCTTTACCACTTAAGCCACGATAGACCTTGGTTCAAGCTATTTAGAAATGCTTTATAAAGTAACAGCGTTAATGACTTAGATGTCAGTTATTGAGTGCTGCTTTCAAAATACTGACATTTGCTTTCAATAACTGACATCTGAATTCATAACAGACATCTGCTTTTAAAACAGACATCTGCTTTCAATAACTGACATTTGCTTTCAATAACTGACACCTGCTTTCAAAACTGACACCTGCTTTCAAAACTGACTTCTGCTTTCAAACCTGACATCTACATTCAATAACTGACATCTGAATCTTTAACACTATTATTTTATAATGCATTTCTAAATATCTTGAACCAAGGTCTATCGTAGCTTATGTGGTAAAGCAACGATCCGACAAACCGTAGAGTTGGGTACAAGTCCCAAGTAGAAAATATTTTTCAATTATAAATTTCGTATGATTTGCTTGTAATTTATAGACGGCAATATTTACATCCTCATTTACTTCGCAATTACATACTAATTTAATATTTGTAAATATTTCATATTCAAGCCGAAAAACTCTAAGAATTTATCAATTGATATATTTAATGAACGGCTAAGAAATTATTTAAACACAAAGTTTAACATGTAATGATTCAAATGTCAGTGCATTAGACAAAGGCAGAACAGCAATGCATAACTCCGAAGAGGGACTTGTGAAGCGATAAGGGATACAAAAACCAGATGTGACAAAAATATATAATTAAGTATGTAATAGTTTGAAAAAAAAATAAAATAAAATTGAAATTTTATTGATTGGACATAAAGTCAGACCAGACGATATGGGTTTACTAAATATTAAATCGCATGTAAAATGAGATTTAATAGTTATTAATCAAGTTTTTCATTTTTACTGACAACTTGTACAGTTGACTCCGTGGCTTGTTGCGTCTACAATCTAGGGCAAAAGTGATTTGCCGAATTGTAGAATTTAATATAACAAACTATAGCGGCAATCGCATGTAAAACGAGATTTAATAGTTATTAATTCTCATACGCATGAGTTTCAGCACAGTTCGTATATATACACGTAGTATGAAAGTAGAAGTCATACCTGTCTGCGGATAACATGCACTGATCTGTGAAGACAGTGAAATATCGTGATCTGCACGTTCCGGGCGGATGTGGCTTTTACAAATTTTTACACTCACAGAAAAAAAAAAATTTTAACAATGCATGGAACATTATCTGCAAAGTAGAAATGAGAAATAAAAAGTACTTAACATTTCATTCAATAAGAAGAAGTCACGAAATAGTGAATTGTGCAAAATTAACAACATCATTGCCTTATCGCCTAGGGTTTACATCGACGATTTCACATAATTTAAGCTATTAATAGTGCGTACTATCTCTACGAACTCTAATGATTTCTGCCATACGACGTGGTAAACATTGAATGCAGTTGGCGACCTCTTCTTCTGTAATGTTTTCACATTCCGCACGAAGAACTATTCGAAGATTACGATTGGTTGCTGGTGTGGGTTGTCGTACTGAATACATCACCCCAATGAATCCGAGAGATTTTCCATAGGATTTAAGTCCGGGCTTCACTGCCCATTGTAAACGGCGAAAGTTAACCACATCCAAATATTGTCGCGCGTTATCGTGCATTAGAGTTAAGTTCTCACATACGAATGGAGCAAATGGTACGACGTGATCAGATAAACACTCGTTGATGTATCTAACAGCCGTCATGGTATCAATTTCAATGAGGACTAGCTGAGTTTTTGCGTACAGTGAAATGCCAGTCCAAACCATTATACCGCCTCCCCAAATGTGGCTCTCAACTCTTGGAGATATACAACATGCTGAAAATCGTTCACCAGGCGTTCTCCACACACATTCTCGTCCTGTAAACGTAGCTAAAAACGAGACTCATACGTGAACAATACGGAGCTTCATTGTTCCATTGTCCAATGTCTATATTCACGGGCAAATCGTAGTCGCCGAACACGATGAGCTGGGAGCAAAAGTGGACAAGCAGATTTGCTTGACATCAAACCGTATTCCTAATCTTTGGCGAACCGCTCGTGTGGTGCGATGTCTGTCTGATGCTGGCCTTCTTGTATATTCGCGTCGCCGTATTGCGTCTTGGATGGTACTCCTGGATTATATTCAAGACAGCAGTGATGTATCAAATACTGCGTCCATCTTCGTTCAAAGCTATTTCGGGCTAGATTTTCTGTTTGCATTTTGTCAACTAATTAGTGTACTGACAGTTAAAATGACATTTCAACACAACATATAAAAGCTGAATAAAGTACAGTGAAAGCTCTCATAAGCGGGCAGTTACGGTTCCAGGATTTTTGCCCACTTATGGGAGGTGCCCGCTTAAAAGAAAACTCTGGGAAATCAAACAGAACTCGTATAATGTAACATGTAACTACTATATAGGTACATATATGAATGTACATAATATGTAATGACATAGACCCAAACAAGTTATTTAGGAACAGCTGGAAAATATCTTAAAATGGATGACTGCTTCATTTTCCTTTACTGTTCTTCCATACGGCACTTCTGAAAATGACATTCCAGATTTTTGATATGTTCAAAAGCCACATATAGTCATCTGCAGAAAACTTTTTCAGTTCCCTGATGCAATTTAAAGCTTCATCAAAGCACTTTATTTTATTTTCTTCTTCTTTTTGTTCTCGAACGTCTTATATTTCGTCATCGGTCTCGTTCGCTTCACTAACTTGACTGGATGTAGTAGTCTAGTTTTCAAAATCATCATCTTCTGTTGGTGTCTTATCATCAATTTTTATAAATTCGTCTAGGTTCTGGTCACTGGTAATATTTAAATCTTCTGCAGCTCTCCTCATCATTTCCATTGTCGCAAAAACAGACAACGGTAAGTCATCCTCATCCTCAGAGTCAAACTGAGGAACCGTCGCATCCGTTTTTCTGAACCCAGCCTTTCTGAAACAATTTTGTATTGTTGATGGAGTGACCTTTTCCCATGCCGTTTTGATGAAATATAATGCTTCTGAAATATTTTTTTTTTTTGATAATTCAGATGATAATTTAGAAGAATCTATGTTTGATAAAAATATGTTGTATAATCTGGTTGCGGTAATATAGCTTGAAATTCTGAATGATGCCTTGGTCTAGTGGCTGGCAAACAGAGGTTGTATTGGAGGCAAAAAAATTAATTTCACATTTTTCAGGTGTAATTCTCGAGGATGTGAAGCAGCGTTATCTAAAAACAGTAAAATTTTTCTCTTTTCAATTCCCATTTTTCGGTCAAGCTCGAAACCATTCACCTATTATATCGCCTGTCATCCAGGCTTTCCGGTTTGACATCCACTTGACAGGTAAATCCTTAATGTTTATGTTTTTCAGTGCTCTAGGACGAGGCGATTTTCCAATCACTAGTAGTTTTTCTTTCTGCCCTGTCATACTTGCACAAAACAACACTGTAAGTCTTTCTTTGGCCAATTTCCCACCTACACACTTTTCAGATTTTAAGGAAAGGGTCTTATTGGAAAGCGCGCGAAAAAAAGGCCACTTTCGTCGGCGTTGTAAATGTCTTCGCATTAGTATCCGAGTAATAGTGAAGGAAGTTTTCTATGAATGCATCAACTGTCTCTTGGTTTACATCAGCTGCTTCACCAGAAATGCATTTAAAGCTTAAATTATGTCTTTTACGCCACTTTTGTAGCCACCCATCAGATGCACTGAAACTAGTGTAGCCGAATTTTTCTGCAATTTGTTTTGCTTTTTCTTTTAGAAGCCCTCCAGAAATGGGTATCTTCCGATTTCTAGCATTCACGAACAACTGATAACATTCTTTATCGATGTTGGAACCTTCAGTTCTGAAAGAACTTTTTTTTATGCATTTACACCAGACTGCCATAAACGTCTAATGTCCTCTTTATTTCTTTCTATCATCGTAGCTTGCGTCTTTCCTATCGAAAATCGCGCTGCTATAGCCCGAGTAGATAGTTTTTCTTTATCAATTATATTCACTATTTCCATTTTTCTTTTAGTGTTAACATTCTTTTTTGTGGAGGCATTGTTAAAAATGCACACACCCGATTCTCTATCACAACTAAAGCGCAAAGAACCAACGACCAGCTGTTTCTTAAACGGTAAATCCCCTCAGGGAATCACCGAGTCTAGAAATGTGTAATGCGTGTTAAAATCTTAATTCGCCCGGTTGTTGGAGCTTCGTGGTCGCTTACGGGGGATATTTTCTGGCTTTGGCTAAAAAAAATGTTGCCCGCGCCTGTTTATAGGAGCGCTCGCTTATGGGAAGGTGTCTTATGTATTAAAAGATAGGGCGAAAATCGGTTCCGAACAATTTGGTCGTTTAAGGGAGATGGTGGCTTATTAGAGCTGCCTGTTAAGGGAGCTTTCACTGTATACACAAGACTTTTGGGTTCGTCATTATTTTTGTTCTTCTTTTGGCTGTTTTGATAAATTATTGTTTTGAATCTTCTTTAATTTTTAATTCTATTTCATAGATAATATTTCATGTCTTGCGAAAAAAAATTGAATTTTACTTATGATAACAGACATTTGTTTAAGTGTCCGGAATTTTTTGTCCACGGGTGTATATATGAATCCGCCCCTGTACGTTTGGTTTGTAGCCTTTTTTACAGTTAGAGATAAGAAATAAATAAAGAAAAATCTAAATTTTGAAACTTAAATATCTAATAAAAGAAAAAGTATTGCCGACATTTAAATTTGGTGAAGAAAGGCAACGTATTATCATGACTTAACTGTAAATTAATAATTCGTCGGGTGTCTAATGTAATAAATTCATTTCCAAAATTTAATGATAATCACCCTGTATTTATAGCGTAAACAGGAATTGTAAAAATTTCCTAGTTAAATCTACCGCTACGGATTATGCGACTGTCTATCGATGTCAGTCCGGTACTGAATTAAAAACAGAGGGTTATTTACATATTCTCTTGCATTCCCGGCGCATAATTTTCTGTCTCTCTGTATACATACACATATATTTGGTCGTTATCGGTCGCATTAAACGGCAATCAGTATCGACTTAATGACATTTGGAGTCTGGTCACACATATTCCATACATTATAGATGTTATGCTGGTATACAACTGCAGTTAATTCATTCATATTTCTTTAGTGTTTGTGTTTCCTCTTCAACGTCGATGACGACGGTATGGCGGGCGCATATACGCACATGAAGGCATCTGTTTTTCAATTTCTCAATATACATACATAAATACATTAATATGTATATGAATAACGCATTTGTATGCTAACTATTGAATATTTCAATTCCTTATATGCAAAATATTAGAGTTGAGTGTCGCAGTCATTTCTTTTAATGTAAAATACGCACGCAAGTTGATGGATTCAAAGTCGAAGGGAGTTGAACAATAATTTTCAATGAAAAAGTAACTAGTTTATTGCGAAATGTTGCAATACTATATGTGTTTTGAGTCTTTAAGAAAGTAAAAGTGGTGGACAAGAAGATGTCAAGCTGATAAAAGTTGCGGATTCCTGACCCTCCAAAAAGGTCCCAAAAATCTTATAAACGATGCCAAAAAAGCACAGTTGAGCTTGGCTAGTTAATCTGTTGCAACCATGAAACCTTGATTCATTATGACAAAACACCAAAATAGATACAACTGATTAATTAATTTTTATCTAACGAGAAATTTTTCATTTTACATAATAAAACATGAAAAGAAAAAAGAAAAAAAATTGCCGTTCAATGAGCTTGAGCTTGGATCATGAAAAACACAGCCAAACGTGATAACCACTAAACCACCCACAATTCGAAAATTTTTCTAGCGGTAGTTCCCAAAAATTATTAATAGTTCAGCTTCTAATAAAAATTTTTAAAAACGGCAAAAATGTGTCAACTGCAGCACTAAATGTAGATTGCTTTCACAAATTTCCAATCATTTATTTAAAATAGCTAGGATTCTCAATTCAGATGAATTTTACCTTCCAAATCTGCATATATACCAGGAAATAACGAGACTAGTACTGTAGTACAAAAATGAAATATTTATTTTGAAAAAAGCTGCTAGTAATAGAGTACATCCAGTACACGTCGGACACTAAATTACAGCCGGTGTATTTGTCAAACTGTGCTTTCGCCTATGATCTAATGGTGTGTGCAGAAAAACAAATAGATCTACAAGAAATGGAAATATGTGAAGAAGAGCTAACAGGAAGAAAGCTTAAAATAAATCTAAGGAAGGCAAAGGTAATGGTGGTGGTTAAAGAAAATACGACAATTAATATCGAGTTAAATGATCAAAAGATAGAACAAATGAACACATATACAAGGTGCATTCAAGTTCTAAAGCCTCCGATTTTTTTTCTAACTAACTACTCACCCGAAAACTATGAAACTGGTGTTACTTCTCGACGTAATCTCCCTGCAGACGTACACATTTTTCACAACGTCAACGCCATGAATCCATGGCCGCGGCGAAGGCTTCTTTAGGAGTCTGTTTCGACCACTGGAAAATCGCTGAAGCAATAGCAGTACGGCTGGTGAATGTGCGGCCACGGACAGTGTCTTTCATTGTTGGAAACAGCCAAAAGTCACTAGGAGCCAGGTCAGGTGAGTAGGGAGCATGAGAAATCACTTCGAAGTTGTTTTCACGAAGAAACTGTTGCGTAACGTTAGCCCGATGTGCGGGTGCGTTGTCTTGGTGACACAGCTTTCCCGGACGTTTTTGTTGCAGTGCAGGAAGGAACTTGTTCTTCAAAACACCTGTCACCGTAGTGCCCTTTGGAACACAATGGGTAAGGATTACGCCCTCACTGTCCAAGAACATGGACGCCATCATTTTTTCAGCACTGGCGGTTACCCGATTTTTTTTTGGTGGCGGTGAATCTGTGTGCTTCCATTGAGCTGACTGGCGCTTTGTTTCTGGATTGAAAAATGGTATCCAGGTCTCATCCATTGTCACAATCGACGAAAAGAAAGTCCCATTCATGCTTTGGTTGCGCGTCAACATTGCTTGGCAACATGCCACACGAGCAGCCTTGTGGTTGTCCGTCAGCATTCGTGGCACCCACCTGGAGGACACTTTTCGCATTTTCAGGTCGTCATGCAGGATTGTGTGCACAGAACCCACGGAAATGCTAACACTGGAGGCGATCTGTTCAACTGTCATTCGGCGATCCCCCAAAACAAGGCTCTCCACTTTCTCGATCATGTTGTCAGACCGGCTTGTGCGAGCGCGAGGTTGTTTCGGTTTGTTGTCAAACGATGTTCTGCCTTCATTAAACTGTCGCACCAACGAACGCACTTTCGACACATCCATAACTCCATCACCACATGTCTCCTTCAACTGTCGATGAATTTCAATTGGTGTCACATCACGCAAATTCAGAAAACGAATGATTGCACGCTGTTCAAGTAAGGAAAACGTAGCCATTTTAATTATCTAAAACAGTTCTGATCCTCGACGCTGCCGTACAGTGCTACCATCTCTGTGACGTATTGACAACGAACGCACGCTCATTTTAAAACAATGCAGATGCTTCCATCTCTTTTCAGTCTGGAGAAAAAGAATCGGAGGCCTTAGAACTTGAATGCACCTCGTAAATACCTAGGAATAATACTGGACAGAGAAGGAAACATGGAATATGAAGTGAACGACAAAATAAATTTGGCAAAGGCAGTCTGTCATAGCCTGAGAAAGACGCCAAAACTATCTATAGATTTAATTGGGACGTATGGAAGCGAAAGCTAGCTAATAATGCAACGAAAAGCAGAAGGCAGGCGATGGATATGAAATATTTAAGAGCAGTAATTTCTTTAGAATTACACGCAAACATAAAATAAGAAAGGAAGCAGTAAGAGAAGAGCTTGGTATCGAATCAGTCCTAAAGGTTGTAAGGTTTTAGAGAGAAACCAACTCAAATTATTTGGGCACGCGTGCCGTATGAATGACAAACGACAAGTCAAAACAATATGGGAAACAAAAGTTCAAAGGAATAGAAGACGTGGAAGACCGAGAAAATCGTGGAATGATGAAGTTGCGGCGATACTAAAGAAGAAATGCAAGAGTTGGATGGAGGCTAAAAGAATGCAAAATTTGTTTATTGTGATGATTTAAAGTTGTAATTGTTAAATGAAATGTTATTTTAATCACCTCACGCCCTAGGGTCAAGAGGTTTTTCGATTATATATATATATATATATATATATATATATATATATATATTTAGTGTTAATAAGAATTAAAAATTTATTTCTTATTTGTTTTATTGGCCGTGTCATAATATTAAAATAATAGACTTTTTCTTGGTTTAGCAACCTTTAATGAATTACAATTTTTTTTTTTTTTAAATACAACGTTTCGACTTTTTTATTAAATCTTTTTCAAGTAATTAGAACTAAAAAATTAATACAAAGAAAGGTAAGAAATATATTTACATTTGTATGAATTAATTAAAATTAAAATTAAAATTAAAATAATGAAATTAAACTAAGGAAATTAAAGGATACAAAACTCACCAATTTATTTCGTGTCAAAACACATATTTTGTGTAACATGTATGGCCAGGCATGTCGAACCTTTTACAAGGTCGACTGCCTTTCTTGGAATATTTCGTGTAACTAAATGTCTTTTTGCAGAAATGAAATTGTTGTTTCGTTTTTTAAATTAGTTTGGTCAGAACATGTGTTTGGGAAAAATACAGTATATTTACAATGGGAAATTTTTTTTTTGTGTGGTTAGAGGTTGTCTTCTATTGTTTAATGAGCGGATAATAAAGTTTAGAAAGTCCATCAATCTCGTTACGATCGTTGATTGTTTTGTTGTTTTTGAATATATGAATCATTTCTAAGACCTCCCTGGCCTTTGTATTTTTTTGCTTTGTAATTATTTTTGCGTTTTCAAAATCAAAATTGTGTTTTAATGTTATCTGGTGTTTTTTTAAAGCTGTCTGATTTTTTGCGAATTTGTGTCCTTTTAATTTTTCCTGTAGTAACTGTTTTGTTTGGCCTATGTATACTTTGTTACAGTCTTTGCAGGGTATATTATATACTGTATGTGATTGTTTATGCGTTGGTGTTGAGTCTTTTAGTTTTGTATGTAGGAATTTTAGGTTTTTTCCGCTTTGATGTGCTATTTTAAAATTAAATGGCTTAAATATAAACTAAACAATATATTTAAGCCATTTAATTTTAAAATAGCACATCAAAGCGGAAAAAACCTAAAATTCCTACATACAAAACTAAAAGACTCAACACCAACACTTCTTAACGGCTTCATTTTAATTTTTGCAGAACAGTCCTCTGGGCAGATGAATTTACGTTCACTAGAAGTGGTGTTACAAATCTGAGAAACCTGCACAGGGGGTCATCAGAAAATTACAAAGCTATACGCCCATCTAAATTTCAACATGCATTTTTCTATTAACGTTTGGGCGGCCCTAATCGATGACTTGTTGATTGGTCCTGTCGTTCTTCCTGGGAGGTTAAATGCGGACAATTTCCTTCAATTTCTTATTGACGAACTGTCAGGTCTTTTAGAGGATGTCCCACTGAATGTTCGACGAGATATGTGGTTTCATATGGATGGGGCACCACCACATTTCGGAATTGCTCTCCGAAATTGGGTTAACGTCAATTATCCAAGATAGATTGGTCGAGGTGGTCCTGTTGCATGGCCACCCAGATCACCAGATCTTAAGCCCCTTGACTTTTATTTATGGGGTACATGAAAAAATTAGTCTACGCGTAAGTTTCGAACACAAGAGAAGAGTTGTTGGATCGTATTCACCTAGCTGCCCAACAAATCCGACAAAACGAGTATGAAATTCGGATAAGTACTTCTTCTGTTGGCTTACGGGCACAAGCCTGCATTCAACAAGGAGATGGACATTTAGAAAATATTATTAATTGAACTTTTTTAAATAAAATCAGTTTTTATTGACTTTGGGATTACATTTTTTTTCATGATCTGAGAATCACATTCGTAGATCTGTAACGTTAAAAGAAATAAAAATGGATATACAAGTTTTGCGTTTTTGTTACTTGAAATGAAGTCTACTTTACACTCCTAAAATTTGAGCATAACGATACGGGACACAACAAATGTTGAGATGACTGTTAACGTTGCATTCTTTAATAAAGGATTACATTACGTTCCAGTTCATACAACAGCTTATTAGTGAGTAGACAGGTTTTATTTATTCAAAACGCCTTACCGATTTTCTTCTCAAGAGTATGCGGACATGCATTGTGTGTATGGCTACTGTAACGGCAGTGCACGTCAAGCAGTTATTGAATGCCGACATCGGTTTCCCGATAGGCGCATTCCTCATTACAGAACGTTTCTAGAAATACACAGATAATTTCGGGAATACGGACTGCGTGATTATCTTTTCGACCGAGGAGTAAATTTGTCAACAGACTTAGAGGAAGAAGCAGTAGCTATTGTTACAAGGGATCCAACTCTCAATGTACGTCGAATCGCTAGACAACTAGCAGTACCACAAACGAGAGTTTGGCGAATATATATTGGCGCCCTGGGCTTATATTCCTATCACTATCGCAGGGGACTCGGTTTGCTTGAGGCAAACCGCTATGATCGTCTAGTTTATTCTACCTGGATATTAAGACAGTCACGGCTTCATTTTAATTTCTACAGAACAGTCTTCTGGACAGATGAATCTACGTTCACGAGAAGTGGTGTTACAAATCTGAGAAACCTGCCAACGGTGGTCTTCAGAAAATCCCAAAGCTATACGCCCATCTAAATTTTAACATGAATTTTCTATTAAAGTTTGGGCAGCCCTAATCGATGACTTGTTGATTGCTCCTGTCGTTCTTACTGGGAGGTTAAATGCGGACAGTTACCTTCAATTTCTTAGTGACGAACTGCCAGGTTTCGTCGCTAAGAAATTGAAGGTTATTGTCCGCATTTAACCTTTTTCCTCTTTTAGAGGATGTCCCACTGAATGTTCGACGAGACATGTGGTTTCACATGGATGGGGCACCAGCATATTTTGGAATTGCTGTCCGAATTTGGGTTAACGTAAATTATTCAAGATGGATTGGTCGAGGTGGTCCTGTTGCTTGGCCACCCAGATCACCCGATCTTAATCCCCTTGACTTTTATTTATCGGGGTACATGAAAAATTTAGTCTAAGCACAAGTTTCGAACACAAGAGAAGAGTTGTTGGACGGTATTCACCTGGCTGCCGAGCAAATCCGACAAAACAAGTATGAAATTCGGACAAGTACTTCATCTGTTGGCTTACGGGCACAAGCCTGCATTCAACAAGGAGGTGCACATTTCGAAAATATTATTATTTGAAGTTTTTTTTAAATAAAATCAGTTTTTATTGACTTTGGGATTACATATTTTTTTCATGATCTGACAATCATATTCATAGATCTGTAACATTGAAACAAATAAAAATGTATATATAAGTTTCGCGTTTTTGTTACTTGAAATTAAGTCTACTTTACACTCCTAAAATTTGAACATAACGATACGGTACACCTTGTATATTTAGAGAACATTTAAAAGGCCGTAACAGACCAGCTGAAGGCGATTTCAGTGTATGAATCGCAACATTGCTATGATGAGTGAACAATTCGTCTTCAACGATGCGTGGCTTCTTTAGGTAACTACTTTGAAGGAAACATTGTGGATTTATATTTTCGATTGAATAGAAACAATATAAAACCAGTCTGGTTAATAAAGACCGCCATTTTCGGTCGACATACAGAGTCGTGGACGAGCGAGAGGTTCGTGAGACTCACCTTACCAGCGCTTCGTGTGCTATATTTATTTAGTACATGAACAGCTATCATAGTGTGAAGTTCTTTATAAACAACTTTACGAATACGCGTAGGTGTAATTTTAACGAAAGTGATTTTTCTGAATAATGCGTACTTTGATTTCAGTAAAGTCAACACAGTGACACCACTGCTTGCCTACCTAAGTGGCGGCCTTTACTGATTACTTCATTTACATAATTCGTATTTTGAATCTTTTGATATCACATTGTATCATGTCTGTTCCTTTATGGAAATCTTAGCAATAGCTAGTCACAAGTACATGATGTTAATCAATTTCATAGGATCTATACTAAATTTAATCAACAACAAACTCCCGTTTCATTAAAATTTCTATTCTAAAATGATGAATCTATATTATAAATATAATTTAACGGGTTTAACAAACTCTTTATGCACGATATCCGTTCACCAAGAATAAGTTATTGTTAAACTCATGCTGATAGCCGTCCGATGCACGCAATCGACAATCATAATAATTAATAAGTGTCTCATACGGAAATGAATTTGCCCGATTCATCAATGGATATTGTTACAGGTTACAAAGGATAGGGTCGTGAGTGCAGCGCAATGATGAATCGCTTTCATTGATGCCCGTGATCGAGATTTTTTCTCTCTTTAGTAATAATCGGTCATGGATCGTTTTTCAAAGTTGGTTTTGCCGCTTTGTTGGAGTGTGTATTTTCTATTAATATGTGCTACCTGCCTGGTATTAATTAATTTTTGGGAACCCTTCGGTAGGATAGGATTCGAAGTCGATATTTGTATGTTTTATTGAAAAGAAATTGTATGTTTTTAATTTATAAGGCTTCCCATATGATAAAGTAAATCAGAAGCGTGCGTTAATAAATAGATGAAGTTGGTACTTATATTTAATTACAATCGATTATAAAATTGTATGCGTTTATGGCAGAAAATCGAATAGCAACGAATATGGGTCGTCGATTTGAATACGCACGATTTTAGATGCGTTCTTGTTCTACAGGGAATTCCAAAATGCACTGAAGTCAAAATATGAGGCATGTATCGAGCAAAGTTGTAGAGGGAATTCTTAAATGCATTGACGATTTTTAATATGGAATAATTTTTTTTGGTTAAAGATTAAAAAATTACAAAGACAATATCTTAATCTATAACTTTGGGAGTTTTTTTATTTAAAAATTGGATGGCGTAGGTGACCACCTTGAATATTGATTAAAGAACAGAACATTTCTTAATGATCTATTTAACAAAAATTACAGTATATATACTAATTCTATTTACAACTTAATTCTAGTGGTTCTCAAAATGTTGTTACTGTACCTGAAGTAAGTGTAGTTAAAATCTAGGACATATAATATTTGTTACGGGTGGTCACTGGCGTATCGCCTTGTTTTTATTAACGAGTTCAAACTGAAGCTTATAACGCTTTTCTGCGTTATAGTAGGTCTATGATTTCATAATATTTATGCTGATGTTTTTGACAAACTCTGTGACTTACTAACTATTAATACGAATAAGCAGAATACGTAAATGAACTATTATTTAGACTAAGTAACTGACTTGGATATGCAATATTGTATTTACACAATTTTGAAATTATGCACTCCCTATGTGAACCACCCCGAGTCGCCACTGACTTTCAAAATTTGTTATTTTCGTGGCAGGGGCGCTGGTATCGGTGCTGGTACTCCCAAGAGGACTACTATGATAGTAACGGAGGCTAATGAGATCTAGGTATCGTGCAATTGTATTTATTGCTACATTTCGGTGATTTTTGGATACCACCTGGTATAATGTAAGATGAGTATAAAACATTAAGTTAAGAAATTAAGCAAAAGGCAGTCGAAATAAAAACATACAAACGAAGCATCAGTATAATGTAGCAACATTTAATTTCGTTGCAGTTCTGTTTACACACACGAAGGAAACGTAAATTATACATCCAATGTACAAATATATTCGTTGAATAGCTGTTAATGATTACTACTCGTCGTTTTAGAACTATTAAAAGTATAATATTACTATTTGTGTCTTACCGTATTTATATGCCGTTATTGTATGGGATGTGCGAACGGAGATAGTTATTACCACGGCGAGAAGTTTTGTCTTTTCTTCTTGCCAGTGCGAACATCTGCACTTGTATGCATGTGTACGTGTCGCGTTTATGTGCAGTTTTCTAGAAGTGTAAATGACCTATCGATATGTCTTGTGTATATAAGTTGAGAAAGGTTTATTTCTCTAAATGATCATTATTATCTTCGGCACCTGTGTACAATATAAAATAATTGCAGTTGAAATAAGTATTATGGATAAAGTGTCTTCTGTATGGTGACTTAGGTCAATATTAATAGGAAAACCAAGATAAATTTCTTTACAAAATTAATTACTATTTTTGTATACAATTCACGTTTTCCTATTTATAAATAGATTTATATTTCGTGGGAAGTTTGTAATTCTCTCCACGTTTTTCATGCAATATTGAATTTATGTCTCGAATAACACAGGTCTGCAACTAAAGAACTACACAGGATTTCTTATTATACAGGTTGTCTTTGAAATATAAAGACAACGTATAAAAAATGAAAAGATGTAATTATATAGAACATAAATTCAAAATATTTTCCCAAAACTCCTTCTCGTAAGCGAGAAAAAAATGAGAAAGGTATTTAAAAAAAATTTGTAGCGCCACTGTGCGCTTATAGAAAGTATGAGAGACGACATCTTAAAGTTGACCGACAATAACAAAAATAATAGTTTTGTTATTGTCCATCTCATCCAGCTGTTACGTATATAAATATACGCTATAGCGTATGTGTGTGAAAGGTATTTTTAATTATATACATTCTGAAAATTTTGAATTCATAGGCGTCACGCAATACAATTTTCGAGGTGTTTTTAATTTCAGGGTTTGCGTCGTAATTGTGTTTTGGATTTATATTCTACATAATTACATCTTTCCATTTATCATATGTTGTCTCTTTACCTCAAGGACATCCTGTATAATACATTTTTGTTTATAAAACCGGGAAAAATACTCGAAAAATTCCATTCCGTCAGGTTTTCATGCAACACTCGTGTTTGTAGTTTCAACCTTCTTAGCTCCGCGACCCTCCGAATAGTTGATGTAAATAAAATTAATATTTCGCGACTCCCCCCTACCTCGAGGAATAAAAACAGAAAATCTTACTAATTACTAATTACTAATTCAATTTTTACTTTAATTATAAATGTAAAAAATTATTTAATAAGTAGCCATCGAAAAAATTCATAATTGGAGTAGACTGTGAAATTGGGTTGGTACTTTAGCCACTTCCACATAATGACATTTATTATTTGACATTGAAGCTATAAGTTTGTGTCAAATTTTTCAAAACTCTTATTAAGAAAATTAAATTTATTTAAAAAATGGTATTCAACATAGAACAAAAAGCAAAAATTGTCGAATGTTACCTCCGTACAGGTGTGAAAGTAAATGGCGAGTGGCAGTATTCAATTACGGAATGCATGGCTGATTTTAGTGAAGAACATCCTGAATTAGTGTTTGACTACAATGATTTTTACAATGTTTTGACAAATTGTGTAAAGTTATTCAGAGAGACTGGTAGCGTCGGTCGAAAAACTGGAAGTGGACGGCCATCTAAACGTACAGCTGATAATATTGAAGCCCTTCAGCATATTATTGATGAAAATACAAAAACATTCATTTCAGTAGTGACCCAACAAACAAATTTATCTTATGGTGCCAATTCATTCTTAAAAAAATCTTACATTGTCATCCATACAAGCTACAATGTTTTCATGAACTTTATCCAGTGGATTATTTAAGACGAGTGGAATTATGTCAATATAATTTTCAAAATAATCTACACAATCAGGATATCCTTAACACAGTTTTTTTCACGGATGAGGCCTGGTTTTGTTTTCCTGGATATGATAATTCACAGAATATGAGGTGTTGGTCCTCCGAAAATCCTCATTTTTTTGTTGAAAAAACATTGCATCCCCAAAAAGTTGGTGTTTGGGTTGGAATACGTCGAAGAAGATTGGTGGGTCCAATTTTTTTTTAAGGGTCACTTACTGCTGCACGATATCGCAATGAGATACTCAGCTCATTCATAAATCAACTGGATGATCAGGAATTACAAAATGGGTATTTCCAACAAAATGGTTCAACAGCACATACGATCAGAGAAACACTTCAATATCTCAGAGAATTTTTTGATAACAGAATAACAAGCAGGAACACTGAAATCCCATATCCAACTAGGTCTTGCGATTTATACATATGTGATTTTTTCGTATGGCCATACATCAAAAATTCGATTTATTCAACGCCAATTCATAATCTGGAACAACTGAGAATTCGCATAACAGAAAAGTGTGAAGAGATCAACAACTCACCGTAAATGCTGCATAAAGTTTTTGCGGAATTGCGGAGATGAGTTGTTTAGTAAAGTGGCCCCCAGTAAAATTGTGATATTAGCTGTTGTTGAGAAATTTCGTCGCACTAAAAAATAAAGTACCACACACTACAATACGCAAATCGATGTTATATCTTCAAAAACAAAATCAGAAATAAAATTCGGAAATCGATTTATTATTTACCTCCTTATATAAATATAGGTACAATAAAGCCCCCGTTAACGGTTGAACTCTTGAAACGCCTGCCAAAGATCTACATCATTCAAAATTCTTTCAATTATGCACAATATGCTATTTATTAAGGATATTAAACCATACATATAGTATGCAATATATGCAAAATATGCGCTTTGCATATTTGGGTTATATTAACAATTTACTGTTTACATTTATCTAAACCCTTACCGCAAGGTGCCTAATTAAAGTATTTATACATTAGAAAATTATTTTCTTGTTATTTGATGTCAAATCGTTATACGAGAGTAGCACAGATTATTTCTGCAAACCAATATTTCTATCGAATCAAAGGAATCAAACATGCTATGAAATAAATGTTTATTGTTTTCTATTTTGACAGTTCGAATTTAGTTTTGATAACTGCAACAGTTATTTATTTTGCAAGCTAATTTCAAACCGAGTGGTCTGCAGTAAAAATGCATTTAACGAGAGAAAATTTTAGAGCCATGATTTACTATGATTTTAAAAGTTCTTTAACTCCAAAACAAAGTATTTCAAGACTTCATGCTGCATTTGGTGATCATCTCCTTCTCAGAGGAGAGTTTACAACTGGTATAACGAATTTAAATTTCAAAGGGTTTCACTTAGTGACGATTTTCGCGAAGGAGTGCTAATCTCAGCCGTTACTGAAACAAATGTAAACGACGTAGGAAGAATGATTCAAGACGACAAACTAGTTACGTATAGGATTATTAGAACCACCTTGAGTATTGGCATGCCTGCAATAAATAAAGATTTTACATAATAATTTGGGCGTCAGGAAAGTCTGTAGTCGTTGGATAACTCATAATTTAACACAGGAATAAAAACAATATCGAGTGGAATGGTGTAAAAAAACGCTTAAGAAATATGATGGAGATAGTTCTAAAGCAGTTTACAACATCATTACTGGTGATGAAAGCTGGATATATGCATTTGAACCGGAATCAAAACGGCAGTCCGTTCAATGGCTGCTTCCAACAGAACTTACTCCAGTCAAAATGAAAAAGCCTCGAAGTGTTGGAAAGAAAATGGTGTTCATTTTCTTCTCAAAATCAGGACCTAACACAACAGTTGTGCTTGAAAATAAACGTACGATTACCGCAGAATTGTACACGACAGTATGTTAGCCAGATGTTAAAAAGCCTCGTTTACGACGCCCTAGATCGGAGAATGTCCTGCATCACGACAATGCTTCAAGTCACACTGCGCGTCAAACAAATGAATTTTTGAAAGCTTCCGGATTAAAATTACTAGATCATCCGCCATATAGTCCGTAACTGGCACCTTCAGAGATTTCTTTCTATTTCCAAGATTAAAGGATAAAATGCGTGGTGTACGATTTCCAAGCCCAGAAGATGCAGTGTAGAGCTTCAAAAATCTTATACACTGATGGAAAAAAGTGACGAGCACACCCTGTATAATCTGAACTTGTTAAGATAAATGCGTAGATTTAGCGGAGCATTAAGGTTTCCTCTAGACGACTTTGTGCAGCGAGTTTTGCCTTTTTCTATGACTGCATTTTTTACTGAGTGCCTCCGACAGCTGCGATATGTTGTCTACACGGAGACCGATGTGGGGAGGGAGAAACCGGTTATTGTTAGTGTGGTGGAAGTGGGTAGTTGTAGTCGTACTTTGTGCGTGATGGAAGGCCGTTCACCTTGCACATGACAGGAGTATCCTTCCGTGATATCGCGCGCCGTCTCGAGCGGTCATTATCGGGAGTGCAGCGGCCATGGCGAGAATGGATGGAGCAAGGACGTACGCGCCTTCAGACGCGAACGGGAGGGCCCCGCGCGAGCACAGCAGGCGAGGATCGCGCCCTTGTGCACAGCGCTTTAGCGTCGCGTACGTCTTCCTCAAGGCAACTTGGAGCCGTTTGGCCAGCAGGAACAGAAGGCGTACCCACTACGCGAACTGTACGGGGGCGTTTGCTAGAAAGTGGACTGCGAGCGCGCTGTGCGTTGCAGCGGATTCCACTGACTCGCGAGCACCGCCGTACATGGCGCCAGTGGGTGGAGGCTAGATATCAGTTGGTTGTCGAGTGGAGGCATATTTTGTTTTCCAACGAATCAAGATTCGAATTGAACACCGGTGGCGCGCGAATTTTGGTTCATCGGAGACGTGGTGAGCGTCACCTCGAGGAGTGCATCCAACCACGCCCTATCCACCGCCGGCAGGGCATTATGGCATGGGGTGCTATTACACATGGTTAACGTACACGTCTGCTGCGTATACAGCATACGATGACAGCTCGCCGCTACGTAGATAAGGTGCTACGGCCCATTGTGCTTCCCTACGTTCGACGGCTTCTATACATGCACGACAACACCCGAACGCACACAGCACGTGTTGCCCAGACCTTTGTAGAAGAGAACTATATACGGATGCTTCCATGGCCGGCACATTCTCCGGATCTCAATCCGATCGAACATGTCTGGGATGTGATCGGTCGGAGACTTCAACGTTATCCGGCTCCCCCGGGTAACGTTGAGGAGCTATAGAGGCGAGTTGAAGCAGCATGGCTGGACATCCCTCCCGCTACCATACAGCGACTTATTAACCCCATGCCTTGTCGTGTAGCGATGGTACGCGCCACTCGCGGAGGATACTCCCGCTATTAATGCATCCCTTCCCAGCAGGGATGCGCCGCTCTCCAGGTGAGGGTAAGTTATTCTACGTTAAGTACTACTTCCATACCAAATTTCATTGCGTTAGAACCACTTCTTCAGATTATACATGGTGTGCTCCTCACTTTTTTCCAACAGTGTATCTGAAGTGACTCGAGAAGAGCCGAATTTATGCCATGATAACTGGTTTTATAGAATGCCTAAATGCATTGAGTTTAAGGGCGAATACTTTGAAAAACAGTAATAAAAATAATTTTTGACCACAATATTTTGTTTTATTAGTTTTCAGAAATGATGGATGCCACCCTCGTATTTATGGACAGACTATACATTCTTATCAAACGCATTCAGAATTACTAAAATTGATCAACCTACAAACAAACAAAAAATACGGGTCTAGTGGATAACTAGCTCCTGTTTGGAAGTCGGTTAAAAATATATTTAAATTCACCTATTTGCGTTTCAGTTCCGATATTTTTTTTAATTTATGGATTAATGTTACTGAAGGTAGTTTAGCGTAAACTACGATTAATTTTGTGCATTGTTTATATACATATGCTATTTTAATGCATACATTCGTCGATATGGTAAACGTACCGAAATATGTACGTGCATATTTCTATCATGAGAACGTAAAACAGACTTATTGTGAGTCGAAATGACATGTAGAGCGCTGACGTCTATTCGGAGCTCTAACAGAAACCAAAACTTTAAGTTATAACACATATAGATGCTAAAGACACACGCATACAAACACACCACATACACATATATTTTGAAACGCACACATGTGTGCATGCAAGAGGCACGCGCGTGCACCAAAAATATAAACAATGGGTATTCGTAATTAATTGAAGGTATTTTTACCGCGATGAATGTCGAAATGAAAATCTAGACGGCACGCCTATACGTTTATTGGAGACTCGTATGTGCTCCAACATGGAACTGCTACAGTTCCACTGTTGAAGCGATACGTGCCTCGTAAATATGTCAAAATCTGTGTTGTTTTAACCGAGGAAACAATGAGAGCGAGAGATTTGTGTGTCTGAGAGACGCGATGCGCCCGTCACTGCAGCTGTCATTTAAAAGATGCACACATTCGTTCTCGTACGCAAAAAAGAAGACGCACAAGTTGCATAAAACTGTACATATATGTACATAATGCAGGTATATAGAGTTACCATTCATATTTTATACGATAGTTGAGGTTCTTTTCTTCAAAATCAAGTACATAGAGAATGTATGAAAGACGTCAGGGCATCCGGGGTTGACAATAGTCATTTTAAATAATCTATTCTTTCTAAAATATAATCAAACTCAAAAAGGTAGCATTTTTGCAATTTTAATATATAAAAAAAACTAGAAATTGCAATGCTTAATAAGCGTTTTTATTTTTTGATAATTATTTAGAAATATACACGGTTAGGCAAATGTATAGATCCATTCGAATGTCTTTGATATGTCTACTTAGATTTTATAAGACTTTCCACAATTAATTAAATGCAAATCCGAGCTTCGCTGAGTATATCTATATCCGAATCAGACTTCCGGTTTAGCCAGAAGAAAAAAGAACACCTGTATGTTCTTACGAATTTCAATAGAGCTCTGCTCTGGGAGATTAGCACTAATAAGTAGAGAACGGATGCAATTTCCATAAAACGCAATCGGCAATTGGAATTGTGTATAACGTCGCTCAGTACATCCCGGCGTAATTCAATGAAGTATTTGTTTGACTTACTCGGCCACCTGGTCTCGCAGCGATAACAATGGACAACCCAGCTATCGTATTCGGAGAATATAGTGTTTTCAGTGGTGTCGAGTACGTAGATAAAATAAATAAGTTTATCGAATTTCGTAAGAGAAATAGCACGTACATTCCTTTTCTTTTCATTTAAGCAACTTCTTCCAATTATTTTCACATAGGTGTGGATAAAATTTCGTTATTTAATTTCGTTTATTTGTGTGTGTGAAACGTTATTGAAAAATTGCAATAAATCAACCGTAAAACGTCACGTAGGATCGTTAAAGCACGAAAAAAAATTGAACCCGTTGGAATCTGACAATTTTAACGAAGAACTCTGTGAAACTTTTATGGCAGCTAATATTATATTATTTAAATTGAACAATCCAATTTTGAAGACATTTCTAAAAAAATATACTGGTCGAAATGTTCCTGATGAATCAACTTTACGCAAATATTATGTTTCTAGGTGGTATACGAGAACAGTAGAACGCATTAAAAGCCATCTTTTAAATCAATACATATGGATAAGCGCCGACGAAACGGTGGATATGTTAGGACGCTGTGTGGTAAATGTTGTAGCTGGTGTACTACATCCAACTATTCCCTATAACTCATATGTAATAGCAACAAGTGTTATAAATAGAGTTGATGCGGAAACAGTTGCTGAAACCATTAAGGAGAATATGCAAAATGTTTCATTCGGACGCCACGTACAAAGAAAAAATACTTTTATTTATATGTTAAAAACAGGCAGGCTGTTGAAGAAAACATATCCTAATATGCTGCATATTACTTGTGTAGCACATGCTCTCCACAGAATCTGTGAATATATCAGAGACACTTTTCCGGAAGTTGATAGACTTGTATCAGTTTTCAAAAATGTTTTCAGAAAAGCACCATTGAGCGTAGCTCTTTTCAGGGAAAAATTTCCATCTCTGTCACTGCCTCCCACTCCAGTAATAACTAGATGGGGAACATGGTTGGAAGCTACTAGTTATTATGCTGAGAATTTCGATAGTCTAAAACATTTCGTAACACTGCTAAAGGCGGATGCTAGAAGTATTGGTCAGTGCAAGGAGCTCACACAAACCCCAAATTTAAAAAATCAGTTGTACTTTCTTCACTAACACTTTGGAAAATTGCCAAAACTAATCACTTATTTTGAAAATCGAAATCTCAAATTAAATGACGGATTAACCACATTAGATGTGGCTGTTAATAATTTGAAAAGTATTCCAAGTGACTTCGGATGTGGCCTTCGGCAGAAGTTTGAAGCAATTCTTAATAGAAATCCAAATTAATTATATTGCAGCAATTATGTATGGAGACAATTCCACAAAATCTAACGGCTAAATATGAAGAAATAAAAGAATATTTCCAGTATGCACCTATAACCAGTTGCGATGTAGAAAGGACCTTTTCTTTTTATAAGGATGTACTTAATTCAAAGAGAACAAAATTGACAGAAGAAAACCTTGAGAACTATTGCTAGTCAATATTAATACTCCTTTACTCAACTTGAACGACAAAATGAACAAATAAAAATGTTCCAATTATAGAAATAAAATTAAAAACTTTAAAAATACAACTTTTCAACAAATTTTTTGTTTTCCAATTATATAAATAAAATTAATTAATAAATATGTATTTCGTAATTTTAGATAGATAGATCACCACCCGTATGTTTTCCAATTATATAAATAAAATTAAAAACTTTATAAATACAACTTTTCAGCAAATAAATAATTATTTCGTAATTTTATAGATCACCACCCGTTCGTTTTCCAATTATGTATATAAATAAAATTAAATATTTTAGAAATACAGCCTTTCGCCAGTACTGCACTGGGCTTCGCTTCATGTGGTAAGCGTGTCCGTTCTCTACTAATAAGGTTTGGTATCCTTTTGTTCAACAACGATAGAGATATTTAATTAAACCAAATAATGCATATAATAATTTTATTGAGAACAAGAAAAATGAACACAAAATGAAATGAAAACATCAGTATCAGTTAAAAAAGTTTTCGAAATGATTCACTTCTTGCCAATATGTAAATTTGTGAACAAATTCTTGAATGACATTTGTCAAAGCCTCCTCAAAAATTAATTGCACTTCCTCAATTATTCTTTGCCGTAACTCAGCCAGATTTTGCAGTCGTCTAGTATAAACCAAATATTAACCGGATTTCGCCGTCATCGTTGGATGGGTCACCAATCATACTCGGTTTCCCAAAACAATACTGAACCCTCTCAATAGCCTAGCATCGTCCATTGACGAGTAAATCTGGAAGGCCAAACAGGTGGACTGTGAAATCAGTTCAGTTAGCCCGTGTAGGTTGTCGAAAGATGGACAACGATCGAATCGGATCTCTAACTGATGTCTATGACACCAAACGTCTTAATGAGTCAAATGTCTTTCCAAACCTGGTATGTGCAATGCGATATAGCTATCTGCTATGTTCGAATAAAAGCCGGCTAGTTTTAGGATAAATCACGAAAGATCCCCAACCAAATTGGTAATGGTTCACTTAGTAATAAACCGTGCCTTCCTAAGAGTCTCACTCTACCTACCTACTGTACGAATGCCGACGAAACCATCTATTGACCCAAGCAGGAAAAGCCGCCTGGTATAACGTAGAACATTATCGACTTAAGGGTGGCCATCAACAGATCTATGAACCCCAGATCAACAGGACACCTGATTTAATTTGATAATTTTGATAATTTAATATACTGCGTTAGGCGAATGTATGGGTCTATTCGAATATCTATGATATGGCTGCTTAGATTTTAATAAGACTTTCCACAATTAATTAAATGCAAATCTGGGATTCGGTGAGCATATCTATATCCGATTCAGACTTCTGGTTTAGTCGGAAACGATGTTAACTTTTTTTATTTTAAATGAAACATCCTATATATTTTTACGAATTTCAATAGAGCTTTGCTTTGGGAGTTCAGCAAATTTGTGAACAAATTCTTGAATGGTGTTTGCCAAAGCGTCCTCACCAATTAATTGCACTTCCTCAATTATTCTCTGCTGTAACTCGGCCAGATTTTGTGGTCATCTGGTATAAACCATAGATTTTAAAGGAAAAAATCTATGGGATTTAAATCTGGAGACCGTGCGAGCCATTCAATGAATCCTCTACCACCAATCCATCAATTTGGGAATGTTTCGTTTAAAAAATTTTAACATTATGGGCATAGTAAGGGTTACATGATTGTTTCAGCCTTTACTTGATGAAATTCCATTATAACTATTATCAGGATAAAATAAAACAAATTTTAATGAATTTCTCTTTTTAATTTCGAAATTTATTTAGTTCAACGGAGTATTGATTAATCTATGTATAAGACTGTGATAAGCCGCTAATTTGTGTTGTATCGTATGGCAAGAAGTGTTATGAATAGTTATATCTGTATTTGATGGTTTGTGGTAAATTGCAAAGTTACATTTGTTGTTAATTCTAGTAATCGTTAAATCGAGAAAGTTTAACAGAAATGCACTTGTTCGCACCATCGAAGGTCCACGCTGTTCACGAAATAATTTCGTGTTCACACAATCGAGAGGTTCCCATTACCGAACTTTCACACCACCGCGATTGTACTATACTATTAAATAGAAGATCAAAACAGCAAACATCACAATAGACTTGAAGCACATAACAACCATAAAACAATAGAAAATTTAAAAGGGATCGAATGATCTTGAATGCAAAAGGCTTCTTCGCTCTAAGAATTCTTATAATTTCACGAGTGGGCGTTAACTAGTTAAGTTTTATGCTATCATCTAGCTTATCGAATTGTATAATTCTGATTGCCGACTAAATTAATTTAAGAAAATTTCAAGGTTAATAAATACAAATTAAGCTCGCGTTTAGAATTGAAAAAAAAATTTAAAGCCATATTTATTTCCCTTGTCTTTCAAATCATTTAAGTCCGATAATATAAATGGAACAATTCTCTTTCTTTCGTAATAATTCCTTCCATTAATCATAGACATTCAAATGAAGTTAAACTCGATAACGTACAGCAGTAAACTTGTTTTGTGTTATTATAGTTATTTTGTGCGCAATAAATCATGTTAGTCGACTTGTGTCTGCAACCCTCCTCCGTAAACGGCGGCAGTTATGGCCAAGGGTGTTTCCACTGTTCGAGGGGGAGGTCTCGGTTATTTACTGATAACTTCATGTCACGCTGATGAATGGAAACTTAATGCTAATTTTAGTTAAGCTCACTTAATAAATATTCAGCCGACATAGAAAATGTAAAGCCGGAAAAACGATACGGCAAATACAATTACATAGATGCCGTTGTGTTGTAAGAGAATGAAAACGTTAGAAATGTGAACAGAATGCGTGTATACATATGTAGGTAAATGCGTATGAAACAGAGGGTGTTTTACCTGTTGGAAGATTCATAATTATAAATGGAAATAACTATTGTTTTTAAGGCATGAATATATTGTTCTTCCGAATTGAATAAAATTAAGAAATAAAACGTATAACGGAAAATTCTAAGCGAAGATGATTTGGATATTATCGAAACGTTATTAAATAATGTATATATACCAACATATTTATTATAACGAGTGATCATTAAAATTTTCGCTCAAGTAAGCCATGTACACAAAAAGTATGTCCTAACTTAAGTTATTAGAGGAGATCTGTCATTATAATTTCAAACGTCATGATTGTTAAAAAATAATTTGAAATGCTTACTTTTATATTAAATATATTTATAATTTTTATACAAAGTAATAGAATATTATAAAAAATGTGTAAAATGTTGACCATTCTCCACCAAGCATAATCGCACTCTATTTCGTAGAACATTGAAAACATTGATCAGTATTTGCGGTGAGTTATTGATGTGTTCACATTTTTCTATGATTTGATGTCTTAACTCTTGTAGATTATTAATTGGTTTTTCATAAATAATATTCTTTATATATGGCCACACAAAAAAATCCATAACTGTTAAATCACACGATCGTGGTGGATATGGAATCGCTGTATTTCTACTTATTATCCTATCGCCATAAAATTGTTGCAAAAACTGAATATTTTCAAGTGTAACGTGAGATGTAGCCCCATCTGTATTTTCATCATAATAATTTCATCCTGTAAGGTGGCACTTATTTAATAAGTGACATCTGACGGACGAAAGAGACTTTGCGGACTTCGTCCGTCAGATGTCACTTATTAAATAAGTGCCACCTTACAGGATGAAATTTGCTTTATCTTGTAGGCGATTTCGGCTTAATGTTATATACAGATACAAATCTATTCATAAAGATTTGTATCATTTGTATTACATTGCTTCACTAGCTTAACTGATGACGCCTAATAGTAATGGCAGAAACACGTGTCTTAAGCAGAAGTAAATGCTGAAAATACGAGGTGTATTGTCCATGTGTACAGTTACAGATATGTATATTACATGTCTGTTTCAATTGTAACAAAAGCGTTCGTTATACGTGCATAAACGTATAGATATACTTATAACCTTTTTGTATGTTTCAGTACCATTTCTAATTTTATATATTTTTTTTCAAATTCACATCCTACACGCCTAGAAATGTTTGATTGATTGTATTAATTTTGTGAAAAGTTTTCATGGAAGCACCCTGTACCTATATTATTTAAAAGATTAAAACAGATATATCGCATGGGCGTATATTTATACGGAAACGATTAGTCGTTTTGTCAAGGCGAAGAGCCATAAATCTGGGTATTACTTCCTTTCGCCAGATCGCGCCGTCCTTAAACGACAACAGCTATTTAATACACATTCGATATGATTACGATAAGAACGAGTAATGTTCATATATGTATGTATTGTATAACAATGCATAATATCCCCCGTTTAGTGCCTTGTGTAAACATGTAGGCAGAGGCTGTCGATAAAAGTCCAGAGATCATATCAGACGCTTTCTATTATGTTTATCACGAAGCTTATTCTAATGGATTGCCAGCGAAGATAAAAAGGATCTCCTTTATGTGATGCGAATTGTAAACGTGCTATTATAATACCTCTCAATAAGATATACGTACATACATAGTGTAGTTGTACGAGTGTCCATTTATTAAACGAAGTGGAAATCTCGCACGACAATAACAAATAGATGTAATAGCTGTTGTCAAATGTAGACGCGAAAGCTTTTTTTTGAATTTCAATATATATACAGTCCATGGCTATTCAATTAAAATCATATATCTTCTAAGAAATAGAATTGCAAAATATATGGGGATAGAATATGTTCGAATTCAATTATAAAAGTTATCGCCTCCTATATTTTCTTTACTTGGTTTATTGCGTTTCCTTGGTTCTAGATATATTTTATTACACAAATTAGACTGAGAAATATCATTAAATACATATACTAACTGTGATAGAGATAGCTTGTAATTAAAGATGGAATTATATGATAATGCATATTTTTTATTTATGATATGTTTACCAAAATTCTTGCAGATCTCTACGGTCGCGTAAAAAGAAAGAAGCATTTGCGACTACTTTTGTTTTGCATATCTTGCATATAAGTACAAAGCAGTATTTCATATATTTGTTCCTATTTTATAATTTGTTTTTAAAATCCACCGTAACTAATATACAAAACCATTTATTCATAATATATCAAAATCACACTAACAGTCCGCATGAGCATTTATGTACATCGGGAATTCCCAGATTTGTGTTTATTATGTTGGGAAAGTTTCAGTGAATCTACGAGCAATGAGATTGACAAATAGGTCAGTCATATCACAAGTTGTGTTTAGTTAGTTCTCGAAAGTATATATATATATATATATATATATATATATATATATTGATATAATACGAAGAACAGCAGTAGTGAATTGCTAGTTTAGTAATAAATAATAATAATTGTCAAATATAATGTAATGACAGAATGGCTAGCTCAAGAAAAATACGATAGTTAAGTTATAAATGATAGTAAATGCCTGAAAACTACTTATTCTCAAAGGGTCTCGAAGTAAGTTCTCGATACACAGACAAACACTTAAAAATACATGAAATAAAACAAAAAGGTCAAATTTATGTAAAGAAATATATTTAAATAATGAAATATTGATTATCACAAGATATAAATTTAAAAAAATTAAATGAGACATTTAAAAATCAAAATTATGAACGTAATATAAAATCATATTGTGCTAACCTTCGTTTAATAATAAGAAATGGATTGCCTATTTAGATTCTAGAAAATCTGACCGTATGTCAAGATCAAAATATAATAAGTTTATAAATTTTCAAATATAATTACCAAATCTGACATTTAAAAATAAAGTAAAATGACGTTTGAGATGACGTGAGTTAGTGTTATATAAATAAGTGACTTCAAGTAATGTTATATCCTTAACAAATTTATATATTACAATTTCACTCAAATACCTGATTAATACGTTAAATTTTGTAATTCACAATTTCATTATGTTCTTTGGATGAAGTTCTCAGGAAAGTTTCCAATTATAACATCAAGATTGGCTGTCATTTGCTTAATTCAAACTACAGGATACTATCCTAGTTGTTGCGATGCTTATGATACAATTTTGCAGAATCTCCCACCAGGATGATACAATTTTGCAGAATCTCCCACCAGGTTATGTTCAGTCTAAGTTCCTGAAGAGATGTTCTTATACCAAAATAATTCAAAAGATATATGATTTCTTCTTTAAGAGCGTTCCTATCATATAAATCTATTCTTCAGTAATCACATGAATATATATGTTCTCCTTATATGGGTAATACACCCAGAGTACTTATTATATCACTTCTTTATGTACAAATAAATGTCCATAAACATATTATATACGGTATATAATCGGAATAATAATAAAACTGAATTTATAAAATGCAGATAAAAATCTTTTTATATCCGTCAGAAAAATAATAATAATAATAATAATGTTTTTTGTCGTCAAGACTCCCATCAGAAATTTTGTAAAAGTATAAATCAGATATTCTACGAAATTTATACAAAGGTTACTAAAATAATTTAAAAGATAATATTATAAGAAAATCCACTCACGTAATCTCAATTACAAATCTTGTAAATGAAGTTCACATAAGTCAAACAAATAACAAAATTTACAGATATTTGCTCAAAAGAAAGATAGAACATAGTTGGTTTTAAAAATCCAAAATCCTCGTGAAGATAAGTCGAAGTAAATTTACTAATAAGCAAAACATAACCATAAATTAAATATACATACAATATTATATGGTATCATGATTTCAAAACCAATTATGAACCCATATCAAAAGTACAAAATTCTTACTATAAAGTAATACTTCACAAATCTGAACATTCAAGATATAACATTCTTGAAACTGATATCTTATTAGAAAAGAATAAATTAATTAAGAAAGTTGACTCACAACAATATATATATATATATATATATATATATATATATATATATATATATATATATTGTAATGGGGCAAACTGCACCCTTATTCCAGCAACTGTAATGGGAAAAACAGTATTTAACAATTAAATAACACACAGAAGAAGGGTTAAATTGGCGGACTTAATTTGTAAAATTAGTATCGAAATGTAAATAAATTAATATGACGATAACTTTGTATACTTTAAATTAACTTATTCTTATTTCAAAACTTACTTTTTATATTTTAATTTTCAATTTCATAATTCTAATTCTAATCTTGCGCGAAATTACAGATAGCTAATTTATCTACATTAATATTTAGTATCGATACTAGTTAGACACGCTCACTTTTTAAAATGCAACTAATCCGCGAAAAAGTTATTTTCTACACACGAATACAACATAACCTTATATTGGAAAGCATGTTCTGACAGTTTGAAAAATATTTTATAAATTTAATTATAATGTCAAAATTATTATATTATTTATATTCTTTATGTTTACGGATGTAGTAAAAGTAAAACTTCGAGGCTATTTAACGATATTAACTAGGCTTTGAAAATAAATAATCGCTATCGGCGTCATTATCAAAAATCTAATAACGAATGGCCGTAATATAGTACATTTCCAAAGAAAATTTAAATAAAAATTAATATACCTGTGATATAATTACAAATTTATGCTGAATCGAAATATTAATACTTGGCCCATCTTTTGAAAACAAACCTGAAGACAATCGCTTGGAAACTAATAAAATTCGAGCCGAGCATCTTTTGTATTGGAGTTCCGACGAAGAGGCAGATCTGAAGCCGTTATACGCCGCGAACGCCGTCATCAGAAATTGGAGGACCCGTACTTTGTATTTTCCCGATCACATCGCTTTCATTCTGGATAACTGCAGAATTCGATGGAAAACAGGTTCACTTCAATCATTATCCTACAATAAAGTCCTAAAGTTAATATAATTTATTCAAATCATACTTTTTAATACAATAAAATCCAGAATTTTACTTTTATACACATCGTTGGCTTTCTCATAATAGTAAAACTATATAAATAATTTAAACATTGTGGTACATACCTGAATTGTTGTGTTTTATTTTTGTATTCTATATTAGATCATATTTCATTAATAAACATAACCTCTTTGTATTATACACACGTGCATTATATGTAAACTATTTTATTTGTCGCTAGGCACATTAAGTTGTTTAAAGTTACAGATTCCTTATTTACTTCAATAAATTATTAATCTTATTTCATAACTCACTCTTTTATTTGCTAGTGTTTAGTTGTAGAGTTTCAAATATTAGATTTAACTATTAAAATATCATACATAGGGATAAACATACACATAAATTATCGACGAAGATCCTGAAGAGTCTGATTTTGCTAATTTCATGCTCACGACTGCTAGTCGTGCCAGATTTGCCAGATCGTAGAATTTGGTATCAACAGGATGGTGCTCCTCCGCACTATACGCTACCAGTAAGGCAATACCCCCATAATACATTTCCTAACAGATGGATTGGAAGTAGAGGGGCAATTGAATGGCCAGCTAGATCGCCAGATTTAACCCTATTGGACTTCTTCTTGTGGGGTTACTTAAAATCAAAAGTCTATGCGACACAACCGGAAAATTTGGACGTTTTACGACAACGCATCATCTACGAAACCAGACTAATCACTCCCGAAATAGTACAGAATGTGCGAAATGGAATTTATTATCGCTTAGGATTTTGTCAACAAAATGAAGGAAAACAATTTGAGCACTTATTATAAATTTGAAACCGAAAATGTCAAAAATAAAACTTTTCTAATGTAACATACCAAGATTACATCATCGAATAAGAATTGTAAAAGCTTTCAAAATCCGTAAAAAAAAATGGGGTTGACATTTAAAAAAATTATCAATGACGTCATAACTTATTCAAAGTCGACGGGAAAAACAAAATGGCAGCATCTAAATAAAGCTAATAAAAACCATTAATCGACATATCTTTGCATTTTGTCAAATAATGGACAATAACGTTACTACGGGCTTGTGCCCATACTTTATGGACGCAGTGTATGTATTTTGTAAAATTTCGAATAAAATATTGATATACAGGGTGGCCCAAAATGACCGAAGGGGTTTTAATTCCTTATAACTTTTTTATTAAAAATTTTTTTTTTGTTTTCATTATTTTGTAAAGAAGACTTGGGGAATTTAAAATGGAACAGTACTCAATTGAACAACGTGCCAAAATCGTTGAACTTTATTTCTCAAATCAACGATCCATTGTTTTGACTCAGCTTGAATATCGTCGTTATTTTAATGTGCGGGTTGGCCCCTCAGAGTCAACAATAAAACGTCTGGTTGCAAATTTTCGAGAACAAGGGGCAGTAAGGAACCTTCCTGGTGCCGGCAGACGACGAACGGTGCACACGGATGACAATATTGAACGGGTACAGGAGAGTATTCGGGAAGATGGAGAAACATCAACCAGGAGACGTTCGACACAACTTGGCCTCTCAAGTGGGTCGCTGCAGAGAATTTTGCACACAATAAGAATGTTTCCATACAAAATTCAGTTTGTCCAACAATTGAAACCGACAGATTACCAGCAACGACTTGATTATGCAATTTATTTTCGTCAAAAAGCAGAACAAAGTCATGATTTTATTCATAATTTAATTATGAGCGACGAAGCCCATTTCCAATTAAATGGGTTCGTTAATAGGCAAAACTGCAGGATATGGGCTACGGAAAATCCAAGAGTACTTCAACAGCGAGAATTACACCCACTTAAGTGTACCGTTTGGTGCGGTGTTTCGTCGGAAAGGATAATTGGCCCATATTTTTTTGAAAATGAACGCGTTGTCGCCGTTTCCATCACTGGTGTTAGATATCGGACAATGTTGGAAAATTTTTTAAGGCCAGCGGTGGAAAACCATCCGCAAGTATGGTTCCAACAGGATGGAGCCACAGCGCACACTGCGAGGGACACAATGGCTCTTTTACGCGACATCTTTGGTGAACGAATTATTTCCCGTACAAGCGATATTAATTGGCCTCCGCGTTCACCGGATTTAACCGCTTCAGACTGTTTCCTTTGGGGATATTTGAAAGGAAAAGTCTATATTAATAAGCCTCGAACCATACAGCAATTAAAAAATAATATACGCGACGAAATCAACAACATAACACCTGAAGTTTTGCGAAAGGTTATGGAAAATGTAAATGGGATTTAACTAAAACACTTATATTAATTTCCAGTATATACTGGAAATTAATATAAGTGTTTTACTTAAATCCCATTTACATATAATGGATTTCCAGCAAGTATCGGCCGATTCAATTAAAGTTATGGAAAATGTTTTGGAAAGAGCACGAATATGCGAAGCAGAAAATGGCCACCACTTGCGAGATATAATTTTTCATAATTAAATTAAAAATATTCTCCATTAATATACTGTATTTAAAATAAAAACAATTTAATAATTATGTCTTAAATAAGAAGTTATAATGAACTCAAACCTCTTCGGTCATTTTGGGCCACGCTGTAGTACATATTTGTGGTATCTCTAAATTTATATTGACATTATTTAATATTTCGACAATAATTTAGTTGTGCAACTATCACTTAAACTTTATATATTTTTGAATATTTTAATAAAAGTTCTGCATATTTTCATCGAATTTTGGAAACATATGTGCGCATATTATACAGTTTCTGTGTGCATATAATTCCCAGCTTTACTTATGACATCCATTTTGTGTATATTAGCTAATAGTAAATACCAAAAACTACAAGGAAATTTCCGGAATTTTTGCAAAAACTTTCGTAATATACGTAAGAAAGAAACGCCACACACGAAGTCGAATCAACACGGCGATATAGTTGCGTGCGAAGTAAAAGAGGGCGCCCGGCACAAACAAACCATTGCCGAAGCCTTCGAGAAATAAGCATTTGAAAAATTGGGACGTATATGCCCAGGTACTTGTAACTGCGATTTAAATTGGTTGATAAATAACCTATCTAGAATTTCTGTCCATGTCCCTCGCAATCACCACCGGCCTCGGACACCTGACTCTGTCCGGCCGTCGTGGTTTATACCTGGTGCTGATCTTGATGGACGATCGTCTCTACAACTCTGGCACTCGAAACACCGTTTAGCAGAACTTTACCCTCACGTCGCTTAGCTCACATCTCCTTATGATGATATGGTTCATGAACACCGCGGGTCGCATACTATTGTCACAGATACTCTTCGCCTTATTATTATGTGTGCTTGTCTCGTTCTATTCCAATGATTCTCTTGTTGCATGTTTGTTTTTATCCTGCAGTCGGGTTCTTTTTTCTAATGAGTTATATTGGTCAAGACAAGTGTGATTTATTTGTTTTTTATAATGTGAATGTTTTTTGTTTTTATTATCCGGAGAACACATTTCCACTTCTTATATTAAAATCAGAGGCTTTACACTTTTGTATTATTACTCCAACGATACTGCTATAAAAATATTTAGCTGATAAAGCACTGCAACTGTTTAATAATAAACTATTATTATTTAATATTATTGCTGTTGTAATTACAGTAAAACTGTCAATCACGACCGCCAAAAAAAAAAGAAACGATATTGACTGTTATACAAGCTGTCCCGTATCGCTATGTTCAAATTTTAGGAGTGTAAAGTAGACTTCATTTCAAGTAACAAAAACGCAAAACTTGTATATCCATTTTTATTTGTTTCAAAGTTACAAATCTATGAATGTGATTGTCAGATCATGAAAAAAAATGTAATCCTAAAGTCAATACAAACTGATTTTATTTAAAAAAAGTTATACGATTCAATAACAGGCCTGTGATTGTTAACGTCGCATAATAAAATGTTATCTTAAAATAAAAAAAAACACGTGTCGTAGTGCATACAGTAGTTTCTTGGAGATCTACAAAAAAGAGTACTGGAAATTGATTTATGACAAACAAGGTTCTTACTTATTTCGTAAGTGCTCATCCATAAATATCATACAATAAGCAAATGTTCAGATGACTGTTAACGTTGCGTTTTTTAATAAGGGATTACATTACGTTTCAGTTCATACAATAGTTTATTAGTGAGTGGATACGTTTTCTTTATTCAAAATTCCTTACCAATTTTCTTCTCAAGAGTATGCGGACATGCATTTTGTGTATGGCTACTGTAACGGCGGTGCAGGTCAAGCGTTATTGAATACCGACATCGGCTTTCCGATAGGCGCATTCCTCATTACAGAACGTTTCTGGAAGAACACAGACAATTTAGGGAATGTAGCTATTGTTAAAAGGGATCCAACTCTCTCAGTGCACGTCGAATGGCTAGACAACTAGGAGTGCCACGAACGACAGTTTGGCGAAGTTTAAAACGTGAGGGTTTATATCCATATCACTATCGCAGAATTAATTTCTGCAGAACAGTCCTCTCGACAGATGAATCTCACGAATCTTCACGAGAAGTGGTGTCACAAATCTGAGAAACCTGTACAGGTGGTCATCAGAAAATCTCAAAGCTATACGCCCATCTAAATTTCAACACGAATTTTCTATTAACGTTTGCCGCCTAAGCGTTAATTGATGACTTGTTGATTGGTCCTGTCATTCTTCCTGGGAGGTTAAATGCGGACAATTACCTTCAATTTCTTATTGACGAACTGCCAGATCTTTTAGAGGATGTCTCACTGAATGTTCGACGAGACATGTGGTTTCATATGGATGGGACACCACCACATTTCGGAATTGCTGTCCGAAATTGGGTTAACGTCAATTATCCAAGATGGATTGGTCGAGGTGGTCCTGTTGCATGGCCTCCCTGATCACCCTATCTTAATCCCCTTGACTTTTATTTATGGGGTTACATGATAAATTTAGTCTACGTGCAAGTTTCGAACACAAGAGAAGAATTGTTGGATCGTATTCACCTAGCTGCCGAGCAAATCTGACAAAACAAGTATGAAATTCGGATAAGTACTTCTTCTGTTAGCTTACGGACACAAGCCTGCGTTCAACAAGGAGGTGGACATTTCGAAAATATTATTAATTGAACTTTTTTAAATAAAATCAGTTTTTATTCACATTAGGATTACATTTTTTTTCATGATCTGACAATCACACAGGGGCGGCTCGTGATGACGTATTTTGGTTTGCAGTACAATGATACGAGTGCCTCGTGTGTTTTCGGTGTTTACTAAGCAAACGTTACAGTTAGTACACGAGAATACACGAAGCACTCGGATCATTGTACTGCAAACCAAAATACGTCGTCACGAGCCGCCCCTGCAATCACATTCATAGATCTGTAACCTTGAAACAAATAAAAATGGATATACAAGTTTTGCGTTTTTGTTACTTGAAATGAAGTCTACTTTACACTCCTAAAATTTGAGCACAACGATACGGGACACTTGTATAATTGTCAGGTTTTCGTGTTACAAATAAAATCCATAATTAGTTTTTAAGATTTTTCTTTATCTTATTAATTAAAGTAAATATTATATAAATATACATATGTGTACGAAAAACTAAAACTATTTGAATTTATGTAATATATACAAAACATAGGCTATAATGCATTCCAATTAAGAAAGGACCAGATGAGGCGGCAATCTAAGTAATTTACACAGGATTTTCAAAAATATTGATAATTTCTATGTGAGGTTATATACCTACTAACCTATATAGAAGATTATTTTTTTACGTTTGTTTACTAACATATTTATTATTAAGAAAGCTTAGACTTTAATATTTTTATTCAAGCAAGAAGCGGCAAATATATACCAATGCAAGGTATTAGACTTATATATAAAATATTTCAATCAATATCATAATTTGTTATTTATTGTTTGAAGGTGTTGCATCTGCAATAAATTGGTGCGTAAATACAGTGAGAATGTGTTAAAATTACTACAGGAGAAATATTTACATCGTTCTTTGATTTTATTAGAGAACAAAACTTTTGTGTAAATGTGAAACTAATAAATTTAATGGATTGATGGTGACAGTGTATTATAATTATCATAATATTTGTGTATCGTTTAGAATAAAATATATAGCATTTTACAAAATACAGTTATTTTAATGAGACAGCAATAACGAAATTCATTTATCTGCACATCATTTCACATAATTTGGATAAAAATTTTTATACATCTAAAAAATGTATTTAAAAATATTTTCATTTTACAAAAATAAATACATATTAAAAATGGTAAAACAGCAGTTTAGCGCCAAAAGATAGGTAAAACGTAAGCATTTTTCAAGTTTCAGTGTTTGGTTAAACATGTGTTCCTTCCTTTATTCCAAGTTATGACTGATTAATACTTACTTTTTTGCTTATGTATGGGATAAATTACTACTATCGTACAATGATTTTTTCTTGCTTTTAGCAGAAATATGGCTTGAATTTCAATGTAATTGAAAAAAAAATAAAAATAAATAAAAAGTGAAATTGCTTTGATGAGAGAGTTACTAAATGTCCATTTGTAACGGGCTATTTATTTACTGTTATTGATCTCAGATTGCCCGCCGGTCGATACAGAAGTTCGACCCATATAACCAGGACAAGTTGGCAATGGTTCATCATCTGATCGAATAATTGATTTTGTTATCGATACAACATCGTATCTTATGAAACGTTTGTGTTTTGCATTAATTCCATCGTCTTTTGTCATTCAAAAATAGCAATCGTCATCGTAGTTTGCAGGCTTCCTCCAAAGCATTGGTATACTATAAGGCAAACAAACTTTTTCTTCACTTGCCCATCTGTGTAAAATTTCTTTTCTTTCTTTTTTTTCATTATTTTAACTGTTAATTACATACTTCATAATTTTTGTAATACATCGAATCTACCTTTCCTAATTATTTTGTCCAGTGAATTTCGTTAAGTTTTAATAACTTAAGCATACATTTTCAAATTTTCATTTATTTAGATCTTGAACATTGTTCAAGTTAGTTTTTCAGATATGATATGGAACAATGTGGAGAATGGCATCGTGAAACAATAACGGCTTGGATTAATGGTCATACTGATTGTATGTCCATTGCCAGTGATTCCGAAATTTATTATAAAGTTGGTAAAATATGGTTATAAAGTTCCAAGAAATCGCACGTAAAACGTCACTTAGTATCTCAAACACATACACAGAAATTAGACTCGTTGGAATCTGACAATTTTAACGAAGAACTCTCAAACATTAATGGCGGCAAATAGTTTATTAAATAAACTTAACAATCCCACCTTCAAAAACATTTCTCCAAAAATATACTGGTCAAAATGTTCCTGATGAATCCACCTTACGCAAATATTACGTTTCTAAGTGCTACACGAAAGCAGTAGATCGCGTTAGAAGCCATCTTTCAAATCAGTACCTATGGATAAGTGCCGACGAAACTGTCGATATATTAGGACGCTGTGTGGTAAATGTTGTAGCTGGTGTATTACATCCAACTATTCCATATAACGCATATGTAATAACAACAAAAGTTATAAATACAGTTGATGCGGAAACAGTAGCTAAAACCATTTACCAGAATATGCACCAAATGCTTCATTCAAACGACATGGACAAAGAAAAAATACGTTTATTTGTTAGTGACAGTGCTGTATACATTTTAAAAACAGGAAACATGTCCTAATATGCTGCATATTACTTGTGTAGCACATGCTCTCCACGGAATCTGTGAATATATCAGAGACACCTTTCCAGAAATTGATAGACTTGTATCCGCTTTTAAAAAAGTTTTATGAAAAGCACCATTGGGAGTAATTTTTTACAGGGAAAAACTTCCATCATTGTCACTGCCTCCCTCTCCAGTAATATCTTGATGGGGAACATGGTTGGAAGCTATTAGTTTTTATGCAGAGAATTTCGATAGTTTACAAAATTTCGTTACATGTTTAAATGACAATGCTCGAAGTATTTCTGAGTGCAAGGAACTAATACAAATTCAAAATTTAAAAAATCAGTTGCACTTTCTTCAGGAACGCTTTGGAAATTTGCCAAAACTAATCAATTACATACTTTTAAAATCAAAATCCCAAATTAGATGTGGCTATTAATAATTTGAGAATATTCAAAGTGACTTCGAATGTGGCCTTCGGCAAAAGTTACACGCAGTTTTTACTTGAAATCCAGATTTAATAACATTGCGGCAATTGTGTATGGGTACATTTCCTCAAAATCTAACTGCTAAATACGCTGAAATAAAAGAATATTTCCAGTATGCACCTATAACCAGTTGCGTTGTAGAAAGGACTTTTTTTTTATCTACAAGGATGTATTTCATTCAAGGAGAACAAATTTTACAAAAGAGAACTTTGAGAAACTATTTCTAGTTAATATTAATACTATTTTAGTTAACTTGAACTATAAAATAAAATGAACAAATAAAATCATGTATTTTGTATTTTATAGATCACCGCCCGCTTGCTTTCCAATTATATAAATAAAATTAAAAAGTACGTTCGTGGGCGATGAGTCATGGGCCTCTCGTGTCCGGTCCGTAATCATAACCTAAGTGACTCCACCTTGCTATAACTATAAGCTAGACATGCTGGAATTTTTATAGCGGCAGATTTGAATCAAGCATTATAAAATACACAAAATACAGTTGATTTTATCTTGCACTAGATAGAAACAAGTTTAAATTTGTAAACTTGTGTTATGAATTAATTTTTGTAATAATTGCATTGAAAATAATCGAAATTACGAGTATATTGAAAAATACTAATATATTATTGACCAGGCAGAAAAAGGTCTTTCTATAGTCGAGCATACAGTTCACTGCCGAGGCGTTAGCCAAGGCAGTAGAATGTGTGCGAGGCAATTAATATGCTTTCGCTGCCGCGTATTATATACTAATTTTTTCAAGGGTTTAATTAGAATATTGTTTTGAGATTTTGTACATAATTTTTAGGTTAGGCTTAAATGACAGATTACACGTTTAATTTTCTTATACTAATGATAAGGTTGGCGTTTGACGTTTTAGGTTACTTGCGAAAATATCTGTCAGAATGAATTTACGATACATACGCGGGAGAATACTCTTTCCATGTTATTTAAATGTATTTTTTTCAGCTCCACTGTACAATAATAACGACAAAACTGCTGCCAGACAAAAATGAACTCATATACTCAATGAAGTCAATGTAAGGTTGGGTTGTATATCTAAATTATTATATGGTTGAAAAAAAGGAGATGACGAAGTACCTACTACTCTTATAAAATACTGTGCAGAGAGTCTAGCAGTACCGCTGCAACATATAGCAAATCTCTCTTTTTTAAAGGGTTAATACCCAGATAAGATGAAATCTAGCATAATGAAACCAGTATATAAAAAGGGTGATAGGTCGGTATTTGATAATTACCGTTCTATAGCATTGGTCTCAAACTTATCAAAAATTATAGAGAAGCTTACGTTTTCCAGAATGACAAATTTCATTAATAAACATGGAATATTAAATAACACACAGAATGGATTTATAAAAGGCCGATCAACCTCAAGGGCCATGTTCCAATTACTAGAATAGATTTCGAATCGATTGAGAAGTGGAGAGACAACTATCTGTATGTTCATGGACTTGTCAAAGGCATTTGATAGCGTGGATCATGGAGTGCTTCTTGATAAGTTGGAGATCATGGGTTATCGTGAAATGGCATTTGAGTGGATTGGTTCATATCTTTCGGGTAGGAGGCAGTGTGTCAGTGCCAATAAAATTTCTGGACAGGAGGTACGATCTGAATGGGGCAATGTTCATTATGGCGTGCCACAGGGCCACAATTTTACGTCCATTATTGTTCATTTTATATGTAAATGACCTGCCAGCAGTAGCTACATGCCCAACTATACAATTTGCCGATGACTCTTCATCAGTAGTAAAAGCAAAAACAGAAGAAAATGCTGCTGAATTGTTAACGACGCACTTGTCATGCTTTGAGGATTGGTTTACAAGAAACAATTTAAAAATGAATGTAAGTAAAACGAACCAATAATATTTGGTGCCAAAAGAATGGAAATTGATATCGGATACAGGGATGTGCAACTTACCTTTGGCGAGGAGGCCGACTTTTTGGGATGGACCTTGGAGTCCCAACTATCATGGAAGGCGTACGTCGAACGGCTGTCAGTTAAATTGAGTGGTTTTTGTTACGCTCTGGGAGTGGTTTTGCGTAGCGTTAGTGCTGATGCCGCGGTGAGTGCATATTATGCCTACGTGCATTCTAGACTAACGCATATGGCGTTATCTTTTGGGCAAATTCAGTTGATGTGGGACGAATTTTCGTAATTCAGAACGCATGTATTAGATCTATATTTAACATCAACCCACGGGATACTTGTAGGAACACTTTTAGGGATCAAAAAATACTTACCCTACCCGCGGTATACATTTTGCAGTGCGCATTGTTTGTCGAAATGCATTATTCTGATTTCTTTGCTAAATATGAACTCAAGCATAGTTATAGTACAAGAGGGACTTCTGAGCCATATTTGTGTCCTCCACGTTCTCATTTAACAAAAATACAAAGAAATGTACTCCACCAGTGTATCAAAATATACAACCACTTGCCAGAGACTTTAAAATCATCGTCAACAAAACAATTCAAATACCGACTCAAGGAACTATTAATAAACAAACTGTTGTATAAAGTTGAAGATTTTTTTTTAGAAAGAATTATGTAATAGGTGCCAAAGTCGAACATATCATAAGAAGGACAGTCACCCAATGTAGGTGACATTCTCTCATGAATCTCCTTCGCTGTTTTTCCTTCCAGATAAAAGAATTGAATCACACCACGAATTCCAACATATGTTTATTATTTTATATATACAGATTTTGTATTTTATTTATGCATGTGTGACGCTTCGTATACATTTTGTGTCTTAAGGAATAAAGGTATATTATTATTATAAAACATTTTTTTCCATGGCAGACCAAGAATATATGGGTTCTTATCTCGTAGCAATTGAGTATTCTGAAAAAAGAAATATTATTTTAACTTTCTTAACAGTATTTAATTAAAGTACACTGTAGCAATTGATAATTATACTTCTTGTTGCTCTCTGTTGATGTCAAAACAAGAAAATATAAAATCAACAAATAAACAACTCCTTCCTAAGTTTTTATTGGTTTGTTTTTTTTTTTATAGAGGCCAGCAACCATTATGCGCAGTCCATACCTGGTAGTTCCAAATATGATAGCCTCACATCATCTAGAGATTGATAGCCTTGTAAGTTTTTTGTGTGCATTATAATATCGTTATTCATAAATTTTAATCGACTGCAAACGTAACAATAACAATAAATGAAAATTTGTTTTTGAGCTTTTATTATGTTTGAAATAACATGTAGATTGGTTTCATTTTTCTCCAAGTATATCGTAGTTATGGTCGATTAGTGTCGGCACAGAGAAATACAAAAATTCCACCCTATAAAGAGCAAAAAATCCAGCGTGACATAAGTTATCATTATCGTCATCTGAAAAATGCCTCATCACACTGATTGTGAAAATTTTAAACATATATATATGTGTGTGTGTGTATACACGAGTATATAACCTCGTTTCATTTCGACATTGGAGAAGCTAATTCTTTATGAATCAGTTGGTGAACGGTAGCAGCCGGCGTGACTAGGCGCATTCTGTGTGCCTGAGTTCCCCGCAGAATGGGACCCTATTTACTTCGCACTCGCATATGTACTTTATTAGCAACACCGGCGAATTTCAAAGGATCCAAATGATTATGTTTATTTTTTAATATCGCGCCGCGCAGTCGGATTTTTTGGTTGACGGAAATTTTAATTTTTCTTTACCTCACCGCGTTATAATAGCGTATTGTTATATTATTTCTTTTTGCCAGGGAAAAGGACCTATTGACACTGAGAAATTGCCATTCCACACAGAATGCGCGGTCTTTCATACCATCTATTTCACGAATATAAGTTCTCATTTTACTTATTAAGAAGATAATCATAATGAATAGAATTTATGAATTGAATTATTATTGAGAAAATTAATACTGGTAGCCGTAACTTTGTGGTAATTCATTTTGAAAATAATAAAATAAAATAAAACAATAACTTTGTTATAATTTGGTAGCGCTGATTTCAAATCTGCTTTTATTTTTTTTGTATCACGTAAGGTTATTTTTCAAACCAGTAAAATAAAAAAATATAGAAAAAACACGATTTATTTCATTTAGAAGCTAGTTTTATATTATATTAAAAAAATACAAAAATATACACATAGAAACTATTAGAAATAGTTATTTATTCTTTATGCTTCTTAAAAAAACGTTTTCGCTTTTCAGAAAAGCTTCGTTTGGTTGTTTTTCTGTCATATTCAGCTAAAGGAAGATCTCTTCTCAATGTCCAACAGTAATCGGCCATCATTTTTGTGTCCCAGCGCCCTTGGTATCATTTTTCCATCTCTTTAATATCCTGGTGAAATCTTTCTCCTTGCTCTTCACTCACGTCCCCAAGGTTTTCTGGGTAATAGTCCAAATGGGAATGTAAAAGTGAATTTTTATGCTCATATTGCAACCAAGAATCCTGAATTTATCCAGCATATTTTCAACGATCTCAACACAGTTTGTGTCTTTATAATTCCCTAGAAATTTATGTACAACTTCGTTAAAAGCATGCCATGCATGTTTTTCCTTATCTTCCATAACATTTTCAAATTCTTGATATTTCACCAAGCTCCTAATCTGCGGGCCTACAAAGATTCCGTCCTTTAATTTTGCCTCTGACAGAGTCGGAAATATTTTACACAAATATTTAAAACAATTTCCTTCTTTGTTTAATGCCTTAACAAATTGTTTCATAAGTCCAAGTTTTATGTGAAGCGGTGGAAGTAACACTTTTTGAGGGTCCATAAAACTTTCGCGAATTACATTTTAGGTTCCAAGTGTTAAAGTCACCCTTTGTGGCCAGTCTCTTTTTATCCAATGCTGTTCTCGATTTCTGCTATCCCACTCGCACAGGAAACATGGAAATTTAATATATCCAGACTGCTGACCCAAGAGAAGGCCTAAAATTCTTAAATTTCCACACACTTCCCAGTTGTGATTTTCATATTGTATTCTTAAAAGTAATTCCTTTAAATTTTCATAGTTTTCCTTTAAATGAACAGAATGGCCGACCGGAACAGAAGCAAAAACATTGCCATTATGTAAAAGAACAGCTTTAAGGCTCCTTTTTGAAGAGTTGATGAAAAGTCTCCAGTCAGAAGGTGTGTACTCAGGAGCTCCGAGGAAAGTAAGTAGATCAGCAATTGCTTGGCAGTACACGAGTGGCCCTTTTGTGCAAAATATTTTACAAATCCAGCCTCACGATTTCTATACCAAGAGAAGGTAGTTTCTGGGGCAAGCAAATTTTTTTGTTTCAACCCCAGTACTTCAGAAAGATCTTTTGAAAGTCCCAAATCTCATACTAAATCATTCAGTTCGGCTTGTGAAAATATCTGAGGTTGGTTTTGACCTGAGGTTGATGGTTCAAAATCACTATCCATCTGTACGGAGCCGGAAGTTGAAGAGGTTTCAATATCTTCTTGTAGTACTTTGGGGGGGCATAGATATAGGTACATGATCAATATGAGGAACTGGTCTGACAGCTGGTTTAGTATTGTTTGGGTACGAAATATGTTTCAAAGTTTTTCTATTATGCCCCTTGATATCACAAAGACAAAAGTAGCAATCTTCATGATGATTTTGCGGTTCTCTCCAAACCATCGGAATTCCAAAAGGAAGGCTCTTTCTATTCCCTTTGGTCCAATTTCTTAAACCTTCTTCACATACCTTACAAACAACGTGCGGTGCCCAATCTTTATCTTGATCTCCTAATTTGATTTTGAAATAAGAATAATAAGCATTTTTCACAAATTCACCAATTGGTCTCTTAAACTTTTTCAAGACGAAATATCCACAAATATAACAGAAATTATCTGGTTTGTTTTTGCAACACCGGCTAGACATATTTTTAAGCAATGTTTATTTATCAAATACCACACACAACACTAAAGACAAATTAAGTTTACTTGTTTACTGATCGACACTCAGAGCTATAATGAAGTAAATGCCATTAAAATATACATTTTGTTTGGAGTGATAAACTTGAAATCCTTCTTCGCAGTACTAATAAAGTGAAAGCATAATAAATAGGATTTAGCAGGTAAAAATTCCCGGAGATTTTGTCCAAAATTAATACATGTAATAAAAGATTTACATCAGGTAATGAGAGCCTATTTAACAAATTTCTTTAAAACCACAACAGAAAATCATTTTTGGGTTAATACCTAGAATTTGAAGTAGTACATTCATTTTAAAATGTATTAAAAAAGTTTTTTTTATATTTTTTTCTTTTTCTTTTGTGCAAAAAAAACTGTGGGTGGTAGAGACCAACTGTACTTTAATTACTTATTGCTATATAAAAACTGAGCTTAACAAACAAAAATCACGTCATCACAAATTTTATGCAGGCTTGTGTTATCGCTTGAAAATTACGATTCAAAATTTCCATTTTTGACACAACTATTACTTTGTTAAATTCTGTTGAGGCAAAACTGTTCGGTTTTAAATCGAACTGTCAACTGAATTGTAGGTTAAAAATGTCATATATTACGAATATGATAATTCTGGAATGCTGGCAATTCAAGGAGTACTTGATTCCGCAAATTTTAACTGTATCCCTCGTAATATGTATATGTTTCTTCTTTAATATTGATTGAAACCAGGAAGCAGGTTTTGACCTGTTTCCTGGTTTTCCTGAAAGCTGAATTTGGAAAATCCATGCTTTTCACGGGGTCAGTTAAACAAGGTGTCTGTAAAAGGTTTTATAAAAACTTACTATACATTCCTTACAGCAAAACAAGCCGATTTAAGACAACTTACCTTATTACGTTGCTTAGTTTGGACGCTATATTGAGCTGAAGTTACACATCTGGAATCGTTTTTTTTTATTATAAATATGAAATGGCTCACTCGATTTTGCTAAAATTTGGTATGTTAACGTTTTATGAGACAAAAAACCTATATTCAAATTTTGGGAAACATTACTCCATAGGCGTAGAACTTGGGTTTTTTTTAAATAATTTCGCATTTCAAATATGCCAATGGAAGAAGAGGGGTAAAATTTAGATGTATAACTTATTTACAACGGAAAAGGTACTCTTTGCAAGACTCGATTACTGTCATGGTTTTTGTGAAATATATATTACTATTACTAATAAATGTGTCAATAGCTATAATGAAATATTTCATAATAATTTGATATAAAAAACTCTTACTTTAAATGAATATGAAATGTACAATTGGTTTTGTTTGAAATATTAAACCCAATCAATCTTAAAACTCATCGTTACATACCAATAAACTGTTGTGTGACAGATTGTTTACAAATTAAGTTTTAGTTTACTCATGTCCATTGTAGTCAAAGGTATACCGATGTCACATTACATTCAACAATTTTACATTATTAGTTCGTATTTCTATTTGTAGCAAATTTTAGCAGTATCCCTCGTATAAGTTTCGCCACCTGTCACTATTTTGGAAAAAATTTGGCGCTCGCCATTATTTAAGAAATTTAAAGTTTCATAGCAAATTCTCACACGCTCTGCTTTTTGGAAGTCAGGAAGGTGATGCGGCACAATACAATTTACCACTTTTTTTTTTTAATGAATGTGATCGTGTATGATTGTTTTAACAGCTGATGATCCTATCTTGAGTTGATGCTCTATTACCGCATAAGTGGCTTTATTGTCCTCTTCAATTATTTATTTTTTTATAACAGCAGCAATGTTTTTATCGGTAAAACCGTAGGAGGACGCCTTGCTCCTTTTTAACGCTGAACAGAATTCCTTTCGAGTTAAAATTCCCTATATCATCGGTAAATTGTCGCTAAGGAAGGTGCTTGTTCACAAAAAAACTGAATCTGTAAAACCTCTTTGAAAATCATAATAAATTATGATTCGGAAGTGCTATCTGGTAAGTTACATTTTCTTTTATTTTTACAAAAATAAGTAGCTGTGTTATAACGACGGTAACTTCAACAACAAAACGTCAAATGACGTTTAAATAGTTGCTCTAAACAAACACTGTATGATTGTTTTTCACAGTCTTCTAGTTTTTCTTATTCTCAATAAAGTCAACCTATATATAATACAGCATATAATAACTATAAAACTTTAAACTAAAACTTTTAAAGTAAATTATTATTTAATCAGTTCGATACATCAATAACTTACGCTTTTCAAACCAAAGCAAAATTGCTATTTCTGAAGATTAGTCATGGGATTCTTAATTTTCGTTCTCACTGATCCGATTTAACCCCTTAAAATTTAATTTCAACCTATGAAAATAATAATGGAGTTCCAGAAAGCTGATTTCCTGTTAATACTTTTACTTATAACAATAGATACGAAAAAAGAAGTCATTGTTTGCCTATCTTTTTCCCTTCCGTGTTAAAATGCTCGGTAAAAAATTGCCGCGGAAGAAGTGGTCCGTGAAGAATTAATAATTTGTATTTCCTTATATTGTCATAATAGATTCCGGATTATATGCAAAATATGTTTTTTAAGTTGCCTTATTTCATTGAAAAAACATTAAATAAACTCATAAAACTCATTATTATTTTGTTAAAACGTATATCAACAAAATTATGAGTTTTCTGGTTTTATTTAATGTTTTTTTTAATGAAATAAAGCAATTAAAAAAGCACATTTTGCATATAATCGGGACTCCAATTATGATTTAAAATACTATCTATCGTTATATTATACTTTTATAACAAAAATATAACCCAGGAACAAGAGAAATAGTATTTATTTAATTAAACTTAATCAATTCCTATTTAACTGACCAACTGACAAGGGAATTTATGAGAATTTATTGAGACTAATAATAATAATATAACTTTATTTAGCAACTGCTATGTACATGCACAATAAATTTTGAAAATATAAACTATGAAAGTTAGAACAATAACAGAAGACTTAAACTAAAAGTTTTCCCTAACTAATTCAATTACAAGGATCTTAAATCTATTCAAACTACCACTGGATTTCATGTGCGTAGGTAAACTATTAAACAGTTTCAGTCCATTCACAAACACATTCTTGGTTGTTTGCACCCTATTATAGTTTTCAATATAATAATCGTTGGTATTTCTGGTTCCGTAGTTGTGAATTTGATCGACCGTTGTCAATTTTCCACTTAAGTAAGGAGGCATTATTCCAATTTTAATTTTATAGATGAAAACGATTGTCTTATATACTATGTATTGTTTTACACTTAATAAACTGAAAGTTTCTATCATTAGATTAATTGGGGTATATCTGTTACATTTTAATACTATTCGCAAAGCCTTATTCTGTAGTTTTTGGAGTTGCTGCATCTCATTCCCATTTATACTAAATAAAATGGCAGAGCAAAAATCAAAATGTGGTGCTATTAAGGATTTAAACAACAACAGTCGGGCATACAGTGACAAATTATGACTAAATCCATTTAAGAAAAATATCTTCTTGGAAATTTTATTAGATAGGTATTGAACGTGAGTTTTGAAATCTAAATTAGTATTCAATATTACCCCCAAATATTTCATATTCTCAACTCTGTCGATTTTCTTGGAGTCCATAGACAAATCTATATCATTAAAATTCAATTTAGAAATCTTATATGTAGTACCAATTATCATGAACTTAGTTTTACTGAAATTCAGTGCCATATTATTCTCACATGCCCATTTATACAATTTATTTAATTGGACAGTCATGCTATCCACCATCTCCCTAATATCATCACCAACTATATAGATCATGGTGTCGTCAGCAAACATACATATTTCGCAATTATCAATCGCTTTGACTATATCATTAATGTACAGAATAAACAATAGTGGACCTAACACTGTTCCCTGGGGCACTCCGTATTTTGTAATAATCTTATCAGACATCTCACTTTTATATTTGACTACTTGATATCTATTACTTAGGTACGATTCAAACCATCCTAATGCTAATCAAGATATTCCCATTTTATTTAATTTACACTACAACAAGGCTCTATCAGCAGTCTCAAAAGCCCTCTTGAAGTCTAAGAATACAGTCAAAACAAACTTGCCTTTATCAATTACTTTCGCCCACGCATCGCAAACACTCAGCACAACCGTTTCACAAGAATGATATTTTCTGAACCCCGACTGATTCGACTCAATTAGAGAATAATGAGAAATATGCCGCAGAGATTTGTAGTTAGAACAAGACTATTTTTATTAAATATGACTCTTTTGTCAAAACGACATGATATCATAAGTCATGTGTTATTAGATTTGCTGATTTAAATATGTTTTGGCAATAAATAATAAAAAAATCGATTTTTTTATCCTTTTAAAGTAAAGTTATCAATATCGTTAAATATCGATCTCTCCCGGTGTGTCAATTTTTTGCCGTTGTGATAGCTGAACGTTGCCCATGAGGAGATAATCCACACTTACCCCACTAACAGAATTAAAAGTCTTTCTTTCGAGACTGTAGTTAAATAAAAACTCAAAATAGGTCTTACCCTTACCACAATTAATAATCGTATCGCAAGTAAGTATTTCGACAACCAAGTTGTCATCATCAGTAGGTAAAAATACTAATCAAAGTGTTGAAAATGGGGCACAGTAATATTAATACAAAGAAATGCTTACCAGTGGCGGCTCGTGAGTTATAAAAGATGGTGGCCACCAAAAAGGACTATTTTTTGTACATAAATTACATTCTCCTATTTTCATGCTGGAAAAGACGTCTATGACTTTGTTGTCAAAATCCGGGATAGGCTGGATGAACTTCTTTTCTATTGACAGGACCGCCAATGTGTTGAGTCGATCTTCTGACATTGTGCTTCTCAGAAAAGTTTTAATGCGTTTGAGGGTGGAAAAACATTGTTCACATTCTCCTGTCGACATGAGCGTTGTACAAATAATATCCAACAGTTTGTATGTCTCCGTCAAAATCTTTTTTGGGTTGTTGTCTGTTATGAACACTAAAAGTGGCAAAACACCATCTACGTCACACATGTCATCGCGCTCATAAATTACTGAAAGTTCACTTTTCAATTTTACACTGTCCAACATAGGATAAGATTTCACAGTTTCATCAAATTTTTTTGTGGTAATGAATGAGTATAAGTTTTAAAATTTTGAGAATCAAATAATGTTGCTGCAGTTAAGTGATCCCCACAATCAAATCGGTCGCTAATTTGGCTTAAAATAGTGTCGAATACTTCCTTTGCAATAACAGCTCTGTTATCTCTAGCTGTCGTTTTTTGTCTCATTCTTGCAGGTTCTTCATTATTGTGTTCTTGATTGTCATTGTCAGTAGAATTTCTTAAATTTCTAATGGGAATAATTTGCTGTTGGAATTGTTCAATTGCTTTTTGCAGTTGAGCACTGTCAATCCCGCGCATTTGAGTCTGATTAAATAATATTTCAACATGTGGCATGATGAAATGAAATATTTTCAAGTAGTAGAGAAATTCCGGGTAATTCAAATGTTTCAATAAACCACTTGCTTCACTAATAGTAACTGAATCCATTCCATCTTCGTCAATAATTTTGTCTAGACATTCTTTAATAGAATACTGGTGTTCAAATAATTTGTTCACAGTTCGACTTTTGAAAATCCGACGTGTAGGAGCAGCGCGTGGTAATCTACGTTTGACTATTTCATCAAGAATTACCGTTCGCTTTGGCGATCGAGAAAAAAACATGAGAATGACTGCAAATTTGCTAAGAAAATTTTTACATTTTTATTGTACTATGCCGCTCGTTCAATAATTAAATTAAATTGATGCGCGTTACAGTGAATATAATGTGCTAGTGGAAATATTCTTTTGATAATAGCTTGGACACCATTGGTCTTATCACTCATCACGGACGCCCCATCGTAACTTTGAGCGATTAGTTTATTGTTACTAGACCCAGAAGGAGAATTTAAAATAGTTTGCAATTCATTCAGCAATGTTTTTGCTAATACATCAGCATTATGTCCACCCGGCCTAAAAAAAGAACAAAAGCGTTCAAAAATTTGTCCATTAAATAGGTATCGGATAATAACAACCATTTGCTAATTATTAGCGGTGTCTAGTTTCATCGGCCACCAAAGCAATGAAATTTACGGATTTAATTACATTTAATATTTCCTGCTTGTAAATTTGCCACATTGCATCCCGCAATTCGTTCTGAAAAGTTTTTGAAGCTACAAAGTTGATTAAGCATACATAAATATCTGGATTTTCCGACGTGAATGTCTCATTATGGCCTCGTAACGCCAATTCAAAGGCTCCGTAAAATTTCGTGCACATAATTAACCGGCGCAAATATAGCGATTTTTTTCACATCTTCGTTGTACTTAACTTTATGTCGCAAATAAGCACTGTTCACGCATGCATTGTTGCAAATAAGCACTGTTCACGCATGCATTCATGGGAAAAACGGAATTTTCGTGTTTCTTAGCCCTTTCTGCGATATGCTTTAAATCATTCAACCCTTGTTTATTCCACGCATTAATTTCTTTCTTAAAAATTAAGCAGATAAAACAAAATAGTTTATTTGTTAGTGAACAGCCGCAAATCCATTCATATTTTTCATATATATTTTTATTGAATACTCCATTGTGAGTTCGTGTCTTAGTTGTTGAAGTGTAGTTTATTTGAAGTTAACTGGAGTCGAGCGAGTCTGTGCCCCAAAACGACGTATAAAAACATATGGCGAAGATAAGCGGTACCAGCCGATCCATATTCGGAATAGGTACGTCCAAAATCGTGCCCCGGAACATAGTTTTGAGCGTTTATGCGCTAGTGTCTGTGGTGCGGAAGGAAACTTTGATACTATCGGTATAAAAATACGTAAAAATAATTAAATACAAAATGCACTGAATTACATGCGAATTTCTTTGTGTGTTTATCTTGGTGGTTGGGTGGGCACGTGCCCTTATGCCCTTTAGTACCAGCGGCGGCTGGTACTAAAGCGTCTAATGGATCTGTGCGGTAAGTAGCGGGGACTGCCGAGTTGTACCACGCTTTCCTGAGTTAATCCGGGCAGCGTAAAAGGTTGCCCTTTTTGACGACCGAGTTGTACCACAAATTATATTACCCGATTATAATATTAATTTCCAATAATTTTCTAATGAGGGTTGGGGTTGATAAAGTGGGTAGAGAAAGTTTATTACTGCTGCTTGCTATTTATTTCTAGTCCTGATAGCTAGGTGCAAGTGTCAAGTATTTTAAGACAATGGAAGTTCAAACTATGTTTAGTGAAAAGGGTGCAAAATTGATAGTGTTAAATAAATTTAAATTTTCAAAAGCACATATTGCGAAGTGTACGAAAATAAGATGACAAATTATATTACCCGATTATAATATTAATTTCCAATAATTTTCTAATGAGGGTTGGGGTTGATAAAGTGGGTAGAGAAAGTTTATTACTGCTGCTTGCTATTTATTTCTAGTCCTGATAGCTAGGTGCAAGTGTCAAGTATCTTAAGACAATGGAAGTTCAAACTATGTTTAGTGAAAAGGGTGCAAAATTGATAGTGTTAAATAAATTTAAATTTTCAAAAGCACACATTGCGAAGTATACGAAAATAAGATGACGTTGCACTAACACCAAAAGTAGGTGCAACGCAACAATATATATAAGTGCTGATGGACATACTATTTTGTAATCTCGACTTGATCATAATCATGAACGTGAGAAGACGATTGCTAGGCAAGCTATCAGTAATAGCGTTAAAAGAAAAGCTGCTGAGGATTGTACAGAAAGACCATCTAAACTAATTCATAAGGAATTAAGTGTATGTATTAAAAATTCTAAAAATTAAATTATTATCAACAGTATGATTTTGTTTCATGTCGTAGAACATTGATTGGGCTTCAGACATTGGAAGCGATGATCTACTATGTGTGAGAAAAAATATATACGAAGCACGGCGAGATGTTATACCAGCATTACCTAAGGATAGAGATTAGGTTTTTGATGCAGGTGTTAATTTAAATCTGAAAACTAAAATTAAAGGTGAAAATTTCCTTTGCTCTTTAGATAAGGAAAACAATATAATTATCTTCTCTTTCTTTGCAAATTTATATTTTTTATGTTCCTGTGATACTATTTATATGGATGGTATATTTCAGTATTGCACAAAGTTTTTTTACCAACTATTTACCATCCATGCTTTTAAAGCGGTTATTATGTTCCAGTAATATTTGCTCTTTTACCTGATAAAAATAGTAATGCATATTTTAAAATGTTTCAAAATGCGATCCCGAAGTAGCAATAGGCCGTTTTCCTGGTAGTCCTAGAGTTAAGAATGATATAAAAACGCGAAGTTTAAATAATAGGGAATAAATACACAGTAATCAGGAGAAAACCGGTAGCAATTAATTCAAACGAATTCAAACGTCAATTGTCAACAGCATAAATGTCAATAGCGATTTTTGTTGCAAATTTTAGAGGGGTAATATGCGAATACATTTAATTTTTAGTAATGGCATTAGCGCATAATGTAGAAGGCGAAATTCGATATTATGATGCCTTCCTAAATCCCCTTAATTTAATGAATTTCGGAACTTGAGAGCGAACGGAGTATATATTATAATGACAAGGCCGGCAACTAAATGTCAAATGTTAATACTGACAAATATGTATGCATTTATGTTGATATTAGAAATGCTTAAGTTAGAAAATACGTTTTCTCATGCACAACCTACTTCAACTCCGAATTTATTTGATCGCTCGTTATACTTATTTATTTATGTTTCGATATTAATAATGAGTTTTTCTTTAAACTGGCAACGTGTATCAATGTTGATGTTGCATTTCCTGTTTCGTGTTTTTCTAACGAAGTTAATGTCAGGTTAAGTGATATATTGTGAATAAATATTATTACTGAGTATACAATAAAACAATTGACTTTTTTGAATGTCCTTTTAATACTCCAACTGATCGAATGTTTCGGTTATATGACCAACATTCTCTCCTCGTATTTCGTATTAAAACTGAAAATCTTCTGTAAAGTGTATTCACTAAATGTATCCCACAGACTCTCTAGTCGCAAATAAAGATAAGGAAACTTACGAGATGATGAGTTTATAGTTACGGACTTTTGAGCTAGTTTTATGTATTTTCCTCTTATTATGCTGTAAATGTCATTTTTTAAAGGTACTTCGTTATGTTCGGTCTCTCACTTACCTGCCCGGTTAGTTTATTTTACAATGCGATTTTTACAGCTTGAATTTTAGTGGTAATATATCTCTCAGAATTGTTTATTATTAAAACTATACAATCCAGGTATACGTGAGTTGGGTGGGAATTTAATATTCTAGGAAGTTTTGACTTTTATATGACACTTTTTTTTTATATTGTATTCTAAAATAATCAGGAAATTCTACCATTGCTATATCTTAGAGAAGAAAGTATGAAAAATTTTTTTTTAATTTATATTTTCTTCTTATAAAAATATTCTGTAAGCATATATATATATATATATATATATATATATATATATATACCGATAGGTCCAACTCGCAACGGGCCATAGGCAACAATATACGTATGGAACGTAATGCGATGTGGCAACGTGTGTACGATGCCTATATTGAGTGGCTTTCTTAAAATTAAAATTTATTTTGCAGAATTATTGATTTTTTTACTTTTATCTTTTAAAAAACGTTATTGTTTTTTTATTACTTAAAATTACTTTATATGAAAAATAGTATACCATAAAAGTGTAAACAAAGACAGTATACATTGAAACGAATATTCATTCAATTGTATTGTCATGAAATTGAATTTGTCAATCGTTGTTAAATTTGTTAGAATGAATAGATATTTATATTTATCGGAAAATACTAATACTTAAACCAAACAAATAACGTTTAGTATTTTGTTATAGGAATGTATAATATCCATTTCTTCCTGCATATTGATTATGCAGCTGATGCTTTCGTAATATGCTCCACCCAGATTTAAATCCGATTGAGCATCTCTTAAACAATATGTGGCACAAAAAAAATGTATCATTCACTATTAGATATGTTCAACAGTTATGTGATAACTTTTTTTGATGAATTTAGTGCTGCTGAATGAAATAAATGTTGTGAACACGCGATAAAGTGGGAGCAAAAGTTTTTGGAAGCGGAACCTCTCATAGACGAAGTTACAGACCAGTTCATTATTAATTTGGGTGAAGACTCTGAATCGGAGAGCGAAGAGGAAGTCAGTGATAGTGATTCTGCATAACCTTTTATATAATTATAGGTATAATTTACCGTAATTTTTTTGAAACTTAGTTATTGTTCATTATTGTTTTCTCTTATAATTATTTTTGAGTATTTATGTATTATTTCTTATTGTAATTATTATTTCCATTGTTATTTCCAATAATATTAGTATTAATAATATTCTTTTCTCCACGACTATTAAATAATGTTATTACAATACTCGCCTACGCTCGTTGAAGAATATACTGTTCTTTTGTACATATAGAAAGTTTACAATGTGATTATAATGAGAAAGAGATTAGCATAAACATTATTTGCCAATAATTCAGTTAATTATCCAAATTAGTTTTACTTAATCCTAAGCCTTTCTACCGTTAAGTGTAGCTAACAATCTTATTCAGTCATCCCCTTAATGTGATGTTAGTACGCTATTAGCTAGTAGGTAAGGTAAGACATTTTAATTAAAGATGCGTTTTATTTTACTTCTATTTGCCTTAATTTAGTGAAATACAAACCATTATAAACATGTTCAATAATGTGATTTTTCAGAATTTAATTTAATGCGATGTGGCAACGTGTGTACGATGCCTATATTGAGTGACTTTCTTAAAATTTAAAATTATTTTTTCAGAATTATTGATTTTTTTACTTTTATCTTTTAAAAAACGTTATTGTTTTTTTATTACTTAAAATTACTTTATATGAAAAATAGTATACCATAAAAGTGTAAACAAAGACAGTATACATTGAAACGAATATTCATTCAATTGTATTGTCATGAAATTGAATTTGTCAATCGTTGTTAAATTTGTTAGAATGAATAGATATTTATATTTATCGGAAAATACTAATACTTAAACCAAACAAATAACGTGTAGTATTTTGTTATAGGAATGTATAATATCCATTTCTTCCTGCATATTGATTATGCAGCTGATGCTTTCGTAATATGCTCATATTTGTATTTCTACTATTATCGTGATGTTATTATAAAACAGATACCAAAATCTCACGTAATATTTCCATCAGCCTTTTATTAACAATAAACAAGTAAAGTACAACTTCGTAGGTCGACAAACGCTCCAGTCTTCATTATCACTGTATTATACATGAACTGTAGGCTTAGTTTTCGTAGAAATTGAAGTACGTGTCTGTTCCTTTGTAAAATTATAATAAGGGCAGGGGTTAATTTTATTCTGGCATTTTTAAAAATGCAGAGATCAGTTTTGCGACAGCATTCAATCTATCTATATATATTACAATCTAAAATAAGCAACATTGTAACGTATTTTGGAATTGTGAATATCCGTAGGTAATAAAAAAATAGGAAGTATAGTTTAATTACAACTGTAGCTTCCTCCTGGTTTGAAGGAAGTCGGTATGTATCGACCGAAGTATAAGTTGAAATAATACAAATATGAGCATATTACGAAAGCATCAGCTGCATAATCAATATGCAGGAAGAAATGGATATTATACATTCCTATAACAAAACACTACACCTTATTTGTTTGCTTTAAGTATTGGTATTTTCCGATAAATATAAATATCTATTCATTCTAACAAATTTAACAACGATTGACAAATTCAATTTCATGACAATACAATTGAATGAATATTCGTTTCAATGTATACTGTCTTTGTTTACACTTTTATGGTATACTATTTTTCATATAAAGTAATTTTAAGTAATAAAAAAACAATAACGTTTTTTAAAAGATAAAAGTAAAAAAATCAATAATTCTGCAAAATAAATTTAAATTTTAAGAAAGTCACTCAATATAGGCATCGTACACACGTTGCCACATCGCATTACGTTCCATACGTATATTGTTGCCTATGGCCCGTTGCGAGTTGGACCTATCGGTATATATCTTGTTATTGGATATAGTATTTAGTATTCATTACATCTCAAACAGTCTTTAGTTAACTCCTTTTTTGTGTTCAATTAAGTTTAGTAAATTTCAAAATTAATTCTTTTCCCAAGTATTTGCATTACATATACGAGGTGGTTCCTAAACGTTAAAGAAATGAATCGATAAATACAAACTTCATCTATTTCTTAACATCCTTTTTTAGAAGAAATATTGATAATATTTACATTGACAATTTAATATAAACTGAATCTATAATATAATATTACATCTTACACATACTTTTGTGGATTTCTATGTAATGTGTTACAATTAAACGTTAAAAATAGGGATCGGACACGAGAGGCCGAAATTACGATGACCCGTATAACTAGTTTATAACATCGCTAAGTACAACACGCAGTTATTGAATAACACTATTACCGCACATCTACTTTTTGTCGTTGAATTGTGAGGCAATTACTTCAATTTTACGATTAAATTCCTTTCTACATGGGCGCATATAGAAGCGGGAGGAGTTTTATAATTAGTTTTATTTATTAGTTTATATTTCGTTAGATAAATAAAGTACGGCGTGTTAGTTTCCTTTCTTCATTATTTGAACTGTTAATTACATATATACGTAAGTGTCCAGTGACTTTCGTTAAGTTTCAATAACTTACGCATACATTTTTAATTATCATTTATTTAGATCTACAACATTGTTTAAGTTACTTTTTCAGATATGATATGGAACAGCATCGCGAATGGCATCGTGAAACAATGGCGAATTCGACTATATGTCATAGTGATTGCATGTCCATTGGCAGTGATTTCGAAATTTATTGTAAAGTCTATCGTTAAAAAATTCCAAGAAATCGCACGTAAAACGTCACTTAGCATCGCAAACACATACACTGAAATTAGACCCGTTGGAATCTGACAGTTTTAGAAAATAACTCTGTGGAACTTTAATGGCGGCAAATATTCCAGTAAATAAATTTAACAATCCCGCCTTCAAAACATTTCTCCAAAAATATACTGGCCGAAATGCTCCTGATGAATCTACTTTACGCAAATATTATGTTTCTAAGAGCTACACGAAAGCAGTAGAACGCATTACAAGCCATCTTTCAAATCAGTACCTATTAATAACTGCCGTCGAAACTGTCAATATATTGGACGCTCTGTGGTAAATTTGCTGGTGTACTACATTCAACTATTCCATATAACGCATATGTAATTGCAACAAAATTTATAAATACAGTTGCTATAAATAGTAGCTAAAACTATTTACAGCAGACCGATTTTCATGTGGCCGGTTAGAAGTACCGCCCTCGAGATACGCACGAAATTCATAGGTAGGGGAACCTCTGGCATTCAGTGTTTTACATCGTTTTAAGCGATAAACACAGTAGTGCAGTGCCGTATTAAGGTAGTGAGTAATGGAGATTAAAAGTAAATTAAATAAATGTGTTTTACACAGTCAAACTCGTGAAGTGATCTCAAATGTATTTAAATATATGCAAGAAGAAAAAACTTCAGGGGTACTCAAAATTCCACTGGATCAGTTATATGAGCGCGTTATTGCCGCAACGGGTGTTTCTGAGAGAAGTATTAGACGGATTGTTAAAGAAAAAAGTGAAATAAACGCAGGTGCCGGTTCATCTTTTACATCGCCAAAGGAAAATGAAAAAAAAACAAGCCCAAAACCGACTTAGACGATGCAGATAAAGGTGTGCTGCGTAGAACAATTTTAAATACCTTTACTGTTGACAAAATTGTGCCTACAATGCCAAACATTCTAAGAAAATTTAAAGAAACAGGATACACTGGAGGAATAGATTCTCTTGGGAAAGTAGTAAAAGATATGGGCTTTCGTTGGAGAAGAACAAAAACCAACAGAAAGTTGTTAATGGAAAAGCACGACATTCGTCAGTTAAGAGTGTCTTATTTGCGTACCATTCAAAGCTACAGAAATGAAAAAAGACCGATTATATATATGGATGAAACTTACATCCACAGTTCTCATACCGTGGCTACATGTTGGAGTGACAATTCCAATGAAAGATTATCAAGGCCTATATCAAAAGGTCTAAGACTAATTATTGTTCATGGTGGCTGCGAGACGGGATTCATTCCGAATGCTAAATTGATTTTTAAGTCTAATACCGCAACAGGAGATTATCATTAAAATTACAAAAAATGGTTGTTAGAAAAATTAATTCCAAACCTGCCTCCAAAGTCTGTCCTAGTAATTGACAATGCTCCTTATCATAATGTCCAAAAAGATAAACCACCGAATTCTAATAGCAGGAAATCAGTTATGATAGACTGGTTAAGGTCTAAAAATATTTACTTCGACAATAACATGCTCAAGTCCGATTTATATAATATTATTGAAGTACATAAGCCAACATTTAAAACGTCCGAGATAGATGAAATGTTAACACAACGTGGCCATAGTGTTTTGCGATTACCGCCATACCACCCAGATTTAAATCCGATTGAGCATCTCTTAAACAATATGTGGCACAAAAAAATGTATCATTCACTATTAGATATGTTCAACAGTTATGTGATAACTTTTTTGATGAATTTAGTGCTGCTGAATGAAATAAATGTTGTGACCACGCGATAAAGTGGGAGCAAAAGTTTTTGGAAGCGGAACCTCTCATAGACGAAGTTACAGACCAGTTCATTATTAATTTGGGTGAAGACTCTGAATCGGAGAGCGAAGAGGAAGTCGGTGATAGTGATTCTGCATAACTTTTTATATAATTATATGTATAATTTACCGTAATTTTTTTGAAACTTAGTTATTGTTCATTATTGTTTTCTCTTAGAATTATTTTTGAGTATTTATGTATTATTTCTTATTGTAATTATTATTTCCATTGTTATTTCCAATAATATTAGTATTAATAATATTCTTTTCTCCACGACTATTAAATAATGTTATTACAACACTCGCCTACGCTCGTTGAAGAATATACTGTTCTTTTGTACATATAGAAAGTTTACAATGTGATTATAATGAGAAAGAGATTAGCATAAACATTATTTGCCAATAATTCAGTTAATTATCCAAATTAGTTTTACTTAATCCTAAGCCTTTCTACCGTTAAGTGTAGCTAACAATCTTATTCAGTCATCCCCTTAATGTGATGTTAGTACGCTATTAGCTAGTAGGTAAGGTAAGATATTTTAATTAAACATGTTACATGAAACTATGCGTTTTATTTTACTTCTATTTGCCTTAATTTAGTGAAATACAAACCATTATAAACATGTTCAACAATGTGATTTTATGAATTTATCCCTTACTACGTCCCAATGCACGACTCGTACAAAGAGTTTGCATTTCATTTATCCGAATACTGTCTCTATCTAACACTGACCCTTACTTGACGCACGTACAAATTCCCCACCGGCCACATGAACATCGGTCTGCTGTACGAGAATATGCACCAAATGCGACAGAAAAAATACTTTTATTTGTCAGTGACAGTGCTGCATATATGTTAAAAACAGGTAGACTGTTAAAGAAAACATATCCTAATATGCCGCATATTACTTGTTTGCACATGTTCTCCACTGAATCTGTGAATATATCAGAGGCACCTTTCCGGAAGTTGATAGACGTGTATCCGCTTTTAAAAAAGTTTTCAGAAAGGCATCATTGAGAGTATCTCTTTATAGGGAAGAACTTCCATCTCTGTCACCGCCTCCCTCTCCAGTAATAACTAGATGGGGAGCATGGTTGGAAGCTACCAGTTTTTATGCAGAGAATTTCGTTACAAGTTTAAATGACGATGCTCGACGTACTCGAAGTACGAGTATTTCTGAGTGCGGGGAACTAATACAAATTCCAAATTAAAAAAATCAGTTGTACTTTCTTCAGGAACAATTTGTAAACTTGCGAAAACTAATCACTTATTTTGAAAATCAAAATCTCAAATTAAATGATGGATTAACCACATTAGATGTGGCTATTAATACATAGTTTGAAAAATATTTCAAGTGACTTCGGATGTGGCCTTCGGCAAAAGTTAGACGCAGCTTTTAATAGAAATCTAGATTTAATTACATTGCGGCAATTGTGTATGGGAACAATTCATAATCTAACTGTTAAATACGCTGAAATAAAAGAATATTTTCAGTATGCACCTATAACCAGTTGCAATGTAGAAAGAACGTTTTCTATCTACAAGGATGTATTTCATTCAAAAAGTTGCTAGTTAATATTAATACTCCTTTACTCAACTTGAACTACAAAATTAACTAATAAAAATGTATTTCGTATTTTATAGATCACCACCCGTTTGTTTTCAATTATATAAATAAAATTTAAAACTTTAAAAATAGAAATTTTCAATAGTACGCCCCTGGGCGATTAGTCATGGGCCTCTTGTGTTTGGTCCCTAGTAATTAGGTATTGCTTATTGGCCATGAAAGTATATTTTCTATTTATTATTTATTGTTTGTTTTCATGTACTGTCATTATATAGGTTTATTTATTGTTTGTTTTGGAATACTTGTTGCGGAATCATTAAAATCTACAATTTTTTTTTGGAAAATCAAAATCATAATATATTTTGTTAATTTATATTGATATTTTCTATGTTAAATTAAATAACGACAAAGCTATAATTAAGAGATATTCCTTGTTTTCCAATTGGAGATATTGTTAGAACTTCTAACTATTCCACGTCTGTTAATTGTTGTATTTTAGTAACATGCGCCTTCAATTAAAATTGTAAGAAATCTTATTTAATATACAAAAAAAAGCAATCAGAAAAAAAGAAAAATTCGGTTTCAAGTTATCTCCTGAGTGAATTCACTTTCGATAAAAGAAATAATTGTGACCGCTGTAAATCTTTTTAGTTTCCGATACCTGTACCTGTCAATGTGACTCTCATATATTAAGACGAACCCGTCTTTGACGTAAACGCATGTCACCGGGACGAGATGAGGATACGTTTTAGTTTGGGTTCTCCGCGGACTGCGCACCAAGCACACCATTTAAAGAAATCGATCGGTTCTGAATACAATAATATGGTGACAATCATTTATTCGACTTTAAATTAATGAGGATTGTTTTCGCAATATTTTGTGCATGATTTTATTTGCTTTAAAATCCACGTTAAGGAACAAATACGAAATTCTAGAAATTTATGTAAGATGCACTGCTGAAAAGTTTTATTGAAGAGTCGATTTGAAATTATAAAACATATTTTCGGAATTATAATAAAAAGCAATTGTTACAACATAAAACATGGGGTTAAAATATTAGATACAACATGCGGATTTAATCTAAATCAAAATTTATGTTAAAGAATATAAAGATGGAAATAGCTTCTTAGAATAGAACTATCGACTAATTCGATATGTAATTGTGCTAAGTTTTATGAAAGAGTTTCAGTCAATTTATTGTTAATCTACTGCAGTGATTTTCAATTTTCTTAGCTCCCCGACCCCCCCAGGTAGTAAATGTAAATAAAATTAATATAGTAAGCCTTACTAATTTAATTTTGACTGTAATTATAAATTTAAAAAAAAATTTAATACTATATAATCACATTGCACTAATTTTATAGATTAATATCGGCTTTACCAAAAGCCGACCGTTACAGAACAGGCTGTTTGCTAAACTATGCAATGAAATGGGCGAAAATAAAAAATCTTTTTTTTCTGCAAACAGAGCCGTAGCCATAGCCTTCTATAATAAACAGGGTTAGATAAAAGTATAGAGACGGCGATTTATTGTCGTTAATATTCATTTTAGGGATTTATGTTCAATATAAAAGTTTGTTAGGGATATTTTGATCTACATTTGAGAATATTTGAATTTTTTTTTCTTCAATTGTTTTTTAGTTACGCCTGTCCGCGCTTTTTTTTTTAATAGGAACTAGTAAATTTTACTCTACCATTCGATAGAGATTTTTTTTCTCTTTACAAAATTTTTCTTGTTTTTTTAAAATTCATTTTAATAACTTTTTTATAAGAAAAAGCCGGTTCATGTGTTTAACAGATCTTCGGTACATCGCAGATAGACAAAAGCGTAGCGATAAACAAACTTGAGCTACATAATTTTATCAGTGGTTATTGTGTACGTCAAATCTTTGACAGAAATAATTAATTTGTGCAATTTGTTGCTGTTAATATTAACAATGGCGAGTTTAAGTGAACATGAACGAATTGAAATACTTATGATGTTGGGTTATGGAGATAGACGCAGAAGTTTACAAGACGTTAGTAATTTATTTAATGATACGCATCCAAATAGAAATCCAATTTCTAAATCCGTTGTTGGTAAAACTTTAAGACGCTTTGAACAAACGGGTAGCCTTAAAGATTTGCCAAGGAGTAGTAGACCTAGAACAGCAAAAAGCGATGATAACAAACTGGTTATTTTATTGGCTGTATCTGAATATCCCCATTTATCAACCAATCAATTAGCGGCCAATTTCAATATTTCACAGTCATCGATCGTGTCGTTTTTAAAAAGTGAAAAGTATAAACCTTATAAGGTACACCTTGTACACGAGTTAACGGAAGATGATTTTGATAGGAGATTACAATTTTCTGAAGAAATGTTAAATATTTGCAATAACAATGAAAATTTTGTCAGCAATATTCTTTTCTCAGACGAAGCTACTTTTTGCCTTACCGGTGAAGTAAACAGACATAACTGCAGATACTGGTCATCGGAAAATCCCTCTTGGTTTTTGGAGCACCATACGCAGTACCCCCAAAAGGTTAATGTTTGGGTTGGCATTCTAGGCGGTCATATTATCGGTTCCTTTTTCATCAATGGCAATTTAACTTCGGCTCTGTATTTGCAGTTATTGCAAAATGAAATAATACTTGCTAGTGCTACGCTCTATCCTCATGAAAACAATGAACACCTGCCCAATGACAGTATCTGGTCCCAGCAAGATGGCGCCCCACCACATTATGGTGCAAATGTTCGTCAATATCTAGACAACGTTTTTCCCCACAGATGGATTGGAAGACGAGGAACCATTGAATGGCCAGCCCGTTCGCCAGATTTAAGTCCTTTAGAGTTTTTTCTTTGGGGATACGTAAAAAACAAAGTTTACAAAGATAAGCCCGATAACGTCGAAGATTTACAAATTCGAATTACCAGAACGATACAAGAAATTCCCCGAGATTTTTTACAGAACTCTGTTCGGGGTTTTGTAAATCGATTGGGTCATTGTCAAATTACTAATGGACGACAATTTGAACACTTACTTTAATTTACTTTGTTATTAATTTATTTAATTTTTCTTGTAAAAAAGTTATTAAAATGAATCTAAAAAAAAACAAAAATATTATTGTAAAGAGAAAAAAAACATCTATCGAATGGAAGAGCAAAATTTATCAGTTCCCATTTAAAAAAAAAATGCGCGAACAGGCGTATCTAAAAAACAATTGAAGAAAAAAAAAACAAATAATCACAAATATAGATCAAAATATCTTAACAAAGTTTTATATTGAACATAATTCCCTAAAATGAATATTAACGACAATAAATCGCCGTCTCCATACTTTTAACTAACCCTGTATAATATTATATATAATAGCAATGGAAATTGTTAACCTGGTATTGGAATTGCGAGATGAATTAATAATATTTTTCCAGTATAAACAAACGCCATTCTCATTGTTTTTACAGAATAATGCGTGTATGTTGATGTTGACTCTTAGCTGATGTATTTTCGCATCTAAAGGTGTGAATTTACAAGAACGTGATAAAAACATTTAATTAATGACAGACAAAGTTCATGCCTTTAATTAGGAAGCTTGATATCTCGATTGTTCGTCTTCAAAGCAAAAATTTGTATATGTTACGACTCACTTCGGAATATATTGAGAAAAATTTTAATGAACAAGACACTATTAGTCACCACAGTTTGGATTGCATGAAGATGCATTTGCGTGAGCTAAAAACTCAGTTGACGAGGTATTTCCCGTTTGGGTACTGGATTCGTTTAGTGAAAAGGTTGTTGCCGCTGCTAAGTTACCAGTTGAGATTCATGACCAACTCATCGAAATGGCTGTCGACAGAACGCTACGACTTCAGTTTACATCTGAAGATTTAAATACGTTTTGGCTTACTCGACGAAATGCATACGGCAATTTAGTCACAGAAGCATTAAAAATATTTATCCATTTCGCCACGTCTTATCCCTGTGAAAAGGGTTTTTCGTCTATGGTTGCACTAAAAACTACTAAATACAGGAATCGTTTCCAATCACTCGAAAACAATTTGTTTTTGTTCGTTTCTAAGGTAGATGCACGTATGGAGAAACTTTTAAATTAAAAACAAATGCAACAACCATGACATTAATTTCTTTATCCAACACCTCCTAACCTATAACTATGGCGATTTTAAATCAATTATATAGCTTATAACTCACTAGTGAGTTAAAAACATAATTTATCTCACTAGTGAGATAAAACAAGGTGAAATTTAGATTGCATAGAGACATTCAAACTGCTATAGTATTAACACATTTATATTAATTCTAAAGGGTAAACAATAGCAACTAATTAACATTTACATTAATATTAAAGTTGAAGGAAATCCTCTTTGTATCTGACTCTGCATTCAGGTTATTCGAATTTAGAGTTATACTAGAAGACGTATTTGAAGTATCCTGAACAGAAATTTGATGACCAGAAGTCGAGGACGTTAGACTGTCTGGACCTTGTATCTTTCTGGCTACATCAATCTTGTTGGATACTGAATCTTGTATATAACCTTCTGCCACAGTGGACGATTTCCACCCACCATGTCGTTTAACTGTTGTAATATCAGCTCCTGCGTTTGCCAGAAGAAATGCTGACGAACATCTCAGACTATGTCCTGTATATAATTGAGCTTCTGGTAGGTTCAGGAAAGATGCAACTTTCTGTGGTATCTTAGAAATGGTGTTAATTCCAACTGGCTGGATAGTGCATTTTCCTTTCTTGTAATTTAGGAAGAATCTGCCATGTGGAATACCTTTTGGTCTCATACAGACATATTTTCTGTAGAGGTCAAGAATATCTGTTGTAAATCCTTCTGCCATAACAGTGAAACTTCTAGATACGTTTGTCTTTGTGTCAGGTATCGAAACATACAAGTATCCTCCTTTATCTTCTATATCGTCAACTTTCAGCTTAGTTATTTCATCACAACGACACGCACCTGATATACCCATTATTAAGGCAACCTGCATATAATGCACGAACGAATAATGAATAAATACTTTGAATTAAATATAAGAAAATAAATAATACCTTCATCATGAAATATTTATTGTTAGGAGCCTCATTCAGAAACTTCTCTATATGTAGCCTCTCCAAGAGTTTCGCCTCTTTGGACTTGTGGGTTCTTGCCTCACTCTTCAAATAGGAAATCAGTTTTCCGTATTTCGATATGTCACTATTCATATACACTTTCAAAGTACTTCTTAACATGGAATACTTCGTCCACAATGAAGAAGGTGCTATTTTCCTTCTATAAATATGGAAATACGCCAGCATAACTTCTTCGTTAATTCCAGTGATACTTTGCTGTTTTCTCCATTCTTCAAAATGACGAAATTCTTTGTCGTAATTATCCTTCGATTTTTTTGGCAGTAATTTATAACATGCTGCTTGAGCTTCTTTCTTAACTTCTAGTGGAATGAAAACAGCCTCTTGCAACTCTTCCATTACCATCAACTTTTAACTGCAGTATTATTAATCAATCACTAATTTTGTTTGCTTGTTGATTTGCATTATTTATTCTCCATAGTAACTGCATTACTGTATAACTTTTTGCATTAGTCGTTTATAATTTAAATTTGACATGGAACGTCAAATTTATAAAACATTAAAAGCCATTTTGAACGGATCTTAAGAGGTGTTGGATAAAGTTTTGTATTGCACACGTGTGTTAATTACAAATAAGTCACTTGAGAAAAGTAGCTCACTAGTCCTAGCGGACTCGTGAGCTAAACATTTTCTCGCGTGACTTATTTGTAACATAACACACTTGTACAATAAATAACTCTTTTCCACTTCTATTACATAATATGCACGTAAACATATTGATTTCTGTTAATTTATGACACTCATTACTCACTGACATTCATAAGTCACGGACAAAACTTCATAAGTCACGGGAAAAATCATATATATCATATATATATCATATCATTCATAAGTCACTGGTTGTTATCCAGACGCACGATTCAAGTAAATTCTTATCAACCCATGGCAACGAATAAACTCAAATGAAAATAATCTTTATAATAATTCAACACCATCTATGGAATTTAAAAATTGTAACGTCAAAATAAATTTCTGTAATACATTTTTATAAATATGTGTAACCTTATTTGAAAATTGGTTAATTAGAACACTCACTTCATATATAGAAGCGGAAAAAGTATCTTATTCTACTCTCGTCTAAATGGACATTAGTCAGTCGGATAACTTAAGACACTTACCTGGCGCCTCGTGTCTTAAACGTCATCCTAGTGACTAATGTCCATCTTTAGACGCTCGATGAATAATATACAACTTCTTTACATGTGTACTTATTGTAAGTAAAATGTTGATAACAAATGATTTTTTCTCATAAAACGATTTTTCGTTATTGTTTAGACTATTTCGCAATCCCCCTTTAATATCACCGCGACCCCCAGGTTCTGAAACGTCGATCCTACTGCAAACAAGTTGGTTTAATGTCAGAGTATAAAAGTAAAATCTTAGATAAACTAAAATACGCACATGTATGGGGAGAGTGGGGCGTGTTACAATTCGCATATTTTATTTTTTCTACCCAAAAATTGGTATCGAAATAAAAAATTGAATTAACATAAGTGACAAGGAAACCTTTAACTTGAAATATAAATTTTATTTTGCTGTTAATTAATTAAACAAAAAAAAATATGACAATTTTAAGGAACTAATACACATTGTATCAATGTGCCCCACTATGGGGCAAGTTGTTATAGCATGCGGGGTAGGTTGTTACAAAGCAGCATTTGGTAGAAAGTTTGACGATTTAAATCAAAAAGCATTTTTGAAAAACAAAATTAATATTTATTTGAAAATAATAAAATAAAATAAAACAATAGCTTTGTTATACCACTTTATTCACATGTAATAGTGTAATTAAAAGATTGTAATATACAAAAGACAGAAATCCTGGTATCATTTGATGTTTCCAACATGTTTTCAAAAATACCACATAAAGAATGCTTAAGGTTAATAGAAAACATATTAGTAAAGAAAAATACAAACCCGGTTGTTATACACGAAATCATATCTCTAACGGAGTTAGTCACCAACCAAAGTTACTTTACATTTAACAACAAATTCTACAAACAAACAGAAGGTCTGGCAATGGGCTCACCTCTAAGTCCTCTATTAGCTGAAATTTTCATGAAGCATATTACAGAAAAAATTCTTTCATCACAACTAGGTAAAAAACATTAAATTTTGGTATCGGTATGTAGACGACATCCTAGCTTGCTTTAAGGGTACTCATAGACAACTACAAATATTTCTGAACTACATAAATTCAATCCATTCTAATATCAATTTTACAGTAGAAATAGATCACAGCTTAAAATTGATATATATCGTAAACCTACTTTCACTGATTGCATTATTCCCAAAGATTCACTACACCCTAAGACACACAAACATTCATTTTTTAATTCTATGATACATAGAGCATTAAACATTCCTTTGTCTAATGAATCTTTTGTTCGTGAAATCAATACTATAAAACAAATAGCGGTAAACAATTGTTATAAAAGTAGCATAATTGACAGTATACTAAAGAAAAAACAGTTACAAGTGGCCCTTAGTTTAGTATATCCCAAAGATAGTGCTAATTTGAAACAATTTGTATCGTTAACTTACTTCGGTAAAATAAGCGAGCAAATTGGAAATATAATTTCAAAAAAATAATAGTAGTGTTAGTATAGCTTACAAACCATATGTAAAAACATGTAATTTCATTTTAAACGCAAAACCTAAAACAGATATCAATAATAAATCAGGAGTGTACAAATTATATTGTAATGATTGTAAAAGTGTATATATAGGTGAGACTGGTCGAAGTTTTATTATACGGGTAAAAGAACACATGAGGTCATATAAACTAAAGAAGACAGATTCAACATTCGCAAACCATCTTATTACAGAAAGGCATACATTTGGTCATCATAAAATATTGCATTTGGCCGAGAAAGGTCGTAAATTAAATCTTTTAGAGTCACTTGAAATTTTTAAAAGCGGAAACAACACAATAGATATTGTTCTTAACGACCAGTTGGATCTTATATATACACCTCTTTTCCAATGTTGTATATAATAGTTAAGTATATAGTACTAATTTTAAATAACATCATAAACCACCCCCATATATTTTTGTGTCATTTATAAGTTCTATGTAGACCTGTAACTTTTGCAGTTTGATAATGACATTGTATGTCGAAACCGCGGTCACTATTACATGTGAAAAAAGTGGTATAATAAAGTTATTGTTTTATTTTATTTTATTATTTTCCAAATGAATTACCACAAAGTTACGGCTACCTGTATTAATATATATTTCTTAATTAAATGCTTTAAATTACAAAATTAATACATTTTTATTAATCAAATACAAAGAAAAGAAGTAGGTGTAAAAACTATTCTCTGTCGGATGTACAGCTTATGCAAACATAGTATTCTTAATTATTACCACATGACATGTGCGGCCGTCTTTTGCAAATCATACATTGAATCAAATCTTCATTTTCGGATTCAGAAAAAGACATTGAACAGACTAGAAACAATTCCTTTAGAAAGGCTCGTAGTTTCTGGTGTTCGAATCGATAAATTTGGATGCTTCTTGAGAAACCCTAATAACCAGTCCTTCGATGCCATTTCACTGTTCTTCCATGCGTCCTTAACTTTAATGTTATTGGCAACAGCCAAATCGTACGCAAGCTTTCGCAGGTTCTTTGTTGTCAGACCATAATACAATTTTGCAGCTTGTTCAGCGTAGTTCCATAGTTTGATATCTTGTTCCTCTGATAAAATTTTAGAGAGTGCAGCATATTCCGTAGATCCTCTATTACCATCAGGATGTTCACGTTTATTTTTAAGACATCGATGCAACGTCATACAATTAATTTGAAATCGATATGCAGCTTCCCGAATAGATATATTTTACTCTGATATTTATCTAGCAGCGTTTTCAAAAACTGCAATGGACATGTTTCTTCTGTTCAGTCTTCTTCTTAAAAGTCCACACCATATTAACTAGAAGAATAAAAAAATACTGGAATTAATAGTTCAATTAGTTTACGTGGACGGAGCAGGTTGTTACAGTAACAACTTGCCCCGGTCGGTATTTACTAGAATAATGTTCATTTTTTTAATGAATATATAAGTCAAACCCAAAACTAAATAGTGAAACTTTAGGAAAAACAGTTATGTTTATCAACCTATATCACTATAAAAATTGATTACTTGCCGTCTAGTAGATGTAAAGTGATTACTGCACAAACATTAATTTACTTCACATGCGTCAAAATAATTTTATGCAACTGTTTGGTTTATCTACTAGCTAGAAATTTAAAACTTCGCGAGTAGGTTGCATTCGACTACTTGTACTACCTGTGTTGGATAGAGGTACGACAATTTTGGAAATTATTTGTAGTGTAACAACTTGCCCCTGTTACAACCTGCCCCACTCTCCTCTAATTTATGGCAAATTTGATAAAAGTTTTTGATTTAACAGACTGAGAAATTAAATAAATTTAGTTCATTAGTTTGCTCCATCTTTAGTCAATTATCTCAAATCATATTTTCATCAACGAAAATGTTATAGTGTATGCAGTTGACTGAATTCTAATGAATCCAATACTTTGTTTTGTCCATGGATTGATGATATTAAAATTTACTCTGAAATTATTTCAAGTAAAAACGCTAAAAATACGAACTAATTACTAGAATTCCACTTACATATTTAGAATGGAAATATACTTCGCTGCTGAGTAATCCCTATTCATATATAATTTCAATATAATTGGGTGCAAATAAAATTTAGGTTTATTTAACAAAACTTTAAGATGAGATAAATAAATTTTCTCATTATATACAAAGTATAACATAAAATCAAAATTAACAAAGTAAATTCTACAAATAAACATTTTTTAATGCGACATAAAAGTAAATTAAACACATTTATTGATATGTGTTTAATGTTTGACGCGGAGATATGCACTATGTATCATCATTAATGAAAATAACTGGCATATTAAAATAACATTTTCTCAATTAACATTACAGTTTTCAAAATAAAACGATTTAATGAATTGATCGATATAGTTTTATATAATTAACTCTAATTAATTACAAATGTATCAATTAATTTACTAATTACACTTTTTAATTAATATTAAATTAACTTTCAGTTCTATAGCATCAGTTATAATAAGTGTGTAAGAAACGCTATTTGAAATGTTTTATAATTATATAAAATTTTCTAGTTTTGTTCTTGTGTTCCTTTTAATTTTAGAATTTATCTGTAGAAAACATTAAATTTACTTTTTATTTGTTTATATTATATATTATATTATAAATAAGATGACCTAGTAACTAAGTGGTTTTGTGAATTTTCAAACTCAACTTCTACATGAAATTCGCCCCTCAAAATTACACAGGCCTGCATAAAATTTGTGATGACGTGATTTTTGTTTGTTAAGCTCAGTTTTTATATAGCAATAACTAATTAAAATACAGTTGGTCTCTACCACCCACAGATTTTTTTTTGCACCAAAGAAAAAGAAAAAAATATAAAAAAAATCTTATAATAGGCGTTTTAATACATTTTAAAATGAATGTACTACTTCAAATTATAGGTATTAACCCAAAAATGATTTTCTGTTGTGGTTTTAAAGAAATTTGTTAAATAGGCTCTCATTACCTGATGTAAATCTTTTATTACATGTATTAATTTTGGAAAAGATTTCCGGGAATTTTTACCTGCTAAATCCTATTTATTATGCTTTCACTTTATTAGTACTGCGAAGAAGGATTTCAAGTTTATCACTCCAAACAAAATGTATATTTTAATGTCATTTACTTCATTATAGCTCTGAGTGTCGATCAGTAAACAAGTAAAATTAATTTGTCTTTAGTGTTGTGCGTGGTATTTGATAAATAAACATTGCTTAAAAATATGTCTAGCCGGTGTTGCAAAAACAAACAGATGATTTCTGTTATATTTGTGGATATTTCGTCTTGAAAAAGTTTAAGAGACCAATTGGTGAATTTGTTAAAAATGCATATTATGCTTATTTCAAAATCAAATTAGGAGATCAAGATAAAGATTGGGCACCGCACGTTGTTTGTAAGGTATGTGAAGAAGGTTTAAGACATTGGACCAAAGGGAATAGAAAAAGCCTTCCTTTTGGAATACCGATGGTTTGGAGAGAACCGCAAAATCATCATGAAGATTGCTGCTTTTGTCTTTGTGATATTAAGGGGCATAATAGAAAAACTTTGAAACATATTTTGTACCCAAACAATATTAAATCAGCTATCAGGCCAGTTCCTCACAGTGATCATGTACCTATATCTATACCCCCCAAAGTACTACAAGAAGATATTGAAACCTCTTCAACTTCCGGCTCCGTACAGATGTATAGTGATTTTGAACCATCAACCTAAGGTCAAAACCAACCTCAGCTATTTTCACAAGCCGAACTGAATGATTTAGTAAGAGATTTGGGACTTTCAAAAGATCTTTCTGAAGTACTGGGGTCTAGATTGAAACAAAAAATTGCTTGCCCCAGAAACTACCTTCTTTTGGTATAGAAATCGTGAGGCTGGATTTGTAAAATATTTTGCACAAAACGGACCACTCGTGTACTGCCAAGCAATTGCTGATCTACTTAGTTTCCTCGGAGCTCCTGAGTATACACCTTCTGACTGGAGACTTTTCATCGACTCTTCAAAAAGGAGTCTTAAAGCTGTTCTTTTACATAATGGCAATGTTTTTGCTTCTGTTCCGGTCGGCCATTCTGTTCAAATTAATGGAAAACTATGAAAATTTACAGGAATTACTTTTAAGAATACAATATGAAAATCACAACTGGGAAGTGTGTGGAGATTTAAAAATTTTAGGCCTTCTCTTGGGTCAGCAGTCTGGATATACTAAATTTCCATGTCATCAACAGCATTGGATAAAAAGAGACTGGCCACAAAGGGTGACTTTAACACCTGGAACCAAAAATGTAATTCGCGAAAGTTTTATTGACCCTCAAAAACTGTTACTTCCACCGCTTCACATAAAACTTGGACTTATGAAACAATTTGTTAAGGCATTAAACAAAGAAGGAAATTGTTTTAAATATTTGTGTAAAACATTTCCGACTCTGTTAGAGACAAAATTAAAGGAGGGAATCTTTGTAGGCCCGCAGATTAGGAGCTTGCTGAAAGATCAAGAATTTGAAAATGTGATGGAAGATAAGGAAAAACATGCATGGCATGCTTTTAACGAAGTTGTACATAAATTTCTAGGGAATTATAAAGACACAAACTATGTTGAGATCGTTGAAAATATGCTGGAAAAATTAAGGATTCTTGGTTGCAATATGAGCATAAAAATTCACTTTTTACATTCCCATTTGGACTATTTCCCAGAAAACTTTGGGGACGTCAGTGAAGAGCAATGAGAAAGATTTCACCAGGATATTAAAGAGATGGAAAAAAGATACCAAGGGCGCTGGGACACAAAAATGATGGCCGATTACTGTTGGACATTGAGAAGAGATCTTCCTTTAGCTGAATATGACAGAAAAACAACCAAACGAGGCTTTTCAGAAAAACGAAAACGTTTTTTTAAGAAGCATAAAGAATAAATAACTATTTCTAATAGTTTCTATGTGTATATTTTTGTATTTTTTTTAATATAATATAAAACTAGCTTATAAATGAAATAAATCGTGTTTTTTCCATATTTTTTGATTTTACTGGTTTGAAAAATAACCTTACGTGATACAAAAAAAATAAAAGCAGATTTGAAATCAGCGCTACCCAATTACTAGAAAACAGTTAAAATTTTTACATCAACTTTCAAAGTGTTGAAAAATGCAGGCCTGTGTTATTAATTGTGTAGCAAGACTCAATTTTAGAAATATTTCTACAATAAAATACTAGAAAACACTTATTTGTGTTCAATTTTAAATTATTGCATAAAGACCAGGCGTAAATTTAGTCAGCATTTGTTTGCAACAAATTAATATCAGACAAAGAGTCAAGTCAATGGTGAATCTTAGTATAATCGGCATAAGTCAAAACATAACTATTTGAGGCCGTCGATGAAGATGTTAAGTAAAAGAGGACCGAAGTTTGATCCCTGCGGTACTCTCAAAGGGGAACAGAAAAACTGAGACCTGAACCTATTATAATAAACATAATTCATTCTATTGGACGGATAAGATTTAAATAATCTCAGGGAGAACTAAACTTTTTCGACAAAATGCGATGATCAATCAAGTCAAATGGACATTTAAAATTATATCCAGCTGGCCACTAGCATCAATAATCTGAGCTATTTCTTGAGTTCGCGTAGGGAGTACGCCTTCCCGTCCAGCTGGCCAAACGGCTCCAAGTTGCCTTGAGTAAGACGTACGCGACGCTAAAGCGCTGTGCACAAGGGCGCGATTCTCGCGTGCTGTGCTCGCACGGGGCCGTTCCGCTCGCGGCTGATGGCGCGCACGTCCTTGCTCCGTCCATTCTCGCCATGCCCGCTGCACTGCCGATAATGACCGCTCGAGACGGCGCACGATATCACCGAAGGATACTCGTGTCATGTGCATCCCCACAACCCTTCCTCGCTCAAACTTACTTACATAATGCGAACGGCCTTCCATCACGCACAAAGTACGACTACAATTACCCGCTTCCACCACACTAACAACAACCGGTTTCTCCCTCCCCGCATCGGTCTCCATGGAGACAACATATTACAGCTGCCGGAGGCACTCAGTAAAAAATACAGCTATAGAAAAAGTCAAAGCTCGCTGCGCAAACTCGTCTAGAGGAAACCTTAATGATCCGCTAAATCTACGCATTTATCTTGACGAGTTCAGATTATACAGGGTGTGCTTCTTACTTTTTTCCATCAGTGTATTAGTGCTAAATTGTTTGTATCAAACCTTTGTGACATAAATTCATGTTGCGTAACGAAAAGATGTGATCTAATGCCATGAAAGACATGCTTATACACGTTTACCGCTGAATAGCGACCAAGCTATGCAAATCTGAAGAATACGTATGAATGTCTAATTGGAAATCAAGAAAGAGACTCATCGAAAATTTCAACATTTTTAGGGACAAAATGTGGTTAAAGCAGGTCCATATCGTTGTTTAGAATAGATGACATTCCTGGACATTGTTAGACGATAACAATTGCTATTCATAAGAATAGTCAATATTGATGTTTTCATTTCAAAACATACTCGGCCGCACACATATGACGATGTCTTTTTTTGTTGATATCAATAATAGCTTTTACGTCGAATATGTCGACAAACCTATGCCGATTTAATTAATGTTATTAAAATTAAATTAATGTTAAACTTCTTTTCAAAGTAAAATTATTAGGTTTATAATAAAACAAAAAGCATTATGTAACGCGTCCATGGCATGTCCAATGGGATAGATAACTAGTTTTTAATTATTTGTATGGCATTATTTACGTATAATTTTTTTATTTAAATTTGTTGCGGTACTAACAAATACCGAGAGAACAATATAATTCGTCGGTAAGGAGAATTATTAATGAATTAGAGGTGGAAGTTCGTATTGCCGCCCGCATATTTACCAGCGGCAGGGCTAGACTCGAATAAAGGAAAAATCTCTCGTTACTATATTAACATTGGACCGCGATTTTTTGTACAATTTTTTGTATCTTTCACTCTTTTTTTTTCTTTGTCGCTATACAGAATTAGTTTTGTTATTTTGTTTTTCAAATCTAGTGGAGATAATTTGATATTTATCGAAATTATTTGCTTTGTAAATTAATAAATGCTTTGAATTTCACAAATGATTTTTCATGTCAAATAAACTTCACTATTATAATTATTTCTTCCATCCGAAAAGTTCCGTATCAAAGTTGTTAAGACTTGTAGGCATTTCCCGAATTCTCGTCTGCGGTGACGAATTCATCGAGTGTAACGAGGTCGAATGTACGCTCTCAAACGAAAACATTTCGAATGTGTTTAAAGTTGTAAATACTTAATATAATTTGGCGTTTGGCAGTGGAGCGCAAATTTTCACGAATGATAAACAATTTCGTCACCATCACGTATAATTAGCATCAAATATCTAGTTAATGACGGTGTCAAAGCGCTCCCAAGTTTGCATGTTGTTAGTGAGGAAAGTTTCCGCCTTCCTGGAAGTGTTGGTTTAAGGTGGCCTGACCACCACACAGACCGGAACTGACGATCTCCGGGAAAACTCCCGGAACCCCATCAAAAAGGGTGCGACGCATTTCCACCAAAATTTCGTTCGTTCTAACGAACAGGCTTATTCGGAAAATTTTTATTACTAAAACTAAATAAATAAAATAACGATATGCTCATATTTAAAGAAAATCAAATGTCGTAAAATTATGACTTTACATTTTGCTATCGTACTCCTTGTGTTATTGATTTTCAATAATTTGCAGTTAATATTTGAAAAGTTTTGTCAAGCGCCTTAAAAGATAATTGGAGTTTATTTATTGATAAATTAAATTAATAAAATTGAACTTTACTTTATTTAAAAGGTATTTGAATAATAAACAGAACACTACTTTCTTTACATACATCTTTCTCTTGCCTACTTTTGTGTAATAAACTTCTCAGAGTGATTAGGATTCTACGAGGGTTGTCTTTATAGCTTTTAAATGCTTTATTGTTTTTAAAAGTATTCTTCATGAATATTAATGCACTTTTGCATGCGCTCGAGCAAACTCTGGAAGCAGTTATTCCCCTCGTGCGTTGGTACACTCAAAATTGCGTTTTTGAATGCATTAACTGCTCCTAATAACGACTGGAACGTATGTTTGGCCACGCAGTTCGTCATTGATTTTCGAAAAGGTAAAGAAATCATTGGAACTTAGGTCGGGACTGCACAAAGGATGGTCTAACAATTCGACGTTTTGTTGTGTTAAAAATTCAATTGGCGTGTGAGCCTAGAGAATGATTTGTCAATGTGAGTTGGTTTTTCGGAGCTCAGTGATGACTTGCGGCAAATAAATGGTTGTATACCAATCGGCAGTAATAGTTCCTTAATCTTGTAGAGAAATTGTTACTGCACGACCTGCTTTCGAGACAAATGTCGCGACCATCTTTCTGAAAACACTTCGAGAACGAATGACATTTGTCGATTTTTTTTCTTCAACTTGGAACACCCAAACAGACGACTGGCGTTTATTTTATTGGCTCGTATGAGTAACTTCACGATTTATCACCACTCATGATGTTGTACACGTTTTTAAAGTTTCTTGTGTTGAAGCGGAATAGAGTTTTTTGACACCAATTCACTCAAGCTGTTTTTTGATCTTCGGTCAACAGATTCGGTTCTATCGGGAAACTGTTTTTTTAAGCACAATTCTTCATGCAAATTTTTTTGTAGTGAGGTCTATGAAATTCCCGATGATGCCTTAAATTCACGCTGTCCCATCTCGATCTTCATTGATGAGCTTGTTCACAGCATCGACATTTTCCAGAGTGACTGCTGTTTTTTGGTTCTATCTGCTCTTGGATCGTCCCTAAGACTAATCCGTCCATGTTTGAATTCACCATATCAACGAGAAATTGTTGACTGATATGGTGCTTCATTACCGAAAACAGTAATCAACTCGACGAGGCATTCTTGTTGAGATAATTGACTTCGAAAATGTTAAAAAATTATTGCGCGAAAATTTTAACGATTTAATTCCATTTTTCAACTAATTTGTCAACAGTTCGTTGTAGCTAGAACACTAAATTTATCACACTGAAACTTTAGCTTTAAGCTAACTAAAGACGGAGGTTTAGTACTGACATTTAATTAGTGGCGCTCTCTATATCCCAGCATGCAAAACATAAAAGACATCTCTCGTAATAAGGTGCAATCGATATCAAAACACCCCTTTTCAAAGAGATAACAATAAACAACGCTTCAATGACTGCGTTTAAATGGAATCTGAAACGCTCTGTTTAATAATATGTATGACGGTAAATGCGAAAAAACGAAGAAAATGGTAAAATTAACAAATAAATTAAAAAAAAATTAATATACCAAATAATAAAATAAAATTGCCAATTAATGCAAAATAAATGAAGTTTACTATAAGTTGATTAATATATATTTAATTTCTTAGAAATATTTATTTATTTAATTACACAAACAGAACAGAATATCCAAAATAGATTAAACACATATCAGCTACTAGTCTAATCTAAGATATTCAAATAAAAATTGAAAACTAAACTAAGGTAGTGCATAAGAAAGTATGAATTACGAGCTCTTTTATCGTTCATTTATACATATTGCACGAAAGTAATATATTTTTAGTTATCTAAAATACGGCGTAAATAATTTCTATAACCCCAGCCTCTGTGTCGGCATAGAAATTTCTTCATGTTCGATATAGTCGTCGGCACAATATACTGATATATACTTTTCTATTCTTGAGAAAAGTAGATGCACTTCACTGGTTGGTTTTCATTTTTTTAGAACCTTAAACACTTTTATTTATACGATGGCGTATTTCACACAGAGGCCAACGGATTTAATTACAGTTTCCTGCAGGCTTTGCTCGTTACAAATTTATACTTATTTATGCAGATTATTATGGTTTATGCGCGTTTTTGGAATAGATCTTAGGGCTGCTTCATTGCTTTTATTTCGGTACCGCTCTTTTGACTGATTTGCCGCTTTACGTGGTAACGCTCTCTGGGCAGGTTCGCCTTTGGATTATTTAGGTTGCTCTTTGAGATGGTCGACTTCTGTGTATAGGACCGCTAGTGAAACTGCTCCGAAAATTGCCCCCCTCCCTCGGAACATAGTCTTTACAAAAAATCCTCTATGCCTATTCAGCACTACAGATATAGTACTCATACAAAGTAACATATGATCAAAAAGTCTTTGGATCGCGATAGCAATGAAGTGTAAAAACCATCTATAGAATTACTTACTTCTGTAGTTTGAAGTACACATAAGTCACAAATAAAATATATTTTAGGTTATGGTAATTTGTTGCATTTTATGTATATTTTACTTAAAAGTTGTCAAGTCAATGTCAAAACTAATTGAAATAAATAATTTCATAGATATCCCGTAAATTCCACGGCAATAGCGATCCAAAGACTTTTGATCATACGATACTTTCCCATATATAGAAAATGTTCGAAAGCTAAGTTATCGGGCACGAGGAGAACATATAAAAATGGCATATATATCAAAAATAAAAAATAAAAAAATAAATTAGTCTTCCTCAATGTTTGTAATTATTACTTGGTCATCAACGTCAATTTCTTTCATCATATTTCCTTGAATAATGAAAAATTCGTGAAAAGTAACATCTATCCTGGAACGTGTGGATGCATTTCGCTCTTAGTGGAGCTTGTCAACACACTGTATCCTGAATAGATATGACTTCCAGTTCTTTACTTCGCGTATATGTAGTTAGTATAATGAACTTACTGTAAATGAGAACTAATGAGTATTAAATCTCACTTTACATGTAAATTTTGCCTAATATGCTGCGTTAATTTCTACATTGCAACAAACTAAGTGAAGTTTGTCTGTCCAGGATACTGTGTATTGACAAGCTCCAATAAAAGCGAAATGTACCCACATCTTCCGGGATAGATATAACTTTCTCGAATTTTTCATTATTCTAACAACCAGAAAGGCGTCGTGACGTGTAGCGTTTCTGCAAACCAAGAACTGAAACCGAACCCGAACCTGAACCCAAACGGGTTCAGGTTCGCTGTTTATAAAGACTTTGAACCCGCACCCGTTGAACCCAAAAATTCAGCAAGGTTCGGGTTCAAAAATGTAAAAAAATAGAGAAATATTTAATAGAAGAATAATAAAAAACATTACATTTCTTGCATGCAAAAAAAAAATTAAAAACAAAATCAAAATAAAATAACGACTATTTGTAGCGAACAAGTAACCAGTAACCTTCACACAAACTAGACTAAAATGGGAAATCCCCTTTTTCTGTTTGAGCTATGTACAAACATAATATTTGTGTTAAACAAATCAGTAGGCAAACATTTTCTTGTAACTAATGCAAATAGTAGCGACGCAAACCGTGTTATAGTATATTTTAACTTTCTTAAAGTAAACGTGGGTTGTTAAAATCAACTCCTAAATTGTTTTTAGTAAAATGAGTGCTCACATTCAAATTTAAAAATTTATATAAATTTTTTGATTTTTCTAGCCCAGAGATGTCTACGAAATTTACGAAAAATTTATTTGTTTATGATGCAGGAAAAGATGTATCTATATGTTCAGAATGCAAATATGAAATGAAAGGTAAACATACGGCAAATCTTGGGCGGCATATACAACTGAAGCATCCTGAACTATTCAAGAAAACTCAAAATGAACCGTCAACATCTAAATTGAGTCAGATCACCAATAAAAGAGCAAGAGCGGAGGAAAATACCCTTGAACAGTATTTAAATATTATCATGATAAAAACCTGCAAACAAAGTTTCATTGATTCATGCGTAAAATTAGTAACCGTTAATGGCCGTCCTTTCACAATCTTCGAAGATTCTGGCATGAAAGAAATAATCGATCCGATTATGAATGCACTAAAAGTATCAGTAAATAGTCATAATATAAGTGTTCTTGTTAACAACAAAGCAACGGAAATATCAAACAAAATTATTTCAATTAAAATTGATTCTGCTTCTCGTCTTGGTAGATGTATTGTAGGGATAAATATTCAATATATTTTTGACGGAAAAATAAAACTACGAACTTTGGACATGCATGAGGCTCAAAATCGTCAGACAGGAGCCTACATAAAAAAATCTTATCATCAGCGTTCTTGATTGTTACGACATAAAACTGCAGCAAGTATATTCAATTACATCAGATAACGGAAAAAAATATGATCAAAGCTGCTGAATTATTAAAAGACGAGTATGAAAACTTTGACATGGAAGCTGAATTTGATGCAGCTGAAGCAAATGCGCTTTCTTATATTGAACTGGAAGGAGCAGAAACATTAGCACATTCACACCCAAATATTATTCATTTCAGATGTGTTGCTCATAGTTTACAGTTGGCAGTGCTCGACACAATATCTAGTCCTCCTTTTAAGAAAATTCTTGATCAATGCAGAGCCATTTGCAAAAAATTGCGAACACCAAATATTTCTTCTTTAGCTAAGAAGCTAAACTTGAAAAAAGCCGTACTAGACTGTCAAACTAGATGGAATTCCAGTTATGACATGGTTCAAGCCTTATTGGAATACAGAAGTTTTTGTTCGGAATTGCTGGATGCTGAATTAACTATGACTGATAGTACTTGGAATATTTGTGAAGAATTCGTAAAAGCTTTTGCACCTGTTAAAAAAATAACGCTGAACTACAAGAAGAACAGATGAATTTAGGCGATTTTTATAGAATCTGGCTTACTTTTAAATTGGAGCTAACAAAAGATGACAAAACAAAATCATTTTCAAAAGAATTATATTTAAATATTATAAAAAGAGAAAACAACTTTATTAACAATCCACATTTGATTGCAGCAGTATATCTAGATAGCAGATTTAAGGTCATTCTAAGTCCCGAAGATGTTGAAAATGCTAAAAAACATATTTTGAAAACAATAAAAATTTTGAAAGATTTACAAATGGAAAGAGAAAAAGAGAATTTTGTGAGAGAATCAATATCCTTTTCTTCAGATGATGATGAAGATATGCTCGAACAAGTTCTAAAAAAGAAGGAAAGGTTTTATAAATCAAATTCTTCAAATGTAAATGACACCGCTTCGATTGATAATTTAGTTAAAAATGAATTTGATATATATGAAAAATCCAAGACTGGGAAAAGAAAAAAACATTTTACTATTTTGGGAGCAACATAAAACGGAAACGCCATTATTGTATCAAGCGGCTCAGATTATATTCGCAGTACCTGCTACGCAAGTAAGCGTCGAGAGGGCCTTTTCAGCCTTGAAATTCATTTTATCCCCACAATGAACAAATTTAAAAGAAGAAAACCTGAAAAATATATTAATTGTAAAATTAAACGAAAATTTCTTTGAAAAATAAATTTTCTACTAATAAAACACATGCAGTTTTTTTAAACTTTGAACCCGAACCCTGAACCGAACCCGAACCTGAACTTTTTATTTTGATTAACCCGAACCCGAACCTGAACCCATTTTTTTCATGGTTTCAGTCCCTGCTGCAAACTGGTACAAATTTAGTTTGTCAAAATGTATATGCATTTATATGTAATGTCAGATTTAATACTCATTGGTTCTCATTTACAGTAAACTCATTATATTTCCTTGGCTTTTTATATACTTTATACATGTTATTTTAAATGAGACGGGAGATAAATAAAATACTCTGGTAACATTGTATTTTATGATTGCATACAATAACTTTTAGTTCTTATCTTTACGCCATTTTAGAGATTCTTGTAAATTATATTAATTACACTTGCTTATAGAACAATTTCAGTTGATATATCAAAAAGTATCATTCAAAGCATTATATCTCAGGCTTGCTCTGGGTTTATAAATACAGTAAGCAGGTAAGCTTTTTCATTTTCAATAAATCGTTGGAGAGTTAATAAACGATTCGGTAGATTAGCAATAGGAAAACCATTAAGAGTAGGTATTTGCATCTTTATGTGGAACTATGATTGAGTTACACTTAATGACACTCAATTAATATAATGATTATAATCATTATATTAATTATATTATTTAATAATTATTAAGTGGATATAAACAAGGTTAGTTTAGTTGCAGAAACTAGTATTAATATCTCGGTGATATAGTGATTTTATTTTCTTGTGTGAGCGTGTGATAGGTTCTCGAGTGTAATACCTTTCTATTGCTAATGATGCCAACTTAATTATCGAAATACTTATCCAGGATTTAAAGCTACTTTGTAGTAAGGATTTTTTAAATTAACTTTTACAGAATAACCTATAGTCCCCTGATTTATTCAGAGTTAATATATTGCCGGAAAATTTTACGAAGAAATTTCTTTACGTTTCTAAACGATTCCTTCGTTTGTTATTTTATTATAAAATCTTTCCGTTAAATTAATAATTAGTCTTAATTCGTTCGGTTCTGGTTCGTCTAAAATTCAACATTTAATCTAATCTCTTACAAAATGACGAAAATTTTTATATGCAGATGACCTGGGTTTATGCACCTAAACCAAGAATTTAGAGGATGGAGCTTTAGACTAATACACTCAGAAAAAAATCAAAAGTGTTGGACGCCCAAATGATTATGATAATAGTGTGTTATTAAGAAAAAAAGAAATATTATATTGAAAACATGTTTTTTTTAAGATGAAAATTTGATAATGTTAATTGTTGACTAACGTAGGCACTAACAGAAGAAGCAAAAAGAAAAAAAAGAGGAAAAACTTAATGAACAAGAAAAAATATAGAAACAAAGGAATGAATCAAACAAACAATATTCAACAATCCGTATGTGCTCCTCTGCTTCTCACTAACGTATTGGCACGCCTATCTATTGAAATAATCAATAAATGTAGGATTTCGTGTGGAATATTGTTCCCCTATAGCCACTACAGTTAATTCTTCTGTGGTGTGGAATGGGTTAATCCGATTGCGAATGGCTCTAACAACAAAATCCCACATATATTCTATTGTGTTCACATCGAGGGATTGTGCTGGCCAATCCAATCTGGTGAGATGTCCTTCTTCAAGTGCTTCCTGAACCATTATTACACGAGGTGGTCTAGCATTATCATCCATAAAGATGAAATTTTTACCCAGTTCATTGGGTAATCGATAGATAATGGGTCTAATAACGTTTTCAATGTAAACTGCATTTGTCATGTTCTCTTGCATGGGAATAAGCGCGGTTGAACATTGTACCATCCCAAAACATAGCTGTACCCCTTTCGTAAGGAGCAACGTCACGGAGCAAAATTAATCGCTTTTAACTACCTGGTGCCTTCCAGATATGTTGCCTATGATCATCACTCACCAATCCTATTTTGGACTCATCGACAAATAAGACCAACTGCCGTAAAAGTCAACCCCTGTGTTCCCGCGCCCAACGGAAACGGGCATTTCGGTATTGTATAAGTAGATTGGTCACTCCTAAAGGCATTCTAGCACGTAAATTCGCACTATGAAGTCTTCCCTGAATGGTAGAAGTTGAAATAACACAACGAAACGTACCTTAAATGTGAGCTTTTAGGTAGGGTCGGAGCTGAAGCATTTCGATGCCTCCGGGTGTATTGAACCAAGTAACGATCCTCCCTTTCAGGACGCCCAGAACGTGGTCTTCTTTCCACAGAACCACTTTCTACATGTCTATGCACTATGCGTACAACAGATGCTCTAGAGATATTTAACATCGCGGATATCTGATGATTTGCATGTCCAGCATCATGCAAGGCAATAATTATTGTTCTATTGAAGACGGAAATTTCACGGTCCGGCATTATAACACGATATAATCACGAAAATTGTTTAACTACAAATGCAAGAAAACTGACCATTTTCTTCAACAATTGACAATAAACCACACGTGTGTTACCATCAAACGTGTTTTTTTTCCGCATAGGATGTGCCTACTTTTATAAGTACCCAGAAATAACAATACACCATTCATTTATTTTATATAGAAGGGGTCCAAGAGTTTCGATGTTGTGCGTATTATAAGAAATGGTGCTTTCGATAAAACTATTCAAAATCTGAATCATGCATCTTTCATTTGTGTAACAAAGAAGCCAACAGAGAGATTGCATTTGGTTGGTGGTGGTTGGATCAACCACAACCCTCACCGTAAATATTTGGGCGTAACGTTAGACCGGTCTCTGACATTCTAGCAGCACAATTATAAAACTAGTCAAATGGTGAAAACCCGCAATAATATAATACAAAAACTTCAGCAATTCATGGAGAGCGAATGGGAAGACCTTGCGATAAGCAGCCATTGCACTGGCTTACTGTGCTGCCTGGTATTGGAGCTCTCACACCAAGCTAATATATACAACATAACGAAACTATGAGAATCCTCACCGGTGCTGTTAGATCCACACCTAGTCTATAGCTACCTATTTTTTCTAATATTGCGTCGCCGAATATCGGACGTCTCGCTGTAGTACATAACGAATGTTGTAAGATTACCAACGACATTAATCTTCCAATTCACGATGGCTTGGAAAGCGTCCCCAGGACATCTAGTGCACCAATTTGACTGGAGACGGAAGTTCAGCACCCCATCAATGTGGGTGATTACTGGCCTCCTCGAAAATAGGAATAGATATTTAATTTGTAATCTATCAGAACCTAACCCTTCCACGTAGGCACTAGTCCCAATTAAATAAACTACTCAAAAATGAATAGGGAATTAAATCTTTTTTTAACAGATCTAATAATTCGATTAAATTTAACGTATTTTCTCAAACTATAGATAAATTAGAAGGCCCACAGTAGTTTGTGGACATTTTATTTGGTAAATGTCTTTTCTGTGTGATAAAATATTGAATCTTGTTAAATTAATTTAGAATACAAAATTTTAAAAATCGCATTTTTTGACAAGTATTATTCATTTTAAACGTCATTTCACATTTTCACGATGCCATGACGTCATTTAAATAAACAAACTTTTGATTTAATTGCGTTATTGCATCAGCGAGGGCAATCTGGAGCAGAAATTGCCGCAATTTTTAATGTGTCTCCAAGTGTTGTTAGTAGGGCTCTAACAAGATTCCAACAGGTAGGATCTGCAAGGAGAAGACCCGGTAGTGAATCTGAGAGGAAAACAAATCAGAGACAAGACCGCTACATACGAATTCAGCAAGGATGAATCCGTTTAGAAGTGCTGTATGGTTGCAAACACAGTTACATGCCGCCACTGGAGTTAGAGTTTCGGATCAAACCATCAGAAACCGTCTGAGGGAAATGGATCTTCATAGCTGCAGGCCTGTGAGTCGCCCAAAATTAACTGATGCCAATAGAATGGCTAGAAGAACTTGGGTTAACCAACGACTAGCAGAAAATTTTGAATGGGAACATGGTTTATACACCGATGAATCCAGATTCTGCTTATTTAGTGATAATCGTAGAGTAATGTTCTGGAGAACTCGAGGAGACCGTTATAGACGCGAGTTTACAAAAGCTGTGGTGCCTTTTGGCGGCGGTGGTATCATGGTGTGGGCGGGCATTAGTTTGAATGGACGTACGAACCACCATCTCTTTGAAAACAATGTCAATGGACACATATACAGACATGACAGCAATATGTGGCCGACTTTCGTGAGGCTGTGGATGAAAACATGGTTTTTATTGATGATAATGCAAGACCTCATCGTGCACAAATTTTAATGCAAGCAATAAATGACCTCCATATTAACCATCTACCTTTACCACCAACGTCTCCCGACTTGAATCCAATTGAGCACATTTGGGACAGACTTCAAGAACAGCTCAACGAACATAATCCACCCCCAGTTAACGTGCAACACTTGCGGGAAATTTTACCGCTGTGTTGGAGAAAAGTGTCACAAGAACATATTAATAATTGCATTATGAGTATGTCCGCGGCCATTATACACGATTTTAGAATTAATTGTTACAAAAAATGTTTATTTTAGCTATTGTTAAAGATGTTGCTTATTTCATTTTTGATCATTTCTCAGTAATCTAACGATTTTTCTGAATAAATATACTTGAAAATTTTAAATTGTTGTGTACAATTATGTATCTAATATAATACACTACAAATATTTACCCATACTATCTAAAAAATACAAAAAAGTAAAAATTCCTTATTCATTTTTGAGTAGTTTAGATTTCGCACGGGCCACGGAAAGTGCAACTGAATGCGGTATAAATGGAAAGTAACAGATACTAGCCTCTGCGACTTCGGAAATGTGGAACAAATTATGGCCCACATAGTAAGCAACTGCCCCAGAAGATATTTCCCTGGTGGCATCAACAAGCTGAGCTAGGGGCTACTGTTGTAGCACTGGGCTGCTTGCAAAATTTATATATTAGTGTACAAATTATTATTATGACCTTCTTTGTGTCATAAAAGTGATTTATACACAATGTCTAATTTTTATTTTTTTAGAATCACTTCTCATATGAAATAAATAATTATATTTGTAAAGTAGTAAGAATATTAGTCTAAAGTCGGACAATTTTTTTAGTAATCACTATTTTGAGTATTCTGCGACTGTAAAAATTATACAGAAGGATTGCCAAATTTTTTAAACTTCCAAAAGAGGCGACGCAGATTTATTGAGGTAAAGTCAAAAAAATATTTTAAGAAATTTACTATCTTAAGTCCACTTTTAAATAAGACAACTGCATTTGTTTTGCATGAATGGTGGAATGAATAGTATCCCTAATCAAACAAGCGACCAAAGCTTATAGATTCGAGCGATAATTAGATTCTACCACACCCTTGTCTTGAGTTATAAGGTAATAAGACGCCAAGACAAGCCTAATTTATAGTTAACCCGTTTGTCCAAACATTATAGCTGTGACGTTCTCTTAGTTCTTCGACCGTCTCTTGAAGTCTCTTAGCATTTTATTGACAAAAACGAATGTATACGTTTCCATTAACGAAACGTATGTAATATTTTTACGAGAGAGACAGTAATTAGGTAATATTAGCCTATAATGCATTCAAAATACTTCTTCTAACGCGATATGATAAAATTATACGAGTTTTAAATTTCGGTTTTAGCATAAAGGTATTAATCGGCAAGATTCTGTACAGGTTGCATTGAATTCAGATAATATTAAATGACATACAAGGTGTGATAATTTAATCATTGAAATGATCATGTAGTTTTCGTATTTTCACATGTCTAAGCTAATGGATGCGTAAATTTCAAGTTAATAGAGTCAGTTGTTAGTTAGTAATTGGGGAGGTAATAGATTTAGATTTAAACTAGATAGATCAGAGCATCGTATTACAACCTCTTTGTTTGTTAGTTTACAATACGAAATCTATAATACTTATCCGCTTCTAAATGATATGTTATTGTTGGTCATAACACTTTTATTTTTTAGTTTCCTTGATAAATATCTAATCATATAACGAGCGATCAAGATAATTTGTAATCGAGTCATTCATGAATCCGAAATCGTATGTCGTTACTTGAACTGGACTTAGATTACAAACGTCAAGTCAGTCGAATAATAATACTTGATGGTTATGTTAACTATACGTGTTACTTCAATTATTTAAGCTTTCTTACATTTTATACTATATGATTCAAGAAATTTTTTATAAGTGGTTGCTCTGGATTAAGTATATTTAAAAAATGTAAGTCTTAACTTAATATCATTTACTGATCTGTCAAATGTGATTAATTTTAAATGTCAGAATTTTCATTTACTAATAACGAGTGATCATTAAAATTTTCGCTCAAGTAAGCCATGTACACAAAAAGTATGTCCTAACTTAAGTTATTAGAGGAGATCTGTCATTATAATTTCAAACGTCATGATTGTTCAAAAATAATTTGAAATGCTGACTTTTATATTAAATATATTTATAATTTTTATACAAAGTAATAGAATATTATAAAAAATGTGTAAAATGATGACCATTCTCCACCAAGCATAATCGCACTCTATTTCGTAGAGCATTGAAAACATTGATCAGTATTTGCGGTGAGTTATTGATTTGTTCACATTTTTCAATGATTTTATGTCTTAACTCTTGTAGGTTATTAATTGGTGTTTCATAAATAATATTCTGTATATATGGCCACACAAAAAAATCCATGAATGTTAAATCACACGATCGTGGTGGATATGGAATCGCTGTATTTCTACTTATTATCCTATCGCCATAAAATTGTTGCAAAAACTGAATATTTTCAAGTGTAACGTGAGATGTAGCCCCATCCTGTTGAAAATATCCGACCTGGAGCTCATAATTAGTCAATTGATTAGTAAAAACACTGAGAATTTCGTTACGATATTTCTCCGATGTTATCGTGCCCTCAAAGAATATTGGTCCTATTAATCGGTGACGACTCATACCTACCCATACGCCCATTTTTTCTGGATGTAGAGGAACTTCTCTGTAGAAATGAGGATTTTCACTGGACCACATACGCATATTTTGCGAATTAACATAACCTTTCAAATAAAACCAAGCTTCATCGGTGAAAAAAGTATGATTTAAAATATTGTCTGTCATTGTTTGAATAAACCATTGGCAAAATTATGTTCTTTTTTCATAATCCGTAGGTAATAGATTTTGTACAGAAGTTAATTTATATGGATACATGTGAAAGTCCTTTTTTAAAATTTTTTGACATGTTCCATACGAAAGCCCAACTTGTTGCGAAACTCTGCGAATAGATGTATGAGGAGATTCGTTAATAATTTGTCTGACATTTTCAATTACGCCGCGACTTCTCTTGAGAGGAGGACCGCTTCCTCTTTTCCTTAAAATACTGCCTGTTTGACGAAAAAGATTTACACAATGCATTAGCGTATCACGGAAAGTTTTATAGCTAGGGACAGTATTTGGATATCTTTCTTCAAACTCCGCAAAGCAATTTTCTATTGAATGCTGCCAAATACCATCAATTTTTTGAGATTTCAGGAAGTAACATTCTACCATAAACGCTTTATGCATATCTTTAAAGGCCATTACTTTTTCTTTTGATGAAACTTTAAAATATATATTTGACACTGACAGATGTTTGAAAATACATCTTAATGAGAGAGCTGAGGATGTTTGCGGTATAACCATGGTTATATCATGTAACCATAGTAAATTACTATGGTTATATGATATAACCATGGTTATACCGCAAACATCCTCAGCTAAAAATAATGACTAAAGCTACGACATAATTTTTATATACACGGCCAGATGCGAGTGAAAATTTTAATGATCGCTCGTTACAATATTATGACATTTAAAAATTAGTCACATTTGACAGATAAGTAAATGATATTAAGTTAAGACATACATTTTTGAAATATACGTGATGCACAGCCACCAGTTATAAAAAATTTTTAAAAAATCATATAGTATTTATTTATATTATGTGATGATAGCGATATCTTGACTAACTATGACAATATAAAGAAAAAATATTGATATAGGCCTTTCACGATACGAAGACGTGCACGTCATTTATTGAACTTTCGGCATGACAAGTCTGTAGCAAATAAAATACCTATGTACAGCTGATAAAATTCAACGTTAATTTCGCCGTATAAGTTTGTAGGACTGAAAAAGAATTGATAACAAATTTGTCAATTGGTCATTTGATAAATGTGTTCTGTCATTGGACAAATTTGTTCTGTCATTTATTTTCGTTGTTGTTTGTACGTTTTTATTAGTTTCCATCTTGTCTTTATTACAAACAGTTATTCGTATAACTAAAGTGGCATTATTCGTTTACGCAATAATGCCGAAACCGTTCTCTAGCCAGAGTAAATCGCTAATTGCAGCTAGAATCGCGTATTTTAAGGAAGAACGTGATAATGGTACAACTATAATGAATTACATTATTTATAGCGTGTATCTACTACATTAAGTGCAAGCCTTGCAACAGTTAGCAGAATCTCTACTGATGTTAGCAAGGGCAACAAACTAGTCAGCCCTAAACGAAAGCATGACAGAAAGAAGTAGTTGTTCATATTGACAACTTTACTGAGTATGGACTGAGTGGACGTTCCATTGATAATTCAAAAGTAATATGGGAAACGGCATTGAATACAATTTTATTTGAAACTTGGCAAAACAGCACTAGTACAAGAATGGGTGGAATAGGGAAGTGGGTATAGATCGCGATCAATCTCCTGAATTTTTTATTAATGTTGGAAATGAAAGTAACGATAAAGATAGTTCATCAGACTTATGTGTTTTTAACTTTATTAATACAATTAATGATTATTATATACTTCTCTACGTTTGTTTACTATTACATTGATGAAATGTGTTCCATATTGTAGTATTTGTGTATCAATAAATTGCATCTGTTTCTATTTAATAAAATCGTTAAAAAAGCAGTTTTCTTTATTAAATGCAAAAGTTAATATGTATCCATCTTCTTTATTTGCATATATTTTATTATGAACTATGACCTCAACATAACCTATATATCTTCCATGTCATGTCAATTATTTGATACATATAACCTATATTAGAGAATCATTATTCATTACATAACAAAAAAGCACCCCTTGCTACACTGTGAAAACGCCATCAATGATGTGCACGTCTTCGTATCGTGAAAGGCCTATATCAAATTTTATGTTAAAATCGACAAAGGTATTACTGAAATATATGGCGACAATTCGATGAAGATGTCGAATGAGTTTGAGTGGAATAAGAGATTCAAAAACAAGAGACAAACGAAGGTTGTCTCATATAGAGTTGGAATAAAACAGTAGACAGCTTATAAAGACGTTATTTTGTTTCGAAGTCTTCGCCACAAAGATTTATGCACTTTTGCATGCGCTCGAACCAACTCTGAAAGCAGCTACTCGTTTGTTGGTGTAGTCAAAATTGCATTTTGAAGGCATCGACCGCTCCTTTTTACGACTAGAACTTTTGATCACGCAATTCGTCCTTGATTTTCGGAAAGGTAAAGAAATCGTTTGGACTTAGGTCAAGACTGTGCAGAGGATGGTATAACAACGACGTTTTGATGCGTTAAAAATTTAATTGTCTTGCGAGCTGTGTGCGAGGAGGATTTGTCGTTGTGGGTTGGTTACTCGGAGTTCAGCGATGACTTGTGGCAAACAAATGGTTGTATACCAATCGGTAGTAACAGTTATTTGATCTTGTAGAGAAATTGTTGCTACACGATCTGCTTTCGAGGCAAATGTCGCGACCACCTTTTTGGAGACACTTCGAAAGTGGATGACTTTTGTCGGCTTTTCTTCACCTTGAAACACCCAAACAGACGTCTCTCAGTTGTTTTCTGCGTCGTATGAGTAAATCCATTCATCGCCACTGATGTACACGTTTTTAGAGTTTACTGCGTTGAAGCGGTGTTTAGCTTTTGACACCAATTCATCCTACTTGTTTTCTGTTCATCTGTAAACAGATGAGGTATCCAACACGAAACTAATTTTTTATCCACAATTATTTATGCAATTTTTTTTGAATTGAGGTCTATGAAATTATTATGCCTCACTTTCGCGATATGTCACATGTTGATCTTCATTGATGAGCTTACGCACAGCATCGACGTTTCCTGAGTTCTTCTGGTCGGAGTTAGCGGTCGTTAGCGTAGCTTCTCCGTCTCCAGTTTCCAGTTCCTTCTATCCTAACAAATGTCTTCCTCTAAATTTCTTGCATCTATAGCTTCGTTAATGTCATCTCTCAACCTCTCCTTGGTCTTCCTCTCTTTAGATTTTCTGGAGGTATCCACTCTAACACTTTCCTTTGCCATCTCGTCTCATTCATTTTTTGTGTGTCCAAACCAAGTCAATTGCTTTTTTTCTATGTCGTCAATAATAATATTCATCTCAATATTCGTCCGCCTTATTTCTATATTTCGTATTCTTTCAAGTCTCGATATTCGACAGTTTCTTAAAAAAAAAATGCATTTCTGTGACCTGCAGCTTCCTTTACATTTCTGTGACCAACAGCCTCCTTCTATTACTCAAATCCCATGTTTGATATCTCGTCTAATATTTCTTTCCCAAAGTACGAAATTGAGTGCTCTAATGGCTTTCCTACCTTTTGTAATACTTTTCTGGATCTCGCCTTTGCTGTTTCCTTGCATATTGAAAATTAACGTATGGTACATATTTAGATATTTAGAAAAGTTTTCACGAAGAATGTTATTACCAAAAATGGTCCAAACTAATTACCACTGGGCTAGAAAAGATGCTCGTTTGTTAGTTACTATGGTGACATGTTAGATTTGTCAGAAATAGTTTTAAAAGATATCATACAAGATTGAAATACGAAAGTCTATATATAATTTAGTTGGACGAGTACCTAAACGCGAGATTTTTTAACATTTTTCTAGGCCAAAATATTGGACTGTCAACCATTTACCGCACAATTAAAGAATGTAAAAGAGGTATGCCATGCATGAATTTACCGAAAAGTGGACGACCTCCAGTTTTGGCCCCAAATGAAGTAAACAAACTCATCCAATCTGATCAAGACAGAGTTGGGACGTCTACACGCAGTTTAAGCCTTAGATTTGGAATTGCGCATAGGACTGTTGGCAGAATTTTGACTAAAAATTAATTAGAATATCGAAAAAAAAGAAGTGTTCCAAATACACCGCAACCCAGCAAGAGAGAATCCCCAGATGCTGCCGAACATTAAGGAGTCAACATTTTATTGGCAACAGAGTTATAGTTTTAGATGATGAGAAATATTTCACATAATCCAATTCCAAAATAAAGGGTACCGATGGTTTTTACACGTCCAATATTGCAAATTAGTCTGGTGCACTATTTCTCAAGCAGGAATTTCAAGACCCTACGTTGTGAGAGTTAGAGGTGAAGCTGTGGATGTTGTGTTGAAGAATTCACTCAACGATGTTCCAACTTTGGTTGCAATACAAATTTGTTTGTAATATTGGTGGATGGCTCGAATTAAAGTTGTTCTTATGTTGAGCTTTTCCATTGCTTTTCTAATATTATTTTCAGAGTAAAAAGGTTTTGCGTCGTATATATTATTATAATAAAATTGTTATTTTACTTATTATATAATTTAAAATTTCAGCACATCTGCCTCGTTCAAGAAAAATTGATCGATTGTTTGCAAAAATAACATGTTGCCCTTAATTACCTGTATTTCAAGTGTAATTTTCTTATATATTATTAAACAATAGAATATCAATAAATTATTTTAAGAAAGAATATATGTTTAAGAAATTTCTTTTTGAAAACCAGTATCAGAATTCTGAAATGACTGGGCCAAACGAAATATAATCAGAATTAATGAAATATGAAGCCGAAAAATTGCATTTTATTTATTTTTCTATAGTCAAGTAACATTTTCGCGTTTATGCATTTAAAAGCATATCTGAAACTGTAAAGTAACTAACTGTTAGTATATTTATAGATTTACATCTCCATTACAAAATGCATTCTAATTCGACAAAAACAGGCAAGAAAAAAAAATTTAAATTTCGTCGGTTTCATATTTCCGGTACTAATGTCTAAGAATAGTACCTTATATTCAAAAGTAGTATATAAATGCTTCAAATACAACTTAATTATCATAAACAGTAAACGTTTATTGACTTTTAATCTCGAAAGAAATAAAATTTGATAACTTTAAAAGTTTACACAATATTATACCGATCCTAGGGGTTGGGGAAAGGGGAGAGTGTAACAAATTGTTTCGATAACAGCACTAGAACAAACTTTTCAACTTACGATTTACATAGATAAAAATTATTACGACAAAACACTCTAAAACGACCAAGTCCGTTTTGCATAATTATGTATTTTGATAATCTGTTCACTCGAACGTGTTTTAATGTTTTTCTGGTTAATAAATTTTACAATCTCTAATTATATCATATATGACAATAAAAAGGAGAAGTTATTTCTCGTTGATGAATATGTAACTATCTATTTAGAAAATGTATATGCATAAAGGTCTCGTATAACAGCAGTTAATTAAATAAGAATATGTTACTAATCCTGTAGTGTCTAGGGTGTTTATAAGACAGGTAAAAGGATGAGATTTATATCAGATATTCACTAACAAACTTGTTCGTTTCCAAAACGTTTCAAAATGATTTTAATAATTTAATTGGAAATAAAATGTCGCGGCCTCATTTAATTTAATTAATAAAATACTTAATTAAACATCAAGTAAGTTAAAAACAACTTAATTAGTAGTGAATTTTGACAAACGACCACATAATATTCCGAGGGACAGTCTTTAATTTTAAACCTAATTAATAAATTGTGATTTATTATCATGAGTTTCGATTTTTTCATTTAGTCTAATGTTAAGACTAATTCACAAACATAAACAAAATATTCATAATAGGTGACCTTAACGCAAGAATTGGCAACATAGCCATCCTCGGAATTGTGCAGAAACACAATGAAGAAACATCGAAAATGGTGACATGTTGATATCTACAAAGCGTCACAGAATAACTATTCTTAACTTTCAGGAATGATATAGGGCACTTAAATAATAGTATCATTGTATATCTAGTAGCAAAAGCAATACGAGGCGCATTCAAGTTTTAAGGCCTCCGATTTTTTTTCTAAGTAACTACTCACCCGAAAACTATGAAACTGGTGTTACTTCTCGACGTAATCTCCCTGCAGACGTACACATTTTTCACAACGTCGACGCCATGATTCCATGGCCGCGGCGAAGGCTTCTTTAGGAGTCTGTTTCGACCACTGGAAAATCGCTTAGGGATAGACCGAAGGATAGCATAGGCAAATAAGAAGTATCATTCTGGCTGGATATGTACTGGAGTTACCAGTCTGAAGCAATAGCAGCACGGCTGGTGAATGTGCGGCCACGGACAGTGTCTTTCATTGTTGGAAACAGCCAAAAGTCACTAGGAGCAAGGTCAGGTGAGTAGGGAGCATGAGAAATCACTTCAAAGTTGTTTTCACGAAGAAACTGTTGCGTAACGTTAGCCCGATGTGCGGGTGCGTTGTCTTGGTGAAACAGCACACGCGCAGTCTTTCCCGGACGTTTTGTTGCAGTGCAGGAAGGAACTTGTTCTTCAAAACATTTTCGTAGGATGCACCTGTCACCGTAGTGTCCTTTGGAACACAATGGGTAAGGATTACGCCATCACTGTCCCAGAACATAGACACCATCATTTTTTCAGCACTGGCGGTTACCCGAAATTTTTTTGGTGTAGGTGAATCTGTGTGCTTCCATTGAGCTGACTGGCGCTTTGTTTCTGGATTGAGAAATGGCATCCACGTCTCATCCATTGTCACAATCGACGAAAAGAAAGTCCCATTCATGCCTTGGTTGCGCGTCAACATTGCCTGGCAACATGCCACACGAGCAGCCTTGTGGTCGTCCGTCAGCATTCTTGGCACCCACCTGGAGGACACTTTTCGCATTTTCAGGTCGTCATGCAGGATTGTGTGCACAGAACCCACGGAAATGCTAACACTGGAGGCGATCTGTTCAACTGTCATTCGGCGATCCCCCAAAACAAGTCTCTCCACTTTCCCGATCATGTCGTCAGACCGGCTTGTGCGAGCCCGAGGTTGTTTCGGTTTATTTGTCACACGATGTTCTGCCTTCATTAAACTGTCGCACCCACGAACGCACTTTCGACACGTTCCATAACTCCATCACCACATGTCTCCTTCAACTGTCGATGAATTTCAATTGGTGTCACACCACGCAAATTCAGAAAACGAATGATTGCGCGCTGTTCAAGTAAGGAAAACGTAGCTATTTTAAGTATCTAAAACAGTTCTCATTCTCGACGTTGTCGCTACAATTCCATCTGCCGTACAGTGCTGCCATCTCTGTGACGTATTGACAACGAACGCACACTCATTTTAAAATAACGCACATGCTTCTATCTATTTCCAGTCTGGAGAAAAAAAATCGGAGGCCTTAGAACTTGAATGCACCGCGTACATTCCTGGACGACAATGTAAATTGTTGGCCGAGGCGTTAAGCCGAGCAGTTTTGTAGTGGTCAATTATTGGGTCTTTGTCCAGGTCAACAATGGGTACATTAATTTTACTTTATTTAAGGTTTTGTTATTGGTTTAGTAAAATGTTCGTTTTGCAGAAAAATATCTGAAACTAAGAAGACTTTTTTAAATACAGTGAAACACAATTGCAGTAGGCTCTAAGCGACATTTCCAATAATGTTTGCTATATAAGGCAAGCAGAAAGGCTAAACGGTATTCCTCATTCTAGTTTAATAAGTAAGTTAAAAGGGAAGTCCCTCTTAGTAAGACAAATGGGTCCTCTTACAACGCTTACCAAAGATGAGGAAGCCCTTTTGGTCAGGTAGCTAGCAAATACTCAAAAAGGATTTTGCCCCAACAAAGCCACACTCTGTGAAACTGTAAGCGATATTATTAAAAATGACGATCGAATTCACAAATTTCGTTATGGTATGTTAGGAAAAAAGTGGTCTTCGACACTTTTAACGCGCCACCGAGAGGTTTATCAGCGTCGTGCTGAATCTATGAATGGATACGAGCATGTGTAACAGATTTCGGTCGAACTTATTTAATTGAAGAAAATGCTGAGGCCATTTTAGATTATCCTACTAGAATTCTCAATTCTGATTAATCAGGATTTGCTACAAATCCAAAAAATGGTCTTGTATTGGGTCCCCGAGGAATGAGAAATCTTTATGAAGTTAAATCTGAATCTGAAAAGGAGGGTATCACTGCTTTGTTCACAATTTCCGTTGACGAAAAAATCTTTTTTCAAAGTCATTGGAAATGATATTAGTGTCGTAAATACTGAGTCACTAACTTGTCGAAAAGTTAGGCAAAACAAGGGTTATTGGTACAACCTGTAGTCGTACTAAATATGAGTTCTCCGAAGACGTTATTTAAATATTTTCAGAAAAATATAAAATATTTTATTTTTGAAAAAGCAATAATTGAATTTTTTTATGGTAAAAATGTTCTTTAGGTTTTTATTTGAAAATTAGTTCAGATTTTTCTTTGAATGAATATATAGTTTCCCTTAAGAACTTGTTTTACTTTCTTTTATCAAATGGTAAACTACTTGTGGTCAACTACTAGTTCTCGATGGTCAATCACTGGTGATTCCTGACTTATTTTAATAATTTTTTTTTTAATAAAAATAAACACTCTGATTTAAGATTGCTTGCAATATTTAGAATAACAAAACCTGCTTCTTCTTGCATGTATTTTTGGTCTTCACGAAAAATTAAAAGATCAGTTAACTACAAGCCTTTTTGTAAAAAAAAGTTCTTAATCGGTCAACTACCGGTGTACCTACCCTATTTACATTCACATTACTTCGCAAAAATGCAATTAATTTGCAACAAGTGCCGACTACAGGCAAAAATACTAAGATCTGTTTCCTTAATGTAACTTAAGGCTTCTTGAAGTATTCGGAACCACAGTCCATAATAGCTTGGTGGCAGAGCAATGGTCCTGTAAACCATGGACGTGAGTTGGAATCCTGCTTTCAAGAGTGAATTTTTTCAATTAAAAGATTCGAATAATTAGTGTCGTAAAATGTAAAATGCAATATTTACATTCACATTACTTCGCGAAAATGCAATTAATTTGGCCAAAAATTGTTGGCCAGTTATATAATAATTTTTAGAATAAATTTGTTTATGCTGACTAGAATCTGAAACTTGTTGTTTCGTCATGAAACGAAATTTATTCATTTGTATGCATGCTAACTATAAGTAAATCTAGGATACAGAATTCAAATGTAAAACATTTACAATTTTATCAATATTCAACGTTCATTTCTTTATAAACATAATAATTGTAAAACTTTGGCTATATTCTAAGAAGCGGCATATTTTATATTTGAAAATTTATTACTTTACGCATTAGACCTCTATCTCGCTTTATTCAAGAACGAATTTAATACAATCTGGACATGTATCATATATCTTAAATTCACGTTTCCGAAATTGTTTAATAGTTTAAAATTAAATTGTTAAACTCTTGAAGGGCACTATTGCTAGTAGGTACCATTTACCAGTTAATTTTTGAAATTTTCTCTAATTATGCTGTCATATGTAGAGAGTAACATCCCATCGGCGTAACGTCATATTAGCGAAGTGCGCTGAATGTTGTTCGACGACGATTGACGGAATATATATACACGCGCCTATGCGATGTTACTCGAATGACCCTCTCTAGTCATTTAATTATGTGATAGTTTGTTGGGGTAATGGTGAATTTTACCTACATGCAGTGTCTTTACACTAAGAAAATCGATGTAATCATAACAACAAGGTACATCAGTTTCAATATAATAGAGTCTTATTCTAATAATAATAATAATAATAATTGTTTATTCGCCCAACAGGTTCCTACCCAGTAACAGGGCAAAAACTGTGTAATACATACATACATATGACAAAACAGAAAAAAAGAAAAATATAGTAAAAGTTAAATTACAGATATACATAAATAAACAAAAAAGTGTACATTAATAAATTAGAACACATACGCAAACTCATTTAATGATTTCACCAGTAAATATATCGCTGTATATTGCATCAGCATTCCGCGTCATTTGGTAAACAGGTGATTTCATTAGTAGGTTGGTTCTCGGGGTGCTCAAGTTGAATGTACTCGTATAGAGAGTATTAACTGAAGGTACATTAAATCGAACAGCAGCTAATATCCCAGCGCAGTCAATACTATTGATGACAAGTTTAAATAAGTAACGAGCACTTTGTTCAATCCTCCGATCAGTAAGTGTCTGGAACCCAAAACGTAGCCTTAGTTCATCATAGGAAACATTTCTGTCTGGGTACACTCCAGTATTTTTGAAAACTAAGAATTTCAAAAAGCGTCGCTGTACACGCTCAATAGGAAGTTGCTGCGACATATAATGAGGAAACCAAACGACGGACCCATATTCCAATTTAGGAAGAACAAGAGCGAAATATAAAGACTCCAGAAGCGCAACATCATTGAAATATTTACAAGTTCTGATAGTAAATCCCAACATTCTTGAGGCAGACGAACAAATTTTTTGAACGTGACTGTTAAACGATAAAGATGAATCAAATGACACACCAAGATCCTTAATTTCACTCATTCTGGTGAGTGGAACATCATAAATTGAATAGGAGGACAAGTATGGACGGGTTTTCCTAGTGAAAGTCATAGCATAACATTTGTTAGCGTTCAAAACAAGCTTATTCCTGTCGGACCAATTGGCCAGCGCACTCAAGTTATCCTGAAGCATGTCGCGTTGATTATGTATGCAATGGAAGAGCTTAACTTCATCTGCATATGCTAATACTTGACAAGACATTAATAGAAACAGATCATTGATGTATATATTAAAAAGCAGTGGTCCCAAACTCGATCCTTGTGGAACTCCAGACAATGCAACAAACTCCAATGACTTAAAACCATTACAGAAAACATATCCATATCTGTTGGACAAGTAAGAGTTGATTAACTCACAAGAAGCAGTATTCAGACCAAAACAATCAAGTTTCTGTATAAGGAGTTTGTGATTAATTGTATCAAAAGCCTTGGAGAAATCTGCATAAATAACGTTAACCTGTCCCTGGCAATCCAACTCTTCACATACGAAACTCAAGATTAGTAGTAGTCGAGCGCCCTGTCATGAAACCATGTTGAGCAGGTGATATATTGGAGCGAACAAAAGGATAAATTGAATTACATATAACTTGCTCAAAAATTTTGGCAAAATTTGAAAGTATGGATATAGGTCTGTAATTACATTATTATATTACATTATTCTAACAACAAGACAGCGCAGTCATATCTTATCATCAAGAGCACACTAGCTACTACGCTAACCAAATAGTGTAGTGGTTAGTGCACTTGATCTAGTTCAAAGTTTCGAATTTCATACCTGGGTCGAATCTCACACGAGAACATTTCGCAATACAAAATTTGGGAAGACTTATATGACTTTGGCAAGAACCCTGAAGATAACGGTAGATTCACTGCCGAAACGTCGGATTATTCAAATCCTAGAAACGATGTATATAGCTCAGACAACTACCCAATTAATAAAAGCATGTTGGAAGGTAATGTTATTTATACATTTTAGTGCAAGATATCTTAATATTATATTGGGCATGATAAATTTTATTAGAAACCTTGAAGCAATTGAATGAGGTTTATTTAAGGAAATATAAATGTTTCCCTAGTTTTCATTGCATATTTGACTCAAGTCTAAATCCGAGACTTTACCGTTAAGAGTTAATTTTCTTTTCTTCATTAAAGATGCGTTCTTTATACCTATTTTTTACCTTTTATTCAAACTGATGCATACCTAATCACATGCTCACTATAACTTTTGACTAATAAATAAAAGAATAGGATCCCAGAGAATGGTGTGTTTGTATGTGTGTTTGCTTATGCGTACATATATTTATTCTTACAGTCGGGTAACTCAAAGAAGTAAGCGATTACCATATAAAACAATAGGATCTCGATGATTTAATGCCTACCTTTTTAAATATTTCATAAATAACTCATATGGAATTTAACATGAGATGGAAAGAGAGAAGGAGACTTATAAAACTTCAGATATTGCCCTATCGCTACTCGGTCGTCCCTTTCAGTCTTTTTGTGAATTCTAACCACATAACGGAAAGAAATAAATTCATATATTTATCGATATAAATTTTTCGTTTTAGAAATGAGTTTTTATGGGGACAGCGCCGGTTCGGTGTCGCGTTTCGTCCGCCACACACACAAAAAGGAAGGTAAAAGATATTGGCGGCACTGAAAATATTAAATTATAATGCAGAAGAGGCGAACCGAAGAAAGAAGAATTCTTTATGAGGTACTACTATAAATATTTTATTAAGTATTACGTAAACGAACGAACATTCGTATTCTGGGAATTCTTTCGTAAATTATTTTTTTATATTTCCGGCATATTCCTTTAATTCTAGAAATCATAATTTATTGCTTAATGTTCTTTAACATGTATTACGAGGGTTGCACTTTATGTAGCCGGAATAACAAGTAAAAACAAATTTTTATCATAGAGAATGGTTATTCTTCGAAACTGTCGGAGATAGTGTGCTTGAGTTACCAATTGCTTCAACTCAAGAACGAGAGCATTCGATAATAAAATATATATAAAACTACTTATTAGGGCTCAAGGCAACAACGCTCTAGTCTAAGGAGGAGGGCGATTGGTAAAGTAAGTCTCGGATGATTATTACAGAAAAAAGCAAGACATAGTTTTTATTAAACAAGGCCCCCTATCGTTATGTTCAAATTTTAGGAGTGTAAAGTAGACTTCATTTCAAGTAACGCAAAACTTGTATATACATTTTTATTTGTTCCAAAGTTACAGATCTATGAATGTGATTGGCAGATCATGAACATAGGTATATCCAATTAAAGAGTTATAACTTCGAAAATACTAGAAATAAGTACTATGTTATTGGTACCATTTTAACGGCAACTTTACAAGGAATTTGCTGACTAATAAAAAATTATAGGTTCAATTAAAAAAAAAAAGAAAAAAGGCTTTAAACTTCGATAACTTTGGCACGACATATTTAACACCCTGTATATGTTGTCACCTTGTTCACCCTCAAAGCATATAACGTGTTAGTCCATAAATTGGTAACAAAAGAGTTACGTGAGGCACTGCACCCATTTTCAGTCTAAGACTTAAAATGTTAGACGCTGCAACTATCAAGATTTTTACAAAATTTGCAATAAAACCAAAACTAACAGTTGTAAGTGCACATTGTCATACATCATTGCAAAGATAATTTGGGTGGCTATCATCATAATAACAAGAAAGTATAGCAATCTATAAAAAAAAAGAAATTGAAAGTGGTTGCGGAAATTTGGAAAACCCTGTAAATATATAAATAAAAATAGAAAATGCACTGTAGCATACTATATGTGTACGTAGAATTTCATTGCTACAGCTTTATTAATTTTCATGCTAAGCTCCGCCGACACACTATTGACGCACCCGGTATATAATAACGAGTGATCATTAAAATTTTCGCTCAAGTAAGCCATGTACACAAAAAGTATGTCCTAAATTAAGTTATTATAGGAGATCTGTCATTATAATTTCAAACGTCATGATTGTTAAAAAATAATTTGAAATGCTGACTTTTATATTAAATATATTTATAATTTTTATACAAAGTAATAGAATATTATAAAAAAATGTGTAAAATGATGACCATTCTCCACCAAGCATAATCGCACTGTATTTCGTAGAGCATTGAAAACATTGATCAGTATTTGCGGTGAGTTATTGATGTGTCACATTTTTCAATGATTTTATGTCTTAACTCTTGTAGATAATTAATTGGTGTTTCATAAATAATATTCTTTATATATGGCCACACAAAAAAATCCATGACTGTTAAATCACACGATCGTGGTGGATATGGAATCGCTGTATTTCTACTTATTATCCTATCGCCATAAAATTGTTGCAAAAACTGAATATTTTCAAGTGTAACGTGAGATGTAGCCCCATCCTGTTGAAAATATCCGACCTGGAGTTCATCATTAGTCAATTGATTAGTACAAACACTGAGAATTTCGTTACGGTATTTCTCCGATGTTATCGTGCCCTCAAAGAATATTGGTCCTATTAATCGGTGACGACTCATACCTACCCATACGCCTATTTTTTCTGGATGTAGAGGAACTTCTCTGTAGAAATGAGGATGTTCGCTGGACCACATAGGCATATTTTGCGAATTAACATAACCTTTCAAATAAAACCAAGCTTCATCGGTGAAAAAAGTATGATTTAAAATATTGTCTGTCATTGTTTGAATAAACCATTGGAAAAATTGTGTTCTTTTTTCATAATCCGTAGGTAATAGATTTTGTACAGAAGTTAATTTATATGGATACATGTGCAAGTCCTTTTTTAAAATTTTTTGACATGTTCCATACGAAAGCCCAACTTGTTGCGAAACTCTGCGAATAGATGTTTGAGGAGATTCGTTAATAATTTGTCTTACATTTTCAATTACGCCGCGACTTCTCTTGAGAGGAGAATCGCTTCCTTTTTTCCTTAAAATACTGCCTGTTTGACGAAAAAGATTTACACAATGCATTAGCGTATCACGGAAAGTTTTATAGCTAGGAACAGTATTTGGATATCTCTCTTCAAACTCCGCAAGGCAATTTTCTATTGAATGCTGCCAAATACCATCAACTTTTTGAGATGTTAGGAAGTAACATTCTACCATAAACGCTTTATGCATATTATTAAAGGCCATTACTTTTTCTTTTGATGAAACTTTAAAATATATATTTGACACTGACAGATGTTTGAAATAACATTTTAATGACTAAAGCTACGACATAATTTTTATATACACGGCCAGCTACGAGTGAAAATTTTAATGATCGCTCGTTATGAGTACTACAAATTCAAATCTTGAAATCAAGTATATATGCAGATGGACCATGAAAAAAGCACGGTAATTTTTTTTGTGTAGACCTCTGTTATTAATCATATTTTTACAATTTTATTTAGTTTTCTCTTGTATTATTTCAGAAATTATTAATTTCTACAAGAACTTTTCAATTTTGCGATTAGAATTCAATGTTTTCAAAGTTATTAATACAAATTTTTAATCTTTATTTATTCCCCCTTTACGTTTTCCTTAAATTCATAGACATTATGAAATTAACATTAAAATAAAATGTATACAATTGCGATAATATAATCCCCAATCGATATAAATATTGTTTATTAATAATAAGCAAACGTTTACGGTATCAGTATTAGATTTAAATATCAATAAGTTGGATAGTTCAAAAACTTCACGATTTAGTGTAGTGGTCGCCACATGCAACATAAATGCTCGATTCTGGGGTAAATAAAAATCTTGTACTCGTTTTGTCCGTTTCCACATAGATGGCTGGCCTGTGACTTTTTCCTGTTAAAAAAGGTCAAAGCCAAACATTACCGTCTCTCCCTCATTCTAACGCATCGATTGCCTGCCTTTCTTTTTTGTCCATTTTTGTTGTAAATACATATACACAGAAAGAAAAGCTGTGAGGAATAAATAAATATCAATTTTTTTATTATTTATTGCATAAATTAAGTATTTGATTGTGAGCTGAAATTCCGAAGGAATAAATTTAAAAACTAGAATATAAATTTCATTAATTAAAACAAAATAATTATAATACCATTAATAAAAAATATCGCCCGTTCTAAGAAAATTTTTAAATATATCCATTTAATGTTAATTATATTATTCTGAAGTTAGCACCAAATTTATAACGTTTTAGCTACTAAACTGCATTGCAATCACTCAATTATTAATAATAGTCCCTGTAACTAGCCTTGCAGTCTATTGGGGTAGTAACATGATAGGCTTGTTACGACTTGAGCCATTCGGTACACTAGGATGGTAATGTGGGTAGCTATGCACCAACCGTCTGTTATTACCCCAGAGCTACCTTTACGTAATTATTTTTTGTCAACCTGATTCGAGCCGGATCGTAAAAACGCCATTAATATTATTGGCTAGACCAGGGTTTGAACCCATTACGTCATATTCATAGTCCAGTGACTTACCCACTAGACTAACACGATGCTAGAAAATTATAAAAAGAAAAAATGTATTTTTTTAACTTTGAAAAAGTTATACCAATCACCCACCTCATTATATGAAATTCCAAATACCCTAAGTCATCGTTTCTCATCCTGGAGTCACGAACCCCAAGGAGGTTGCGAAATAGCCTAAAACAATAATGAAATAATTTTATGAGAAAAAAAATCATTTACTATAATCGTTTTAATTACAATAAGTACCATAAGTAATAACAACCATGCTATCGAAATCCTCAACAAAAGCATGAAGTTTGCAGTAGCAAAAAGCCAAATTCCCACAATAGACATTACTAGCCACAGAAACAGCCGCACAAAAAATAGAATCTCCAGAAGCAGCGAATGAATACCGATGGAGGATTAGAACAGCAATAGAAGATGCTAGATCGAGGAAAATCAAGCACAACACCACGAGGGAAGAACAACGCAGCCTCAAAGAACTAAGAGCAGATAGATCGATGAAGATACTACCAGCCGACAAAGGGAATGCAACAGTAATAATGGATGTGGAAACATACAACAACAAAATACAGGAGGTTCTAAGGGCAGGCAAATACAAAGAATTACCGAACGATCCCACATCATCAGTGGAATCCAGAATATATAGAACACTGTTTAAATACAAATCAGCCTTCCAGAACCAAAACATCAGATATAGACTTACTCCACACTATAGTAAGGCGCCGCATCTATACGGATTACCCAAGATCCACAAACCTGACATCCCTCTGAGGCCAATCGTCAGCTCCAGAAATTCTCCATGTCATCCACTAGCCAAGTTCCTACTGGACATAATTACACCAATATCAGGGAATACACAATCGGCAATTTCAAACACCAAACATTTCATCAACAAAATCAAGTACATAAAAATTGGTGAAGAAGATAAACTGGTGAGCTTTGATGTTAATAGCTTGTTCACCAATGTACCAACAGGGCCAACACTAACAATAGTCAAGAACAGACTCTCCTTGGATGCCACATTACATGAAAGAACATCTCTTAGTATAGAAGCAATTGTAGAACTGCTGGCCGTCTGCGTCAACACAACCTACTTCCAAGTTGGCGAAAAATTCTACCAACAAGAATTCGGAATGGCTACGGGTTCCCCACTATCTCCCATACTAAGCAATATTTACATGGAAGACTTCGAACAGAGAGCAATAGATTCATATAACTTCAAACCGAAGCTGTGGCTAAGATACGTAAACGACACCTTCGTCATATGGCCACACGGTGAAGGCACAATAGAAGGACTCCTACAACATCTGAACAGCTTAGAAGAATCCATAAAATTCACCATGGAACTGGAAGTTGACAACAAGATTCCATTCCCAGATGTCCTGATCAACAAGAACGATAATGGCACACTAAAAGCAAAAGTGTATAGAAAACCTACGCACACAGGGCAGTACCTACATCACGATTCCAACCACCCTCACAATGTTAAGGTTGGAGTCGCACGCTGCCTATACGATAGGGCACGAACGATATGCTCCGATGAAAGAGATAAAGAGGAGGAACAAAATTCCATCACCGAAATGCTTCAACGAAATGGCTACACCAAGAAAACGTTGTCGAAAGCCAAAGAGGTCCGGGCACCACAGGACACAACCCAATAACAACAAGAAAAAGTATACACCACGGTCATCCGGTACGTAAAAGGGCTCTCGGAAAAAATCAAAAGAATTGGCAACAACTACAAGATTAGAACGGCCATAAAAACAATGAACACCAATAGGTCCGCTCTAACCAGAACAAAACCCGACAACGAAGACCAACAAACAAAGAATTGCATATACAAAATACCATGCGAATGTGGACGACCATACATTGGAGAAACTAGCAGACCCCTAAGAGTCAGAATCAAGGAACACCAACGAATGGTCCGCTTAGGGGAGACAGGCAAATCGCAGCTGGCGGAACATGCTTTGGAAGAAGATCACAACATTGCATGGAATGAGGCGATAATCCTGGCCAAACAAGAACACGGCTACAAAAGAAAAATTACAGAAACAGCGTATATGAAGATAACATCTGACACGATCAGTACGCCCAGCCTGGAGATCAAGAATATCTGGCTCCCTATGATTAGAGAATGTGTTAGCCGAAGGCCGGCAGCCACGAGACCGGAGACGGACTGATAACTAAAACTACTACTATTACCACGCAAATAAGAAAAATGGCACACTGCGCATACCTACTGTGCATATACCTGTAACTTAAATACAATTTTCAAAATGTCAGCGTCAGGGTGTCAGTGTCAGTGTGTCAGTCATAAGTTTAAAATAGTAGTTTCTGTCGTCCCCCCAATTAGTCGAGTGTTAAAGTGTATTGTTTTTCGGAAATTATCGACCGGGTTCACATTGGTTTTCGGAAATTATCGACCGGGTTCAAACCTAGCACAGGACATTTCGAAAATAGGGAAGACACATACCGCCAGATAAAGTCGTTAAAAATGACAAGTTTGGCAAGAAACATTCCTTCTCAGGACTACCCTGATGACGACAGTAGACGGACTGCCGAAACGTTGGACTATCAATGTTCTACAAACGATGGGAATAGCCCAAACAACAACTCAAGTTATACTCCATTGTCAACAATTGCACCTCATGAGTTACAATAAGTATAGCAAACGGCAATTAAGTTGACGCGAGGAGGGGTAAGTTCGCGCAGGAGTAGAAGTAGTGGGGAGATTTGTATTTGGTTTTACATCAAATGTCAGATAATTCTAACCTCTGAGCGTCTATTACTTTATGATCCCCTAGGAAAGACATTATGTTCCGTCAAACGTCAATGATAAATGTATTCTGACAATTACTTGAGTAGTGGGGGCGGACGTTTTTAAAAACGTCTTCTGCGCACCCCCTCATCGCGCCAACTTAATTGGCGCATGCTATACACATGTAAAAAAAGAAATTAATGTGATGATTGCATTTATTTTTCATTTAAAAGTAGATCTGTTAAAAACACACAAAACAATTTGTTTTCGAGTGATAAGAGAGAGAACCATAGAAGAAAACCCCTTTTGATAGAGATAAGAAATGGCGAAAGGGATCAATATTTTCAATGCTTCTGTTATAATCATGCTTCTGTCATGATCAATATTTTCAATTCTTCTATGACTAAATTACAATATTCATTTCGGCGAGTAAGCCAAAACGTATTTAAATCTTCAGATGTAAATTGTAGTTGTAACCTTTTGTGGGCAGACATTTCGATGAGCTGGTCGTGAATCTCAAGTGGTAGCTTAGCAGCAGCAACAACGTTTTCACTAAACGCATTCAGTACCCATCTCTTCGAGAAATCATTTTTGTCTTCCGAGAAATACTCCGTCAACTGAGTTTTTAGATCACGCATATGCGATCCAAATTGTGTCCTGTTCAATCAAATTTTTCTCAATATTGCCCGAAGTGAGTGAGAAAGTGAAGTGAGTCATCTACAGCTCACATCACTTTTTCACAAATTTATCTATTTCGCATAGGAAATTCAGAAAAAACAATTCAGTTTCACGATTGACCCCACGTTAAAATAAAAGCATATATATATATATATATATATATATATATATATATATATATATATATATATATATTAATTTACCATCATATTAAATTTTTCTGTTATATACATTATGTTATTTAAATATCATTTAAATATCATATACTTTTGCTTATCATGCTGACTGTTCCGTGTTTTGATTCCTGTCTAGTTGTCCGAGCAGGTTTTCGTGGTTTTCCTTCTCGTTTTGAGCGAATGCCGACAACTTTGCATCTTAAGTCGCTCCACGGGCGCATACGTAATAATAACTCATGTCTTACTTTTACCTGCCTTTCCCTGTTTTCTGTTTTTTGCTGATGTGGTCCTCTACTGGCTCGTAGCCTAGCATATGCGCTACAAAACTCTAGGGGGGTCTGCCCGTTGGGCAGTCAGGTGCCATTCCGCCTTTCCAGCAAGAGTGAGGAACCATGCTACGCGGCGTTAACACGGCGCCGCGCAATGCACACACCACTAGGACCGGTCCTGGGCGGCAACCTGGCTAGGCTGCCGTTAACAGCACACACACGTTCGACGTGTGTGCTATGCCCCCGCATCGGCGGAAAACGTTAAGATGGTACAAGTGTGACCATCGTCGACCGAGGTAGCCACTAAGAGTGTTCCCTTGGTTAGCGATGAGCAACCCCATACAGGGTGCGCTTCGCTGCTCTGCGCCTTGCCTCGTTGGGGCGGGGTCAGGCCGTCGAAGTACTGCACGGAATTGTAAAGAAGTTGCCGGGAAAGGGTTGGCGGCCCTACGCAACGGCTGGTTATCCGACCTCTCTAAATTCACGCGACCTGTCACTAAACACACGCACGAGCGCACCGACATACAAAACCCTACACTTACGCTCTCACACAAAACCACACACCCATAGAGAGACGCAAGCTGCGAGCAGCAACCAACACACAAGTTCATACCCAGAAAGAGACACAAATTGCTAGCAGCGAACAACACATATGTTCACACCTTGCTATCTATTTTTTGGAATACTAAGGCATGATTTATTATTATTACTTGAATGTATCTTTGAATAATTTAAACCATAGCAACTTAATTACTTGACATTTATATCCTGTCATTTATATTTTGTATCCTCTAGATAAAGGCGTACCGCCGAAACATGTAGAGTTTTTTAAATACATATATTTTGAAGTAATATACAGACCTTTAATCGCCTACTGATTAGGTTTACTATATATATATATATATATATATAATATCTTCGTGACCTTGGCATGATAAGGTAAACTTAATAAGTCGGCGATTAAAGGTCTGGTTTACTTCAAAGTATATATATTTAAAACAACCCTACATGTTTCGGCAATACGCCTTTGTCAAGTAAATACAAAATATAAAATCGGATTTTATATTTTGTATTTCCTTGACAAAGGCGTATTGCCGAAACATGTATAGGGTTGTTTTAAATATATATGCTTTGAAGTAAACCAGACCTTTAATCGCCGACTTATTAAGTTTACCTTATATATATATATATATATATATATATATATATATATATATATATATTGCTATCATATTTTGGCCGTAATAAATTTAATTTCTTGAGCATAACTTAAATATTAATTTCATGGTCGTTAAATCTTTTACTATCATAACTTATATATCAATTTTGGGCATACTAAGATATCTAATTAGTCTTGTTAATGCCAAATTATTAATTCATCTACTTGAAATTAAAATCTAAATTTTTAAAACATATATAGTTATCGATAAATTTTATAGATATATCGTCAGCAGTCACGATTTTTTTTTTGTGCCACCAGATGTACTGGTTTTTCACAGGTACACGTGCAGATATTCGATAGACGCCTTTTGTAAAATAGTAATTTTTGATTTTAAGATTTAAGTCATTAGCAGACCAGACCAATATCCGTGCGCGCCATGAGCGCCGGTATGGGAATGTAATTCGTAATATATTAGAATATGCGATAGATATGAGCTTGTTACCGATATAAGTATAGAAGTAGAGACATTTATTCTATCAGAAATAATTAAATATACATTAGGTTTTCTGCTATTAAAGTAATACGCATAAACACACGAAAAATAACAATAGTACATATTATAGCAGCGTTGTATGTTGTTTTTTGCTGTCAGTTTGCCGTCATACACAACCACAGTTTTTTATTTTTCAGTTCGGCTTTGATTTCATTTTCAACCTGTTTACCCACAGATGGTAAATTCCTTCCTAACGTTGTTGTGCTCGGTAATGTTTGATTCGCGTATTTATTCCAAAATGAAATAAATGAATCATTACTTAACAAGGTAAACGGCAGTGTACACACAATCATAGTTACACATAGTTCATGTATAAACTGTTGTCGATTAATTTTGTTATTATTGTGCTTCGAACTGCTTACGTGTTCTTTACAATGTGTTTTTGACCAACACATTAGATATATATTGCACACTAAACATTTAATTTTTGAGCCAACGTATATTAAGTCCGGAAATCCATAATAAACTTATTCACTTCGTCTGACAGCGCTCGTTTTCTCGATTTATATGTCGACGACGTTTTATTACGTATGCTTACACTTACAACTTGCAATCTAAGCAAGTACCAAACACATACTGAATGCTTTTTATTAGTTCTGATGCAATAGAATCATTCTTACATCGGCGCACGTGGCGCGCACGGAAATTGGTCTGCTCTAGTCATTAGCATATTTGTATAAGATATTTTTACTACCGCTTTTTCGACATAAAATTTTAGTATGAATCTATGGTACCGTAGAAGAAAACGACGGGATTTAATCATTTAATCTGTAATTGAAATTAATTTTCTATTTATTTTTATCAGTGTTTTTTTTTTCTTTCAAAATATATATACCGTACTGTTACACTTTATTTTTCCGATACTTAGTTGTGGTTTTTGTATAGAAATTTTTATAAGTTTGATGCCGGAGTATACAGTCGGTACTTATACAGTGTGAAGATTTAATTTTTAATATATATTTTCACTAAATTCATTTTTGCATATATTAATATTTTCATTTAGTTTACTTTGGATATTATTCAAATGTTTCCTGGTTTGTGAATACACACGAATTATTTGTTGCCAAGTATTTTCTTTGCCTATGGCATTTCCCTTAGCAACTTCTATACAGATATCCTGTGCTACCTTCTGGTATATTACGTAGGTACATTGTAAGTTTATATCTGCCGCGTGTTTGAGTAGTTTGTATGTGCACGCGGCTAAGATCGCGCAATCACTTTTCTCAGTTTTTAGTCTGAGCTTCCATAAGTAAAACTGAGTGGCGCTACCTTCTAACTTTTAATTTTACCCACACTCGTCTCCACAGACTAGGGCATACATAATAAATAGAAGCTCCCATACTCTGTGCGGTACAACTACAGTTTTTTTCTTTTTTTTTTGTTTGATGCCGACCATGTCCATACGCCTTCGTTCTCACTCAGCAGATGTCGAAGGGTCGGTTAACAAAAGAAAGGCTTTCTCTAGAAAAATACGAATATACACAAAATGTCTATGTTTGAAATAATATTTTAAATTCGAGATATTTGAAGAAATATAATTTAAAATTAAATTAAATAATTCTTATTGTACACGAAGTGTAACAATTGTTAATCGCATATGCAAAAATTACGTACGACGAGGAGTAGTGCAAGTAGTGTCTGAATCAGGTGTCTTATTTTATTATACTTAAGAAGAAGCTTGAGCTGTAGAAGTGGAAGGGTTTTACGGAGAAAAATAAATACCAGAATAAAACAGGGTTTCTCTGATTAGGACTTCAACATTTTATGATAATTGCAAAAGTTGGAATTTGTAGTCCAGTCTTATTAATGAAATATAAGGAATGGGTGTCGCACTAGTTTTAAGAGTATAGAAAGAAATAGTATGTAATGTACGACTTTGCATTATTCACGCACGTATGTATGTATACAATTTTCAGTGCTTTCTCTTCTGCTTATTAGAAATTCCGGTCCCGCCCAGTAGAGCGCCGAATGCTAAATTTTATCTTAATCTCCATAAATGGTTTTGTATTCAGTACATGTACGAATAAATGTATTACTACGTCGCCTAATTCAACCCGTTTTCAAACTCAATTTCATTAAGTTACATTGTTTAAAATTAAAGCCAGGGGGAGATTGGTTAATTTATCATGTAATTCGCTGTCATTTGCATTATATAAAACTTGTTTCGCCAACGAAACGCTGCTGCTTCGGTTAAGGTAAATTATGTGTCTATATGTATGTGTGTTTTATGTACTTAGATTATGTACTATATATTTACGTATTCCTACATTTTGCGTTTGCGGATGTCATTGTTTGTTTACCTTCATTTCCGAGAATCATGAAAAACAATGAGCTTTGTGCAAGAAATGTTAGCGCGCTATCTTGTTTGAATTAATAAACTAAAATAATTGAAAACGCAGTTCAAACAAGTTCTTTAAAGAAGGTTTCTTGTATGTGTGAATCAACGTTTAAACAGATATTTATTAGACAACAAAAATATTAAAATCGAGTATTCATTCTTAAATCGCAACGTATTTTGATGCAATGGTAGGACAATATTCCATATTATGTCGTTGAATTCTTGCTATTAAGTTTAGATAGCAACGTATTTTTAGGCAATGGAAAGGAAATATCCCATATTATGCCGCTGAATTTTTTGCTATCAAGTATACACGAGGATAGTTTAAAATGTTTCGAGCTTAATAAAGAAGTATTTTACCTGTCAAATATAGTTTTATTTTTCAACTCCTTTTAAGTCTATACACTTTTCCCTGCGATGCTCTAGCCTTTTTAACCAGTGCCGGCTCGGGGTGGTTCACATAGGGAGTGCATAATTTCAAAATTAAAAAGTGTAATACGAAAACGCTTACCCAATCCTTATAAATTTCACCGACGTACTGTTCCAGACAGGTACTGTTCATTGTAGAGTTTATTTTGAGGGAATAGTAAATATTACACTACACAGTTTAATTACATCTGACTATAAAGAAGTCCATTTTACGTGTCTTTGACTTGCAGAACAGTTCTATCACTTTTTCATTAAAGTTTGGGAAATCATTTATATATTCTTTTTCACAAGATAACATAGTAAGGCCATTTAATCTCTCTTCTTTCATTGTATTTCTCAGGAAAGTTTTTATTCTCTTCAACCGTGAAAACTGGCGTTCCGCTTCGGACGTTGTCATTGGGATTGTAATAACAATTTTTTAAAGCGTAACAACTTCATTAAAGGTGTCGCTTAATCCATCCAGCAGAAGACCTAGCAGACCTACAGCACCGACTTCTATATTTTGCCTAAATTCTTCTCTAGAATATAGAACGCTTAATTCAGTTCGTAGTCTGCTTTCATTGAGGCATGGATAAAATTTTACTGCTTCTTTAAGGCAATCTTCCGGAAATTATTCTTGAAAAGAGGAGGACTGTTTAAAAGAAATTAAGTTTGCTAATATTAAGTGCCCTTTATACCGAAATCTAGTTTTTATTTCTAGAAAAATAATATCGCACACTTCAATAGTTTCCCTCCTTCTTTGGCTACCATCAGTTACTCTTCGCCGCTTTGATGGTCGAGGAATCAGTTCTGGGTTTGTTTAACCAACTGATTATCTGTGTCTTAATAATAATTATCTAAATTATTCTTGATTTTTAATGCATCTGTATTGACATTTTGTAATTGATTAAACAATATGTCCACATGTGGCATAATTTTATGAAAGAAAGTTAACCAATAGATAAAATTTTCCTCCTCTAAAATTCGCAAATTGGCACTAGCTTGATGAATGGTAGTTTGTAAACTAGCTTCTCCCTCGATTTGTTCTAGAGCTTCAATTATTTCTTCTCGGTGCTCATATATTGTATTCACTGTCCTAGAATTGAAGTTCCATCTTATTTTTGAAGAACGAGGTAAACTTTTTCTCTGAAGGAATTCTTCCAATCTTGCAGCTCGTTGTGGTGAAGTGGAGAAAAATGTACATAATCCCGTCAGATTGGCAAAAAAAAATCTGTAATTACTACAGCTCGATGTAGCATGTGACATAATTAGATTTGTCTGATGTGCATAACAATGTACAAAATTAGCTCTTGGATACTGGTCTTGGACATGTCTTTGCCCGCTGTTAATAGCATCACTCATGACTGCTGCCCCATCATAGCTCTGTGCAATCAGTTTTTCTGGGTCATCAACAAGCAAACTAATTTCGTTAAGGATGGAGGCAGATAAAGAATTAGCATCAAGTCCACTAGGCAGAAGAAATTTCCAAAATCTTTCGACCGGTCTCGCGTTCACAATATATCTTAAAACAACCACCAACTGAAACTGATTGGACACATCTGTGGTTTCATCAGCTATCACAGATATGAAGTCGGTTGCTCTAATTTCACTGGCAACTTGTTCATGATACACGTTCAACATTGCATCAAGCAGCTCATTCTGTATCGTTTTTGATAATCCCTTAAAAACCGGTGCTGCTTCGATGTGATCTCTGAGCGATTTATCCAATTCTGCCGTAAAATTGATCAATTCCCGAAAAATGCCCTTGTTATTCGACAAAATCTAATGCAATTTATTATTAAATTTAACACATGCCTATTTTTTGTTACCTTTTCATTGTGTTGTTGAATTGCTTTTCTATATGATGAATCAATCTAAAACGTTCTGAATGTTATTTTTTCCTAACATTCTTAGACTAAATATATTTTTCAAATGCCCTTCGGAATTTTCATGTTTACTAATTTTAGCACTAAGATGAATTAAGTCTCTTATTCCGTTCTTTGACCAAGACGGTTCACCACCAAACAAAAGACACGGATAACAAAACAAAGTATTTTTAATTTTACACCCACAAATCCAATCATTTTTCTGATAAATATTCATTTTGAATTTTCTTATAACGTCTTTACCTTTAACAGATTGTTTATTTTCTAAACATAATTGAGGCATCGGCCGTTTAAGATTTTTTACTGCGATTTTTTCATTATACGTTAAGCGCGAAAACGCGTTGTTTTCTAAAAAAGACACGGAGTTCATCGCAATAACGCCCGAGAGTATTATACGACATTGAAGTACGGCAAAATACAGTTCTCCCCACCATCAATGTAATGTTAATGCTTTCACAGAGCAACGGTAGGGCTTTGCTCAGTGTATCTGTGATGACGCTCGGTGTATGTACGTTGTTAGCGTGCCACGTTCCTCGTTAATAACTATGAATACATAATATACATAATAAATAAATACTTTCACAGTTAGTCGCCGCTTGGTTTGTTTTGTTTCATAATTCCAGGAGGTGCAATTGCTCACTTGCTCTCATTAAAGAGCCGCCACTGTTTTTAACCCTTCCAAATAGTAGTCGGCGTCTTGTTCCGAAACATAGGCGTTTATGTATGCGTTCGATAAATCTCTCTGTCCTCCAAGAGAAACTTGGAGCTTAGGGCTGAGGATTTACCGCTACAGTCTCCCATACTATGTGTTCATTTTCTTCAATGACCACCCGTTTTTGACTTTGCAATTTCCTTTCATAATGTACGCCTCCTGTTCTTTAAAAACGTTCTTTTATTCTAGCAAATTCGGAAACGTTTGCGCGTAAATGCGACTTGCTAGGAAACAATCCTAATCGCTCGATCCCAAAGCGTAAAGTGCCCCATCGATCGTCGAACATCTTGGCCAACCTATTCTTTACGTCCCACCCAACGCTGAACCCAACATGTTGGCAGGGCACCATACACGGACGAACTCAGGATCGAGCACGTTGGTCCAACGTCAGTATTGCGATGGATTTCGAACCGGTCGTAACTGGACGTGGTGGTTTTTTGTGTTTAGATGAAAACAAAAAAAAGTTAAAGCAGTGGCTTTTACAGTGAAACGTATTAGTCACATATCTTTGCCACCAACAAGCCAAAAGATTTTGAAAACTATCTGCGAATGAATAAGGAAAGTTTTCAAAAGCTATTTGAACGAGTTAGCAACCTTATTCAAATGCAAAATACCAATACGAGAGAATGTGTCAGTGCTAAGGAGCGCCTTGTTGCCACACTTCAGCTTTTAGTCAGGGGAAGGAGCTATAAAAACCTAAAATTCAGTTGTGCGATATCAGCGCAAATGATAGGACGAATTATACCAGAAACATGCGCTGCTTTTGTGATGTTAATGTTGATAATATCACAAAGTCGGTTCGTATATACGAGTATCATCCCGGCCACTACCGGTTCTGTTTTTCGACTGTTCTTTTTCTTTTCTTTCTCATCGAGGTGACGCTATAAGATAAGAGACTCTATTTTAGCTTTCGCGAACTTTTCATCGCACTCCGAAAACAATTCCTTTGCTTTCTCAATCAACACAGCATAGCCTTCTTTTCTTATGTGCTTGTTACAGTAATTTTTACTTTTAACATCCCACAACCAACCTTGATCTCTATAAAGTTCTATAAATTCTGTCCAGAACTGTTTCACTAAATCACTAAACGAGATTTTCAAATAGCGAGTACTATATACAACTCTACGTGGAACAAGGTGGATTGAGAACTGAGGCCGTATCGGGCGATCCGCTCGATGGATATTAATCCACGATTCAACATGTTGGGCGCGCGGTTGGAGTTGAAGGTACCTATCAAACCGAACGTCCAACCCAACAAATCTGTCGAGCATGTTGGAAGCGAGCACATCCACGATATGATATGCTCGGTCCCAACATGCTCGACCAACATGTTCCTCCGTCGATGGCGCCCTTAAACCATATTGATAAGTTCTTGTGAAAAATTCATTTATGAAACTTATGTAATTGACTTATAGGCAAATACTGCATTAAGCAATTTGACAGTTTAGAATTTTCATGTGTGTCAAACATAAGTAAGATATAACTTAAAAAAGTTAGGTTCAGTACTGCTATTCTGAGCCAGCCTGTATAAATGAAAGTATTTTTACGCTATACCCCTTTAAGAATTAAACATTTGTTTGAAAAGTTTTTTTGTTCATTCAAACGGTATCGAGATATCGACCGACACTTCACTATTGGGACACCCGGTATATATATATATATATATATATATATATATATATATATATACATATTTTATTAACGCTGAATGGCCCCACGATTGGGTTAAGTAAAATGTACTAACGCTGTAGCTCGTACAGTTAAATGTAAGAGAATAATGAATGTCAATGCTGATAATATTAAATAAATTGGCCGCCTTTAAGAATTTGAAATATAAAAATATTTCTTGTCTTATCAGCTGATTAGTAGCAGTATTCACAGCTATACACAGATGTCGTCGAGAGAATGATATTAATAAAGAATATTTAAATTTTCTTATCTGGGGGTATAGTCGGTACTGACACACAAATATGGCTGTAAAAATGACACAAAAAATATTAATAATATTGATTTCGCTGAGCATGAATAAAAAAACACCACTTTTATATTTTATATATAGAACAATTTATTAGGTTAAAGAAACTGTACGCATATGGTTATATACTTGGACTCTTTCGGTCGATTTGTGAGTTATACCTTTGTGATGAAATAAAATTAATTCTAATGATAGTATGGTGACCGTGTTTGGAGCGTTTCCAGACACGGTCACCAAGAGCTTTATTTTTATTTTGAAATGAAAACTAGACAATAAGTATAACACAGTTAATCATAGTTTAAATGTAACCAAACAATACAGTATAATTTGTGAAAAAGGCTCTATATATAGAACCGAAACGCAAACAAAATTAAATATTGTTTTAATTACCTAGCCGCTATTCCCAAGAAATACTTATTCTTTATCTGGTATTATATCCACGGCCAAGAAAATACGAAATTCTTGAATTTACAGGGTGTTACAAAAATTTAGGGCTGGCTATACATAGACGGTTTCTACAACTAAAAATAAGCAAAAAAGTTTAAATAAATTTGTGTCCTATAATGTTTCGTTACTGAGTTACTGAGTTGTAACACCCTGTATATATATTGAAGCTTTCTTTTGCCTGTTTTGACAGCGTGTAGGTCTATCTAAATAAGCTTTCGGTCTCTCTGTTACCATCCTTATACTGACGTTGTTGCTTCTAACGTTCTTCTAACGATATTCAGACGACAGCTTTCAGATAACAAACGCAGCATAGCGTATTGCCTATGTGAGACAATCACGTAATTTTAAATTTATTAAAAATATATGTAAAATTAAACCAAAACTTTATTTATTAAATATAAGCTTTTAAAAAATCTAGTTAGTAAAAACGATTATATTTGGGTAACTAACTAATCTTTCTCGTTGTAACTAGATTGAGATACAATAGCAAGTACAGCAATAAGAAGTTATAATTTCGACATTTCAAACACAGAGATGTGCCTTATGATATTGACGGTGGTTCTGCTGTGACGTCCAAATCATAGAAGAAGAAGGTGAAGAAGAAAGAAGCAAACTGGACGCGACTAAATGAAAAGCGCGTGCAATTAAATAAAATTAATCGCTCCAGTCGGACGGATTCCGTTGACAATATTTTAAAACTCTCCGAAAATGTCCCCAATTTACACTGGCAACTCTCGCACTAAAACAAGCCATCACCCGACGAGGAAGAACGTACTAGACGCCGACAATTATGAGAAGGACGAGGTGGAACGGGGGTATCGGGCATGAGGCGCAAGGAACGGACGAAGTTGGGACCCTCGTTCGGTCGTCAGTTATTTCCAATTCTAAGAAACGAGGATGGCTCGCTTTAACCCTTTTCCTTTCCGTTGTTCCGTCGCGGACCCTCCACTAAATATTCCAACCCGAACCCCTTTTAACCAATTAAACGCTAAAAGAATAATTACTTTTACGCTGCCCCCGAAATTTTAGAAATAAATTGAGATTGTTATTTTTTGATGGATCAATAAATTAGTGAGCGCATCATCGTCGGGTATTGGGTTTGTCGAGATGGAAGGAAACAAAACGAACTGAGCGAGAACTTTGAAATAGCCGAGAACACGGAAGCTTACAAGTGCGGATGGAAAATTTAGATCGTCAGCGATACCTAAAAAAAGGGATAGTGATATTATCTTAATCGTAAAAAACTAAGTTGAGTTCCCTAAACGAATCACTTAACACAGTTCTAATTAGTCCATTTATTTCAATATTTTAATGATTTCTTTGCTAATAAGTAAATTAATTAAAAAAAAATAGTTTCAATAAAATTAAGAATTAGGAATACCTTGATTAGATTATTAGCACAAATTGTGATTTCCTTAAACTCTTGAAGCCCTTTTGAAATGGGGGCTCCTTAATTAGGAGAAGTGGACAAATTTGAACACATAGTATTTATATATTTATAATTCATTTAATGCGTCATTAATTGATCTTTTATTGTCTTTTAATAATAATAATAATAATCATAATAATAATAATATTCATAATAAAAATAATAATAATAAGCTTGACGCTGGCGCCGCTTTCGATAGCCTTACGGAGTTGTGAAGGCTACGCTGCAAACATGGTATGCTTCAGTAGAAACAAAGAACGCAGGCGAGGATGTTGTTGAGATACCTTCATCTCAACCCACTTCGTTAACATAACAACTAAAGCGCCGGACCCTATGGGCCGTGAAAATGAACCCCCCCTACATGGTGGGAGGTGTTATTATCTGCTTACTAAGAATGAAGCATGCCATATGGAGGAGAGCTGCACAGTTATGTTACGGAAAAATACCAGGAAATAAGAAATAATAAACAATAATAATAATAATAATGATAGTTATGCCAGCCATCTTGTTCTCACGAACCGATGGGTTAACATACTGGCAACCAAGGACAAATTGAATGTTCTTGTGAATGGAGGAAATAATAATAATAGCAATAATAATGCTATTAGCACAAGGTACTATTAGTACCTTGCCTATTTGGAGGCTAAATAAATAGAGCACAATATTGTAAAAGAATCAGCGAAAGATCAATATTTTTTAGGCTGCGACCGTTATTGAAAACTAAATTGTCGGTAAGAAATATGTCCCAGACAATAAACAGCTTTGTAACATCCGTTTTCACTTATGGATTTGGAAGAATTGGCTGGACAGATACAGAACTTGAAGTAATAGATGTCAAGAGAAGAGTACAAGTCAGAAGATATAGAATACATCACCCACATAGTGTTGTCAAAAGGTTTTATTTGCCAAGATGAGAAGGAGGTAGAGGAATACCAAGTGTTTATATTAGACATTATGAGCAGATAAGTAACTTACGACAATACTTTCTGGAAAAGTCGAAATCCATTCACAAGGATTTTAAATAGGTCCCAACAGAGAGAGATTCGTGGTACTGGTCGGCTGATTTGTAGGTTTAACAGTAACTTGCTTACAAAAGGTAAGACAAGTTTTCGCGAGTTTTGTTACGCTCCACATGGTGTAGGTCACAATATATCGTTTTTTCCATAGTTTTCGACATAAAAGAGGTAAGACTTATCTGTTATAATTTGGGATCGGACACCGAGAGGCCGATGACTCATCGCCCACGGGCGTACTATTGAAAATTTGTACTTTTAAAGAGTTTTTAATTTTATTTATATAATTGCAAAACAAACGGGTGGTGATCTATAAAATACGAAATATATTTTTATTTGTTCATTTTGTAGTTCAAGTTGAGTAGAGGAGTATTAATATTAACTAGCAATAGTTTTTCAAGGTTCTCTTCTGTAAAATTTGTTCTCTTTGAATGATGTACATCCTTGTAGATATAAAACGCCTTTCTACATCGCAACTGGTTATAGCTGCATACGTTTATTTTAGCATATTTAGCAGTTAGATTTTGAGGCCTTGTACCCATACACAATTGCTGCAATGCTATTAAATTCGGATTTCTATTAAAAACTGCGTCTAACTTTTGCCGAAAGCCACATCCGAAGTCACTTGGAATACTTTTAAAATTATTAATAGCCACGTCTAATATGGGTAATCCATCATTTAGTTTGAGATTTTTATTTTCAAAATAAGTGATTAGTTTTGACAAATTTCCAAAGTGCTCCTGAAGAAAGTACAACTGATTTTGTAAAATTTTGAAATTGTATTAGTTCCTTGCAGTCAGAATTGCTTTCAGCATCGCTATTTAAATATGTAACAAAATTTTGTAAACTATCGAAATTCTCTGCATAAAATCTAGTAGCTTCCAACCATGTTCCCAATATAGTTATTACTGGATAGGAAGGCGCTGACAAAGATGGAAGTTTTTCCCTAAAGAGCTACTCTCAATGGTGCTTTTCTGAAAACTTTTTTAAAAGCGCATACTAGTCTATCAACTTGTGGAGAGGTGTCTCTGATATACTCACAGATTCCGTGGACAGCATGTGCGACACACGTAATGTGCAGCATATTACGATATGTTTCCTTTAATAGACTGACTGTTTTTAATATATATGCAGCACTGTCTCACTGACAAATAAAAGTATTTTTTCTTTGTACCTATTGTCCGTGAGTCAAGTGAGACAGTGCTGCATATATATTAAAAACAGTCAGTCTATTAAAGGAAACATATCGTAATATGCTGCACATTACGTGTGTAGCACATGCTGTCCACGGAATCTGTGAGTATATCAGAGACACCTCTCCACAAGTTGATAGACTAGTATGCCCTTTTAAAAAAGTTTTCAGAAAAGCACCATTGAGAGTAGCTCTTTACAGAGAAAAACTTCCATCTTTGTCAGTGCCTCCCTATCCAGTAATAACTATATTGGGAACATGGTTGGAAGCTACTAGATTTTATGCAGAGAATTTCGTGCATATTGTCGTAAATGGTTTTAGTTTCAACTGTATTTATAGCTTTTGTTGCTATTACTTATGTATTATATGGAATAGTTGGATGTAGTACACCAGCTACTAGATATACCACACCTCGTCTTAATGTATCAACAGTTTCGTCGGTACTTATCAATATGTACTGAGTTGAAAGATGGTTTCTAATGCGTTCTACTGCTTTCGTGTAGCACTTAGAAACATAATATTTGTGTAAGGTGGATTCATCAGAAGCATTTCGACCATTATATTTTTGGAGAAATGGGATTGTTATTTAATGGAATATTTGCCGCCAGATTGTCAGATTCCAACGGGTCTAATTTCTGTGTATATGTTTGCGATGCTAAGTGACGTTTTGCGTGCGATTTACTGAATTTTTGTAACGATATTTTACAGACTTTGCAATAAATATCGGAATCTCCGACAATGGACATACAATCAGTATGACCCTTAATCCAACTCGCCATTGTTTCACGATGCCATTCTCGACGTTGTTCCATGTCATATCTAAAAAAGTAACTTAAACAATGTTCTGGATCTAAATAAATGAAAATTAAAAATGTATGCTTAAGTTTTTTAACAAAAATTACGTACCTATGTAATTAACAGTTAAAACAATTAAAAATAGAAACTAACTCACCGTACTTTATTTATCTTACGAAATATAAACTAATAAATAACATAATTTTTAAAAACTCCTCACGCTATCTACGCCCATGAAGAAAGGAATTTAGCTGTTATAGCGAAGTAATTACAGCAGACCGATTTTCATGTGGCCGGTTAGAAGTACCGCCCTCGAGATGCGCACGAAATTCATAGGTAGGGGAACCTCTGGCATTCAGTGTTTTACATCGTTTTAAGCGATAAACACAGTAGTGCAGTGCCGTATTAGGTAGTGAGTAATGGAGTTTAAAAGTAAATTAAATAAATGTGTTTTACACAGTCAAACTCGTGAAGTGATCTCAAATGTATTTAAATATATGCAAGAAGAAAAAACTTCAGGGGTACTCAAAATTCCACTGGATCAGTTATATGAACGCGTTATTGCCGCAACGGGTGTTTCTGAGAGAAGTATTAGACGGATTGTTAAAGAAAAAAGTGAAATAAACGCAGGTGCCGGTTCATCTTTTACATCGTCAAAGAAAAATTAAAAAAACCAAGCCCAAAACCGACTTAGACGATGCAGATAAAGGTGTGCTGCGTAGAACAATTTTAAATACCTTTACTGTTGACAAAATTGTGCCTACAATGCCAAACATTCTAAGAAAATTTAAAGAAACAGGATACACTGGAGGAATAGATTCTCTTCGGAAAGTAGTAAAAGATATGGGCTTTCGTTGAAGAAAAACAAAAACCAACAGAAAGTTGTTAATGGAAAAGCACGACATTCGTCAGTTAAGAGTGTGTTATTTGCGTATCATTCAAAGCTACAGAAATGAAAAAAGACCGATTATATATATGGATAAAACTTACATCCACAGTTCTCATACCGTGGCTACTTGTTGGAGTGACAATTCCAATGAAGTATTAGCAAGGCCTATATCAAAAGGTCTAAGACTAATTATTGTTCTTGCCGGCTGCGAGATGGGATTCATTCCGAATGCTAAATTGATTTTTAAGTCTAATACCACAACGGGAGATTATCATCACGAGATGAATTATGAAAATTACAAAAAATGGTTGTTAGAAAAATTAATTCCAAACCTGCCTCCAAAGTCTGTCCTAGTAATTGACAATGCTCCTTATCATAATGTCCAAAAAGATAAACCACCGAATTCTAATAGCAGGAAATCAGTTATGATAACAATAACATGCTCATGCCCGATTTATATAATATTATTAAAGTACATAAGCCAACATTTAAAACGTTCGAGATAGATGAAATGTTAACACAACGTGGCCATAGTGTTTTGCGATTACCGCCATACCACCCAGATTGAAATCCGATTGAGTTAGTATGGGCATCTCTTAAACAATATGTGGCACAAAAAAATGTATCATTCACTATTAGATATGTTCAACAGTTATGTGATAAATTTTTTGATGAATTTAGTGCTGTTGAATGGAATAAATGTTGTGACCACGCGATAAAGTGGGAGCAAAAGTTTTTGGAAGCGGAACCTCTCACAGACGAAGTTACAGACCAGTTCATTATTAATTTGGGTGAAGACTCTGAATCGGAGAGCGAAGAGGAAGTTAGTGATAGTGATTCTGCATAACTTTTTATATAATTATATGTATAATTTACCGTAATTTTTTTGAAACTTAGTTATTGTTCATTATTGTTTTCTCCTATAATTATTTTTGAGTATTTATGTATTATTTCTTATTGTAGTTATTATTTTCATTGTTATTTCCAATAATATTAGTATTAATAATATTCTTTTCTCCACGACTATTAAATAATGTTATTACAACACTCGCCTACGCTCATTAAAGAATATACTGTTCTTTTGTACATATAGAAAGTTTACAATGTGATTATAATAGAAAGAGATTAGCATAAACATTATTTGCCAATAATTAAGTTAATTATCCAAATTAGTTTTACTTAATCCTAAGCCTTTCTACCGTTAAGTGTAGCTAACAATCTTATTCAGTCATCCCTTAATGTGATGTTAGTACGCTATTAGCTAGTAGGTAAGGTGAGACATTTTAATTAAACATGTTACATGAAACTATGCGTTCTATTTTACTTCTATTTGCCTTAATTTAGTGAAATACAAACCATTATAAACATGTTCAACAATGTGATTTTATGAATTTATCCCTTACTACGTCCCAATGCACGACTCGTACAAAGAGTTTGCATTTCATTTTTCCGAATACTGTCTCTATCTAACACTGACCCTTACTTGACGCACGTACAAATTCTCCCACCGGCCACATGAAAATCGGTCTGCTGTACGTTACAATTCAACGACGAAAAGCAGATGTGCAGTTAACCGAATAAATAGTGCTATTCAATAACTACGTGTTGTACTTAGCGATGTTATAGACTATTTATATGGTCCATCGTAATTTCGGCCGAATGCGTCTCTAGTTATAATAAAATGATGAGAAACAAAGTAATAGTTAGTTGCTCGTGTATAAATTAAAATTTAATCTCTTTTAGATCTATTTGATGCTTTTTTATTTGCTATGCCTTCTAGACTTTACTCACATATCTAATAACTTCGTTATATTAATTTCTTAGTATTCCTCCTTGTTATTCCATTCTTGGTCGCTTTCGTTTGTTCACGTCATGTTAAGAAATTTATTATGAAGGAAATTATTCGAAATTCGAAATGCATTTAAGGAAAAATTTAAATTAATATTCTGAACTTATTTCTAGGTAGGATATATTGTTCCTATAGAACATTGATATTCATATATGCAAATCCATCATTGCACGAAATTCATCTTTTAATCAGCGCAGAGAGAATTGTCAAGTTACTTGATCCAATGCATTATAATCGGTGGCGCTTCATATTCTTAATTATAATCTGTGCACGTCACACACCTGGTTGTCGTGTATATTCTTAACATATTTTCCAATCACCGCACTTTTTCTCTACAAACACACATACAACGCAACCACATGCATCCTCTAATTCATATTCAGACAATTTACGAAGCAATTCTCACGAATCATCGGTCGCCGAGATACTAATCTAATGAAACGTCGTCGCTCAACGTCGCCGTCTTCTTCTTCTCAAATGCCATCAGGTTATAATTCGAGGAAAACGCACTTTTTCCTAGTTCCAACACCTTCTGTTAAACTCGCCACCATTCGACAGGCGAACACGTTAATATTGATGGCGCTACGTGCCCCGCGACGTAGGAAGCACAAGGTTATTGTTGGCCGGTGTATTGGTAGTGATTATGCATGCACCTAGATAACCTCAGGTTGTCCGACGGTCCATCAGTCATATTGGCGATATGTGACTTTTATGAAAATACATTCGCTCGATCGTATTGCATCCTGAACCTACGTGCTCCGTAGATTCGTGATTTGTTAATGAGATGGAATTAAAATTGCCAATGTAAGCTGTCTAACGACTGTACGTGGACTAATTGACATCGACGTCTAACGGTAACGTTATCTTGAAGAAATATAAATACCATGTTCGAGTCATGACTGTACTCGTAAATTTCAGATTTCACTAGTATTATTTCGAACAATAAAAATATTTCCTGACTGAAATACATAGACAATATTTCTCTTGAGGAAAATAATTTTCTTTTTGCTATTTGAAAAACAAATTGTGGTATATCAGGGTTTAATAATAATTAGAGCTAGGAAAATATGCAATTAATAGAAAGTGCATACATGCAATATAAACTATTAAATTTTGCCCTTAAATACACGTTTATGCTTTGAAAGATGCAATTGAAGGGGTGAGTGCAAGGACCAGACAGCTCCACTTTTTGACGAAATACGTTTTTTTGTTGATTCCGATGCACAAAAAATTGCTCCATCGTTTGGTGCAAAAATCACGCAGCTCCTGGTAACGTAGCGGACGCTATGCATTATTTTGAAGCTACCTGGCTGTAATTCACAGCCAGTTTACAGCAAGAACCGGACAGCTCCTGGAGCTACCTGGTTCTTGCACTAACGTGCTGACATCTTGCGCTCAGTTATACAAGTTGGTTAAGGTTTCTGTTTTATCATGACAGAATATGTTGTTCTTCCGTAGATAACCGTGTGTCGTGACACAGACAACGTGCCGTTACTTTACGCTACGCTACTTTAAAAAATGGCAAGTACAAGTACAGCAAGTGATGGTGAATATTTGGAGCCCTATGAAGATTCATCGTCCTAATACGTTCCCGAATCTGAGGATTCAAGCGATAATGATGAGATATTAGAACAAGAGGAAAGCACTGCAGGTACATCACGAGAGGCACCTTCAATACCTGGAGTAAACAAAATATCTAAAAAGAGAACTAGAAATCCGGATGCATGGAAGAGAAACGTGAGAAAACTGAAAAGGTCTAAAGGAGAAGAGTACGTCAACATTAAGGGTAATCTAGTTGAAAAGAAACGTAGAGGTGCCCCATGTAACTGTCGATGGAAATGTTGTGACAACTTAAGTGATGAAGTAATGAATAGGATATTTGAAGCATTTTATCAAATTCAAAATAAAGATGAGCAAGATTGTTATTTAGGTAAGTACAGTTTATGTGAATTTATTGTAGTATATCATTATTGATGCTTCATTGTTTTGCAGGAGGTTTATTAAAAATGAGAACCATTAAGAGAAGAAGGCCGAAAACTGGTGGAGGAGCTGTCAAAAGTCATACGTTTTCCTATAAAATTCGCGATGGAACCCTTGAAAAGATCATCTGTAAGCAAGCATTTACAGGTATGCATGGAATCACAAACAGCAGAATAGAAAGAAAAGGCAATCATTTGACTAACCACGTACTTTCTCCAAAGGATAAGAGAGGTCGTCATAATACCAGACCGAATCAAATTCCAGAAGTTACAATAGAATGCGTTAAGGGGCATATCAAAAGCTTTCCAAGAAGGAAGAGCCATTACAGCAGAAGTGATAACTTTCATAGACGATACCTTTCGCCAGAACTGAATGTAAGACAGATGCACAGATTGTATCTTCATAAATACGAACCCGAACAATACCTCATAATCGATGAGCAACACTTTAAGCCAAAAGTGACATATTCATTTAATCGACGCGTCTTTGTAGAAAATTTCAATTTGAGTTTTACTCAATTTAATCGACGCGTCTTTGTAGAAAATTTCAATTTGAGTTTTGGTTCTCCCAGAACTGATACCTGTAAAGTCTGCGATATGCTAGATAATAAAATAAATTCTGCAAAGGATAATGTTGCCGAAACAAATGAATTAAATGCTGAAAAAAAGGTACACTTGACGAAAGCTGATACTTTTTATAAGGAGTTGAAAGAAAAAACATCTTTGGCTAAAGAGGACCCTTCGATCGAAGTCATCTCATTTGATTTCGAACAAAACATGCCCTTGCCACATATCCCCTCTAGTGATGTGTTCTACAAGCGACAACTGTAGTTTTATCCTTTTTGCGTTCATAAAGGGAGTGTTTCAAAGAGTTTCTTTTATGTTTTTGATGAGGTCACAGCTCGAAAATCTCCGAACGAAGTAATAAGTTCCTTACACGATTTTATTAACAACTACATAGCACCGGAAGTAACTACCCTGTACGTTTTCAGTGATAACTGTGCTGCACAAAACAAGAATGCAGTTCTCGTTAAGTTTTGGCAGACTTTAATATTACAAGGTAGATTTAAAAAAATCAGACATCGCTATCCAGAGCCGGGACATAGCTTTTTACCTTGTGATCGGTCCTTTGCTCTGGTAGAAAAAGAAAAAAGGAAGAAGGAAAGAGTGTACTTGCCACAAGAATGGAAACGAATGATTGAAAACACAAGCAAGAAATTTTTGGTTAAAGATCTTACGCAAGAAATGATATTAAACTCTAAAGCCAAACAGCCCCATTCTTTAAAAAAACAGAACAGAACATCAAAAACACTGATGGGCAAAAATTCCAAATCTCAAAGTACAGGATAATGGAATTTAGTGGGGAACATAAGGAAACAATTTTATGTTCGGAGACAACAAGTGCTTTTTTAGTGGCAAAGTTCAATCTTTTGAAGAAACCTTCGGTCATGCCATTATTTCACGGACCTGATGATAAACTATACTTTTACCTCCTAAAGAGGACAAGTTAAAAAATGTGATGGAGTTAGCTAGACAGTATGTAGGCCAAACTGATATGTGGTACTATGACCAACTGATTCCTGTGCAAGACCAAGATATTCTGACTTCAGAAACTGATGATGAAGATGATTAATTTTTTGTATTGTACTTTAGTATTAGTTTCATTAGTTTTGTATTTTTCATCAAAGAATTTTCATGTTTGTTACTTTTCGCAATAAAATAGAATACATAACCGCCAGTAAAGTGTAAAAATTACATATTTTTTTAAATTTTAGTCGAGAAACAGGCAGCTCCAACATCTTCGAAAAAAATTTTAAGCCTGCAAGTAATTAAAATTTCAAAAAGAAATGCTGAAATATATCACTTTGTGCATATATTTGTAGCAGAATCGAGTAAAAACCGTATAGCAATACTTCTTATTTTTCTGTAACTTTTTTTCAATTTCCCACAAATTTGCTAAAATGGAGCAGTCTGGTTCTTGCACTCACCCCTTCAATTATTGTACATACTAAACTTTATAGGTAATAAAATAATTATTATATCAATAACTAGCTGCCCGCAGCCCGGCGTTGATCGACCACATTCTATAGAAAAATTAAAACTTCCTTCGTGTTAACTGCCATTAATCGATATAAAATTTTGGCTTATTCTCTAGCTAAACAATGAATCAATGATATTTTATTATAATCAATCTATCACTCCAATACAATATTCTACGTTATTCCATCTGGTGCATAAACAAACAGAGCAGACGGATTTCCCAAACTGCGAAGATGCTACATATGCACATGGGGATCGATAATTTCCAGCTGTTGTAATCACACAGAGCAATTCGATAACTGTACTCGCAAAAATGCATTGCTCACCGTAATGTCGAGGTAGTTGCAATTTTATCGACACAATTGATAAGAGAACTTGAAAATAGTATACATATTGTAGTGAATTTTTCCTCGAAGACAATTTTAAAATTTATAATTTATTTATGTACATTTAATGATGACTGTATATTTTGAAAATGATTTAATTTTATTGCTGGTACACTTTTGTTGATGAGGACTGTATATTTTTATATTTAGGTTTTTGGACTTGGGCAGTTTCCGTGAAGGTGTTCGATCTGCATTGCATTTTTGATTTATTTGTACCTTTAATGTGCGATGTATATATCCGGCAGAGATTGATTTCGTTTCAAGTGAGAGAGTTGTGTCAAGATAAAAAAAACTTCTTTTTTATCTTTTATTCAATGTAACTTCGGATTTCTTTTGTTTTTAGTGTTATTTGCTTGATTAAGTCATTATCGTAGTTGTACGAGTTTTCTTTTTGTCGTATTTTGAAGGATTTTTACCTCACTTGCAACCTCTCTAATTAGTTTTTTGTGTGTGAAAAATTTTACGCTAGCGTAAGTACTTTTTCATATCATTTTATTTTATTTCTTTTCATTGTAATTTTGATGATTATATTGATTGATTTATTGTTATATTAGTTTAATAGATAGATGGTCAAGAAAACTATCATTTTTTATAAGGGAGTTTTTTATTGTCACGATATTCTAGAACATTTTGAATTAAGGTTGGTGGGAGATTTATACTTGTGTTATTGCGCACGAGTGAAAGTTATTTACGCGTTTGACAGTTGGATCTGTGTACGTTTGAAGTTGGGGTTAATTAAATTTTGAAATTGAAAGTGTGCTCTGTGCTTTTGTAAAATGATGCATTAGCTCTCTTTACATTCGGTAAAGATTTTTTTTTTGTTTTTTTTAATAAAATTGTAAAATAGACTTGTGTGTATCATTACTAATTTATATAAATTTCCATGTTCCTTTACTGGAAACCCTGGATGAAGAGGAGTCTCATATAAAAAAAAAAGCTGACTGAGTTCAAGTTTGGACATATTGTGGTGAATAGTGGACTATCATTCAATTAAACCCACTCTACACAGCAATATGTGCAGCTGCGGCCCTTGAGAACCCTTAAATGCAAAAACATTTTAAGCGGTGCAAACCTTTTTTTAAACTTTACTCAAACTAATTTTTGGTGTAGGATTCAAAATGTATTGAAAAAATAGTAAATTAAAAAAAATAATTAACAAAACTACAGATAGTGTCCTGTTTTACTTAAATTTAAAAAAAAAATAAACTGGTGGATTTATCAAATGTGACATTGTCATCAAAATGGCTGACGAAAATTTTATTTACACACATTACAAAATTTTGAATTTTTGACATTTACGTCAAAATTGAGTGTGTCGCAACCGTACATACAGTGTGTTTCACTTTTCATGGGGACACCTAAATAACTTTTTTACTTTGCAAGCAATCAATATAAAATTTTTATCAGTGTGTAGGCCACGACAATGCACCTTTTCGTATGAATAGAGTTTTTGTAAAGTAAATATCTAGCCAACTATAATTAAAATAAAGCAGAAAAGTATTAGGAAAAGTTTTTGAAAATGATTCAAGAATCCCTAATACCAAATTTTGCTAAAAATTTTTCATTTTTAATTTCTTCAACATTTTTATGCTATCTGTAGATAATAGTTTGTTATTGCAATAATAAGAGTGCCATGAAACAACAAAATAATTTGTCAGTTCAAACGTCAATTCACAACAGTCTACTTTAGTTGTAACTATCGATAGACATTTAACTATTGCTCAAAAAGTAGAAATTATTTCAATTGTTGGTGATAATGTACGTTCTACCCGAGAGGCTGCTAAAGAGTTTAACGCGAGACATCCTTAACGTCCACCCGTCCGTTATCGAACTGCTGCATACATGAATAACATTTTCAACACTACTGGAAATGTTGCTAAACCACGTCAACGAGAATTCAGCAATCGAGGACACCATTTCAATGCAGTAATAGTTGCAGCCTATCGTAATAATACTAACACGAGTTTAAGAGATGTGGCTAGTAGAACGTACATTATCGCTAGAGACCGGACACATCGGGCTGCAATGACGTCATTACAATGGACGATATAAATAATCTACAACATCTGTAAGTACATCACGCAGTTATTGAATAGCACTACTCATTCGGTTAACCGCACACAAAAAGTAGATGTGTAGTTAACCGAATGAATAGTGCTATTCAACAATTGCGTGATGTACCTACAGATGTTGTAGACTATTTATATCGTTCGTTGTAATGACGTCCATTTCAGTCCGATGTGTCCGGTCTCTAATTATCACCAAAATTCGAATAATTTCTATTTTAGCAATACTTAAATGTCTATCGGCCATTGCTCAGCAAAGTTCAATAGCTACAACTGAACTAAACTGTTTAGTGAATTGACGTTTGAGCTGATAAATTATTTTCTTGCTTCATGGCACTTTTATTATTGCAATAAGAAACTATTATCTACAGATAGCATAAAAATGTAGAAGAATTTAAAAATGAAAAAGTTTCAGCGAAATTTGTTATTAGGGGTTCTTGAGTGATTTGTAAAAACTTTTCCTAATACTTTTTTGCTCTATCTTAATCGCTAGCATGACTTGAAACAGTACTTTTTGTTTTAATTATAGTTGGCTAGATATTGATTTTATAAAAACTCTATTCACACAAAAAGGTGCATTGTCATGGCCTAAACAACTGTTAAAAATTTTATATTAATTGCTTTTAAAATAAAAAAAGTTATTTAGGTGTCCTCATGAAAAGTGAAACACACTGTATATGCATAGGGGATTTCCTTTATTTGTCGATTTAAGATCTGTTTTAATTGAATGTTTATTTATTTAAGATACTTTAGCTCTTAAGTACATTTTTCAGTACTTATGGCATTTTTCAAAGGTTATTTTCTTAATATAAACATTTTATTATATATATTTATAAAAAGTGATAGTATACTCGTATTATATTTAGTAGTGACATATTTTATATGTCACGTTGTCATTGTTTTTGTATAATGATTTAAAATGGTATTACGATTTTTTTCCTATAGAAATCCATGTTTCACATATTGCTAATTCTTTAATATTTTCCGATAAAATTTGGAAAAAAAATATGACAACATCCTTCCACACAACATAAGGAACATACACACAATTTTATCAAAATCGATTATATAGTTTGTGAGTCTATAGAGAACAAATGAATTGTTTTTGATTTTTATATATACGAGGGTAAGGTGAAGAATTCTTGGCTTGACACAGAGATGGCGCTCCAATCACCGCTTTGGAATAGCATGGAAAAATTTAAACTTTCGAAAGACCAAGTATTAATGTTTATGATCGATGGTTCCGCAACCATGTGTTATGTAGGCCGGTCTCTTAGAAAATATTGTCCTAACTTGTTACATATTACTTGTAAACTCCATGCCCTGCACCTTGTGTCAGAACAGGTTCGTAGATGTTATCCAGAGGTAGATGCTTTAATATCGAGTACAAAGGCAGTATTCCTGAAATCTCCAAAACGTATTCGGAAATTTCACGAATTGTGTCCCGGGACCCCTGAGCCACCACAGCCGATTCTGACACGTTGGGGTACATGGTTACGGGCGGGGTTTTACTATCATGAACATTTTGAAAAAATTAAGGACGTGGGTTTATCATTCTTCCGATGGAAAGTGCAGCTATCAATACAAGCCAGAAAAAAAATCAAGATGCTCAGATTAATGGATAAAATGGAATAAATTAATGGATAAAATTAATGGATTTACAAAGTATTCGTGAGAATTACTTGGGACTAGAAGAAGCAATAGCAAAATTAAAAAATTCGTCGCTGTCGTTAGAGGAATCACTGCAAATCGTTAAAGATGTTCACGCACAACTGTGTGCTGTAGAAGACGCAAAAAGTGAAAGTGTTCTAATTAAATTTGAAAGTGTTTTAGACAGAAATGCAGATTTTGACACCTTAACACGTATTTGTGAGGGCACGTCTTCAGATGCGTTAAGATGCTTAAAAAAGTATTTTGATTATGCGAATATAACATCACTAGACGTTGAACGCTCGTTTTCCGAATATAAATATATTTTTCTTTACGGCGGACATGTTTTTCAGAATTAACCTTAGAAACGCACCTGATGTTGAAAATATACAATCGAGTTTCTCCAGTTTGTCAATCCTTGGAAGACGCTTAAAACGGTAAGTGTTTTTTGAAATCCTCTGTCGTGCACACAATCACTGATTTCATACATTTTGCATTTTATTTATAGGTACATACAACGCTGCTATAATATGTACTATTCTTATTTTTCGTGTGTTTATGCATATTACTTTAATAGCAGAAAACCAAATGTTTATTTAATTATTTCTGATAGAATAAATGTTTCTACTACTATACTTATATCAGTAACAAGCTCATGTTGCGTCCATATTCTATCGCATATTCTAATATATTACGAATTACACTCCCATACCGGCGCTCATGGCGCGCACGGAAATTGGTCTGCTCTACTAATCAAAAATAGATCGAAGAAAACATTATCATAATTAAATTATTTAATAAAATTTTCGATGAGTGTAGTAATAAGACATTTTCACGCCTATCATAATGTCAGAAATATTTAAATAAACGTCACGCAGTTACAAACAATTAAAACCCAAACATATCCAATCTAAAAACTGATAAATAAAAATTGCATTCTTCACGTTTCCTTTTACTTTTCTTTCCTGTTCGTTTCTTCCTTTTTTTTTGAATTTTAATTGGACAATGAATTCTTGATACATTACGGGAGAAAATAAAAACAGCGTTAGCCGTGCGCGCGCGGACTAGTTTTTCTCGGGTAGGTAATATCTTTTAGCGTTGATCTTGATAAAGGGTTTTTTATAGCCAGCTTTGAGAAAACATTAGGAAAGCAAGGTAAAGAAAATGAAAGCGATTAATTTTAATTCGTGCTTTAACGACATTAGTATATCACTGACGATTTTTATGAACGAATCGAATTGCTCTTTTATGGACGCGCAGAAGAACGATGGATTCGGATTTTGATAAATGAAACTTTTCGGTGATGGTTACAAAAAAATGAGCTGATTCAAAGTTTTTGTTCCCGGTAAAAATGACTGAAACGTAATATATATGTATTACATAACACGGTAGTGTTATTTGTATGTGTATTGTAAGTACAACGCAGATATCGTTTATTTAAGTATTTTAGTCGTTTTAAACCTGACAATATCTCTAAAACTAGTATTAGCAATATTTTTGTTTATTAGTGCATTTTCTACTCTAATTTGTTCTAAATTAAATAGTGCAATTTCGAAAACCTAAAATTGTTTAACAATGTCCTTAAATGAGAAAACCAAAAGCAAACATTATGTTAAGAAAACATAAGACAAAGGTGAGCCTTTGTTTTACATCGAATATGCATATATTCAATGAAAAACCAATAATATTTATAATTGTTTTTTGTTTTTGTTTTAGATAGATTTATTTCATCATATTATATATATTTTTGTACTCGCTTATCAAAACCTGTCATTTCACGATTCGATTTGCGTGCGTAAAAAGTCGCTTTAAACACGAGTGCGTAAAAGTAAAGTTGGTACTTCCTGGAACTTGATTAATTTAGTGACATTTTAAAATCATAAATCCCTAACCTTAATAATATGCTACCCAGTTCGTTGTTTTTCTATGAAAATAAAAAGAAAGGAAATAGAAATTGTTATATTTGGAAGGTATGTAATTCAATGTCAGAACAGCAACAAATACTATATAAATTACCATTATTCATTCTTTTCAGAAATTGAAATGGAACAATTATTAAAAATTTTGATTGGGCAATTTTGACAACCAGAGATTGATACCCCAGGGATTAACTGGTTTGTTTGAATTGATCTTGATTGCGAAGGTAGAGTAACGTTGATTGTATTATTACATATATCTTGTATTTCAGATGTCGAACAAGTTGCAGGCGGAGTTGATATCTCTAACGGGGTCATTGTTTTAGCTAATTGAATTCTACTATGCAGATAATTTTCGATATATCCTTCTGCAACCGTAGATGATTTCCATCCACCATGCCTTTTAATTGAAAGCAAGACACCTCCTTGGTTTGCCAACAATGTCGCTGAACTCCTTCGAAAACAGTGACCTGTGAAGTTACTTGCGCTATCAAGCTGAAGGTACTCAGCTATTCGCATTGGAATTTTGCCAATTGTATTAAGACCAACAGATGAACAAACACACTTGCCATTGCGATATGTTAAAAAGAATCGCTGCTGGCTACCCGGTCTTAAATTTGCATATTGCCGAATTAATGCAATCCATTCAGGCTTAATGATTGCAAATGTACGGCTGTTACCTGTTTTAGTTTCTGGAATTGTTACGATAATTAAATTCGATTTAAATTCTATGTCTCGCAATGACATTTTGCAAAGTTATTCACGTCGACATGCTCCAGAAATACCCAATATTAATACAGCCTATAAATACATATAGTGTTGTATGGAATTTAAATATATGGAAATGACTTTACCTTCATTAGTAGGAACAAAGAATTTGGTGCTTCAACAATAAATTTAGTAATTTGTTCTTCGGTTAATACTGCTGATTTTATAGGCTGATGTTGCTTCGTTATCTGTTTTAAATACGCTATGAGTTTTGCATATTTAGATATATCCGTATTATCATATATTATTAAGCATGATTTTAACATAGAATAAGTGGACCATAATGATTTATTTGATTGTAAATTTTGAAAATAAACTAATAAACAATTTTCGGACTATTTTTGTATATTTTTAGATCTAGCCCAAGTTACGAATTTAGTATAAGTGCTTTTGTATATGTTTTTTTATTTTATGGGTAATAAATTATCCACTGCAATATTGGCAGCTTCGCGAATTTCAGGCGGTGTACATTGCATTTCATTATCAGAATTCATGTTGTTGGTGAGGTTTTTATTTTGTATGGAATTTTTTGAATTTGATAATTTTAAATTAAATGTCACTTCAAATAATCAATACTGCCAACTCAAATTTTTTTAATTAATATCAAGAGATTAGTAGTGTGTCATAAACGATAACGTATTTAACAATATGTATTATTATTATAGTTCTCGTACAAAAAATATTGTACAAACTTCGTGCGTGAAACATTTCGCGAATTCGTGTCCACCAAACTGGTCACTCATTCGCGAAATATGATTTCACGCACTTGGTTCGTAAATAACTATTAGCTAATTACATCCTTTAAATTCATATGCATCAATGTATATAGTATACTTAAAGACCTTGCATTTGGATCATACCATTTAATGATAATCACCATTGTAATCCATGCAAAATGCTAGAAGATTACCGAAACTTCCTAATCACTTAAAATTTCCTAATTGATTTAATATAGCGTTTCGATGTGGAAGAACAACTTGCGAACATGCAAAAGGTACTGATCGGCCCAAAACTGTGTACACTCAGGAAAATGTTGATCGTGTCAATGACTTGATTAAACAAGATCGTCGGTTAACTAGTAGACGTTTAGCAGAGATAACAGGCTTTCAAACGGTACAATTGGAACAATAATCAATGACACTTTGGGACTTCATAAGGTGTCTGCAAGATGGATACCCAGAATGTTGACACCCGAACAAAAGCGAGAGAGAGCCACGACTTCAGATGCGAAAAAAATTCTGGATCGCTTTGTTACCGTTGAGAAAACCTGGGTTCGCCATTTCGCCCCGAGTCAAACGTCCAAAGCAAGGAGTGGCGACATCGAGGATCTCCACCACCACGCAAGTTTAGGGTCCAACCCTCGGCGGGTAAGATTATGCCACCATTTTCTGGGGTGCCAAGGGAATGTTATTAATTGATTACCTGGAACGAGGACATACAATCGCGGGCCAGTATTACGCTACACTAATTAATCAACTTCGTGATTGCATCAAAGTAAAAAGAAGAGGAAAGTTGGCGTGTGGAATTTTGTTTCATCAGAATAATGCTTCTTTTTTACTAACTGCCAGGCCTTTTAGAGGATATACCACTGAATGTTCGACGGGACATGTGGTTTCGCACCACCACATTTCGGAATTGCTGTCCGAAATTAGCTTAACGTCAATTATCCAAGATGGATTGGACGAGGTGGTCCTGTTGCATGGCCAGCCAGATCACCCGATCTTAATTCCCTTGACTTTTATTTATGGGCCTACATGAAAAATTTAGTCCACGGTCAAGTTTCGAACATAAGAGAAGAGTTGTTGGATCGTATTCACCTGGCTGCCGAGCAAATCCGACAAAACAAGTATGAAATTCGGATAAGTACTTCTTCTGTTGGCTTACTGGCACAAGCCTGCATTCAACAAAGAGGTGGACATTTCGAAAATATTATTAATTGAACTTTTTTAAATAAAATCAGTTTTTATTGACTTTGGGATTACATTTTTTTTCATGATCTGACAATCACATTCATAGATCTGTAACTTTGAAACAAATAAAAATAGATATACAAGTTTTGCGTTTTTGTTACTTGAAATTAAGTCTATTTTACATTCCTAAAATTTGAACATAACGATTTTGGACACGTTGTTTGGACATTTTTGGTTATCCTAGTAACATGCACTGATGAGTCCATAGCAAAACGAAACACGTGTCTACATGTCTGGAAAGCAATTTTCACCCAAATATTAGCTTGTATTGTATTCTTCACACCCGATGTTGAATTATATTTCGATAATATTAAAAATTTGGATTTGGAAGGATATTTGGAAGGGAACCGATAGACAATTAACAGAATTCCTAACACTACTTAATACACTAAACCCCAAAATACAGTTTACTATAGAAAAGGAACACAAAAACACATTGAATTTCCTAGATATTACAATACACAAAAAAGACAACAAGTTACTATATAAAATATATAGAAAACCTACATTTTCGGATAATATATTACACGCTAACGCAAATCAATCACAAAAAATTAAAATGTCAACTTTCCATAGCTATATACATAGAGCAACAAGTATATCACTAAATAAGGAAGCCTTTAATAATGAAATAAACACAATTAAAATAATAGCAAAAAATAATGGCTACAACCCAGATATCATCGATAATTTGATAAAACATAAAGAAAGGAAAATACTTCAAAAATTGTTATACCCAGAAATAAATGAATTAAAGAAACCTAGTTGGCATGTAATCACTTATATCCCTCCTATAACACAGAAAATAAACAAATTACTAAAGAAACTCAACATTAACATAGTGTGGATAAACAAAGTAAATTTAGGTACATTGTTGAATAATACTAAAGATAAAATAGATAACTTAGAGAAATCAGGAGTATATTCCATAAAATGCCAGAATTGTGAAGCGATTTATATCGGACAGAGTGGCAGAGGTATTAATAAACGGTTAACTGAACATATTAGAGATATAAAATATAGTGTTAAACACACAGGGTTCGCGGAACATTGTATAGACCAGAACCACTTACCCGATATAAAGAGCTGTAACCTCATTCATAATGTAGCAAAAAGTAAAAAGTTAAATATATTAGAGATTTTTGAAATTAAAAAAGCCCAAAAACAAAATCGAGTGATCACAAACACGCAATTAGAATTCATAAATACCCCCTATATCGATACAATCTTAAATATCAATTACCCACATTCTCCCACCCATAAGGAACACAGGTATATATGTTAACCTTAAGTAGAGTAAGTTTTAGTTTTAGATAGCTCTTTGATAATGGCCTAATAGCCGAAACAATTGTTAGTGTATCTAATTAAAGAAGTTGTGAAACTAAGCCAAGTGTTTTATTTTCGAATAATTAATCAAGTTATTACAAGAATGTTTCACCAAGAAATATCTGCGAAGTCAACCAATGAAAAAATATTAAAAATTGTTTTGTTTTAAATAACAAGGAAGTTATTAGTATCAAGAGTAAAATTCCTATAAGTTTATACAATTATTATGTTTCTGGAAAAAATAAGCAGTACGTTGCACGAAAACTTATCTATAAATATGAAATGTTTAATATGCATATTTTTAAGCCTAGAAATATATTCTGATAATACTATGGCTTTTCTTAGCTAGTTTAATTTAAAGTATATTATTAAGTTAAAACATGAAGATCTGCAGAACTAAAACGAAAATTAATATCGTTTCCCGTGATACTATAAGTTCGGTAGAAAGCAGCCTTTTTCTCAATATAAAATATAACGAATTAAAAACTTTGGTGTTACGAATAATCGACATGCATAGTTGAACCATTCATTGTAAGCTATTTTTGACAAAAATAAATCGTATCAACAGAGAAATAAATTTCTTTGTTTGCAAACGTTAGTGAACATTTGCAGAGTTGAAACGATGACACAGACAAGAGATGATTATCAAAGCGAACCCCGCACCGTAGGGGTGCGTCGGAGAGGAGGGAACTGTGCGAAATCTAATCAAAACCGATTGCCATAATGTTTTGACTGAGCGGACTGTTTGCTTCCGTACTCTATACAAGCACTGATTAAACCCTTTGTGCATTACTAGCGATGGTGTGTGCTCGACGGAGGTCACTGGTTACATACGCGGGAGTGAGTAAATGTATCGAGCCCGTGCAAATCTTAATATTAACAATTCAGTCGAAATAGTGACGTTTCGACAGTAATGAAAATCTACTTACGAATTTTAAACAGACGTCGGATGAAAGCCATTTTACATAAGAACCACTGACCGCGGAAAAGTTTTGATGTTGCCGAAACTTTGTAGGTTGATGGGAAAGTATAAAAAGTTCAGTTTCAATAAAAAATTGTTTTATTTTTTATAATTACGTCTTTTGCAACTTATTTTTACTTATTACTTCTTATCATATTTATAACAATAGCACAATTGTGACTTCATCTTAAATGGCCAGTGTGATGTCGTATGATGAGTTTCTCGTCCTTCCGTTCAAACACTTTGAACGAAAGAACGTGAAATCAAAAGAAAAAATCTGAAGTCTGGAAAATTTGGTATATTTTCCACCCTAGTTCTACCAATTTTCTTTGTAACGCCTAAGAAGCGCGTGGTCAAGTGCTATCATCTATCTATTTATTCTAGGTTTTTATATTTGATACCAATAAGTCTGGGTACTTGAGCAAAATGCTTTTTGCACTGCTCCCAGTAAATCTCCCAAGTTCACACTAGTAGATAAGCTATGGGGGTTCGAGAGCAAAATCCCATGTATTTTCTTATGGAGGTTCATTTTGCACTTTCAAGGTTATTTGAGCTGTGACGACATAACCGAGTAACGCGACAAACTTCACATTAATTACACAGGTCTACAGTGATTTTGATGTTTGAAAGCTGTTTGCTAATTTGTATATGTTTGGGGGCCTTATTCCAAAAAACGCCATATTTTTGCTCTATCACGTAAATTTTTTTTATAGCACTCTATATCTTAAAAATGTTAATTTATTAATATACATACCTATGACAAGAATATGTTTATTCCATGTTAGGCATGATTTTTAAATGAATTGATTTTTATGAAATTAAATGTGATTTGGCAACACTGGTTAATATTAGATTTCTCAGCAAAGCAACAGAGTTGGCGCAGAAGCGTCAATACAACGTTGAAACCTGCTTATGTGCAGTTTGGTTGTGTTAGTCGTCGTGCTACTGTGTCCGCGCGCTTGTTGTCTTCGTTGTTAGGAAGAAATGTTTAAGTTTTGGTGTTCCTATGGTATGGCGAGAGTAGTTCACACTTGAACTATTTTCCTGAAAATCTTGGAGCAGTTAGCGAAGAACAGGGAGAGAGGTTTCACCAAGACATTAAGGAAATGGAACGGCGATACCAAGGCAAATGGAGCATAACGATGATGGCGGACTACTGCTGGATGTTAAAACGGGATATGCCCTTAAAAACATACAACCGAATGTCCGGACAACGCAGCTTTCTGTCAAAAAGACAAAGATTTCACTTAAAAAAGACTGAGTAAAGTATTTTTTTCCACTTTTTTAACTTGTATTCCACCTTTTTACTCAATAAACAAATAAATTTTTTTAGAAATATCTTTTTTTTTCATTTAATATTTGCAAAAAAACCTTACGTGATAAAAATCACAAATCAGCCTACCAAAATTATATAAAATCAGTTTTCAACATAAAAACATCTGTCAAAAGGTTTAATTTTGTAGACCTGTGTTATTACTAACCTTCTTACCGAGGCCAATAAGTAAGGCCATTAGTAATATTTAAACTTCACATCAGTAGTAGATAGTATTAGCCGGTTCTGGGACAGCCTCACGATGTCATTGCGCATGCGCCCATCCCTGACGTCATGCGCAAGTCCAAATCCCAAACTTGTCGTTGAAATAGACAGGTTTGTTATTGGAGCAGACAGGTCTGTCTTTGAAACAAGCATCCACCTTATTCACCGGATCTAGCACCGAGTGATTTTCTCGTCTGTTCCCAGATTTGAAAAAAAACCTTTATGTGATGTTTGTTTAGAGAGTTTAAGTGGCGTAAAAGGTGTCATAAATAGGTGGGTTAAGGAGAAAAAGTTTTTTGAAGACGGCTTAATAAAATTAATGTATCGTTGGGATAAATGCAATCAATTAAATGGCAATTATGTTCAAAAACTACATTGTAATGTTCATGAAAATTGACAAAATAAAAAAATTCTCAGAACTTTAGAAACATCCCTCGCACATATTAGAACGAAGGTTACATGGAGATGAGTTTCCAGTTGTTTTCCACATATCCTACGCCAGGGTTAATTAACCAAATCCATGCTTTTTAAAGGACAATCTGCGGTTATAAAACCGGTGATATTCTTAATTTATTTTTTGTTGCTTCTAATTAGGTTAGTTGAAAACGTAGTATCCAGTTCTTTCTTTTATTTTTATGTTATCTTTCTAGTCATGGCCAAATTTCCTCTCTGGCGGAATCTTTAGCGATTGCACATGCAGGTTCTAGCCCTATGAAATTCTCCTCGGAGCCCTTCTTGGCCAGTTAGTCGGTCATCTCATAGCCTTTAATCTGCTCACGTCCTGGCACCCATATCAATGACACGGTATAGTCCTATGCCAGTCTATTGAGGTCTTTCTTACATTTTTTGACCAGTTTCAATCTGATAAGTGAATTGATACTGGCGTAAGAGTCGCCTGATTGTCAGTCCTTATGTTAATCCTTTTTGTGCAACCTGATCCCCGAATTTCCTCGGAGCAAACTGCAATTGCATACAATTCAACCTGCAAAACCGTCATGTATTTTCCCAGACTCGATGATCCCTTTTTTCTAGGGCGCACTCCACAGATTCTTCTTGCCGTGACATAATTGAATTGCGATCGATCCCTACACCAATTATCGACACCCCAATCGTTCCAGCGACCCTTTATCTGTTCTCAGGGCGGTATACAGATATTCAAATTAACTTACAGTATCCGCCGGTTTCTACCGTTCCTGTAGTATCATGCTGAAAACGGTCCTTTTCTTATTGGCCAAAACTAGCCATTTCCATTATTGATTACCGTATAAAAATTTGCTTTTTATTAATAATAGTTATCTGAATTAATGGTTTCTCCTGTTTGCAAAGGTTTATAATAAATAGAACCTATTATACAAGATTCTCTTCTCTCGCTGTAAATTCGCTTTTACAGTTGTTAGAACTGCTAGCTTAATCTCTATTTACACTTTTTTCTTAGAAGATTTCCGTAGTTAACCCTTTTCATTTTTTTTCAATTAAACAATTAAAAATTAATCATTTTCATTTTAGCAATGGACTAATTTTAATGCTCACTTAATTAATGTAGCATTTCTTTACCACATTGAAATAAACTTACTCCAAAATTTTCGAGCGCTATACATTGAAGATTTTTCGATATGTCACTGCTGTTGAATATGTACCTTGTTTCAATTCTCATAAGTAAGGTGTGATTACTAATATTTGAAGATCGCTGAAACGAAGTTCATTATCCAAACTTAATTCATACTTCTTAAATTTAGCGAACTATCTTCGAACGTTGGACAAGTTTACAGCACTACACCAGCATTCGATTGCAATTAACGCGTGTTTTAGGTTCTTTAAGTTTTTAAATTTATGAGATATTTTCTCGAATTAATTTGATCGACATCTTTTGGGTTTACATACATAATACGTACTGGTGGCTGCATTATTAATTTTTAATTTGTGTATATTCTAAGTAACCACATTGTTAAAACGTCAATTCATCTATTTTTCACATTTGTATATTTCATTATTTTGTGACTCGTTATTTAATTTTATTATGTATATTTCATTAGCCGTTTTAAGGCGCTTATGAATATTCTGGACAGTTAGGTCTGATTCCCAGTAACAGTTTACAGGTCATGCGAATTATAACAATAGCCCGGTAAATATAATTTCTTAAATCATATCATTTCTAAAAGCATAAGCAAGCCTAATTGCATTTGCTAAGTAACCATGCCATTTAGGTAATTAGTTTTATGACGGTCAAGACCAATTCGTGAATTATTTGAAATATAAGCCTTCCCGAAGGGATTTAACGGTATACAACAAGGTGATCGTAAAAGGTATTAGATCGGGTTCCTGTAGATGAATTGTATGCCAGTAATTGTACACGGGTTTACCATACCTTAAATGTTGGGAAAGTTTATATTACTTTGCTATACGTCATGAATCTAAAAAACCTTTTGTAATTTCTACCACTCGTATAAGCAGTGGGGATGTGAGTAAGATTTTACTTCAGGACATCAGTCCCGGAGAGAGTACGGTTTACCTTCGATAGCTTCTCCTAGTGAAGAGTTCCTATAGCTCTTACTAGCGAGTAATACAAAACTTAAGACATCAACATTACAGTTTCTTATATAAGTCAATAAACAAAGTACTCGTGTACAACCTATCATATTATAGTAAATGTGTATATGTATAAATAAACAGATTATACCATATTGCATTTTATTATTTTACTTACAAACCAACGAGTGAACGAAAAAAGTGTAAACGGTCTTACACCCGTGCACAAGTGTATTCTTCGATAACGACAGCTTGAAGAATACAACAAAGGTTCCTTCAAACTAGGAGGAGTCAACACACATATTAAAATATAATACGTAACATATACAGTACGATCATTTATAAAATATGAATTACACTATTTTATTTAGATTAAAATGATGTTGTTTAATCAGTGATTAAACAAAGTGCCAACTCTCAACAAGAGAATTATTTGATTAAAATATAATACACTATCTTATTTATATTAAAATGATGTTGTTTAATCTGTGATTAAATAATTGTCAAATTGTAGTAATTAGCGCAACGCATTAGGCGAGATTTGCTTGTAGAAATAATATCCAATAGTCATTAATTCTCATTTGCAGTAAGTTCAAAATGTTAATTATTTATACACGAAGTATAGAAGTGAGAAATCATGTCTGTCTCCAGGATACCGTGTATTGACAAGCTACAATAAGAGTGAAATGCATCCATAAGTTGTTTTTCGCGAATTTTTAATTATTCACATTTAGTCGCCTCCAACCTGGTGCAGTGTTGCCATATTGGCCGTAAAAAAAAAAAGCATTTTTATTACTTCTGAGACATTCCTTGTATAACCACAACACGCTTAGTCCATCCTCGTCAATGGACATCTCTAAGCTTTTAACACTTTCATCGTCGACGTCCTTTTAAAGAATCAAATAACAGAACTCATTGCTTTACATATTTCATAATTTCCAACACCTCTCACGTTTTATAACTTTAATTTAATCTTTATTCTCTTAGTATTTATCGTAATTGTTGTTAGATATTAAACGACAAAAGTTTGTTTTGCACGAAGCAGTAAACTAAATTAATGAAGATTCTCATCGTTAATATTGCCATCAATATTGAAATAATATTTTCTCATGTCGGATTCACGAATTACAGATTTCGAAAAACCATCGAGACTAATAACTTAATTTAAGGAATACCAAGAACGCCTCATGTCTACCGAAAAGTTGACTTCGATTGGACACGTCCAGCGCACCTCGGGAATCGATGTAGAAGAAAAAATCGATGAAAATACAGTAGCTACCAAATAAATCATTCTGTGGTCAGTCAACTCTTTTTACGCTCCGTACCACCGAACCATGTCAAATCTATTTATGTTTGTTTGATCGCGGGTGTGTATCGGGCTCGTTCTCATTCTCAAAATTAATTTCTTCGAATTCACAGTCTTCGCTCCGATTTTCATATTTGTAGTTCTAAATAAAAGATTCCTAGTATATTTATTTACACTTCGGAACTAGTTATTCTGTGAACGGATGAAATTAGAAGTTCAATTTAGTATTTTATACCGACTTAATAAATATGTAATGTGAAAGTAACTTACTCGTTTTAATTTACTCTTAATAGTACCAGTAAATTTACTGATTTAAAAATAAAAACTAAATTATGTGATCTTCCAGATAGTCCATATCCTTCTGAAGAGACAAATCTGTAGCATGAATAATAAGACGTTAAAAAGAGTACGTAATACATCACTAAGTTGCAGTGTGATTCTAGACAGAATTTTTTTGGACGTCGTGCATGTGAGAATTGATAATTATTAAAATCTCGTCTCACATGCAATTGTCGCTTAATTTCTTGCGTTGGTTCTACAATCTGGCAAGATTACTTATTATTTTTAGATATATAGAGATGAGTATATTCTGACCAGATATAAGATTTGAATACCATGTTTTATTGACAAACAAAGATATAATTGATGATACTTAACACATTTGGAAAATTAATGTATATTTTGGCAATGTGGAAATAATGAATGTATTAAACTTAACATGTTATTGTATTATTTCTCTCCTTATTACATTAAATGCTAGACTTGGTTGCAAGGAATCCTTTTTGTAGAACAAAAACCCTGAGAACAATTTTAAGAGTCTAAATAAAAAAAAATATTTCGACTAATATTTAATAATTGGCGCCCATCTTGAAAATCAAAGTACCCAGCAATATGTTTATTAAACAATTTTGTTTTGGTGTCCCCTACCACCCCTTCAAGTTTGTCGGTATGGTTTTGGGAAATATTGTATACGAATTATATTGAACTTGTGGCATGCGAGATTTGATAATCTCGAGAATTCTTTCATTGAAAATTTCATTACCAGAGATGAAACCTGGATTTATGAATTTGCATCAGAGACGATATGTCATGACGATAACAGTTCATGATATGGGAATATCCCAGTCATCTTTCCGCATAATTATGTCCACTGTATTCTGAGATAGTGAAGACCTGCTCCTGTGTAATTTCTTCGGACAGCGAGCAACCATTAACAGTGAGTTATACTGTAAAACTCTACAAAAATTGCACATGGGCATTAGAGGAAAAATGCCTAGACAATCACGCGAAGGAGTTCAAATTTTGGACGATGGCTCAAGACCCGATATGTAAAATCAAATGAAACTATAGTTAGCACAGTGGAATTGGGAGGTTCTGTAACATCCTTGGTATAGTCTGAATTTAACCCACTAGGGTTTCCATTTATTCGGACCTTTAAAGACATTTTTGGCGAAAAAACACTTTGCAGATCAGGAGCAATTGCAAGACACTGTTGTTAAATGAATAGGCTATAAGATGGTATAAAACAATTAATTTGTATTTACTTTATATGAGACCTTAAGTTTCGTTTCGATAACATATTTGTATAGCTATACAAATACAACATTTTTCAGGTCATTGATTTGGGACTCAATTTTGAGAATTGCACGTGAAAGTAGCCCCACAAAGAAGAACTTCTGCATCATTCGTTTTGTCAAGTTGGCTGCATTAATAATTTAATGGCTGTGGAATAAACAACCCACAGAGTGAATTACATTTTAAAACCAGAAGAACATTGAATATTTCAATATGGAAAATAACAAGTGCCCAAAATTGGATTATTTTTGTTACGTTTGTGGTCATATCGTCCCAAAAATAGGCAAACAGCATCGAAAAAACTTGTTTACTGAGGAATTTAAAACAGCGTATTGTCATTATTTTGATGAAACAGATTTAAGTGGTGCAAATTTTACGCCGAACACAGTGTGCAAAAGTTGTTATAATACCCGTATAATGTGGATACATGGAAAAGGTGTACAGTTTTCTTTTATGAAGCCAGTAATTTGGGTGCACGACCTAACTGGACATGATGAATCCAGGTGCTACGCATGCATAAATTCCGGTTATGGATTGAACAAAAAAAAAATTGAAAACAAAAGTATACATTCCCGCTTTTATTGCGACACTTCCAGTACAACCAATCCACCTAACCCTCTCTCACCTAACCCTGTTACCGATCCACCTAAACCTCCGAGTCTGGATACTGTGTCCCTGCAAGCCGAAACTGTTTCCACCAATCCGACCAATGTGAATGATGCAGATTGGACACCCGATATTGAAAATAATGCACCACAACCTGTAACAAAAATCGAAATGGATTACATTGTGGCTAAGATGGGACTATCACAAAAAAATTCAGAATTTTTGACATCTTTTTTGAAGCGTAAAAAACTGACAGAGCAAATTGTCAGCGCAACATCAAACCGAAAACGCCAAGCTGATTTTCAGAAATTTTATTCCGTTGACGAAGCAAATACGTTCAGTTACTGCCATGATATCCCAGGTTTAGTGAAAAATATGGGAATGGATTATATCGCTGGCGACTTGCGTTTATTCATCGACGGTTCAGTTTCAAGTTTGAAGGCTGTGCTGTTGCACAAAACAAACAAAAAACCGTCCATTCCATTGGGATTCAGCACAACTATGAAGGAAACGTATGAAACATTGGGCGAAATTTTAGAGAAAATAAATACAATGTATACAAATGGAAGATTTGTTGTGATCTAAAGGTTGTCAACATAATACAAGGCATTATATTAAAGGGCGGTTTTCCAAAACACTTCTGCTTTCTTTGTAATTGGGATTCGCGATACACAGGGAATCAATATCAATATCAATGTAAAGATTGGAAAGCAAGAACTCCCGAGCTCGAGAAACAATTTAAATTACGTAATGAAACCTTTGATAAAGGATGTAGATGATATTTTGTTGCCATCTCTCCACATGAAATTTGGAATAGCTGGGAAATTCGTTGAAGTGGTAGTCAAAGATATTGAGGACGCCTATGACTGTTTGAAATCCATCTTTCCAAAACTCAGTGAAGCTAAAATTAGAAAAGGTACGTATCGTTGTCTGTATTTAAATATTGTCATATATAAATTTGTTCACTTCGATATATTCGCATTATAATTACCAATAATTGTTTCGCAACTGATTTTTTTTTAATTTCAAACAGGTACTCTGAATGGACCGGATATACGAAAATTAATGAAAAGCGAATCTTTCACAAATATGCTTTCGAACCATTATAACCACCTATGTGCATGGGACGCATTGAAACAAGTCATTGAAGGCGTTTTAGGAAAGAACCGCGTACAGCGAGATGACATACAGACACGAGTGGACAAGTTGCTGTATTATTTTGAAAAAAAAATCAATGCATCCATGACGTTAAAATTACATTTCTTGCATTTCCACCTTGATACCTTTTTGGCACAATTACCTCAGGAATCGGACGAACAAGGAGAGAGGTTCCAACAAGTGATCATGCCAATGGAAAAGCGATTCAAAGGCAAAAAATTAGATGCATTGCTTGCGGAGGTTTGTTGGTGGAGTTCTAAAATTACGCAGTTTGAAGATGAAAGCACCGTAGATGAAGATGACACCGAAATTGGTGGACACACTGATGAAAACATGCCCTTGAATATTATGTCTAACTCGGATGATGATGCAGACTCAGAACATGAATATGAACAACCTACGAAGAAAACAAGATTATCAGAACCACAAGCGTCAACTTCAACGAGGATGGATATTGACAATAATTGAAAATGTTCTAAATTTTGTTTTCATGCATAGATAACAAATAAAAATCTCATATTTTCTGTATAAGAATAGCTGCAATATGACCGGAATTTTTATTTTCATGCAAAATAAAGTTTATAAGGAAAAAAAACCGCATATTTGTGGATTTGTAATCCAGTTATTGAGCAGAAAAGGTGAAAAATGGGGAAAGAATGGGCATTTTTGCGATTTTTAAGGCACTGGATGCACTTTTTTCGAGTAGGTTTGTTCCGTTTTTTTTTTTCTCCAATTAAATATCTACAACTTTGCTTCAGACATAAAAGAGATATTCCGTACGGTATACCGAGATATAACCGTGTTAAAATATAGAAAAAGTGATGAAAATCCACCTTGAGCAAAAAAATTCGTATGGCCATTAAATTATTAATGCAGCCAACTTGACAAAACGAATGTTGCAGAAGTTCTTCTTTTTGGGGCTACTTTCACGTGCAATTCTCAGAATTGAGTCCCAAAAACATGTGTTGTACTGTGAGTGGAAAGGTTGCTTTGGATTTTTTCAAAATACCATTCTCTGTGACGAACAATGTCTCGAATCAAACTCTCATTAAATGAATAATTTATATATTCTCGTCCAAAAATATATAAAAGTAATAAATTTGTCTTGGGCTGTCTCTCACCTCCACGTTATTGTTAACTTGCGGCTTCCACCGAATCATCACCGTAACACCCGGGTCATATAAAACTTATATTACTTTTCGACCGCGTCTTATGTACACACAAAACGCATGTAGACACCCACGCGATGTCTTAACCCTTTCTGTTATGACGTGACGCTCGATTGGGACGGCGGGGTGCCGGCGGGACGCAAGAAGTACAGAAAGCCATCGACGGGATAATATTTATTGCGGTGCAATAACGGTTAAACACAACACACTCGTCATCTCAACCAGAAGCCAGATATTTATACAAGAAACACGCTCTCTTTAAGTAAACATATATAACTCGTATTTAGGGAAACTTTCCCGGATATTGTATAGTTACATTTAATGTCGGCACTAAATGTCTTCTTTTAACCCGTTAGGTTGATGTGGAAACGTGCACCCGTATCGCACTTAACGATTTTAATTTTAACGTCGCCTTCCTCTTCTTCATGTTATACGTAAAAAAACCACAAATATTTATACATATCTACATCACATACGCATGTACGTATGTACATACATGTTATACGCATCTGAGCAGTTACTAATGTGTGTTCGTATAATTACAGATTCTAGATTCTTTATCGAGATTATATAACATATCATCTGCATTTTAGATTTTGCATTATTGTTTAGGATCTGTAACCTTATACAAAGGCCACAGTCAATACTAAAGATAAAATAATAGTGTTGTTTGCCAAAAGATCTCAAAGAAAAAGTAAATACAGGAAATTAACAAATGATTTTTCTTTGACTATAGAAATGTGTACAGAAAAAAAGCATATTTAACCCATTAACGTCCAAATTTTTATTATCGGCATTTTTTGTAAATTTAAATTAGAAATAGGATTATATTAAAGGTAATAGGTCAATTTATTCGTTGGCAAATAAATATACGCCATTTTTCAAAAAAAAAATTTTAAGTCCCATTTGGGACCCATGGCACTTGCCGTTACAAAAATTTAAAAAAAACTGAACCAACATTTCAAACTAAAGAAAAATATTTATAATTTATGCCAATTAGGAAAACATTCCATATGCAGGCCAATATTGCATTTTTTACACTGTTTGCGAACGTTTGTGTCACATTATGGCACATTTTCTTTGTTTTCCATCAATCGTTCGCTCCAAAACATGTCCAATGGGATCAAATCTAACATCGTCAGGCACGCGGCTTTTCCTCACCTTACTAGAACTTGGTCTTCCGGCAAATTTAGGATCGGATAATGATTCTTTCTTCAGATAAGTTCTGGCAATAATGCGTCTAAAATCTAATAATGGGATGCTTCCATTTACTGCAGTATAAAGAGCCGTGGGCGTTAACAACCGCAACGTCAATCGTATTTGTGAAAAGAGGGAAATACCATTTCTTACCTCTAAATTTGATTCGATACTTTTGCACATTCCAGTCTAACTTGTCGACCCCTCCCATATGTTTATTGTATTGTCCGACAATGTTTGGTCTATCGACATGGCATTCTTTTTTTTCTTTCTTAGAATATCTTTTCACTTTTTCTATAGGTTGCAATCCTAAGTAATTCGATAGCATTTTAACACAGCTATTGTCATTCCAAATCAACGCAAATATTTTATTTTTTTCATCATAACGATAATCATATGCCCCGCGTTCCTCTCTTTTTTATGATATTATCAGATTTCAAAGGACACTTGTTCATTCTATTATAGCGTACTGTTCCAGCCGCCTTTATATTTAGTTCTCTCAACTTCAACAATAAATCAAAGCTGGTGAAAAAGTTATCGAAAAATATTTCATATTCTGACGGATATTGCAGAAAAGAGGTCATCTTCATTATCACAGAAGCTCCAACACCACTTATAAGTTGTACTTCTTGACTCTCTCCTTCATAAATATCCATATGAAAACAATAGCCAGATTTAGAGCAGCACATAGCCCATTGTTTGAATCCAAATCTTATTGGTTTCCCCCTAATAAACTGTTTCAGGTAATGGTGGCCATAGTAACGCACCATTTGCTCATCTATTGAAAGTTTTTGTGCAAATATGCCGAACTTTTTGAAATTTGCGTTCAATTTGTTTATCAAATGACGGATTTTAAATAGTTTGTCTGTTTATCGCTGGTGGATATGAGACTATTGTTGTTAAAATGCAGGTTTTTTTTATTTCCAAAAACCTGTGCTTAGGCATGCAGTTTCTAATGCATGTAAGATTTATATCTTCATCCTCCGACCAATATAACTGCTCTTAGGGCAACGAATGGTACCCTGATAGCAAAAAAATTCCAACAAACTTTTTAAGACAATTTGTGGAGAGTTCAAAGTTATGTCTGTTGTTTTGTCTAGCGTAATTTACACTTTGGATAGCTATATGGTTTAGTAAATCTTCGTCGAAAAGTTCTTCAATTATCCGAACCGGTGATTTACCTTTCAAGTTTTGAATAATCTGTGATTTCAATTCAGATACATTGTTGCTTTCAAATGATGTATTAGTCAAATTTATGTCCTGCTTTTTCCACTCACTTTTTGGCAAGAATTTACCTTTTGATTTTACTATTGATGCTTGATTTTGATCAACATTCAGAGCGCTGGAATGGATTTCTAGTTGTCCAGGAACGTCTTGTGGAACAGTTTTTGGCAAGAATTTACCATTTGATTTTACTGTAGATGCTTGATTTTGATCATCATTCAGAGCGCTGGAATGGATTTCTAGTCGTCCAGGAACGTCTTGTGGAACAGTGCCTTCTAAAATATTATCGTCAAATTCTTCGCAATCTGATATAACATCGATATTTTCGGGCGGAAGTTCGACTATATCAATGACTTCTTGTTCCAGATCAGCAAAAAATTCATCATCTTCCAATATTTCTTCAAGTTCTGCGATAGTAAGGAATTTTCTAGAACCCATACTGAATTGGAAACAAAAAAAACAGCAACTGTGAATAAAACTAACATAACGCTCTCCATATGATTTTTTTACATAGTAAATTCCATGATCCCCAAATGGGGATCAAGGTGTTTTGTACTATATTTTTTATAATAAATAATATGTTGCTCACCTGTTATTCTAATATCAACTAAAGGAATGTATTATTACATGAATTCATAAAACTGGCACAAAATTAATCAAATAAGCACAAAAAATATTATTAGAAATAATGTAAATATTCGACCATCATCTTTTGTGTCTAAGTTATAAAATAACGCGCATAACATGCTTACAGGGTTACCAACACTAAAATATAATTTTTTTCTAGAAAGTACAGAGTATTCATGTTCAGTTAGTATACATTACAGTAAAGATAATAACATTTTAAAATATGTTAAAAAATAAAATTCGCGTATCTCCATTTGTAGATCAGGTAAGCTAATGGGTTAATAATATCAAAATATTATCAAAAATCGAGCGTGAAGGATACATTACAAAAAAATATTTGTGTGAAAATTGCTGTCCAGCCACATAGACACATGTTTCGTCTTACTATAGACTCATCGGTGCATGATATTGGGATGGACAAAATTCAATACATGGGATGTTCGATAAGGGCCAAACCAAAATTACACTTACATTCTTATAATTAAGGAAAATATTCAATACAGGGTGATTACCGGAGAACGCAGAATTCAGGGAGTTACGAACTAAATTTGTATATATTTTTAGTAATAAATATATTGCCTAAGGTATGCAATTTGAACATACAGGAACTTCACAAGAACACACAAGAAACTAATGTTTGAAAATTACATCTGTAAGATGGCCTCCTTCTGCTTGAACACAACGTTGAAGACGTTCCTTGTAGCTTCGCACGGAATTTTCTCTAGGAATTCCGTTGATTTCTTGGCGAATATATTCTTTTTAAGTTCCGGTATAGTGCGCGGCTTGCGAATGTAAACTCGAGATTTTAAATCTCCCCCTAGAAGACATGTCTGGAATGGTAAGGTCCGACGAACGGGAGGGCCAAGTGACATCGCCAAAACGAGAGATTGCTCTTCCAGGAAATATTCGTTGCAATTTATGCCACGATGTATCTATTGGTGACAAATCAAGACTACTGGGCACCCACTTTAGCACCACCTGTGCCCACTCTAAGCGCCATCTGCGCGTCTTGTTGGAAAATAAACTCCTCTCCAGAGTCTCTAATGCATCTTCCATAGTTGGTAATGACGAATCTGTGACGAAATATTTAAATATTTTTCTGTATTGACGATCCCGTCGATAAAGTTTAGTTTTCCTAAACCCTTTGAAGACATTGAGCCCCATAATATAGCAGAAGCTGGAAATTTTACCTTCCTTTTTAAGCATTCTAGATGATACGCTTTGTGTTTTCTGTCGAATGACTCTGCTTCGACTATTACTAACAAAAACATCGAATCGAGATTCATTAATACAGTGAATTCGATTCCACTGCTCAGGAAACCAATTTTTATATTCTTTAGACCATTTTAATCTATTTTATTTTTAGTGTCAGTAATGGTTTTTCTTTAGCCTAAAGAAATAAATGCTTATTTTTTAATTTTTTCAGTCTTATAACAAAATACCCAGACCTTATATGAACCGAATCCCAAATTTTAAACTCCTCTGTAGCATGTCGATCTTGAAGCTTGTTTTCCAATTGCTTCACTCCATAATATGCTTGTTGTCCGTAGTTAGCGCGTCTATTTTCCCGAATTATTCTTTGTAATGCTCTTCTCTTAATGACTGTGATTTTAGATTTTCTTATATATCTTGGTGCATCTGAAATACTTACTTGTTTTATACAAACGCACTATGTTTATTACACTATATCGCGATAAAGATAATAATTCACATATTTCTGCGTTTGATTTACCGCTTTTAGATAACTTAACTATAATAGATCATTTTTTTCATCAATCAGCTTGCCTCTACCCATATTAACCTTTAAACACACTTTTAATGCTTTTGACAACCTAATGACAACCAACCGCAATTGCTTTCATATAATTTTGCATAGCCATCTCGATATTTATCTAATTTCTGAACACAATGTAAATAATTTGTAAACCCATAAAATACGCAAAATTCATAAGTAGAGGTTGATGACTCATTGCCCACGAGAGTACTATTGAACATTTATATTTTTAAAGTTTTTAATTTTATTTATATAATTATACTTATAATAATAAAACGGGTATATATACGGCTAAAAATACGAAATACATTTTTGTTTGTTCATTTTGTAGTTCAAGTTGAGTAAAGGAGTATTAATATTTACTAGCAATACTTTTTCAAGGTTCTCTTCTCTAAAATTTGTTCTCTTTGAATGATATACATCCTTCTAGATAGAAAACGTCGTTTCTACTATTAAACACTGCATCTAACTTTCCTGAAGGTCACATCCGAAGTCACTTGGAATACTTTTCAAATTATTAATAGCCACATCTAATGTCGTTAAACCATCATTTAACTTGACTTGAGATTTCGATTTAAAAAATAAGTGATTAGTTTTGGCAAATTTCCAAAGTGTTCCTGAAGAAAGTACAACTGATTTTTTAAATGTGGAATTTGTGTTAGTTCGTTGCCCTCAGAAATATTCCGAGCATCGTCATTTAAACATACAAAGAAATTTTGTAAACTATCGAAATTCTCTGCATAAAAACTAGTAGCTTCCAACCATGTCCCCCATCTAGTTATTACTGGAGAGGGAGGCAATGACAAAGATGGCAGTTTTTCTCTGTAAAGGGTTACTCTTAATAGTCCTTTTCTGAAAACTTTTTTAAAAGTTGATACAAGTCTATCAACTTCCGAAAAGGTGTCTCTGATATATTCACAGATTCTGTGGAGAGCATGTGCTACACAAGTAATATGCACCATATTAGGATATGTTTCCTTTAATAGTCTGCCTGTTTTTAACATATATGCAGCACTGTCACTTACAAATAAAAGTACTTTTTCTTTGAACCTATCGTATTTTTTGAATATTCTCGTTAATGGTTTTAGCAACTGTTTCCGAATCAACTGTATTTATAACATTTGTTGCTATTACATATGCGATATATGGAATAGTTGGATGTAGTACACCAACTACAATATTTATCACACATCGTCCTAATATATCGACAGTTTCGTCCGCACTTATCCAGAGGTACTGATTTGAAAGATGGGTTCTAATGCGTTCTACTGCTTTCGTGTAGAATTTAGAAACATAATATTTGCGTAAGGTGGATTCACCACGAACATTTCGACAGTATATTTTTGGAGAAATATTTTTAAAAAGGGATCGTTAAGTTTATTTAATGGAATATTAGCCGCCATAACAGTTTCACAGAGTTCTTCGTTAAAATTGTCAGATCCCAACGGTTCCAAATACTGTGCATGTGTTTGCGATGCTAAGTGACGTTGTATTTGCGATTTTATGGATTTTTTAACGATATTTTACAGATGTTGCAATAAATTTCGGAATCACTGACAATGGATATACAATCAGTATGACCGTCAATCCAACTCGCCATTGTTTTACGACGCCGTTCTCGACGTTCTTCCATATCATATCTGAAAAAGTAGCTTAAGCAGTGCTCTAGATCTAAATAAATGAAAACTAAAAATGTATGCGTAAGTTATTGAAACTGAACGAAATTCAATGCACACGTCGAAATAATTGAGAGAAGTAGATTCAATCAAACGATATTAAACAGGATCTATCACAAAAATTACGATGTAATTAATAGTTAAAACTATGAAAACAAGAAACTAAATCACAGCACTTTATTTATCTTACGAAATATAATCTAAATAGACTAAATTATTAAAACTCCACAAGCTTCTATCTACGCCCATGAAAACAGAAATTTAACTGTAAATATCCAACAAAAAACGTCGCAATTCTCGATGAGAGCAGATGTGCGCGCTAGCCAGATCAATAGTGCATTCAATAACTGCGTGATGTACTTACAGATGTTGTAGACTATTTATATCGTTCGTCGTAATGACGACGTCATTTCAACCCGATGTGTCCGGTTTCTGTTCATAAGTAATGGATAATTTAGTTTTTTGTTATAAAAATTAAGATTAATTTATTATAATCTCTGTCAAAATTATAACAAATCAATAATGAGATGTTTTTTAAAAATGTTGGAGGTTTGGAGAGTGGGCAACTAATACAGGTCGAGTATCAGGTGCTCATATACAAGTTTCGGGATAAACATGACCTTCACGCATTTTTAATATGCTATTGACTAGTTTTAGTTTTATCATTCATTACGAACTTGAATACAATTTTTGCATTTTCCTATTTGAAGATTCTTAACACAGTATGTAATTTAACCCATTAGTGCATATCATCCGATATATCGGATGCATACATTTGACACTTGTATACAATATAATACATAACCTCAACATTTAAGATTTTGTTGTTAGTTTTGTACAACCTACTTTCTTATAATAAAATTGCAAAAGCCCTGCCAACAACTAAGTTTATGTTTTAGTTTTGTGTATTTGTGTAACATGGATCCTTCACTCTACAGTGCTCATGGTAAGGGGTAAGTAAAATAATCGTAATTTCTATGAAAACGAAATAAAATTCAATTATCACTCTTTCTATTTGTTCACTAGACATTATTGATATTGTGTACTAGATAATCTCTGAAACATGTAGTATTCAGTCAAATCTACACAATTTTATTTTTGCTCATCCGATATAACGGATTATATGCATTCAAATGACAAATATGTTTCAATATAAAACTGCAGATTATCACTGGCTGAGCTATTAGATGAGGTAGAAAAGGACGATTTCTACGATTCAATAGACATGTACGTATTACCTCCCCAGGATGGAGAAGATACTGATTGTGATATGACGGTAGTGATGATGACCACGAAGGTAACGTCAATCACCTGGGGCCCAAGATGCTACAAACTCTGTGTGAAGTTATTGTACATAGCAGGAATGCAGTTGACACTAGAAATAATCTAACTGAAGATGATGATTTCGATACAAGTGACGAAGAGCCTCTATGTAAATACGTTCGTCCGAACTTGAACAATCAAGCATCAGCTAGAAGTACAGTTAAAACGAACCTATCGCGCCAATTATCTTGGACAAAGGCTAAACCTTGCTTTACCATAAATAAAACGTGCATCGAGAAACCCATTTCGGATGTAGCCAAAGCAGCTCAAACACCACTGGAATTCCTAAAATTATTTTTTTCTGATGAACTTCTAAATCACACACTATATGAATCTAATTTATATGCATCTCAGAAAAACACTGATCTCAATATGACTTTAGATGAATTATATGTTATTCTAGGTGCGATGCTATTATCGGGTTATGCAAAATACCCAAATAAAAGACTTTTTTGGTCAGGATGTGAAGATGATGCGAAAATACTTCAAAATAGCATAAGACTGAATCGGTTTGAACAAATTTTACGTCATATACATTTCAATAATAATTATGCTGTCGCTAGTAATGATCGTCTCTATAAACTTAGGACTCTTATATCTCAACTAAATAAGAATTTTTTGTATCATGGTGGATTAGAAGGACATCTTTGTGTTGATGAATCCATGATTCCGTATTATGGACGTCACTATGCAAAGCAATTCATTCGGGGAAAGCCAATAAGATTTGGGTTCAAGAACTGGGCAATCTGTTCTAGCACGGGATATATGATTGCATTTGAAATTTATACAGGCAAATCAAATGTCGAAAAAAAGTTTGGGATAGGAGGTGACGTAGTGATTTCTCTTATAGAATCTGCACAGATTCCTGCAAATAATGGATTCAAAATATATTTTGATAATTATTTTTCTTCTGTTCCTCTTCTTTTGCATCATAGTGACCAGGGCTATTGCGCGACAGGAACTATTCAAAATAGGAGAACTGCTCGTTGCCCTCTAAAATCGGATAAAGACATGGAAAAGGAAACACGTGGTGCTTATGACTATAGAATTTCGGATAACAATAAAATTTGTCTCGTACGTTGGAACGACAATAAAGTTGTAACATGCGTTACTAATTTTACTAATCTTGAAGACACAAAATGTACGCGCTGGTCAAAACAAAGGAAAGGTAAGATTCTAGTCGATCAACCCAAAGTTTTCGCAGATTATAACGCTTTTATGGGAGGAGTTGACAAAATGGATCAACTGATAGCTGTTTACCGAACCAGAATGCGACAAAAGAAATGGTGGTGGCCAATCTTTTGCTACTTATTAGATGCTCCCGTGACAAATGCATGGTTGCTAATGAGAAAAGTAAATCCAGATAATAAGGAATTCTCAAATGTACTAAATTTTAGAAGATCTCTTGCAACAACTCTTTTGTCGACTTACGGCACATCTTCCAACAGACGTAGAGCTCTTCCTGCGCTATTATCAGATCAACGATACGATGGTAGAAACGACTGGCCCGAATATGTAACGACAGAAAAATTGTGCAGGTTTTGTGGGGGTAAAGCTAAGTTTATATGCAGTAAATGCAATATTGGTTTGCATCCAAAACAATGTTTTCGAAACTATCATACATTTTAATAAAAAGTAAAAATATCCCATACAATCCGATATATCGGATGGGGTGTAACTCTAAAATTTGGTTATATTTTTTCCATCGTATATATTATAAGTGCTTATTTGCATAATTTAATATATGATTAAAAATTTACTTGGATTTTATTTGATTTCCTATCTCTATGCACTAATGGGTTAATCTTTAGCATTAATTCATTTTAATTTATTTTTGTATAATTACATACTAAAACAGGATTGTTGAATTTGTTAGTATTGGGACGTATCTGATATATTTTTAATTTAATTTTAATTTTGTATCTAAACCAAGAACAAACTTTGTGCTCGATTGTATTAATACACTAGTCTGTGCAATACAAACTTACATGTATCCTGCTATACAAAACCTTAGGCATTAACTTATTAAACGCCATTGTAAAGCGAAGCAGATTATTGTCGACCGACTGTTTGTGCCACATTTATTAAAGCGAATTCCATATAATTTCGCGTACGTTGATAGTCCAGAGCACTGATTAAGATCTTTAATGCTTAGGGACTGTATATGTCTACCTGTGTGTGTGTGTGCTTGTGTGTACGTTTGTACCAGCGGTAGCGAACATAGGTCTATCAGTCGAATCGAATGGTGATGTATTTTATTTGCGCTTGTGTGAAAGGTACGGACGTACATCTACAGTGTTATACGTGAGTGCGATGTATGTAGATTTTCATTATTGCTGATGACTGAATTTACAGGACCAATTTAATACACAATGAATATTTTTTACCGGTACCTTTACCGCGGCTTTATTCCCGTTTACGTTAAACAATATGTACGATGTATATACTATTCATTTTGGCGAACAAGATACGTCATAGTGACGCGAGGTAAAGGGGGAACTTACAATAACTTTCCACCGCTTCATAAGTTTTGCCTGTCAACATCACAATTACATGTTTAGGGCAACACCTATCGTATGGGGCAAGTTTGAAGAACTCTTATTATATAATCTAAATACGCAAAATTATAATCAAGTATGTGTTGCAATATTGACAAATATTGAAACTTGAAAGTGTATCTCATGCCAGAAGATGGCGTTCCCTCATCCCTATAACTATTCCTTTTTATTCTTTAGGTAATAGACGTAACAGTTATACAAGGTGTAGCGTATCGTTATGTTAAAATTTTAGGAGTGTAAAGTAGACTTCATTTCAAGTAACAAAAACGCAAAACTTGTATATCCATTTTTATTTGTTTCAAAGTTACACTATGAATGTGATTGTCAGATCATGAAAAAAAATGTAATCCTAAAGTCAATACAAACTGATTTTATTTATTTAATAACAGGCCTGTGATTGTTAACGTCGCATAATAAAATGTTATCCTAAAATAAATAAACACGTGTCGTAGTGCATACAGTAATTCCTTGGAGATCTACAAACAAGAGTACTGGAAATTGATTTATGATAAAGAAGGTCTTACTTATTTCGTAAGTGCTGAACCATGAATATCATACAATAAACAAATGTTCAGGTGACTCTTAACTTTGCATTTTTTAATAAAGGATTACATTACGTTTCAGTTCATACAACAGCTTATTAATGAGTGGACATATTTTCTTTATTCAAAATGCCTTACCAATTTTCTTCTCAAGAGTATGCGGACATGCATTTTGTGTATGGCTACTGTAACGGCAGTGCACGTCAAGCAGTTATTGAATACCGACATTGGTTTCCCGATAGGTAGATTCCTCATTACAAAACGTTTCTGGAAGTACACACACAATTTCGGGAATGCGGACTGCGTGATTATCTTTTCTACCAAGGAGTAAATTTGCCAGCAGACTTAGAGGAAGAAGCAGTAGCTATTGTTACAAGGGATCCAACTCTCAGTGTACCTTCAGTCCACTGGACAGATGAATCTACGTTCACGAGAAGTAGTGTTACAAATCTGAGAAACCTGCACAGGTGGTCATCAGAAAATCCCAGAGCTATACGCCCATCTAAATTTCAACATGAATTTTCTATTAACGTTTGGACGGCCATAATCGATGACGTGTTGATTGGTCCTGTTTTTCTTCCTGGGAGGTTAAATGCGGACAATTACCTTCAATTTCTTATTGACGAACTGCCAGGTCTTTTAGTCCCACTGAATGTTCGACGACACATGTGGTTTCACATGGATGCGGCACCACCAAATTTCGGAATTGCTGTCCGAAATTGGGTTAACGTCAATTATCCAAGATAGATTGGTCGAGGTGGTCCTGTTGCATGACCACCCAGATCACCCGATCTAATCCCCTTGACTTTTATTTATGGGGGTATATGAAAAATTTAGTCTACGCGCAAGTTTCGAACACAAGAGAAGAGTTGTTGGATCGTATTCACCTGGCTGCCGAGTAAATCCGATAAAACAAGTATGAAATTCGGATAAGGACTTCATCTGTTGGCTTACAGGTACAAGCCTGCATTCAACAAGTAGGTGGACATTTCGAAAATATTATTAATTGAACTTTTTTAAATAAAATCAGTTTTTATTGACTTTGGGATTACTTTTTTTTCATGATCTGACAAATACATTCATAGATCTGTAACTTTGAAACAAATAAAGATGGATATACAAATTTTTCGTTTTTGTTGCTTGAAATGAAGTCTTCTTTATACTCCTAAAATTTTAATAAAATGATACGGGACACCTTGTATATTTGGAAGAAATATGTCAAATTGACAGCTTCAAGCAACTGTTCAAGTAACTGGACACACAGATAAACTGGATTTTTCATTAATATTTACGATATAATAGGAAATAGAAACAACTATTTGAACTTGCTGAAATATTTAATTCAAACAAAATGAACTAGGAAATTACTAAAAGCTTTTTGAAGAAAATCAAATTAAAAATAACATTCTAAATAAAACAGAAATATAAAAAGTTACCGAAATAGTTATTTTCGTATCTAGAACGCGAAATGGTACTTTTGCGTTCGAGAATGGAAGTTATGTTACCGGGCTTTAGCGAGGCAAAATATCCATTCGAGAACGCAAAAGCATTTCGCGTTCGAGATACAAACAATATTTTTTCGAAAACTGCAATAAAATAAGACAATTGTGTTATGCGCAACAATTTAATTTATATTTGAAATCGTTTTAATCGTGTTTGAAACAAAACGGTTTAGGCTTGGTAACTATCATAACGATAGCAACCTAATAAACAATAAATATTAGTTGCTTGAAAAAGTAGTTTCAGAATTATATATTGTAATTCATACTTTAAGAGTGTTTAATTGAAAATGAGCTCGGAAAGTGAAAACGAGCATTCACCAGGCGAAGTATTGGAAGCGGCACAAAGTGCTGTTTCACCATTAATACCAAAAAAATTCAAAAATACCTTTCTGAAAAGTGACAAATTATTTTGACATTTGTTTTATGTTCTAGAACGAAAAATATTTTTATTTTTCACTTAAGTATTATTTGTTCATTTAACCTTGGATACAGTTACCATAAACATACCGCCCGTGGGCCTTATAACCGCACGACATGGCTCATAACGCCCGCTAATTTATTCACAGTTTCTAATGTTGTGTGAATATAAATAAGGCCCGAGAAGAAAGGATATACATTTTACAGAAATAATAATTTTAATTTTTAAGAAAGTCGAAAGAAAGAAGCAAAACTTTAACATTCTTTATTAAAATTAAGGAGATCTAAAGATTGACAACTTGAAAACTCAAAGTGTCGACAACTGTCATTTAAAATAAAATTACGGTTAAATCGTCGATTCGAGGAGTCATGTTAGATGTTAGAAGTAACGACTGTCAACGACATGACAGTTAGCAGAAATCTCGGAACTTTTCCAATGTAATTTGAATTTTCCGCTTAAGAAATTAATTGTTCGTGAAAAATAAAATCTTGTATGAACCACTGGCGTTATGGCAATTATATTGCCCTCGATCGACATTCATCCCTCGGGTCAGAGGCCGTCGGACTGAATTAACGTAGACCTCGGAACAATATAATACCCATAACGTCCATGGTGCATAAATAACTATTTTTTATATATGGTCTAATTTTAGCGATAACGGAATATATTACTTCCGTAGATCAGACTACCTTGGCATATATAGTCCGTTTCAACTTATTTCAATTTGACTAAATAGAAAATATGTACCTTTATACCATTCCTTGGTGTAAGAGTGCGATTAGCTAACGATAATGTAAATGAGATTCAGGTACCCTGGGCCGTAGACCCAGGGCGGAAGATGAATTGCTTCCGAGGAATGTAACATTACTGCTGAATGTAACCATCACTGCTGAATGTAACCTAACTATCACTGCATTTCGAGTATTTTATAGTCTTACTGGGACACAAGTATTATTTAAAGAAAAATTACGTTCAAAATTTTAAACAGATCTACGAATGATAAGCCCACCATGTCAATTATTATGACCATAAATTGGAAGATGTGCACGATAAGTTGCGGTAAACGAAGGACTATTTTTATTTAAAAAAATGGATAATTTCCAAACATTGCTAAAACGTATATCTTTCTATAAGGATTATTCCGTCCATATAAATTTAATTTGTATTTTAGTATTATTTAAGTATAATCAAATAGATTTAGTTGTATTTATTTTAAGTAGTAAATCATAGGTTTTAATTTTGTATTAATTGAAAATGTTAAGTGTCTGCAAACTTCTTGGAGTTTCCCAAATAACTAATTTTGTTAATATCGTAAGTGTGGTCACGTATTATATTGCTTTATGCATTGTCTTGTTATTTACGACCATAAAACTTTTTACACAATGAAGATATAATCCTTCTTTTATTGTAAAGTCGTTTATTTGCAGGTGTAAACCTATATAATAGCATAAACTTTATTGTTATTTTTCAATTATTGTATTTATTATATTTAATGTTACAATGTATTTATCTTTTTACGATAACGTTTAGAGATTTCGGTTAAATTACATTTATCCTGTATTCTTCGAATACTGTCCTTTATCTCTAGCCCACTTGCCGTCTATTGCAATTTGCGTACTCGGTACATTGGCACTCAATACCTGTAACAATTGTATTGTTTGTATTTAATATTTAGTATTTATTTTATTTGCCAGTATTATAATTAAGGCTTCATGTGCTTTAAGAATATATTTATGTATTAGCCAGTTTCTCGGTCTTTATTATTTAAGGCCAGATCCATATATTTATTTCAAATTAAAGAAACTCCAAGATTGAATTTATTAATAATTATCTAGTATATATATTAGTGTTATTTCAAACTATTGTATTATTTAAAGCTTATATTTCAGTCAACCAAATTCCGAAAATTACTTCAAACCAGGAGGAAAAAACAATGATATTGCAGACTTTACTAAACACGCTAGACAACGACAAATACTTTTGATATTTCAAATATGGCTGCTATGTCAATTTCAAAACATATCACCCATATTGAGAAAACCTCCTATAGTATAAATAAAAGTGAGATATAAACACTTTTTTAATTAGAATATTTAAAGAAAAATAACTAGAATTGACATGTAATTTCGATTCTTTCTAAATAAATATTTCCAACTTTCTAGCTAAATTTGGTATAATTTTCTAGTAAGAATGAAACAAATAAAAATTTATTGTTCAGTGTTATTCGAAGCATAATTAAATAGTATTGAATTCAAATGTTCTGCTTTTTATAAATTTATCATAAGTAAAAACACAAGAGCTATTTTTTTATCGGATAAATTTCTCTTTGTAACGAAATTATTTTGCCAATCAGTAATTTGACGAGAAAAACTTACATGAAAAAATCGCGAGACCGAAAGGTCGAGCGATTTTTTCTAATGTAAGTTTTTCGAGGGAAATTACTGATTGGAAAAATATTGAGTTAAAAAGAAATTTATCCGATTGAAAGAAAAGCTCGAGTGTTTTTTGGCAAGATAAATTAACGACATGAATAAAACTTTTTAAATTGTCTCCATATTGACGATTTTGTATTTCTTGTGTATTGCGGTATTGATCTTTTGATATTTGTTGAAATTTCCCCAAACTGACTCGTACATTTTACGTTCAACGATACTTAATAGTTATTACCTGTCAGCTGCCAAAATAAATTAAGTGATGCAGGGCTACTAGATATGTAACAGGAAGAAGCATTTTTATCGGAGGAAGAAGCAGTTTTATCGGTGATAAAAAGCTATGTAGATTTTTATCGCTGTCAAAGTGACAAAAATGTCACCCGCAAATGGACATTTTTATATAGGAGTTAATTTATCACTAATTATTCGAAAACTTTTTTTCAATTGCTTTTATGCTTCAATATTTACGCAAACCCGTTTAATTTTTTAATTTATTATTAGCTCGTACACTTATTATGATTGTAGCATTCAGTACGTTTAAAATCATGCTTCGCTAAATTAAATAGAATAATTGACTACGGAATTAATAAGTGGATAAATCGATATTACGTCTTTTAATATGGATTTATTGTTTGTTCATTAATAAGTAATAAATAATTAATAAACGTGGTAAAGATAAACGCATTTATCTTTTATGTGATGTATCCTTTACTGCTGAATAATGTATGCTTTTCATAAATATATTTTCATCACAATAGATCGTAAACTAAAACTGCACCTACGTTATGATTGTAAACTGAAATATTGAATTATAAATTCATGGTCATGTGAATAGATATAAATTATTAACAATTAGCATATCCTGTGCGGTTGTACACCTAGTTGTAGTTGTAATACCCATTGTTTATTTTAGCTACTGTTTAGTTCTTGTAGATACTACTATTGTATTACTAACATATTTACAAGTATATAATACACATTATAAATTACTAACAATTCTTATCTTTGTATCTCCCCTTTTCATTGAATGAAACTTCCCATTAGTAAATCTTTTTTGATCATGAACAGTGTTTCTTATCTTTCATTCAGTCTCTAACTTCTACATTAATTCCTTTATCCAATCTAAAGCTACTAGGTGGCTAAATCAGGTAGCGTTATACCAGGCAAATACATATTCGATTGAATATGAAAATTTGCTGATCCTGTAGTTTATTTAAGTTTAATTTCACCTACGATTATAAAATAGTATATTAAGATACAAGTTTCACAAGACATGATTTTTGTCCACGAGTCCAAGGTTAAGAAAACGAGCCGTAGGCGAGTTTTCTAATGAACGAGTGTGCAAAAATGTCTTATGAAACGTGTATTTTATATTATTTTTTCTATTCCGCCTTTTAAATATTAAAAAAAATTCAAAATAATAGTCAATGTTCAATACGAATATTTCAGATATTTTATTTTTTTTAACGTTGGTTATACTGACTTATAATTTGAACATTTCAAATATTTGACATATTTTTATGTGTTTTGAAATTTAGATCTTAGATTAATTTATGTAACTATCTAACATCAAAATGGACGAAATAAGTAATTGCACGCCGCCAGAGCTTCGGAAAATTGCAGAAGATAATTTGGAAAATCTTCTGCCGAAAAAATCTCGACACATTTATAAAAAGGAATATAACCAATTTATAACTTGGTGTAAAGAAAATAACATCACGACTATTACAGAAAACATTATGATTGCCTATTTTGACAAAGAAAGTAAAATAAAAAAGGCATCTTCCTTGTGGATTTTATTTATTTAATAAAACAAATAAACCTATTTTACTAAGACAGATGTCACAAATATTATCATTTAATATTTAAATTATTTCCTGTTGATAAACTCGAATTGATATTAACTTTGATGCTGCTTATCTTACTGTTAGAGTAACACTGGTGTCTCTTCATAGTAAGATGAGACTGTGTGTTTTTTAATGATAAGATTAGGCTACACTGTTGGTGGTCAGAATACTGCTAGATGACGATGTAACTCGGGAAATTACCAAAGTTACCGAATCTCTGTAAATTATGACTACTGCAATAATAAACGTTAAAAATGTTTAACAACTTATATTCATTCTATACTAGTTGTAAAACTAAGTATAAAGTTTATACGTAATATCGTTCACCAATGCATGAAGTAAGTAAATTGTCCAAAAATGATTCCTGAAGTACTTATCTTATAAATTGGATGACATATATCCACCTCGTGGCACTGACTTCGAAAGCTTGTTGAATAGACACGATTTCGCTTCCCTAAGCCAAAGAAGAGACGAAGCAAGCGGCAAGTTCCTGATTAAACTTGTTAACAGTGATCATGATCTTTTTCATTTTTATTTTGATTTTGATTTTATGTCTTAGGCCCGGTTTCACCTTCCAGTAAAGTACCTGTTAGTTACTTGACAATTAAATTTACTTGGCATTTTTACTATTTCTGTGTTTATTCACAAATTTTAAAGGTCTGTTAGTTACTGGAAACAACTAATGTTTTTACTACAGTAGTATATTTAGGAGAAAATAGAGAAAGATGTAACATACTACAAACACATGCGATAGAAAAGGATGTATAGCTTCCCGTAATCTGTAATTCTAGGATGACAAATGTGTCTTGCAGCCTAGTGGTAGAGCGATGATCCGGCAAGCCAGAGGTCGTGGGTTCGATTCCTACTTAAGGGCGAATTTTTTTCAATATTTTCATATTTTCAATCTTCAAAACTTGTTAATAACTGCCTTTTCTATTAAATGATAGTTCACAAACAACACGATTTTAGGTTTACGTTATACTTTATAGGGTAGATGAGCAACAAGTAAATTTACTCACAAATATGTAATTTTACTAGGCGGTTAAATTTTACTTGACGGTGAATAATCATTTGATCTGTCAAGTAAGGTTTTATCTTACAAGTAGCGTTACGCAATACTTTACTGGAAGGTGAATAAACCTTAATTGTCAGTTTTCTTTGAGCCTTTCAATAACGTTTTATTTAAGGTCCATTGAATGGAGTTAAGTATAGAAATGCGTTTTGTAGTCCATGGTGGCCCAGGGCTTAAGGGCTTTTTGATCACCCGTCATATTTGATTCGTCGGACCATATGATTTTAAACAAATTTTCCACCGTCCAATATTTATATTTGTCATCTATTTTCTTCTACTGTCGGATCAGGTAAGACTTTCGCCAAGTTTTCTGACCGCACAAATTAATTTCTACTGGTCTACCACAACTAGCTGAAATAGAAATTCCATGTTGCACTGATATCTCTACAAATAATCCTTCTTTTGATGACTTCAGGGGATCTCATAGAGACAAATGCCGTAAATAAATGTCTTCCCTAGGCTTTATTTTATCTTCCCGTTCACTTTTTCGCTGATTTTCATAAGAATCTGTCTCTGCGCATCGTTTTAGTCTGAGTTCCATAAATTTTTGGGGGAATTCTGGTTGATGCATAACCAGGTTTAAAAGTTATTGCCAACTTTAGCGTCATCAGGCGATGTAAATGTAAGTAGTAAGTAAGTAATGGTAGTAAGAAAAAGTCACTATGGTTGGCATTAACCGGATAACTTCTGGGCTTTTGTTAATTCAAAACGCAATATGTCTAGACTTCCAAGCAACTTACATTTTAATAAGCAGGAATATTCTGAACCACAGACCATTGGTGCGTCACTTGAGTACGATACTATTAGTAGTTATCCGCTTATCGTCGTTTCTTCTGTTACACAGCTTGATATTATCGAGGCCCTAAGTCTTAGTTTTTGTATCTGTAATTTAGTTATTATTCTTATTTTTTCTTTATTTAAAGCTGCACTGTATTTATCATTTATTTTTAGTTTTATCTATTATATATTTTTTTACCCTGTATTTGAATATCTGTTTGGTGAAATCATAATTATTATTATTAAGTAGCTGTTATTATATGTCTTCGTGTAAGATACATAACTGCATTTGATATTAAACTTGTTTTTCATGCACAACGTTCAATGCGTTCTGCAGACAAGCGATGTCTCGTTAGTCTAAGATGGTACAATAAATCATAAGATCATCTGGATAGGCCAAAACTGTACAAGGTACAACTTAGCAGGTCATCAATGAATATAATGAAAAGCTGTCGTCCTGAGTTAGAACCATACGGCACACTTGATGTAGAAATTTAAGGCTTCGAAACCCATTATAATACATATAGTTGTGCCTATATTCAAGACAACTATGAAATAATCTAATTAAAGCATTAGAGCGACGCGCTTAGTTTCTGCAGCAATATCATATAATTAATGATATCAAGTTTATCGCCTCTATCGAGCTCCTCAGCTATTTGCTATGCAATAGTAACAAGATCTGTTGTAGTTAAACGCACAGTCATGAATGTTGAGAAGGTGAATTAAAAACTCGAACGTTCTTCATTATAAAATTGTGCAGAATGTGTTCAAAAAAAAAAAATACGTTAAAGGGCTACCCGTCTTCAGCACGTTGGCGGTAACTCCTTTTTTAAAGATTTAAAAAATTCCAGTACTCTACCCTAAACTTGGAAATTTAAAAGTATACAAAGCCAGGGTAATAATCTTTGACTAAAGTACAGAAAAGACGCGAGCACAATCCCGACAAAGAAGCATGGTATACAATAATAATTATAACCAATCGCATAATAGTATAATTAGCTAACTATAAAATCCTATAAAGAGACTGTCATATACTTAAAGAACAAGATACATACATGGATCGCCTTACAGTGAATCAGTTCGTCTCGCAACATTAATTCATTACGTCCAATTTAATGTACACACTGTATAATATAATGACGGTCTATCAGATTCTCGCTTCGTCCCATGAGAGTTATGTTTATGTTTCGTTAATATATTCATACGGCTTGCCGTGGGAGGTGTGGACTTGTTGCGGTCGGTATTGTCTCATTGTCGCCCCGGAGACTCGTATAGGTTATGTATGTTCGTGTCTTGTCTGTACTTTACGAACATTTAATTTTTATTTTTTGCGGTTTCATCTTCTCCTTGTTCCACTATTGATTTAGATCCTTGTACTTTGTTTCCAAATTGACTCATAATTTTGAAAAGATTTGTACCAAAGCTATGTCGGAGTCTTTTATGAACAAATATATTTTAGTATTGTTCATAAAATACGCAAGTTTTTAAGCTCGATTTTATAAAATTTCTGATTAAATATTATATGAAATGAAAAATCAAAGGAATAGAAATGATGTGCTAACAATTTCCACTAAATATGAAGAATCTTCTTTCAATTCTGAATTTAATATGGTAAAATACAATATTTTATTCAGAATATTCTGTTACACTAATTCAAAATACCCCCTATCACAATAAATACACTTGCATTAGAATATTAGATAAAATTAGCTTTCAAAACAAACTGTATTATTGAGGAAAAACTGATTAAATAAAAGCAGCAGGAAAACCTTAAGCCACTATGTAAAAAATATCTCTTTGGGTAATTTTTCTTCTCCTTCTTCTTCTGGTTCTTTGCGTTGGACGTCAGTAAGTCCAGGCACTTGAGCATAGTGCTTTTTGTACCATCCCCAACAGATCCCTCAGTTTCACTCTATTAGTCTTGTGTTCTTCAATAAAAGCCACTATCCTCCTCAGGGGAAATTTGAGTACCCTCGTTGGATCCAATAGGTCTCTTCTGAAATGTTTCTGCCTGAGCCCCTTCAGTTCCTCACAAGTGAATATTATATGAAGGCTAGTTTTCTCCTGTTTTTCACATCTCCTGCACCAGGGCTCGTTAACCAAGCCTATGCTGTACAGATGCTTCCTTAAAGGACAATGTCCGGTTATTAAGCCGGTAATTATTTTAGTTTATTTTTTGTTGATCTTCCGTTAGTCTCGATTTCTTTTTATGTTCTCTTTTTAGTCATAACCAGATCTCCCTTCTGGCAATTCCACATACAGATTCTGGTCCTATGAAGCTGCTCTTAGAACCTTCCTTGGTCAGTTCGTCGACTATCTCATTGCCTTTCGGTAATTTAGATAAGACGTAACAACTTTAAAAGCGTTGTAGAAATCAAACAAAATTGAGTTTCTAGCGTAAACCCGGCTGATTATCAATTCCAGATCGATTTGAAAAAGACAACTACAAACCCTGCCACAGAAATTTATATATTATAGTCTGTATAGCTGTAAAAGTTTTTACAAAATATTTTTGTAATACTTAATCCTAACCCTTTTTACTATTAAGTGTAAGGAGCGAAATGTTGAGTTTGTTGTCCTGATAATAATAATAAAAGAAAGAAATAAGTAAGTAGAAAATAAGTAAATAGAGAAAAAAGCTAGAACGTATAAATAAAATAGAATCGACGTGAAGAATTCAATAAATTTATATTAATGATACTTCAGATCAGGAAAAGAGGCTAAAGTTAATTAACGGAGTATATGCTAAACGCACAGGTACCGGCGATATATTCTGCTATATATTGTGGGGTTCATGGGCCTATTGACGGGCACCCTTAGGTTGATGTTCTACCTTACACCGGGTGGTCTTCCCGCTTGTGTCAATAGATGGTTTCGTCGGCATCCGTACAGTAGGTAGGTAGAGTGAGACTTTTAAGAATGCCCGATTTATAAACTCGACTATTGCCAGTTTGGTGAGGGATCTTTTGTGTTTTATCCTAAAACTAGTCAGCTTTTGTTCAGACCTCCAGGATGGCTGTAACGCATCTAACGTACCAGGTGTTGAGAGGCATCTGGGTCATTAAGCCGTTTGGTGTCATAGGCAATAGGTAGAGATTCGGTTCGATCGCTGTCAGCCTTTCGGCAACCTACACGAGATAACTGAACTAATTCCACAGTACGGCTGTTTAGCCTTCCTGATTTACCCGTCAATGGACGATTCTGGGCTATCGAGAGAGCTCAGTTTTGTTTCAGAAAATCGAGCGCGATTATGACTCATTCAACGATGATAGAGAAATACGTCTAATAGAAGGTTATGGGTTAGGGAAAGAGCTCATCGGCTTGCTGGTTTACACCATCCAGGTGCTGGATTCGTAGTGGCTTTGATTTAATAGTTCCATAATTGAATTGTTTGTGTACATAAGGCCTTGAATATGGGCAAGTTTCCGGGCTTATACGCATAGATATATGTGTAGATGTGTTACGCAGCTTTTGGCGTGCCACGAATTGTATTTTTTGAGCATTTATTTGCACCTATCGATACGTGCGATTGAGCGAATGTCTAATTTTACGGGATCCAATGTAAACAAATTTTAGCACGACAAAATGTTCATGTAATATTTTATATACGCTTGTCATACAAATGCCCAGGTATGCTTCAGTCTCACGGTATATCACGTGACAATCTTGCATTATCAGTTTGTGCATATCATCGATGTTTTCCGGACAACCACCAATTTTTGAGGTTTTTCTTTAAATTCGTCCGTGAGCGAACGACGACCATTATTGAATTCACTGAACCAGTGATACGAGGGTCATGCTATATATTTTGAGATACAAGAAAACTAGAATTTTTTTTACGAAAATGATTTTATGTTCAAAATAATCACCTCCTGCATCAACGCACTTTTGTAACCGAAGTTTCCACAACGTAAAGCCTTGAAGCCAGTTATCTTTTGGAATGCTCTCAAAAAATAGATGAATTGCTTCATTTATCTTATCCTCCGTCGTGAAACGTCGACCACGTAATGTTTCTTTAGGTTAAAGAACAACCAGAGGTCACACATAGCCAAATCAGGCGAATAGAGTGGATGTTCAATGACTTTTACCTTATTTTCACCTAAAAATTCAACCAGTGTACCAGTTTGCTGTGACTGTACGTTGATTTTCCTGCTTGATTGCTTTTACTAATCTGATAGTCCGGAAGAAAACTGCGTACAGAACTTTCTTAACAGCCCTTTGCTTTTTGGCCATTGTTGGTGTTGGAGCATCTTCTTGGATCCACGCACGACTCTGCCATCGTAAAATGGGATGTAAGTTTCATCACCTGTTACTATTTTTGATAGAATGCGATGTCCACCATTATTTAACATTTGTAACGTTTTCTGAGCGATTCTTACTCACTCTGCTTTTTGGAAATCGTTAAGAGTGTGTGGCACCCAACGAGTAACAATTTTTTTCATCCAAAGATGATCATGTAAAATTGAATTTACTGTTGCGGATCCAACACCAAGAGAGTTACCTCAATCGCTTGATAGGTGCATCTTGGATCTTCATCGATTATACGTCTCACTCGCTCAATGTTTCCAGCGGTAACTGAAGAACAGGGCCTACAAGCACTTTCTTCATCACCAAGAGATATCCGTCGTCTTTTAAATTCGCTATACCAGCGAAACACCAAATGCGAGTTGCAATCGTTCAAGACTTTGTTGTTCACTTAAACCGACCTTAAAAACGCAGTAAATCATTGCGCGTACATGTTCTCTTGACAAGACCATGTTTCGATGACAAATCATATCTACCACGTTTGCTCTATGACAGCAGCGACTCAACTGACAATCAGAGTTTACTACTTTAAGCATGGTGTTATTTGGAAATGCAGTGTTGCCAGCTCTAACTTCTCTAGTTTCGTGGTATCTCAAAATATATAGCGTATCCCTTGTTTACAGTGGTTTTAGAAGGTTCTTCGTCGCAAAAAGTCGAAGTGAGAGATGCACCGTTGTTAAGATAATTCCAAGCTTTGACTGATGAGATAGACTTTTCCAGCTGTAAACTCCGCTGTAAACGACACAAACAGCGTTCGTATGGCAAAACATCCTGAGTACGTACACCGTCAAAAATGTTAAACTTTAGAAGGGATATGTTCGATGGCGTCTAGCAACACCAGTTCCCTTTGCATAAACGGCCACTCTATAGGTAGTATTGCATAGAAACTTAATATTTCTTACAAACCCAATCATAAAGTCATTAATATGAGGATGCGTATTAAAATATATTTCAATATAATTAAACAAACGGATGTGCGTTGCATACATATCGATTTCAACTTTTATATCGCAAAAAATACACACTACTTCAATATCACCATCGGAAAAATTAATTGTGCGAAGAAGCCTTAGCGTACAGGAAATTATGTGAAGCGATATGTGTGTGATAGGAAGCGCACGGCGACGGTGAGGACGAGTAACACTGTCGGGCGTCAGGAAGGAAGAACGGATCATATTAATACAGTTCTTTTTGAGCGTGTGAGCAACAGATATTATACTATCATACGTAATACGTATAGTTACTAATACAGACATAGACGTATATGGTGACACAAAAGCAGAAGACTAAGGGACAGTCACGGATTTATAGAACAGGGTTATACGGCAGGTAGGTTTGTGGGAATCGAGACCGCTATGAATGAAACCGAATATTTTACTTTAAAAGGTATTTTAATTTCGTATAGGTGACCACAAAAAACTTATATTTACGACTGAGAGAATTAGTGGCTCATAACATAAAATCATACCGGTTTTAATATTTATTGTGTTGGTTTTTGGTTTGAGAGACAGTGTTATACCATCTAAATTTTAAACTATTGTATTTCATCATTAATAGATATTTCTATTGTATAATAGAAATATAAATTATTAATACTTTCTTCTTGTAATCAATACTTTCATTATAGAATTTGAATTCGATGTCTATTAGGATCTTTAGTATTTGTTTTAAATAGCCATTCAACTGTTTTAATATTAACTCTAAAATTGTCTGAAGATTTTCTTGTATTACATACACCATGTGTTCCGAAATGATCGAAATGACTTGTATATAACCTGTCAGAAAAAATAAACAAAATCTCAACACCATATAACATAAAAATAGCTTAAAAAAATTGCAATAATCTCAACAATCTACACTCAAAATTAAAAGACAAAATATCTACATTAAAGAAAACATACTTATTAAATTCCAAGAAATAACTGCGAAGGCATATACAACGGTCAAACAACACAATATCTACATGAACGTTTAAAGCGATACAAATTTTCAAACAATAGTACAGCCCTTAAAATGCATACCAAACCAAAACACACTTAAATTTTGATAGAACCGCAATAATTATATCTGAAGAAAACGAACAAAGCCAGAAATATACTAGAAAGCATCCACATACAAAAAAATAGAAATTCAATTAATGACCGAATAGATTTAAATAACTTTTCTGCCATATATATATATATATATATATATATATATATATATATATATATATATATTATATATATAAATCAGTCTACATGCTAAAAAAAGTTTAGTTTTATTTATAAATGCATAAGAAATAGGTCGCAGTATATTAACACGACAAAAAATGAATGTAAGTAGATTTATTATAATATCTCTTACCTTTTTTAACATTCAAATAAATTTTACAGTTTTTGAAAAAGATACTATATATAGTATCGCAACGTCAAATTAAGTATTGTTTTAATTACCCGGCCGCTACTCTCAAAAAATATTACTTTTATCTCGTATTATAATTATAGTCAAGAACATTCTGGCCAGAAATTCCTTCCAATACTATATATATATTGTTATGATGCTAGATGCTCATCTACAGCAGGTTCCTAGGAATGAGAATATTAGAAATTAGTAAACTGGAAGCATGTATGTAAAAATTAATGTCTAATATTAAATAAATTAATTTCCGTTACTTTTTGTACTTTGCATTTCATTATTTTAATGAAAATTCGGTTTTCATCACTTTACCTTTCATTTAATTAAAATACGCGAATTAAAAGATATTGAATTTATTGATATTTAGTAAATGTATAGACATTAGTTTGGCACGCCTACAATTTCAAATAGCGTTAGCGCACGAAATGGTCAATTCTAGATACGCGCAGTTAATGTAATCACCTGTCAAAAATATATTCTTACATATTTGTAAATCTATAAAATAATTTTAGGTATCTATTTGAATGATTTCTATAATCAAAGTATTATTTTAAAATAATATAATTTAAGATAAAATTCTAGGTAATTTGCACATTACAAGGCTTTGATAAAAAAACAATGAACAATTAGCGTCTTTTTCCAAATTTTGATATAGTACGCATCTAAAATTTATCCTGCTCCGAAAATTTCAATAAAAGTAAGTAAAAAAACAAACAAAATCTTACTAATTGTTAATTACAATAGTGGATAATAATTATTTCGTCAATTTGAATATCAAAAACCCGAGCCAGAAGTACAATTTTACATTTTAACTAGCAAAGCATCATAATAGGACGGTCATATGAATTTCCGAAGATTAAAACGAAATAAATAGAAAACTTAGCTGGGAAACATATCGAAAGTGCTATAAATATTTAATATCCTTCGAAAAACCGAATTTCCTTATCCTTTTTAACCAAGTTGAAAAATAACCTATATCCAGTTCCTTCCTGGCTGTATACTGATTCCGAGGCCGTTGCGAACCACATACCGACTAAAAAACACTTATAACCTATAAAAAAGGTTGTGAAAATACATTAAAGGGTACAAAGAACAACTCATAATAGACAGTGTGTTTAAAAACAAGCAGAAAAACATCACAGAAACCTACAGATGTGTGACATAGATTACAAAAAGGCCTTTGACACTGTTACCCACTCACGACTACGAAAAATATTAGAAATATATAAAATAAACAGTAACATCTAAAACTTTCTTTCGGTGTTAATGCAGTAATGGAAAACTAAAATTATATTAAAGACAACAACAAATGTGAAGATGCTATCAATGATCAAACCCAGATTTTTTGCCGAATCAACCAATGACACTTCCTTACTATTAATTTTGATTATGCTTTGTTCTTTTATGCTCTGAATTAATGCACGGTTACCAGTGGTCTTTTCCGGATTGATCTTTAGTGCATCATTTTGCGAAACTGATTGTATGCGTTCTAAATTTTGATTAACCTTATTACATTTGAACATGACAGTGCTTGACATATTTGTGGATGTGACTAGTATAAGTGGAGAAAGCAAAGGGCAAAGAATGGATCCTTATACCGTGATATCATAAAGTTTCTAGGACGAAGATGGGTTTGTAATATAAATTGTATGTCTGAACTTAAGTTAGGAACTATAACTCTGTTTTGTAAATTATTTTGACAGTGACATTATCTGTCATCCATTAATGTGTTAGAATTGCTGAAAGCAAGTTTGAACGTCGAGTTTGAAATATAGCACATTCGAGTAAATTCAAATATGGTTTACAATATAGTGCAAAAAGCGTACATGATTGAAGCCTATTTTCGGAGTGGAGTGCGAATTGATGGAATTTGGGTGTACAGTCAACGTGCATGTTTGGATGATTTTAGAGAGCACTTTCCTGAGTTAGCTGTAATTCCCAAAGATTTTTATAATTGCCTTTCCAATTGTGTTGGTGTGTTTCGTGAGACTGGTTCTGTGGATCATAAATCACGTACTGGTAGACGAACTGTTCGTTCGGAACAAGTTATAAATGATGTTCGTCAACGTATGGTAAATGAACCCACAAAACCTTTGAAACGCCTTTCTCAAGAGATTGGACTTTCTTATGGAACATGTCAGAAAATTGTAAAGAAAAACTTACACATGCATCCGTATAAGATGCAATCACATCAGGCTATTTTGCCGGTAGACTACCCTAGACGTTGTGCGTACTGCCAGTGGTTTGCAAATAACTTAATAGAAGATGATGACCTGCTAAATTTGTCATTTTTCTCTGATGAAGCATGGTTTCATCTTTCGGGGTATGTCAATTCCCAAAATACTCGAATGTGGAACGGAAGTTGAGTTTCCACCACGATCACCTTGTTTGACAATTATGGACTTTTTCGTGTTTCCTCACGTAAAGAATAGAATATTTAAAACTCCTGTTGCTAATTTGCAAGATATGCAACAAAGAATTATTGACAAATGTGCATTAATAACGCCCGCAATGCTGCAAAATGCCTTTAACAGCATGAAAAGGCGTGTCACATTGGGAATTGAAAATAACGGGCAACAATTTCAACATTTGCTTTAATTTTGCCTTTTTTTATTAATAAAATTTTGAATACAAGCTGAGCTTGTTGTTTTATTGTATCTTTATTAAATCAAATGACATATTTATTGATGTCACGAGGACACTATCAAAATAATTTTCAAAAATTAAGGTTAAGTTACCAGTATGATAATATGGATAAAGTTCAGACATATATTTTCTATTTCAATGCCATCTTGGACCCAGAAACTTTATGATATCGCGGTAGAACACCACTTGTCACAGCCAACAGCGATGATACATGGTCATGTAACCTCGCGCACTGACGTATTAGACTCAAAGCATCACTGCTGAAACCGAAACTATATAAAAGAGCCAATAAAATGTTATAGTTAATATTATCGAACGCTTTACTATAATCCCGCATAACTAATAGTGACATAGAGTTATCATGTCTAAATCTGAGGGTTTAGGTCATCTGTGATCTTGAAAAGTGTAATAGTACCAAGTGGGTTACTACGGCAGCCGGATTTGCAGTGAGGGAGCAAATCAAAAGTTTGTAAACTCTTCATGAATTTGACTATTTAATTTTTTTTCCAAAACTTTGCTTAAAACAGGCAACAAACTAATAGACCGAAGGTCACTGATGTTAGCAGCGTTCTTATTTCTAAGTGTAGGGATTATGAGTGATTTTTTTTCCATGTTACAGGAAAAGACCTTTCACTTTGTCAAGAAGGACGGAATAATATATTTTGTTCATAGTTTGGCCTTTTGTGAGATACGTATTGTCGTTCTTTGACTTTTGATGACTTAGTGTTTTGGTTAAAATACAATGGAAGATTGTATTGTATATTCAAAATTCCATTTTTATTTAGTGTATTTATTTTGGAAAACGCATGCACTTCTTTGAAATTGTCTTCGGCTGTCGTTCCATTTGATCCTGTGTGGATCATTAGTCATTTCTATTTACGTTCTTCTCTTTACCTTCTCTGAATCTTCGATGATACACGAGAACTTGCATTTTTGATAGACAATTATCTGATATGATTCGCGTTGTAGAACTCGCAGGAGAACTCATTTCTCTATCTTCAGGACGAGCTTCTTGATTCGGAAAAGAAATTAAAAAGACCCGAGAAAAATTAAAAAATTAATAAAAATTAAAAAGAAATTTAATATTAATTGATTATTAGTCAAGATAATAATGCGAAACGTTCAAAACATTATTACACAACGATACATAATATTCGAAGAGGAAATAAAGTCGTATTTGTTAATTAGGCTTCGCAATTATAATCATCGGCATCGAAATGGACACAAACACGATGCCAACAGTAACCACAGTATCAGCACTAATCCCATGAAAAGAGAAAACACGGAAAAGAGAGTGAGAGAGATAGAGATACGTATAGAGAGACCTGTCTAACGGAAGTGATCGACGAAAATTATTGCAGTGTTGGACGTAATTACATATCCCATAAACGACGGGACGCAATGCGAGGGAGCTGCGCCCCTGCGGCGTCAACTGCGCCCCCCTGCAGGCTGCAGACAAATCAAGCAGCCTCCAACACGTTATCATACACATATACACGTTTATGTCTGCATATGTAGAATAACTTATACACGTACATAGTACAAGTATGTGCACCAATATCGTCAATTTAATAATAATAATCTCTTAATGTCTTTTTTAGTGTTCAATATAATCATGATTTTATTTAAAATTTTAATTTATTTAGGGCTAGAATAAAAAGATATATTGATCTGTAAACAAAAGTTTCAAAACGAAATAATGTATCTTAAGGTGAGACTTAAGAAAAACGAACCGGATTACAATTCCTGGAGCCCTCTAAATATATTTAATATGTTCACATTTTATTGTATTACCATGTACGAGGACGGTGTGATATATTTCCGACGTTAACGTGAAGATGGCAGCACTCGTCAATAAAAGCGGTGGCATGCTGTTGCGCATCTATTTACAGATACTCGCCAAAATTTCAGCCATTTTAGACGCTCAGTTGTTGTTTGCTAATCATTTGAATAAGTGGATGTGAGTGTTTTTTGAATATGAAAAAAACGAGTATCGAGCCGTCGATAAATATTTGTTTTTAAAGGCAACACGCCCACGTAAATTAAAGATGATTTGAACTCTGTGCACGGGGACTCTGCACCATAATTTACCACGGTGAATTTTGGGCAGTTGAGTTTAAACGTGTCCTTACCAAGATTGGGGGATGATGAGCGTTCGGGACGTCCAAAAACTGTAACCACTGACGATATCACCGTTAAAGTTCGCCAAATGGTGCTAGACGACGGACAAATTAAAGTGAGACAGACAGCAGAGGTTATGAATATGTCCAAAGAACATGTTTGTCACATATTGAATCAAGATTTAGGCATTAGAAAGCTATCCGCGCGCTGAGTGCCGCGCTTGCTAACGTTAGACCAAAAACGTGTTCGAATGAACATTTCCATCGCGCTACGCAATGTTCTCTGGTCAACTGCGAGCCGTCAGCCGGTCTTCTATTAATCAATCCATACTCCTGCAACCTTCTTCTTACTCTTCTTTCACTAACTGCTACACCGCGTACCTCTTCTAAAACGTTTATGATACAAACTCCGGCAGTGTCCCTGTTTCTCTGGACTCCCAATTTAAGAAAGCAGTCATCCTGAGCGCTTGTATGCTTTTTTCTGCCAGAACTGACTTCTCTAGTGTATCCACTAGTTACACGGAACCGCTCTACTCCTCTTTGAAAAGAACACCTAGAAACATCTAGCACTCGAGCTATGTAATTATGTGATCTCCTATTTAGTACCAAACTTACTGCTCTGGTAATGTCTGTTGGATTTAAGATCATCTTAAAATTTAAAAAACAAAAAACCCAACTTTGTTGAACACGAATTAAAAAAAAAAGCAAAATGAACGATTAAAAAATAAACCAAATTGAAAAAAAAAACAGTTTAAATTTAACTAACACTAACTAACAACGGAATAAGCACGCTTTAAAAAAAAAAATGTTTTAAACATGTTTTAAAATTTCAACAAAGCGTAGTTGATACAATATTTATGACAGATAATAATAACTTTCAAATTTATGGATGAAACGAACAAAAAAGAACAAACGAAAAAAAAGTATATAGATCGGACTTTGTGCTGGAGAGTATACCGTATATAAACGAGGTAAGAAAACGGCACTGCTGCGCAAGACGCGTCCCCGTCGCTTTACTTCCTCGATATGTCTATTGAATGTATAGTGTAGCATTTGATTGGATACATAATGATAGGTCAGATATAGTTTTGGTATACACATGATTGGATAAGCAATAATAATACGTTAGAAGTAGGTATGGTATACACATCTATGTACTCGTATTTCAACACAGACACGCCTATTGATAGGTCAGAGGTGTGGTATACACATACGTATTGCGTATGGTCTTGTATTTCAACACAGACACGCCTAGCGCCTGGTGCAATAAACGTCCCGTCTCTCTTATCTAATGTACTGGTGGGGTACTGTTTACCTCTCTGCCGTTTTCTCATCACGGGATATCTTCAGACACATTCACAGAAAGGAACCACATCGCCATATCACAGAAATTATCCAGACCGAGCGTAGAAGTAAATTCAGCGTTGCCTGTGGTCAGACAGCCGCAGTAACTCGCCCTACCCACAAAATCAATGGATAATTTCTGTTGTATTAGGTTAGAATATTACAAACATATGAATATTAAGACTAGTAATTTCTCAAAAAAAACAAATTCACATTTTGATCCCCTGAGGAAGCATACGAATTTGATGCGAAATATTGGGATAAAAAAATAAAGAACTGACTTAAGTAATAGAGTTTAATTTTGCTGGATTCCCCCCAAAAAACGATTATACTTTCCATACATGTTCTAACGGCAAAGACTACTGGTCTAATTATATATATATATATATATATATATATATATATATAAAGATAATTATTTCGTGACCTTTGTATGTTATGGTAAATTCAATTTGTTGGCGATTTAAGGTCTGGTTTTACTTCAATATATATATATATTTAAAACAATCCTAGATGTTTCGGCAAATGATGCCTTTTTCAAGGAATATAAAATATAAATGACAGTATATTAATGTCATACATTTGTAGTTGCTATGGATAAAATTATTAAAAGATACATTCCAATTTAATAATAATAAATCATGCCTTAGTGTTCTAAAATATATAGACAACAAAAACAGGGAAACACAAGACATGAGTTATTATTATGTATGCTCCCGTGGAGCGACTTAAGATGTTCAGCTGTCGGCATTCGCCTTAAACGAGAAGGAAAACCACGAAAACCTACTCGGACAGCCAGACAGGAATGAAAACACGGAACTGTCAGCATAAGTAAATGTATAGATATTTAAATAACATAAGATATATAATTATATAACAGGAACATATATTATGATGGTAAATTGCAGATCGTTACATAATTAAGTTATAGAATATACTGATTAAATTTTGTATATCACTTCTGTTGTTAATTGAATTTTTTTTTGTTTAATACTAATAATTTCTTTAATTTCCCTTTTCATTGTGTGTTGTTCTTTATCAATTATCTGTGTGGTTTCAAAAAGAAAAAGAAATGGTGATCGCGTTGAAGTTTGTGTGTAGATAAAGCAGTTTTCTCTGTTTTAGAGTATTTGTGGGCTTGTATTCTTTTGTATAAATATTGTTTAGTTTGGTCTATGTAGTAACTATCGCAATCGCGACATGGTATTTTATAAATGACAAGTTTCTTTTTTTTTTTCTATTTTAGGTTTAAGTTTTGAAAATAGATGTTTATTAGTATTACTATCAGAAAAAATTAAATACACTTTAAAAAAATATGATATAGCTACAACATATAAACTTAATATAGGACGTCGAGGACAGCCTGTATATAATATTTTATTATTTTCTATTATTTTTTTTTATTGGCAAATTATAGGTAAAAGTCTTAATACATGCAAATAAGTTTATTATCTGTATCATACAAGCTACATGAATTTCAGTATCCATTCGTTATATTTACTCTTCATATTTATGTATTTGTATATTTTGTCATCTACAAAGTGGAGCAACTACCTTATTATAATATACAAAGTGTAGTTTCATCACATTCCTTCATATTTTTATATTTAGTGCTTGAAGATTCTTTCGTGAAATTACACACTGAGTAATGGAACAAATAGATTCATAAATACGCATATTTGCGGATATATTTAAAAGATCCACGTTATTTGCATGCGATTGTGTGATTTACGATGCATTCTGAGCGTATTCCTTTAGAAATCCCAGTTGCGAAATATGAAAACCTTCCTACATATCAACTAACAAACGTATATTACAGCAGTCATATACGTATTTCATATTCCATATTCTATAAATTATGTAATATTATCCGAGTTTAAAAACATTATGCAAATTATGATTTAGATTGTATAGAGAGATTGGCACACCTGCGCAAATATCACCACGTTAATAAATAGTAAACCAATATAATGAATTGACTGCGACTTGATCGCGTGGGCGCCTATTTTGTTCGACTCTTGTGTTTACTTCCTTTTTTTTTACATCTACCTTCGGGTTTAAGCTGAAGGAAAAACAATGCTACAGTGTTAAAGTTTCAGCCTTAATTACGAGTGCACGCAAAGAACGAGTAATATTATGCGATCTTAACTTATTCACAAGTTAGTCTATATTAAAGGTTTGTGTAAACTTGTTTTGCATTAATTTTTTTAATGAATTGGAAAAGATAAACCGCATTTAGATTCGACAATAATAAATTACACGTTCCTTTTCACGCGCGACGATGATAATATTGATAATAAATATTGTAATTTGCACACTAGTAAAATTTAAAGTCGTGGCAATTGGATAATTGAAATCGACAGAGTAGATTAGAAACTGATAAAGTATTTTAAAAATAAGTACTATGTTTTGGCATTTCTTATTAGTGTAATAACGCAATGCAGTTGTGTGTATGCAAACAATCTCAATGAGGTCACAGCCTCGTTCCCGTAACGCAAGTGTAACGTGTGTTACAAATACGTCCTCGCTTACGCGAGTTGTTTGCAAACACAAACTACATGTCAGGGTTTGTATAATATTCCCTAAGTAGTACGAGGATCATCTGATGTATATATAACGAGAGTAATGCAAGGGACAGACATTCACATTCACATATTCAGTCTTAATCAAGAGTCAGATTTTTAATCAGAATCATGTCCTCTTTCATACTCTCTTTTGATAGACAGTAATAATATTAATGATAAGTATATCATAATGTATATAATCGTTATCTAGTTCTAAGTGTTAAATATTAATTATACGATGTTACCCAAACTTCGTGAGTGTCTTACTTCACCATAAGTCGCCCTACCTGTTATCCCGTGCGGCTACCCAACGGCCCACATCACATTAGCATTATTGAAGGACTCAAAACGTAACAACAGCAGCTGGAAAATTTCCGTTTATACGAAGGTTGATCCCTTTGATGTTACTTACGAAATAGCACATATACTAATAGCACATATACATATACATTGGAAAAATAGGCAAACCATTTATTCGCGTAGAAATAATTAAAGTATATGTATATGTATACTTGAATCAGTGGGTATGTTAGATCCAGTTGATAAAGATCCAGTTGATCCAGAAAAGTCGATAAATACAAACAATTGCCTCTTTCGAGGAGAACTATAGCAGATTGCAAAGCAACTTTGTACAATTATACAAAATGAAAACGATTATTTTTCAATTGCCTTAGGTGAAAGCACTAATAAAATTGACTCCGCGCAAGTATTAAATCGTATTTTATTCGTGCTGTAACTAAATACGAAGAATTTCCTTCGATGTGTACACTAAGAATTCGCGGAGCTGAGATTTTCGAAAACTTCAAAGAAGTATGTCATTGAGTACAATTAAACGTCAGTAATTTAGTTAGTGTCTGCTCCGATCGCGCACCTTCCATGAGATGGAAAAGGTAAACTTAAACTTGAAAAAATTGATAGCATTTCACTACATTCTCCATCACCAAAATTGTACAATATCCACTATTTTGCAAGACGCTCTGGATAGAGCTATTGGGATTATCGACTATATTTGCGGAAATGGAAAGCGTCATCGTGAATTTACGCTCACTTTAGACAATGAAACGTATAGTGTTGATCTACCAAACTACTGCAAGTTTTGCTAGCTATCAACAGGACAGGTTTTGATAAAAGCTCTAACTTGACAATGACAAATTTTAAACTTTATCAATAACAAGGAAAACTATTTTGCAAAACATTTTTCTATCGCTCGAATATATCTACAGAATACTTCACGGAACTAGCAGAAATATTGAATGAGCAGAAATTTAAAAATAATATATTCGACGAACATATAGGTGTCATGGATTCGTTAATAGAAGAATATACTGAAAGATTTTCAGATTTTGATTAGCACACTCATGCCATGAAACTAGCATTTGAACCATATTTAGTAGATATAACTGAAGCTTCTACAAAACTACAAATGGAGATATTTGAGTTGGGGGAAGGAACGCAAATTACAGATGCTAATTTAGAGGATAAATTAAGGTAGCACGTTCCAAATATTCAATTACTTTCAAGCAAGTATTCAAAATATCCATTTCGTCAACACGACATTATTTTTATCTTGTAACAAGGTCACTAGGCTAAGAGAACACACTCTAATATACAGGGTGGTCCTTAAGTTCGTCGAGATATTTTAGGGTGCGATTCCTTGGGTTATCTCGAGAGAAATAGTTCCTATAAACATTTGTCCTAAAGTTTTCCGTTGTAGAGATACAGGCTGTTTAATTTTTCCAAAAAAAAATTTTTATTTCAAAAATTTAAGAAACGGTTACAATAAACCCTAAAGGTACTGTTGAAAATGACCACCAACAGCTAATATGCAGGCTTCTATCCTCCTATTCAATTGCATACTCACACGCTGAAGAAGTCCGGGAGTGTTTCGAATTGTTTCGCATCCAACAATTATGCGATTTCTTAGGTCATCGAGATCTTGAATTGGCGAAATATAAACAAGGGATTTTAAATGTCCCCACAGAAAGAAGTCTAGAGGGTTCAAATCAGGTGACCTTGGAGGCCACGGCTGATTCGGAACTTCCACTCCTCGACCTATCCACCTATTCTGATATGTCCTATTTAAAAATTGCCTAGCTTGTAAACTAAAGTGTGCTGGAGCGCCGTCATGCATAAACCAAAGTTCATTTCGGATCAAAAGTGGAATATCTTATAAAAGGCCAGGCAACTCGTTTTCAAGAAATAGCCGATATGATGCACCATTAAGTCGTATAGGAAGGAAAAAGGGACCAATTAAATAATTATTAATTATCCCCGCCCATACATTTAAGGAAAATTGCTCTTGAAAGTGCATCTCCCTTATGGCATGCGGATTTTCATCTGACCATAAATGGTTGTTGTGGAAATTCCTAATACCATTTCTGGAGAAGTTCGCCTCGTCAGTAAATAGAATGTAGGTTAGAAATTGTGCATTTTGGGCAATTTTTGTCGGAACCAATCACAAAGGACTAAGCGTACTGTACTCTCTGAATATGGAGAGGATATAATTGTTGATCGTGTAATATCCTTAAGATGGTTTGATGGCTTGCGTTTACCGTTACACCAATCTTTCTTGTACTGGTTTCTGAATGTTCATCGATTATCTGCAAGAACAGCTTCCTCTAAATCGGGTGTTCTTTTAGTTTGAGGTCTTCCCGAAGTATTTTTGTTTCTCTCAAATGTACCAGTTTCTGCTAGACGACGGTGAATATTACTGAAGGTTTCCGCAGAAGGTACAAGTCGTCGAGCATATTTTTGTTGGTAAATACGCCTTGCTTCATAACCCATTTCAGCATTTGTATAATTCACCATAATTACAAAAAAAGATTTGTAGGTACGAACTTTCAAATTAATTATTGTTTGACAATACTTATGACAGTTACGTAAGTACAAATAAATGCTGTAAACATGACAACCAACACAACAGTTCCCTAAATCGATTTCTAAATTTTTGAAATAAAAATTTTTTTGGTGAAAAATCAGCCTGTATCTCTACTACGGAAAACTTTAGCACAAATGTTTATAGGAACTATTTCTCTCGAGATTACCCAAGGAATCGCACCCTAAAATTTTTCGAAGAAATTAAGGACCAGCCTGGATAACGAGACACTCAGAGGTCTCTACAGACACAGTCAGAATGTGAGAGTTAGAGTCACAGTCGGAGTCAGACAGACAGAGTCACTGCATCTAGAGTCGGTACAAGCCTAGTGCCTCATATTTATAATGTAGTGTTTACTCTTGTTATCGTTATTCAATTATATGCTGTTATTTAATCGTTGTCCTGCATATTATTTATCACACTGATACACCTGTGGTATAAATGGAACTGCCTCGGCAACAATGTTACCTCCGGGAACAGGCGACATTACATGGCGTTCGTGCTCACGTCTGATATTACATGGCGATCCTACCTTTAGTTAGACGATCAGATATTATATGGTGATCCTGCCATCCCATCATTTGACATTACAGTGGCCTCTAATGATAAAAAGGTTCACCACCTATAAATGCTCTAATTGATAGCATACCAAGAAGAAGTTTGGCTATACTACGTGCAAAATGTGATCCGACAAGATATTAAAATTGAGTTAACTTTATAAATTTCGTCCTTGATCTGAATGGAGTTCCAGGGGTACACCAAAACGACGGACGATCTCTTTCACGATAACGTCTCCTACAGTTCCAAGTTCTTGACTGGGCAGGGCATAAGCTACGACCCATTCAGGAAAATAATCCATGACCACTATGATTTGAATATTTGCTTTGTCGCGTTTTGGAAAAGCCGGCGGCATCCATTCTGGTTCTTTCGAACGGGCTTCCCACATCGTATTGGCGCATAGATGCACGTCGACGTTTTTTGCGGTCCATTATTTCCGGCGCAGTAAGCACATTTTCTGCACCATCCTTTCACATATCATGAACAATTTATCCAGTAAAATCTGGCACACCGTCTTCAGCGTTTTATGAACGTCGAAATGTCCCCCAGAAGCACCGTTATGGAGTTCTCGCAACACCTCCGGCATCCATTTCTTGGAAATCAGCATTTGTATGTTTCGCTCGTTTCCATTGTGATTTTCAACTTGTCCTCTCAGATGATCGTCTTCCATGATCATGGAATCCCATTGTACCCAGTATGACTTCCATTCTCGTGAAACAGGGAGCAATTTCTTGACAGGTTGTTTTTTGCACATATTACCTCCAAGACATTAAGACTGCAAGATCAAGATCAGCTTTTTGATCTGCGTGCCATTGATCATTAACCACGGTAGTTCGAAAAGCGTTGACAGATTTGTTTCCGATTCGATTGCAATATCGACAGTCTTCTGGAAAGAGAATCAGCATTTTTTTGAGGCCTGCTCTATGTTCAATGTCGAAATCAATCCTATCAATCCATCTAGCTACTTGACACTGGTGATTCTTAAATTGCAAGAGTCACTTCTAAGCGGCGCGTTTAGTCCGGATCACGAACTTTTGCCCATACAGATATTTGTAAAAATACTCGTGGGACTTGACTACTGCCAATAGTTTTCGTCTTGTTATGTAGTAGTTTTTCTCTAGCTTAGACCGGGTTTTGTTTTGTTTTTTAATTTCGATTTTCAGTAAAAATATTGCTGAAAACAATTGCGTTTTGAAAGTTTAAAATAAAATTTACTTTAGATCTGCTTATAGTCTTTTATTAAATACATACCGTATGTGTTAAATATCATTAGGAATAGAGAAACGTATGAGTACATACAATGTATACGTACATGAGAAAGCCAGTCCAATGCTGGCGAAGACCGCGACGACTGACGATTGTCTCGCTGCGGCCGTTACAGTCTGAAAGCGTACAATAAAATTAATGTATAATGGCTCTTTAAACACCCACCGAAAAGCTTCAGTTAGTAAAATGGTTTTATGCTGGCAAGTCTGCAATGGAGTGCATGAATTTGTTTGCGCTGACTTTTGCAGACCATTCTGTACCTTGCAGACAAACAATTTATAGTATTATAAATAAATTTGAAACTTGTTTCTGTCTCAATAACTGTACGAAATGCAAACCAAGAGAGGATCACCACAAAAAATTCAGGAAAGAGAAAGTGTCTGCTCCGATCGCGCACCTTCCATGAGATGGAAAAGAAAAACTTAAACTTGAAAAAATTGATATCATTTCACTACATTCTCCATCACCAAAATTGTACAATATCCACAATTTGCAAGACGCTCTGGATAGAGCGATTGGGATTATCCACTATATTTGCGGAAATGGAATGCGTCATCTTGAATTTACGCTCACTTTAGACAAGGAAACGTATGGTGTTGATCTACCGTACCACTGCAAGTTTTGCTAGCTATCAACAGGACAGGTTTTGATAAAAGCTCTAACTTGACAATGACAAATTTTAAACTTTATCAATAACAAGGAAAACTATTTTGCAAAACATTTTTCTATCGCTCGAATATATCTGCAGAAGACTTCATGGAACTAGCAGAAATATTGAATGAGCAGAAATTTAAAAATAATATATTCGACGAACATATAGGTGTCATGGATTCGTTAATAGAAGAATATACTGAAAGATTTTCAGATTTTGACTAGCACACTCATGCTATGAAACTAGCATTTGAACCATATTTAGTAGATATAACTGAAGCTTCTACATAACTACAAATGGAGATATTTGAGTTGGGGGAAGGAACGCAAATTACAGATGCTAATTTAGAGGATAAATTAAGGTAGCACGTTCCAAATATTCAATTACTTTCAAGCAAGAAACAAATTAAATCACACTTAATCTTGAATTGGATTTTTAAACTGTTTTACGTATTATTGCTATGCTAGTTTTTTTATAACTTAATATTATTATTTTTCTATTGGATTTCTTTATAATTTATTTAGAAATACTTCTACTAATACTATTTTTATTTGAAGTGGTATTTAAAAATGCAGATTTGTTTATTCAAATTTGAAGATCTATAAAAAGTTATAGCGGCCTCCTTCATTACTGCTTAATTTAAATGTGGTGTGATAACTAAACCAGGTCATGTATTCAAAATATCCATTTCGTCAACACGACATTATTTTTATCTTGTAACAAGGTCACTAGGCTAAGGGAACACACTCTAATATACAGGGTGGTCCTTAAGTTCGTCGAAAATTTTAGGGTGCGATTCCTTGGGTTATCTCGAGAGAAATAGTTTCTATAAACATTTGTCCTAAAATTTTCCGTTGTGAGATACAGGCTGTTTAATTTTTCCAAAAAAAAATTTTTATTTCAAAAATTTAAGAAACGGTTACAATAAACCCTAAAGGTACTGTTGAAAATGACCACCAACAGCTAATATGCAGGCTTCTATCCTCCTATTCAATTGCATACTCACACGCTGAAGAAGTCCGGGAGTGTTTCGAATTGTTTCGCATCCAACAATTATGCGATTTCTTAGGTCATCGAGATCTTGAATTGGCGAAGTATAAACAAGGGAATTCAAATGTCCCCACAGAAAGAAGTCTAGAGGGTTCAAATCAGGTGACCTTGGAGGCCACGGCTGATTCGGAACTTCCACTCCTCAACCTATCCATCTATTCTGATATGTCCTATTTAAAAATTGTCTAGCTTGTAAACTAAAGTGTGCTGGAGCGCCGTCATGCATAAACCAAAGTTCATTTCGGATCAAAAGTGGAATATCTTATAAAAGGCCAGGCAACTCGTTTTCAAGAAATAGCCGATATGATGCACCATTAAGTCGTATAGGAAGGAAAAAGGGACCAATTAAATAATTATTAATTATCCCCGCCCATACATTTAAGGAAAATTGCTCTTGAAAGTGCATCTCCCTTATGGCATGCGGATTTTCATCTGACCATAAATGGTTGTTGTGGAAATTCCTAATACCATTTCTGGAGAAGTTCGCCACGTCAGTAAATAGAATGTAGGTTAGAAATTGTGCATTTTGGGCAATTTTTGTCGGAACCAATCACAAAGGACTAAGCGTTGCGGAAAGTCACGCGGAAGAAGAGCCTGTCTCTCTGAATATAGAAAGGATATAATTGTTGATCGTGTAATATCCTTAAGATGGTTTGATGGCTTGCGTTTACCGTTACACCAATCTTTCTTGTTCTGGTTTCTGGATGTTCATCGATTATCTGCAAGAACAGCTTCCTCTAAATCGGGTGCTCTTTTAGTTTGAGGTCTTTCCGGAGTATTTTTGTTTCTCTCAAATGTACCAGTTTCTGCTAGACGACGGTGAATATTATTGAAGGTTTCCGCAGAAGGTACAAGTCGTCGAGGATATTTTTGTTGGTAAATACGCCTTGCTTCATAACTATTTCCATTAGCTAGACCGTACACAAAATGCATATCTGCCATTTCAGCATTTGTATAATTCACCATAATTACAAAAAAAGATTTGTAGGTACGAACTTTCAAATTAATTATTGTTTGACAATACTTATGACAGTTACGTAAGTACAAATAAATGCTGTAAACATGACAACCAACACAACAGTTCCCTAAATCGATTTCTAAATTTTTGAAATAAAAATTTTTTTGGTGAAAAATTAATCAGCCTGTATCTCTACAATGGAAAACTTTAGGACAAATGTTTATAGGAACTATTTCTCTCAAGATTACCCAAGGAATCGCACCCTAAAATTTCTCGAAGAAATTAAGGACAAGCCTGTATAACGAGACACTCAAAGGTCTCTACAGACACAGTCAGAATGTGAGAGTTAGAGTCACAGTCGGAGTCAGACAGGCAGAGTCACTGAATCTAGAGTCGATACAAGCCTAGTGCCTCATATTTATAATGTAGTGTTTACTGTTGTATCGTTATTCAATTATATGCTGTTATTTAATCGTTGTCCTGCATATTATTTGTCACACTGATACACCTGCGGTATAAATGGAACTGCCTCGGCAACAATGTTACCTCCGGGAACAGGCGACATTACATGGCGTTCCTGCTCACGTCTGATATTACATGGCGATTCTACCTTTAGTTAGATGATCAGATATTATATGGTGATCCTGCGATCCCATCATCTGACATTACAGCGGCCTGAAATGATAAAAAGGTTCACCACCTATAAATGCTCTAATTGATAGCATACCAAGGAGAAGTTTGGCTATACTACGTACAAAATGTGATGCGACAAATTAAAATTGAGATAGCTTTCTAAATTTCGACCTTGATCTGAATGGAGTTCCAGGGGTACACCAAAACGACAGACGAACTCTTTCCCGATAACGTCTCACAGTTCCAGCTTCTTGACTGGGCAGGGCATAAGCTACGACCCATTCAGGAAAATAATCCATGGCCACTATGATTTGCATATTTCCTCTGTCGCCTTCTGGAAAAGCCGGCGGCATCTATGGCGATTCTTTCGAACGGGCTTCCCACATCGTATTGGCGCATAGGTGCACGTCGACGTTTTTGCGGTCCATTACTTCCGGCGCAGTAAGCACATTTTTTGCCCCACCCTTTCACATATCGTGAACAATTTATACAGTAAAATCTGGCACATCTTCTCCAGTGTTTTATGAACGTCGAAATGTCCCCCAGAAGCACCGTTATGGAGTTCTCGCAACACCTCCGGCATCCATTTCTTGGAAATCAGCATTTGCATGTTTCGCTCACTTCCATTGTGATTTTCCACTTGTCGTCTCATTAGATGGTCTTCCATGATCATGGAATCCAATTGTACCCAGTATGACTTCCATTCTCGTGATACAGGGAGCAATTTCCTTAACAGGTTGTTTTTTGCACATCTTACTTCCAAGACATTAAGACTGCAAGATCAAGATCAGCTTTTTGATCTGCGTGCCATTGATCATTAACCACGGTAGTTCGAAAAGCGTTGACCGATTTGTTTCCGATTCGATTGCAATATCGACAGTCTTCTGGAAAGAGAATCAGCATTTTTTTGAGGCCTGCTCTATATTCAATGTCGAAATCAATCCTATCAATCCATCTAGCTACTTGACACAGGTGATTCTTAAATTACAAGAGTCACCTCTAAGCGGCGCGTTTAGTCCGGATCACGAACTTTTGCCCATACAGATATTTGTAAAAATACTCGAGGGACTTGACTACTGCCAATAGTTTTCGTCTTGTCATGTAGTAGTTTCTCTCTAGTTTAGACCGGGTTTTGTTTTGTTTTTTAATTTCGATTTTCAGTAAAAATATTGTTGAAAACAATTGCGTTTTGAAAGTTTAAAATAAAATTTACTTTAGAACTGCTTATAGTCTTTTATTAAATACATACCGTATGTGTTAAATATCATTAGGAATAGAGAAACGTATGAGTACATACAATGTATACGTACATGAGAAAGCCAGTCCAATGCCGGCGAAGACCGCGACGACTGACGATTGTCTCGCTGCGGCCGTTACAGTTTGAAAGCGTACAATAAAATTAATGTATAATGGCTCTTTAAACACCCACTGAAAAGCTTCGGTTAGTAAAATGGTTTTATGCTGGCAAGTCTGCAATGGAGTGCATGAATTTGTTTGCAGACTTTTGCAGACCATTCTGTACCTTGCAGACAAACAATTTATAGTATTATAAATAAATTTGAAACTTGTTTCTGTCTCAATAACTGTACGAAATGCAAACCAAGAGAGGTGTCACCACAAAAAATTGAGGAAAGAGAACGGCGGGGTGTATTAATTTGTAGTATTGTGGAAATTGATAACACGAGATCTACTAGAAGTGCTGCCGAGGAATTGGGTACAAGTAACACAACTATTTCACGTATTTGGAAACGTAATGGTTTAAAATGTTTCAAATATTCGAAAACTCAAGAAATATTTCCCGAGGACAATTTCCGGAGAATGGAGATTTATCAAGACGTTATGGAAAAGATACATTGAGATGAAAATTTCGTTAAAAATATTCTCTTCACCGATGAATCAACTTTTCCATTACACGGAAAGCACAATCCCTTTGTTCTTCGATATTGGGCTTCGGAAAATCAACACCGGCATTTTGCAAATCGCACTCAGTATCCTCAAAAACTAAACGTTTGGGCAGGTATTTTAGGTGACCATTCTATAGGGCCCTATTTTATTGATGGTATATTAAATGCCGACAAGTATCTTGAATTACTGAAAAATCAAATTCTTCCCGCCATTCAAAACATCATCAGGAAATCCTTTGGTTTCAACATGATGGCTGTCCAGCACATAATGCAGTGAGGGTAAAGGAATTTCTAGGAAATACTTTTCCTGACCGTCTTATTACTGGAACAGGAAACATTAAATGGCCCCTGCGATCTCCTGATCTAGCTCCAAATGATTTCTTTTTGTGGGGATATCTAAAAAATATTGTTTATACTCATGAAGCTGGTAGAGCAAAAAATCTAGTTGCCTTAAGAGAAAAAAATAACTGAGGCTGCGAATTTATTAACTGCCGACATGTTAGCAAATGTAAGAGCTAATTTCTACGACCGCCTAGGACAATGTCTAGGAGGAATTTTTGAACCTCTTGTATAATTTATTATAATATTTAGAATCCTTTTTTATTTATTTTATTAGGATTATTCTTTAATTTTATTAGAATTACGCTTTTGTTTACGCGACGCACCGCAGCTTAAAAATTTCCTGCATCTACTGAAAGAAATAAGAAAAGCAAATCCCTTGCAATTCGTAAATGTTATTTTAGAACGCATTACAAGTACCTATGTCGATGGTCAAATGATTACCGCTAACTTGTATTTGCGAAACAATCGGAGACAATCGTTGTCGGCCGTCGCGGTCTTCGCCGGCATTGGATCGGCTTTCCCATATACATATACATCGTATGTACTCATACGTATTCCCTATACCTAATGATATTTGACACATTCGGTATAAACTGTAATTTGTCGTTTGCTGTATTGTAATATGAAAAAATTAAAGTGGATCACTTCAATTGGTAAGCATGTTATTTATGTTGCGTCTATTTAATGTGCAAGCGATAACAGAATGAATTGTAATATCTTCGCGTGTATTTATACCAGCCTCAAGATAACGATTTATATTTTCTTGCATTTCTACTAGTTTAGGTGAATATTAACCATCACCTTATAGAAAGATAAATCAATGCATTAAGCGTCGTTCATTTCTCTCGAACTGTCACAAATAAATACATATCATATATGAAAGGTGGACAGATTTAAGAGAGGCAAACTGTCGTAAACAAACCAGTAAATTGTCTGTCGTTCGTTAAACGACGTTAAGCGCGACGGCCAGTTAATGAGGTCAAATAATAAAGGATAATAAGTTAATAAATCGGCGTGCGTTCAACAAATCATTGCTTTTTCTGAACTGCTCGCTCTATACGCGAACACAGAAAGACTTTTATTTACGGAATTAATCCGGGATGTTTATGGGAAAATTAATAATGTAGTCGGTAATAAAGCAGAATGAACTGCTTTGCAAAAGGCAACTTGATATCTAATGAATTTATTGAAGTACATCTGTGCTTAATATTCTCTTGTTCTTATTACGGAGCCTTTTTTGTGCTTAGATTTGAAATACAAGATTAATATATAAAATATTGAACAAGCAAGTTTTGAAGAGTGAAAATATTTTTTTAATTATTTTAAAATTCGTTTTTCATTATCGATTTTAGATAAATAAAAAAGTACGTTTTAATATTGAAACATTTCCTATTTTGTTTATTGAGACGCGGTGTTAATTACAAAGAAAATATTATTACTGAATTTTACAGAACTTTCAGCATATTTAGCATTATATTTCAGCATTATATTTTGACTTTGTTGTGAATAAGATTGAGTATTTGTTATTTGGTATCACTTTTACGACGCTCAGAATGTTGCTGTGGAGAGAATTCGACGTCGGTTTTTGAAATATCTAAGTTTCAAGACATTAGGCATGTATCCGAATCGTGGAATTGACTATTCTATTTTGCTGGAGCAGAATGGCGTTCAGTCATTGAAAGCTACATAGTGCAAATTTTTTATATAAACTTATCAGTACTCGGATTGACTGTTCGGACTTGCTCTCTGGCGTTAACTTTCGTGTTCCACGCATTACTTTCCGTAAATTTTCCACATTTACACATCGCACTCCTAACATTAACATCTTTTGGACAGCCCCATTAAGTCACTTGGTGCAGAATGCTGAGATAATATTCGTCGCTATATTTACTGGGAGCCGGCTTGTCATACTTTCTTTTAGTGCAAATTTTTTATAATTAAACCTAAAGATGAAATATAGATATTGTGACCGGAGAATGAGACGCCGGGAGCTACATGTTAAATAAATAACTACATTGTACGCTCTCTTAAGGGGACAGCCATGGGACTGAAAAATTTGTCCGCTTATGAGAAGTGTCCGCTTATGAGAAAAGTACAAAAAGAGTAAATAATAATTTGTAATATATTTATCTTTAAACAATTTTATTTCCAAAACAAGAACATATAAATATTAGATAAAGTAAACAGAATTTCCATTAACATTTTTGCGAGAAGTAAAAAAAAACAAAATTTGTTATGTAAGGTATTCAAATATATTTAAAAAGTCAGAAATTTTAGCTTGGCGCGTCTTTCCTTTAATTTCATTATCTTGGAGATGTATTTGAAGATCAGTAAGCAATTGAACACCTTTAAGGTCGCTGTGATACAAAGAAAAAGCCTTTAGTTTTCTTATAGCTAAATAAGCCACTTTATAGGAAGTTAACTTGTCTTCAATTTGACTTTCTAGCTCATCTTCAGACGAGTTGGCGAGCGTTTCTTGGGAAGCAATTAACATTTCAGTATTAATATTTTCCACATCTTCATCATTAATGAAGACTTCATTATCTAAATTAATATAGTCTTCGACGTCAATTTGGATTTGGCTCTGAACTTGATTAATAATATTGGAGAACTGAGCAAGTGCTGATAGTGGAAGCTCATCTTCTGCGGTCCAACCGCTATCGTCGTTTAGGATATCTGTTTTCTCAAAACCAGCTTTCCTGAAACAATGTTTTATTGTCTGGGGACCCACTTGCTCCCACGCTTTGTGTATGAAATAAACGACATCTAACAAATTTATTGATTTTGATAAATCCTCAGCAGAATTTGCGTCTGCCATCTGCAGCAAAATATTTTTTAAAAATAACGATTTGTACAAAAACAAAGTTTTTTATAACGCCTTGATCCAGGGGCTGACAAAATGCTGTTGTGTTTGCTGGAAGAAAAATAACTTTAACATTTTTCAATTTAAGATCGCGAGGATGAGAGGCCGCATTGTCTAAAAATAGCAGGACGTTCCGTTCTTGAAGTTGCATTTTTCTATCGAACTGCGCTAGAAAATCAGTCATCAAATCAGACGTCATCCAAGCCTTTTTGTTTGATCGCGACGTAACTGGTAAATTGTTCAAATTAATATTGCGAAACGCCCGAGGTTTTGCAGCTTTCCCAATAACAAAAAGGGGTTCCTTTTCTCCAGCCATATTGACGCAGTGCAAAATCGTTAGCCTATCCTTAGCCATTTTTCCACTAGTGCATTTTTCACCTTTTAATGCAAATATTTTATCGCAATGCCCGAAAAAACAATCCAGTCTCATCCGCATTATAAATATCTCGTGAATCATATCCTTGAATCAAAGATGGCACTTTTTCAGTAAAACTTTTGACATCATCTTGGTTTACACTAGCGGCTTCTCCAGAAATGGCACGGAAGGTTATGTTATGCCGTTTTTTGAACCTTTCCAGCCAGCCAGATGATGCACTAAAATCTGCGTAATTTAATTTATCTGCAATTTCTTTAGCCTTGCTCCTGATAAGTGTGCCCGAGAGAGGAATACATTTATTTCGAGCCTTCACAAACCATTCGTAGCACAATTTATCAATGTTAACGCCTTTGATGTTCAGCATACTCCTTTTTCTATCCGGATTGACATCAGTGTCCCACAATCTTAAAATTTGGTCTCTGTTTTTGATGATACAGGCAGCTTGAGTTTTACTGATCTTACATTTCTTTGCTAACTCGCGTACACTAAGTTTCTCATTTTTTTGAATTTCAATGACATTAACTTTGTCTTTAATAGTCAACACTGCTTTAGCCATAGCGATTTAAGTATGTATACAATAAGAATCTATAAATGTACTATGTATTTACGTACTACATTCAAAACAACAAGCTGTGCGTATTTAGGGAATTCCCCTTTGTACATACACGTATTATTCAATAAGCAACATCTGTACGAATGTACGAATATGAAGAAGAGTAAACGGAAAAACAGTGTTACAGTGTTGCAAGCTGTCCGGTTATGGGGAACTAAAATCACTTTGGTGTGGGAAAAAAGTGTCCGCGTCCGGTTATGAGAGGGTTGTCCGCTCAAGAGAGAAAAATTTTAAAAATCCCTAAGGAATCCTTTGGTACTCCAAAAAGTGTCCATTTATGGGAGGTGTCCGCTTAAAAGAGGTGTCCGTAAGGAGAGAGTACACTGTACTTAATAAATATCTACTTAAAAAGTAACATGCTTTCTTAGGACGAGACCTTCCTCGGAAACGATAAGTTATAACACGAGTCGGTTTCTTTGAACTTTAATCCGTCTCAGATTATATTAATTATTCAAATTACATTCGGTTTTTAAAATTAATTAAAATACTTTTGTAGCATACGATTTGTAGCATACATGTAGCATACTTTTGTGGCATAAATTTTGTCTTTTGGCAAAACTTATCCCAGTGAATGTACATAAATCGGTAATTCAAAATAATGTCGTGGCGACGCTGCTCATTCCTTACACAAGCAGGGATTTTTTAACGTTAACGGTTATCTCCAATATATAGCAGAGAGTTTCAGTAATTAGTAAGTCTTGGCAAGATAACACAAACTTTTTGCTAAAAAATTAATTTAGTTTCAACATATTCTATTTATAATTCATTATTGGGGGACCAGGAATATTAGGCCGAAATTACGATGGATCATATAAATTGTCTATAACATCGCTAAGTACAACACGCAGATATTGAATAGCACTATTCATTCGGTTAGCCGCACATCTGTTTTTAGTCGTTGAATTGTGACGCAATTACTTGGATATTACAGTTAAATTCCTGAAGCTATGGCGAGTTGGATTAAGGTTCATACTGATTTTATGTCCATTGCCAGTGATTCCAAAATTAATTGCTAAGTCTGTAAAATATCGTTAAAAAATTCCAATAAATCCCACGTAAAACGTAATTTAGCATCGCAAACACATACTCAGAAATTAGACCCGTTGGAATCTGAAAATTTTAACGAAGATCTCTGTGAAACTTTAATGGCGGCAAATATTTCATTAAATAAACTTAACAATCCCACCTTCAAAACTTTTCTCCAAAAATATACTGGTCGAAATGTTCCTGATGAATCCACCTTACCCAAATATTATGTTTCTAAATGCTATACAAAAGCAGTAGAACGCATTAGAAGCCATCTTTCAAATCAGTATTTATGGATAAGTGCCGACGAAACTGTCGATATATTAGGACGGTGTGTGGTAAATGTTGTAGCTGGTGTACTATATCCAACTATTCCATATAACGCATATATAATAGCAACAAAAGTTATAAATACAGTTGATGCGGAAACTGTAGCTAAAACCATTTACAAGAATATGCACGAAATGCTTCATTCGGACGACAGGTACAAAGAAAAAGTTACTTTTATTTGCCAGTGCTAGTGCTGCATATACCGTAATCGACAAATTTTAATTTCTGGTACGAAAGTATAAGAGGAAAAGAGCACGACGGAGAAAAGTAAAGAAAGGCATATAGCGAGGTTGCCAATGAATGTATGCAAGTAGATTAAATGGGGTACGATAAGGTTCAGTCACATTATAGCTAGTCAGTAAGCCTATTGCTTTAGAGAATTGTAGAAAGCATATTAGAAATACGTATAAAATTCGCCACGAATATTTACAGAAAAATATTTATTTCATGGTGTATTACTTTTACAAGGATGTACAACAAAGCTTATATTTTCCGCGTATAAATAAAATGAAATAAGATACTAATTCTGAATTATGTAAAAAAAAATAAACGTAACTCTTATGAAACGAAAATAAATTAACTCTTCTCCGATAATAATAAAAAATAAATATTATAAATTAAAGGTTCTAATAATCCACCACATTGTTCTTGGCAGTATGCCAACCTATAATAAAATTCTTGGCGGATATTACTGAGCATGTCATTCATATTATGCATTCTTTCGTGAGGATTACTGTAAACTTTTTGTTTGATATGTCTCTATAGAAAGAACCGACAATTGAATTATTTATAATACCAGCCCATACATTTAATTTTTGTGGATATCGGGTATGTACAGGTACATGCAGTCTATTAAAGGAAACATATCGTAATATGCTGCATATTATTTGTGTAGCACGCTCTCCACAGAATCTGCGAATATATCACAGACACTTTCCAGAAGTTGATAGACTTGTATCCGCCTAAAAAAAGTTTTCAGAAAAGCACCATTCAAAGTAGGTCTTTACTGGGATAAACTTCCATCTTTGTAACTGCCTCCTTCTCCAGTAATAACTAGATGGGGAACATGGTTGGAAGCTACTAGTTTTTATGAAGAGAATTTCAATAGTTTACAAAATTTCGTTGAAATTACGATGTTCGAAGTATTTCTGAGTGCAAGGAACTAATACAAATTCCAAATTTAAAAAATCAGTTGTACTTTCTTCAGGAACACTTTGGAAATTTGACAAAACTAATCACTTAGTTTGAAAATCAAATTCTCAAATTATATGATGGATTAACACTTTAGATGTGGCGATTAATAATTTGAAATATATTCCAAGTGACTTGGCAATTCCATGTGGCTTTCGGCAAAAGTTAGATTCAGTTTTTATTAGAAATCCAGATTTAGCAACATTCTGGCAATTGTGTATGGGGTCAATGCCTCAAAATCAAACTTCTAAATTCGCTAAAATAAAAGAATATTTCCAGTATGCACCTACAACCAGTTGCGAAGTAGAAAAGACGTTTTCTATTTACAAGGATGTATTTCATTGGAAGAGAACAAATTTTACAGAGGAGAACCTTGAGAAAGTATTACTGGTTAATATTAATACTTATTTGCTCAACTTGAACTACAAAATTAAAACATTAAAAATATAATACTGGTAGCCGTAACTTTGCGGTAATTCATTTTCAAAATAATAAAATAAAATAAAACAATAACTTTGTTATACCACTTTATTCACATGTAATAGTGACCGCGGTTTCGACATACAATGTCATTATCAAACTGCAAAAGTTACAGGCCTACATAGATCTTATAAATGACATAAAAATATATGGGGGTGGTTTATGATGTTATTTAAAATTACTACTATATACTTAACTATTATATACAACATTGGAAAAGAGGTGTATATATAAGATCCAACTGGTCGTTAAGAACAATATCTATTGCGTTGTTTCCGCTTTTAAAAATTTCAAGTGACTCTAAAAGATTTAATTTACGACCTTTCTCGGCCAAATGCAATATTTTATGATGACCGAATGTATGCCTTTCTGTAATAAGATGGTTTGCGAATGTTGAATCTGTCTTCTTTAGTTTATATGACCTCATGTGTTCTTTTACCCGTATAATAAAACTTCGACCAGTCTGACCTATATATACACTTTTACAATCATTACAATATAATTTGTACACTCCTGATTTATTATTGATATCTGTTTTAGGTTTTGCGTTAAAAATTAAATTACTTGCTTTTACATATGGTTTGTAAGCTATACTAACATTACTATTATTTTTTGAAATTATATTTCCAATTTGCTCGCTTATTTTACCGAAGTAAGTTAACGAGACAAATTGTTTCAAATTAGCACTATCTTTAGGATATACTAAACTAAGGGCCACTTGTAACTGTAACAAATAGCGGTAAACAATAGTTATAAAAGTAGCGTAATTGACAGTATACTAAAGAAAAAAACAGTTACAACAATAAAATTAAAAATTCTTTAAAAATATAAATTTTCAATAGTACACCCGTGGGCGATGAGTCATCCGTCTCTTGTGTCCGGTCCCTATTCATAATTAAACATTAAACGCAACATCCTTACAACTTTGTATTCCATATAACGAAATCAAGGACTTGACATATGAGAAAGTTTCATTTTTGTTCCATGTAAACGATGTTTATCTTTTGTATTTTATATAAAAATGGTGGCGAATTACAAAACCTCACGAAGTCTGAACACGAAATACATATTACTGGCGAAATCATCTTGGAAAAGAACGAGTGGTAATTATTGGTTGTATCTCGTACTTTATTGGTCGACGGAGGCAGAAAAGGTTGACGGTATAAAGGTGGGTTGCATATTCCCGCTCCCGCATTTCCTCCCTGCAATTTTCTTCCGTCGAACTTAACGTTTTGATTTCTGTAATTTAATTGTGTAATTGTGGAGTAGGTGGAATAAGGTGAAATGGCAGATAACCGATCGTGCAATAAATAGAGATAAAAAAAACTACAAGTAATCATTGGATACGAAATAAAAGGAATTTTTCTATTATACATTGTAAGGCTCATAGTGATGTATTTACAATGTGTTTAGTAAATAATGACATTACTATTATATACATTTGAATTCATATTATTCAATTTTAGTTCAATATTTTTATGATTATATAACTCATTCGAAATTTAGCCAATAGCAATTACAAATTTTACATAGTTACCATGTATTGATAAGTGAATATACTCTTGACGACGTGATATAACCGTTTTGGTGTTTCGCTTCCTCCAACAATATGAATTTTGTCATGGTAACAAGTGTTTTGAAGTTTGTTGATAAACGTCAAAAATATATTCAGCAATTTTCATAAGGTTTTTTAAATTTTTTCGACATGGAACGCTTTGGTATAAGCGCGGGGACCGAAATAGATAAAGAAATCGAAGATTTAACACCGCAAAATACCGTTAAAATACATAAATATGTTTGGAAACAGTTCACCGAATTTTGTGAGCAGCGAAATTATAAACTTTGTGCTCAAATTTCTGACAAGACGAACAATTAGCAAGTATTTTGAAAGATTGGGCATTCAACATGAAACGTGCAGACGGCACCGAATACAAAGAAGGTACCGTGAAAACAATTTAGAATATTTCCGCTAAACTTGTCCAGAAAAAGTTTTATGAAGAGTTTAATCGAGAAACAAATCCATTCAGAGGCGTAATTTTTGAAGATGCAAAAAAGGCGCGGACAGCTAAAAGGAAGACGTTACAAGCAATTCCTGAAAAAAGAAAAACAAGTTCTGTCGCCCTTAAAGCGGAAGAAATTAGCAAAATTGTGTCATTTTTTGACGAAAATACGCCAGACGGTTTACAAAAAAAATTCTATCAAATTTGTTCTGTGGAACTGGCGTGGCGTGGAAATGAAGCAGTCTTTTGCTTAATTGACTATTTCAAAGCAGAATGCGACAATTATGGTCAACCAACAGGACGTATTGAGTACAATACCATATTTTCAAAGACAGCACAAGGTGGTAAAAAACATACAGCTGAATCTAAATGGTTGACACCGAATAAAAATTGCGAAGAAAATGTTAAGCTATTGTACCGTGATTTTTTACATGATGAGGTAAAATAGGATCTTGGTACCAAACAACTTGTTTGTTCTTTGATATAATAGAATTAGCTCCAGCCGGTTTTCTGTTGTGGTCATCATCGCTGCTCTCAGCAGATTCTTCGCTATCTGATTCTTCTGTTGTGCTTGTATCACCTCCATCGATGAGGCCTTCGACTACATCTACCTCTCCATCGTCGTTTGAAGCTTCATATCCGCTATTGTATTCAACGCCACTCATTTCGGCTACTATCGCCTCTAGCTGTTGTTGTGTAAGGTATTCCTTATATCTACGATCCATTTTCAGTAAGGAGTAAAACGCAAAGTAGAAAATAGCCGCAATAATAGATTCACAAATAACTACCTAACAATTGATAAAAAATTATGCAAAAAGATCAAATCGCACATCACAACTGAGCAAAATATAAATTTTGTCTTATTCACTGTAACAAAGTAACACTACACAGATTCGGCAAGCACTGATGCATTGTTCACGAAGTGCGGGTATAAATATGCTGAAACACGCAAAGTCCCCAAACTCCGCATTATAAAGGGATTTCCCCTTTCTGTATACATCGGGGAATGCCAAGAAAGGTTCATCAGCAGCGGGGCAGTCCGGAATTTATAAGCGAACCACTATCATTGTAAAACACACTCGCTTTACCTACTTTTATACATTAAACGACATATGGGTCCAACAGACCCGGTTGGTAAATCGCGAAAGTATTTTTATACTGCCAAAACCATTCTTTTTAAAATGGCTATAACTCGTACTTAAAAAGTCTATTAATACCAGTAAATTAGCCCAATCATAAGTACAATAAAACAATTGTTAGAAATCATTTCAGGTCCATTAGACCCGCTCGGTAGTTCTAGGGTTAAATCTTAATGATCATTAAGTAAAATTTGTGACTATTTTAAATTTATTAATTTCTAAGCTTTTCGCTAAAGTAAATTCTATCTTTTTCTTCTCTAAATTTCTAGAATTCAAAAATCATTATTAGAATGTGTGGTTTTCTGTTATTAAATGATTGACAAAAGCAGAATCTTGTTTTTTAAGTGTTAATCGAAAAACAGTGTTTAGCAACACGTTTCTCAAATGATCTTCTGGTTTAACCGACGTATATCTTATCGCATCCACTCGCTTATAGACCAAGATTATTTTTATCTGTATTATCTTTATTTCTTTTAATATATTTAAATAACTTATTTGTTTTGTAAATCTTGTTTACATTAAGTCTTTTTTTTTATATTTTGGAGTAACTTCATTATTCATTAGATTTGCCATCTTTTTATTCTAACTTTTATATTTCGTTTGCTCTTTATTACAGAATGATCTTTAAATATGTTGTTTTAAATATTTTTTGTCACCATAATTTGAATTAGAGTATATGTGTAGCCGTTATTGATTGCTATTTGTTTCATTTGATTTAGCCTTCTTTATTTTAGTTTTTAGTTTTTATTTGATTGTATTAGCTTAGATTAGCAGCCGATATTCGTTCGACTTATTTTGAATATTATGTTCTGTTAGTCTAATTAAAATAAATAAATAAATAAACTTAAGAATTTGATTCCGACATGAAACGTGACTTCAAAGCTAAATTCGGTGTATCTGTGGTTAAGAGTTCCCAGTATAAAAAATGCCGTATAAATCTTATTCAAATTGCATAATTATTCAAATGAATTAACTGCAGTTTACTACACTTCCGGATTATAAAAAAGTAAATTACAAAATGTAACATATACATACTCACACACAGCCACAAACATTATATGTATATAGTCCATTGTATAGTGAAATTTAAGCGAGAAGGTGCGTCATATTATTACGTTTATTATTGTCGCACAAGTGGAACAGTTTAACAACCAAGCCATACCTACCTTTTTCTGTACACATTATATTAACAAATTCGACTTTCATTGTATATCAAAATTGAAATTAAATCGTTGCTTTTATAGTGTACATGTGTACACCGGATATCCCAGCATTCATAAGCCGGAACTCCAAACGGTTTTGTTCCATATTGATGCGTTTCGATTTGGTATTAAACAAGGCCGACCCGTCAAGTGAATAATATCATAATGGTAATGGGTGCTGGCCGCATACACTATCTTGTTCATTATCGTTATTATTATTATGTTAGACCGTGATATGATAATTTGTAGCCAGTAATGAAACAAAACGCAATTATTCTTGTGAATCGCCGGGTCCGTCGTTCAATGTGTTTCATTTCAATGCATTCATCACGGTAGCATGAATTATTATATTATTATGCATGTAGTGTGGGCTTGTATTATAACAGCCTTGTATAATACGTGTTTGTAAAACTGTTGTCAAGGCTCAAATAGTATATTAAAGTACAAGTTGCATAAGACATGATTTTAGTGCACGCGTTCAAGTTTAGAAAACGAGCCGCAAGGCGAATTTTCTAAAGAACAAGTGCACTAAAATGTCTTATGAAACGTGTATTTTATACTATTTTTTTCTATTTCGGACATTAAAAGTTCAAACAGACTTAATATAAGAGGCATGTTTTGTACGAAAATTGTAGAAATTTTCTTTTTTTGAAGTTGGCAGCATTGATGTTTAACTAGAGCATTTTAAATATTTGAAAATCGACGGTGTTATATGTCATTTTAAGTTTAAAATTTAGATTGATTTATGCAATAAATTATTAACGAAATGGACGAAGCAAATAATTGCACGCCCCCAGAGATTCGCAAAATAGCAGAAGATAATTTACAAAATCTTTTGCCAACAAAGTCTCGACATATTTATCAAAAGCAATACGAGCACTTTTTAACTTGGTGTAAAGAAAATAATATCGCGAATATTACTGAAAATGTAATTATTGCTTATTTTGATAAGGAAAGCAAGATAAAAAAGGCATAGACCTTGTGGTCCACATATTCGATGTTACGATGTTGTTTAAATATTTATAAAAATATAGATATCTCAAAATTTTCTAGGCTTCTTGCATATTTAAAAAGATTATCTGAAGGCTACGAGCCTAAGAAATCCAAAATTTTAGAAATAGATCATATTAACTGTTTTATAATAGAAGCCGATGATAAAACATATTTAGCAATGAAAGTAAGTAATATAAACATCCTTGTAATAGTATTTTATTAATGTTCTACATTATTTTGTTATAATAGTCATATTAATATTGATAGGTTATCCTTATAATAGGTTATAGTGGAGCTTGTCGTCGTGAAGAAATCATGAACATGATTTTAGATGATATACAGTTTAAAAATGATGTCATAATGGTTAGAGTGCCATAAACTAAAACTTATATTCCAAGACAATTTATTATAACAGAAAAATTATGGATTGATTTGGTTAAAAAATATTATTCACTTCGTCCCACTCATGTTACACATAAACGCTTCTTCCTGCAATATAGAAATGGTTCTTGCGTGAATAATCCAATTGGCATTAATACTATAGGAAAAGTACCAAAAGTTATTGCCACTTACTTAAATTTGCCTAATCCTGAGCTCTTCACTGGACATTGCTTTAGGCGTTCAAGTGTGACACACTTGGCTAATAGTGGAGGTGACTTAATAACAATTAAGCGCCATGGAGGATGGAAATCTTCAGCAGTGGCTGAAGGTTACATTAATAATTCCACCATGAAAAAAGTTGATGTTGCTCGAATACTGTCTAGTGCACCTAATACATCCACCAAAATTATTCAGAATCCATCGACTTCTGATGCAATAGGCAGTGATGTGTCAATCAATGTGAATCAACAGGAATTCAAACAAAACATAGTGCGTTCCCAGAATCTGCCTGGAATCTCCATTAATGCACATGAATCTTCTAGTGTTACAGTAAACGTTTATAATAGTTGCACTATTCAAAATGGGAAGTAAATGTCAATAGTAGCATTAGATCTTCCAACTCTGTTTAACAATTTATATTGTTAATTAGTATAAATAAAATATTAGCAAGTGTTTTTTATTCTTTGTACCTGTACAACTTTTACTACACATGCTTGTTATACACATTTATATTTGACATTTACATATGATTTAGTTCCATTTCTTTTTTTGTGACCAACCTCTAAAAACAATATTTTGCGTGCGAAAAAGTAATACTTTATGCAACCCAAACGGGTGTCGAAAAGTGCACTTTATAGCACCGAAATAGAAAAAATTATTTAAAAATAATTAAGATGCTTACAAGTAAATAAAAAAACTGAAGTAAGAAAGGAAGTAAATGAAATTATCGAAGTAAGAAGAGCAGATAAATTATCTAGACAATTGAATAAGTAGAAGCTAGTAACTAAGTCAGTTGGCGATTGTATAAGTCTAAAAGTTATAAAGATATAAATCCATGCTATTAAATACACATTTTGTCAGTGGCGGCTCGTGAGTTATGAAAGAGGGTGGCCACAAAAAGAAATTTAACTATTTTTTGTACATAAAATTCATTCTCCTATTTTTCATCCTAGAAAAGACGTCTATGACTTTGTTGCCAAAATCCGGGATAGACTGGATGAACTTCTTTTCTATTGATAGGACCGCCAATGCGCTCAGTCGATCTTCTGATATTGTGCTCCTCAGAAAAGTTTTAATGCGTCTGAGGGTGGAAAAACATTGTTCACATTCTGCTGTCGACATGGGCGTTGTACAAATAATATCCAACAGTTTGTATGTTTCCGTCAAAACCTTTTTTAGGTTGCCGTCTGTTATGAACACCAAAAGTGGAAAAACACCACCTATGTCACACATGTCATCGCGCTCATAAATTACTGAAAGTTCACTTTTCAATTTTACACTGTCCAAGATAGGTTAAGATTTTACAGTTTTATCAAATTTTTTTCGAATTGAATAACAATAAGTTTTAAAATTTCGAGAATCCAATGATTTTGCTACACTTAAGTGATCCCTAAAATCAAATTGGTCGCTAATTTGTCTTAAAATATTGTCACATACATCCTTTGCAGTAACAGCTCTGTTATCTCCAGCTGTCGTTTTTTTGTCTTTTCCTTGCAGGTTCTTCATTATTGTGTTCTTGTTTGTCATTGTCAGTAGAATTTCTTAAATTTCTAATCTGAATAATTTGCTGTTGGAATTGTTCAATTGTCTTTTGCAGTTGAGCACTGTCAATCCCGCGCACTTGAGTAAATAATATTTCAACATGTGGCATGATGAAATATTTTCAACCAGTAGAGAAATTCCGGGCAATTCAAATGTTTCAATAAACCACTTGCTTCACTAATAGTAACTGAATCCACCCCATCTTCGTCAATAATTTTGTCTAAACATTCTTTGAAAGAATCCAGGTGTTCAAATAATGTGTTCACAGTTCGACTTTTAAAAATCCAGCGTGTAGGAGCGGCGCATGGTAATCTACGTTTGACTATTAAATCAAGAATTACCGTTCGTTTTTGGCGATCTAGAAAAAAACTTCAAAATGACTGCAAATTTGCAAAGAAAATTTTAATATAATGGGCATGTGGAAATGTTTTTTTGATAATAGCTTGGACAACATTTGTCTAACCACTCATCACGGACGCCCCATCGTAATTTTGAGCGATTAGTTTAATGTTATCAGACCCAGAAGGAGAATTTAAGATAGTTTGCAATTAATTCAGCAATGTTTTTGCTAATACATCAGCATTATGTCCACCCGGCTTAAAAAAAGACCAAAAGCGTTTAAAAATTTGTCCATTAAACACGTATCGAATTATAACAACCATTTGCTGATTATTAGAGGTGTCTGTAGTTTCATATGCCTCCAAAGCAATGAAATTTGCAGATTTAATTTCTTTTAATATTTTCGGCTTGTAAATTTGCCACATTGCATCTAGCAATTCGTTCTGAATAGTTTTTGAGTAGCCTTTAAACACTTGCGAACCTTTCATTTGTATTGTAAGCACAGCATCTAATTCAGCTCCAAAGTTGATTAAGCCTACATAAGTACCTGGATTTTCCGGCGTCAATGTCTCATCATGGCCTCGTAACGCCAATTCAAAAGCTCCGCAAAATTTTATACACATAATTAACCGACGCAAAATATGATGATTTCTCCACATCTTCGTTGTATTTAATTTTATGTCGCAAATAAGCACTGTCTAACTGTTCACGTATGTCCACTTTGCCCAAAACACTAAAATTCACGCATGCATTCACGTGAGAAACGGAATTTTCGTGTTTCTTTGCCTTTTCTGCGATATGCTTTAAATCATTTAACCCTTGTTTATTCCACGCACTAACTTCTTTCTTAAAAATTATGCAGATAAAACAAAATAGTTTATTTGTTAGTGAACATACTCACATCCACTCATATTTTTCATATATATTTTTATTGAATACTCTATTGAAAGTTCGAGTTTTACTTGTGGAAGTGTAGTTTATTTAAAGATCATGGTTTTTAAAGATTTTGCACACTGTTAACTTATAAACGTCACTTCCAGCCTTTGAAATCATACGCGTGCGCTACGCGCCGAAAACAATACATTCACAACGCCTGCAAGACGTTAACTGGAGTCGAGCTATTTTGTGCCCCAAACCGATGGCATAAGCGAAAATAAGCGGAGCCGGCCGATTCATACTCGGAATAGGCACATCTGAAATTGTGCCCCGAAACATAATTTTGAGCTTTGGCATAGTGTCTGTGGTGAGGAAGGAAATTTTGATACCATCTAAAAATAATCAAATAAAATAATGCAGTGAATTACATGCGAATACGTTTCTGTGTTTATCTTGGTGGTTGAGTGGGCACGTGCCCTTGTGCCCTTTAACACCAGCCGCTACTGCATTTTGTGACATGGTATTTCTGATGTATTTTGGCACCCTCAAATCGAATTTAAAAGTAAAAATTGCCTATCAGCCACGGATTTTTAATAACAAGTATTTATATTTTGCAATAATACAACGTATGTATGTTGCAACATGCATATCAACAGTGACGAACGGACATTACATGCAAAAGTAGGCACCCAAATCAGATATTGTGCATTAGTAGGAATTTGCCGGCATGTTAAGTTTCTGCATTTCCTATATCGGACCGTAAAACGTTGTTGCTATCGTATTGGTGTTCTACATTATTGATTTATGTTTATTACTGTATTGTGATTGACTGTGAATTAACAAGTATCTAAATACAATGCCTAGGCAGTGTGTTAATAATGTCGCCAGTTTTTGTTATGTGTGTGGGGAAGTAAGTTAAATTTAAAAAATGTACTTTCACTGAACTTGTACGAAGCGCTTACCTTTATTTCAGGATTAAAGTAGTAGATCAATATAAGTCAGCAAACCCTCACATATGCTGAAAAGCCTTGTGTAAGATTGTTAACAGGTTGAATGGTACAAAATACAAAATGGGCTTAGCAGTACCAATGGTGTAGAGAGAACCGAAAGACCATATTATTTGTTCGAATTGTCTTCCGGCATGCTTCAGCACGCTTTGCTATTACCTGAACGACATTGCGTAATATTTGCTTACTTATTGTGTCGCTTGAAGTGCACGGTCTTCTAATTCATTAACATCGGTTAGAGGTGTTTAGTAAACTAAGAATTTCAAAAAGAAATCCCATGGTGTCAGATGTGGCGATAGAGGTGGCCAAGATCTACTAATCTAACGATCATGGAAAGTATTGTCCAGGTAATCTCGAACAATTCGTGCAAAGTGGGGACCTGCCCGATCGTGCACAAAAATTATTTTACTGGAGATTTACAGGCACGTCATCCAAACCCTCTGGAAGATGTAGTTGTGGAAAATCTAAATGATTTTTCCAATTTATGCAGTACGCCAAAATATGAATAAACCAAACATAGTGTTAATAAAAAAAATAGTTTTAACATAACCCTACCAGTCGGTCGCCCAATAAACTACCCCAAATATTTAAACCAAAGTGGCGGCCATTTCTAGGCATAATTAAATGTGGATACTTATAACTCCATTGACGTTGATTATGAACATTAAAATACCATCTCGGGCAAATAAACATTCATCTGTTCACGGAATGAAATTTTGGATGTGCAGATCGATATTTAAAAACCACAGAATGCTTGCCGAAGTTTACTGCCATTATCTTCCTAATGCAGGACTCTTGTGAAACGATGTGTATGCTATTGGTCGCATCTTAGCGCACGCCATATGCCAACTTTATTTGTGCTCAGTTTCCTAACAACGCACCTAATACTTTCTGAAGGATCGTTTGTTATCAAATCAATGATTGCATCATCACGTAAACAAGAAGGCAAACGACTCCCAGGAAATAGCATCCCATACAATCGCGTTGCTTGACTGCGCTATTATTTGAAACGCAAAAAGTCATCAATATATCGTAATACTCACGATTTGAGTAGTTTTAAGCCATGATTTCATGCGCTAAAACTCAAAAGACAAACAGCGTATCATTTTAATGACAGTTGTAGAAATGTCACCTAGTTCTTGACCTACCCCATTTATTTTATGTATTAACCCATTCGATCCCACTGTACTCGCTTGATTACATAAAAAACGTCAACTTTGTGACGCTATATCTCTCATGTTACTGGTTTTTTTAAAGAGATTTTGTTGACATATTAGTTAAGATTGTAGAGAATGAAAATATATAAATGATAAACAATAAAAATATAACGGTAAATTTGCAAATTCTTTTTTGTCAACAGTGTTTTTCGTTTTTGTAATTTTTTGCACTTTTCGTTGTAACTTGATGTCTATCACTTCTGCTTGAAATTAATTGGTGGCAAATTTAAGTGTAAATCAAATTAAACATATCTATATTAATCTATATTAAACATATCTATCACATACGAAACTATGCCATACGTGCAAAAGAACCAAGACGTTCTACTACATCGTCCATAGCAACATCGGCAGGAAACCACTTTCCAAAACGTATACAAAATCAGCTAAGATGCAAAGTATGTCACAATAGAGTTCAATGGATTTGCGAGCTTTGCAACGTGACACTTTGCGTAGAAAAGGACTGTTTTAAAAAATTTCATACCGAATCTATAAATATGCATAATAATAATTAATTTAATATTGTTTTACTTGTGTTCCAAAATGTCTCAATATATGAATAAAAGTGAATTTTAATTAAAATCTATATGTATTTCAAGTTAGCTTAATAGGAACTTTTGTATCTACATTGTCCCATTGTACTCGTATGAGTACAGGTTATAAAACACTTTTCCAAAAAAAAAAAATTTTATTTGTTCTTCATATTATTATTATTTGAGTCCTACTAAGATGAATTTTACAAACAGAAATGCGTTTTTTTTTTGTTTTAAGGATGGTTGGGAACTAATGGGTTAATTGCAAATCTTTGCTCATGTTTATTCATTGCTGGAAGACAATTCGAACAAATGTTATAAAGTATTTCGAGTTATACGTTTTTAATTGTGTTTAATATAAGAAAGCCTGCTCTTTTAAGATTCCATTTTTAAATATGTTCGAATTGAGAAAATATCGGTCAGATTAAAAATTGGCAAAGGAACATTCGTTTCAATTTTTTATGATTAACGTCATCCCATAGTCCGTGTCCGTGAATTTTGTAACACCCTGTATAAAATGTCAAATTTGCCCTCTTTACTTTTTTCATACTTATAACTAGGGAATAGAAAACGTTCTTTTTACATTTCTACAACTGGTTCTAGGTGCATACTGGAATTCGGCATATTTACCGGTTGAATTTTGAGGCATTATCCCCATACACATTGCAGCAATGTTATTAAATCTGGATTTCTATTAAAAACTGCGTCTAACTTTTGCCGTAGGACGCATCCGAACTCACTGGAAATATTTTTCAAATTATTAATAGCCACATCTAGTGTGGTTAATCCATCATTTAATTTAAGATTTTTATTTTCAAAATAAGTGTTTAGTTTTGGCAAATTTCCAAACTGTTCCTGAAGAAAGTATAACTGGTTTTTTAAATTTGGAATTTGTGTTAGTTCCTTGCACTCAGAAATACTACGAACATCGTCATTTAAACATGTAACTAAATTTTGTAAAGTATCGAAATTCTCTGCATAAAAACTAGTAGTTTCCAGCCATGTTCCCCATCTAGTTATTACTGGAGAGGGAGGCGGTGACAAAGATGAAAGTTTTCTCTACTCTCAATGGTGCTTTTCTGAAAACTTTTTTAAAAGCGACTACGAGTCTATCAACTTCCGGAAAGGTGTCTCTGATATATCCACAGATTCTGTGGAGAGCATGTGCTACACAAGTAATATGCAGCATATTAGGATAAATTTCCTCAGACGAACCTTTTCCAAAGTTGACTGACTTGTATACGTTTTTAAAAAAGTTTTCAGGAAAGTACCATTGAGAGTAGCTCTTTACAGGGAAAAATGCCTCAAAATCTAACTGCTAAATAAGCTGAAATAAAAGAATATTTCCAGTTTGCACCTATAACCTGTTGCGATGTGGAAAGGACGTTTTCTATCTACAAGGATGTATTTCATTCAAAGAGAACAAATTTTACAGGAGGCAACCTTTAGAAAGTATTGCTAGTTAATATTAATACTTCCGTATTCAACTTGAACTACAAAATGAACAAATAAAAATGTTTTTCGTATTTTATAGATCACCACCCGTTTGTTTTCCAATTAACAATTAAAACAACGAAAAAAAAGAAAGTAACTCACCGTACTTTATTTATCTTACGAAATATAAGTTAATAAATAAAATATCTATCTACGCCCTTGAAGAAAGGAATTTTACTGTAAGTTATTGCGTCACAATTCAACGACAAAAAAGTAGATGTGCTGTTAACCGAATGAATAGTGCTATTCAATAACTGCGTGTTGTACTTAGCGATGTTGTAGACTATTTATATGTTTCATCGTAATTTCGGCCCGACGCCTCCGGTATCTACTTATAACTACTACATGCGCGTGCAACCCAAGCCCCTTCCAAACCGACGCTGTGTCTGCTTCCGATTATGCATCCTTAACTATAAATACAAAATGTGAATTTTTAAATTTATGTTATTATTAGATAATTTAATAAATTTAAAAATAGCTAACTTCCTAAAATCGAATTGACTGTGATAGTAAACTTTATTAGTAGTCACAGAAAACAGCAATTTATAAATTAGAAGAATCGCTTTCTACCACACGATTGTTATTTGTCATTACTCTTTTGGTCTTATGTAATGTGATCTTTTTCTTGATCAAATCCAAGTTTTCTTTAAATTAAACTGTTTTAATGACCACAACCATTTGAAAAGCTTTACACAGGCAATGGAGATAATGCAGTATTAAAAGAAACTATTTTAAAACACACAAGTGCTTTTATAACACGCATTCGTAAATTTTCTTATCAAATTGTTCGTGTATGTAACTTTGACATTCGTTATTTTTACGCGACGAAAACTCGGGTAATTTCAATTTATCTGATCCTCGAACGCTTTTCAACCTTTCCAAAATATTAATTACGTAGCAATTACCGCAACAATAGGCTGACTACTATAATTTCTATCTTTACACGTTATCGTAAGATTGTTTTTCTCTTCCTATTTATAAACAGGCACGCAGGGAACGGCGTGTATTTGCTGGTAAGTGGTTACACCGTGAAAGATAGAACCTGGAAGCGAGTGAACCGTGGAGAAGAGACCATAGAATTGGCTTAGACATGAACACACACACGTACTCATATAAACATATACTTTCACACATAGAGAGACAGAGAACAAAGCCTTTATCAGTGCACAATTATGTTTCGTGTCGGATTATAACATGTGGAGGAAAGCCAATTAGTGATGAGACCAGTCGCACGGAACAGAACATAAGCATGTGATACAAATTGCTTATAATGTTTACGAGGTGTAACGTTTCTGCAGTAATTTCAGTTTAAAAGGGTTAAACAACAACTACGATGTCGACGATACTCGCTTTTCACATCACGCATGCAAAATCCTTGTAAATAAGCCGCAATCTTCATCCAGCAAGTGTACGTAGGTATATTGTATGACATGTATCTGTGGGACTTTATGATATGCACTTGCTAAAGTGATGATAACGAGAAATTAACGACACTCACGAATAAGTTCCGATCGTAACCGCATCGATAACTGTGTAATTTACACAATTAATATGAAAGGTGTGTAGAAATAAGGTAACACAGAGACGAGCACCTAAAAGTCGCTAATAACAAGATAAAGTTATAATTACAGGTAGCAGAATATTTAGAAGATGCGTTTGGACAGCGCTATCATTCTAATCGTGTTTAAAATTAATAATAGAAGAGAATGGAAAAATATATTTAGGTAACCTTGCTTTCAACGATTGGGGAGCATGCAAACATATTTGTCATAAAACTGTCAGCTTAAAGGATTTGTTGCACGACCTAAGTTTTTCCCAACTAAACTGTTTAATAACCATAGAGCGGACTGAAGCGATTGAATGACCAATTGCCCTAATAAAACATTGCGGCGGTATCAGATATAGTACATATTGCTATGAACTGTGGTTTTTATATTAACTGCACCACGGTTCACAACTAATCTACCCAACTTGGATACTCGGTCGATTTATTTCCAAGAAAAAATGAGACTTCTTTCTTCTCAGGGTTCCAATCGGAAACGTGGTTGTCTCTGCGAAAATACTTGGCGCCAGTCGAAATGTATTGACAAATAACGAGTGATCATTAAAATTTTCGCTCAAGTAAGCCATGTACACAAAAAGTATGTCCTAACTTAAGTTATTAGAGGAGATCTGTCATTATAATTTCAAACGTCATGATTGTTAAAAAATAATTTGAAATGCTGACTTTTATATTAAATATTTTATAATTTTTATACAAAGTAATAGAATATTATAAAAAATGTGTAAAATGTTGACTATTCTCCGCCAAGCATAATCGCACTCTATTTCGTAGAGCATTGAAAACATTGATCAGTATTTGCGGTGAGTTATTGATGTTTTCACATTTTTCTATGATTTTATGTTTTAACGCTTGTAGATTATTAATTGGTGTTTCATAAATAATATTCTTTATATATTGCCACACAAAAAAATCCATGACTGTTAAATCACACGATCGTGGTGGATATGGAATCGCTGTATTTCTACTTATTATCCTATCGCCATAAAATTGTTGCAAAAATTGAATATTTTCAAGTGTAACGTGAGATGTAGCCCCATCCTGTTGAAAATATCCGACCTGGAGTTCATCATTAGTCAATTGATTAGTAAAAACACTGAGAATTTCGTTACGATATTTCTCCGATGTTATCGTGCCCTCAAAGAATATTGGTCCTATTAATCGGTGACGACTCATACCTACCCATACGCCCATTTTTTCTGGATGTAGAGGAACTTCTCTGTAGAAATGAGGATTTTCACTGGACCACATACGCATATTTTGCGAATTAACATAACCTTTCAAATAAAACCAAGCTTCGTCGGCGAAAAAAGTATGATTTAAAATATTGTCTGTCATTGTTTGAATAAATCATTGGCAAAATTGTGTTCTTTTTTCATAATCCGTAGGTAATAGATTTTGTACAGAAGTTAATTTATATGGATACATGTGCAAGCCTTTTTTTTTAATTTTTTGACATGTTCCATTCGAAAGCCCTACTTGTTGCGAAACTCTGCGAATAGATGTTTGAGGAGATTCGTTAATAATTTGTCTGACATTTTCAATTACGGCGCGACTACTCTGGAGAGGAGCACCGCTTCCTTTTTTCCTTAAAATACAGCCTGTTTGACGAAAAAGATTTACACAATGCATTAGCGTATCACGGAAAGTTTTATAGCTAGGAACAGTATTTGGATATCTCTCTTCAAACTCCGCAAGGCAATTTTCTATTGAATGCTGGCAAATACCATCAATTTTTTTGAGATGTCAGGAAGTAACATTCTACCATAAACGCTTTATGCATATCATTAAAGGCCATTACTTTTTCTTTTGATGAAACTTTAAAATATATATTTGACACTGACAGATGTTTGAAATAACATCTTAATGACTAAAGCTACGACATAATTTTTATATACACGGCCAGCTACGAGTGAAAATTTTAATGATCGCTCGATATAATAATTATATTTCTTTAAGTTTCTTATTAAATTCGTGATGAAAGGTTAATTAAATAATAAGCACAATATAAAATTTAAATGAAAATTTAATACAAAAACAAAAAAAAATAAAAAAAATCTTTATAAAGTATAAAGATTGTGTAATAATATACTTATTACACCCAGAGGTAAAAATAACACACGGAAATGACCGCTACGTGCATTCAAAAAACCTCAATGACAACCGAACAAATTAACCAAATCACAAAGACTATTTTTAATTTCTCCCCAAAGAACAACATAAAAATATAAACAAACTTGACAGCTCGAACAAAATCTAAAACATGCGCACATACATGTCAGAAAAACAGCCCTTGAAATCCAAACGTATAAAATTTTTACAGCTAACTTTTTTTACTTAGAAATTTTAAAAATCCTCTTTGTCATCTATCTCAATTAACTAAGACTAAATCTCTTAAATAACAATGTTAATACAATTGAAATACAATATTCAAATCTTTTGAATTAATAAGATATCTTTTAAATATATATATATATATATTTTTACTTACATAAAAAAAATTGTATGAGACACGTAGACAAGAAAACGTTGTTTTAAATATATAAATCAAAATTACGAGAGCAACAAACTCGTAGAAAATACGGGAATTGATATACAACCACCATCAACTAAATAACTCAAATTCAAACTGAAATTACATTATACATATAGATAATTATCTATCTTAAAAAAATAAAATAAACGTTCTCGTCTTACTGGTGAACTGTGTCTAAAGATTTAAAGTTGTCTCACAGTCCACATCAAGCGCGGCGGCTTCAATGTAAAACTAGTTTTTATCACATAAACAAGAGAATCACAGATATAAGACAAACACGTTTTGTAATTGAATTGATTCTGCATTTTCTTGATGAAGAACCATAATTTAAAATAGGAATAAAACTACGGTTCTAATCTTCACTTTTAATCTTTAAAAAGGATTTCTTTAAAAACATTGAAAAATAATACCAACCTTCTTGATTTTATATATACACACAAATGCACAAATTTCTAACTTGTACTGGTATATCTAGAAATTTTAAGTTTATACAACGTATGTGTATTATATTATAACTATTATCGCGATAAAATAAAACAAATTTTAATTAATTTCATTACTTTTTACTTCAAGCTTTTGTGTGAGTGAAACTATCGAACTTTGTGAAGTAAAAAGTAGTGAAATTCATAATTTTTTTTTAATTTTATCCCGATAATAGTTATAATAAATAATAATTTCATCAAGTAAAAGCTAAAACAATACGAAATATTGTTTAATAATATGGATTACTATTTCTTAATAGTCACTAAACTAATAATACTTTTGGCAATTCCAAAATGTGGTGGTGCCCCATCCATGTGAAACTACATATTTCGTCGAACATTCAGTGGGGCATCCTCTAAAAGACCTGGTAGTTCGTCAATAAGAACTTGAAGGTAATTGTACGCATTTAACCTCCCAGGAAGAACGACAGGACCAATCAACAAGTCATCAACTAGGGCCGCCCAAACGTTAATAGAAAATTCATGTTGAAATTTAGAGGGGCGTATAACTTTCGTATTTTCTGATGATCACCTGTGCAGGTTTCTCACAGGGTTGTAACACCACTTCTCGTGAACGTAGATTCATCTGTCCAGAGGACTGTTCTGCAGAAATTAAAATGAAGCGTTAGCATAGTGGTCTGCCTCAGGTAAACCGTGTCCCCTGCGATAGTGATATGGATATAAGCCCTCACGTTTTAAAATTCGCCAAACTGTCGTTCGTTGCACTCCTAGTTGTCTAGCGATTCGACGTACACTGAGAGTTGGATCCCTTGTGACAATAGCTACTGCTTCTTCCTCTAAGTCTGCTGGCAAATTTACTCCTTGGTCGAAAAGATAATCACGCAGTTCGCATTTCCGAAATTGTCTGTGTACTTCCAGAAACGTTCTGTAATGAGGAATGCGCCTATCGGGAAACCGATGTCGGTATTCAACAACTGCTTGACGTGCACTGCCATTACAGTAGCCATGCACAAAATACATGGCCGCATACTCTTGACAAAAAAATCGGTAAGGTATTTTGAATAAAGAAAATGTGTCCACTCACTAATAAGCTGTTGTATGAACTGAAACGTAATGTAAACCTTTATTAAAAAATGCAGCGTTAACAGTCATCTGAACATTTGTCTTTTGTATGATATTCATGGTTCAGCACTTACGAAATAAGTAAGAACCTTCTTGATCATAAATCAATTTCCAGTACTCTTTTTTGTAGATCTTCAAGAAATTACTGTATGCACTACGACACGTGTTTATTTATTTTAGAATAACATTTTATTATGCGACGTGAACAATCACAGGCCTGTTATTGAATCGTATAACTTTTTTTTAAATAAAATCAGTTTGTATTGACTTTTGGATTACATTTTGTTCATGATCTGACAATCACATTCATAGATCTGTAGCTTTGAAACAAATAAAAATGGATATACAAGTTTTGCGTTTTTGTTACTTGAAATGAAGTCTACTTTACACTCCTAAAATTTTAACAAAACGATACGGGACATATTGTATATTTGGACTGTAGATGTGCTTTCGTAAATATATATTTTTTGCGTTCAAAACAATGAATGGATGAAAAATATGCAATTTTATGGTGAAAATGTAAAAAATATTCACTTTACGCACATAAACTAAAAATATGTATTAAAGTTTAATTTTATGCAAAATACGTTATTTTTCGATACCGTTAATCGTATTATTTCAGTGTAGAATGGATATATCTACAATACTGGGATGATATTTCTAGAATAAAAGAAATAAAAGAATAAAAAATATGTTTTTTACATCAAAACTGAAACTCCATTTATCAGTTGTTTTGCTTACATATAGTAAATTTAATAATTTTATTCGATATAATTTTACATGCATTTCTAAATCAAATTAGTTTCCCCGTCCAATACTGGTATTATTCAAAGGATTCTAAGAAATAACAGGTTAAAAATTTACACGTCGTTTCAACTAGAATAGTTATTTATAATCGACATCGAAACCCCGTCAACGGATATTTTCCTAGAAATCATCGGATTGTAAATTGAACGGTTAAACTTCACACGACATCGTCCTAACTATAACGTAATATGTACATGCGTACATATACTTAGATATACATATATCTATAGCTACTTAGTGGAACAAAAGAATGTACGAAGTGGTACGGCGCGTGAAAATTACAAATAACCATTATATACTGCTGTTAATCATATAATATCAGACTTTTGCATTATTTCATTAAAGTATTTCCTCAATTTCAATAATGGACAAACATCACTCACACACAATCAAACAATAAACGCATCGCGGATCACCGAGCGTGACGTGTACTTATTTCAAAGCGAAACGGAAATGATAACTATGTTCTACTTACAATTAGCATGATACACGAAAGGATTTTAAGAAATAAGTGTCAATATTCATGCAAAATTTTATCGATTAACCTTTATTAATATTAATGATATTAGATTCACTTATAACTAATTTCCGTTTCAGTAAATCAACGTTTTTTATCAATAAAATAAACAGCAACAACATATACTCTGTTCGATAATTTTCGAACAGAGTAATAACGATTATATTATTATATAATTATTATATTATAATATAATCGTTATTAATTCACTATTACTATGTTTTTAATCACATCAGTTTCGATATTAAGAATATGTCATTACCAAACGAAATTAAGAATACGTATGAGAAACATAGGAACAATTACGCAATTACAGGTATACACTGTGTCCAAGATAAGAATGAACTCAAGGGTATCTCGGGTACGATAAGAGATACAAAGTTGTTTAAATGGGAAGAAACTTGCGCACTTTAGTGACCATTTACGTAATTCAATTATGTTTGTGAACCCTACTTCACGAACATAATAAAAACATAATAAAAAAGTAAAATAAAAATTGTGCGGAAATATTCGCTGTACGATTATTAAATTTGTGTAGAAAGATAACTATTATATCTCTACGCCTTGTAAAAGTTGTTATGCGGCTGGATCTCATATTAGAGCCGAGATAATTAAATTTTAAAAAAATCTACTACCGACGCCTAGCTAACAATCAACGAAATCGGAGAAAAGGTGTCGATATATCGAATACGACCAAGGAAACACATTCCCGGAGATTCCAGTAAGAAAATTTGGCCGTTTACAGTGTTGGAGGGAAAACGTCGACAAGTTCCCGCCAATTTCAAGTTGTTTAGCGCGCGTTTTACAAACAACTAACCAGAAGGCTGCTATCAAGACCAATAAGATTGCAGCGTTGGAAGAAAAAGCGCCAATCCGAACACTGAAATTCCGGACCAGGTATTTTGAAAGAAAAATATAAAATAGAATTTAAACCTGCTCTTAAAGTATTTATAAAATCATTTCGAAATAAAATATCTTTTAATTTTACTAAAATGGAGAAAATGGAGAATCACTTTTCAATTACAATATTTTTATACAAAAATTGCTATAACAATCAAACGTTCACATGTCTATGATTTTGACATAACCTCTAGCACTCATTTTAAGACATGACTTATTGGTGCTCATGTTAATACATTTCTCACTATAAATACCTAAAACGATTGTATAATATTTCTTCACTTTGAAGGTACTCATTTATGTATTACTTGTATATATTTGATTTTGTTTCTGTTTACTTTTCATATGTGTGTGCATTTAGTTGTTTATTGCTGATACTGACAGTTACTTTTATTAAAGCTTAATTTCATGTTCATCAGCATTTTGTTTGATTTCTACCTGAATATCACTTTGTTTGAAACCAACGAAGCAATATAAATACACCTGAGGCGTCATTAAAAATCTGGTAAGTACAAAGTAAGATTAATACTGTATTTGACATACGACACTAGAACCCCCCTGTAGAAGACAGAGCATTCTCATGCTAGTCCGGAGTACTAAGACTAATTCATAGTTTATACACCAATCCTGCTTTATATTTTATTTAAAGAACCCTAGAACGTTTAATTAGCAACCTACTATATTGCTGGTGCTGTTTGTTTATAGAATTTAAACACTTATATACGCCTCTCGTATATTTTTCTATTTTAATTTTATTATCATCAGCAATCGGGGGAATTGGTTCTTTATAATATATATATATATATATATATATATATATATATATATATATATAAATAAATATAATATTTTCGTGACCTTGGTATGATATGGTGAATTCAATCAGTTGGCGATTAAAGGTCCTTCAAAGTATATATATTTAAAACAACCCTACATGTTTCGGCAATGATGCCTTTATCAAGGATATAAAATATAAATGACAGAATACAAATGTCAAATAATTGAGTTGCTATGGATAAAATTATTCAAAGATACATTCCAATAATAATAACAAATCATGCCTTAGTATTCCAAAAACAGATAGCAAGGTGTGAACATATGTGTTGTCCGCTGCTAGCAGCTTGTGTCTCTTTCTGGGTATGAACTTGTGTGTTGGTTGCTGCTGGCAGCTTGCGTCTCTCTCTGGGTGTGTGGTTTTGTGTTTGTGTGAGCGCGTAAGTGTAGGGTTTTGTATGTTGGCGCGCTCGTGCGTGTGATTAGTGCCGGTCGCATAAATTTAGAGAGATCGGATAACCAGCCGTTGCGGAGGGCCGCCAACCCTTTCCCGGCAACTTCTTTACATTTCCGTGCAGTACTTCGACGGCCCGACCCTAGCCCCATCGAGGCAAGGCGCGTCGTCGACCGAAGTAGCCGCTAAGAGTGTTCCCTCGGTTGGCGATGCACAACCCCGTGCAGGGTGCGCTTCGCTGGTCTGCGCCTTGCCTCGATGGGGCTAGAAACTTGAAATTCTACCATGCAATATTGAACTGAATAAACCCATAAACCATCAATTTTATTACCACTTCGAAAATATGCCTGGACTAAAAAAATTTTATGTTCTAAAGTGAAAGCCATTTTAAAACTGAGAAGCAATTTATTTAAACCAGAATCGACGCACGATTATTTTATGCACTAACTGATATTTGTGATTGACAATATCAAATATCATTTGGATTTACGTTTACGGAACAAAAAACACATGCTAAAATATATGCGTCTTATTCTATCAAAATTTCAAAGTAACCTAGATTGACTTTTCAAATGAACACACGTTATATATATATATATATATATCCTAATGAGGACAGTATCGTCGACGCAGTATATACTTAGATATATTCTTATTAGTTGAACACTATTTTATTAATTACAAATACTATACATACACTACATATATTTATCACTAAACATAAAATATATCTCTGCAATAAGCACGTATTGAAAGAATCTGATAAATGAAAGGGAAGTACGTTCGGATGTGTTCCAACGTAAAATCGCCACTGCAGCAACAGCAATCATCAACATCCCTTGGCTCTTGTGATTACCATTAGTGTGCGGCTAATGGTAATCGCTGATGCGAGATGATTCAGAACAGTAACTATGGTTAATAGAATTTCCAACATTAATAAGATACAGTGGCCGTGTCGTTCCAGAGATAGATAGTAATTATATGTGCAATTTTAGGATAATTTCCCAGTCGTACAATTTCAGAAATGAAGCACTATTAAAAACCAGCATTTTACATTTTAATGTCATAATGTGTGCTTATTAGACTATTGATATTGTTATTAATCTAAAATTTATATTGACGAATCGAATTACATGTAAATGAAAAAAAAAAATGATTGTAAGTTAATATGTGTTAATCACCAGTACGTATCAAGTATGAATAGGAATCACATCAATAACTTAACACTCTATACTAGGAGGGTGATTATAAATTCATTTTTTTTTGGTTGATACAAACTATAAATTATTGTTTTATATACAGGCTGCTTTTAATAATAATAATAATAATAATAATAATAATTGTTTATTTGCCCAACAGGATCATATCCAGTACAAAACAGAAAAAAAGAAAAATATGATAAAAGTTAATTTAGAGATAGACATAAATAAGCAAAAAGTCTTCATTAATAAATTATGTGACAGCCATGAAATACTTAGGAACACATACGTAAACTCATGTAATGATTTCACCAGTAAATATATCGATGCAGATTGCATCAGCATTACGCATCATATGGTAAACCGGTGATTTCATTAGTAAGTTGGTCCTCGGGGTGCTCATGTTGAATGTACTCGTATAGTGAGTATTAACCGAAGGTACATTAAATCGAACAGCAGTTAACATCCCAGCGCAGTCAATACTATTGGTGACAAGTTTAAATAAGTAACGAGCACTTTGTTCAATGCTCCGATCAGTGAGTGTCCTTAGCCTTAGTTCATCGTAGGAAACATTTCTGTCTAGGTACACTCCAGTACGAGGTGCATTCAAGTTCTAAGGCCTCCGATATTTTTTCTTCAGACTGGAAGAGATAGAAGCATGTGCATTGTTTTAAAATGAGCGTGCGTTCGTTGTCAACACGTCACACAGATGGCAGCACTGTACGGCAGATGGAATTGTCGCGGCAGCGTCGAGAATGAGAACTGATTTAGATACTTAAAATGGCTACGTTTTCCTTACTTGAACAGCGTGCAATCATTCGTTTTCTGAATTTGCGTGGTGTGACACCAATTGAAATTCATCGACAGTTGAAGGAGACATGTGGTGATGGAGTTATGGATGTGTCGAAAGTGCGTTCGAGGGTGCGACAATTTAATGAAGGCAGAACATCGTGTGACAACATTCCGAAACAACCTCGGGCTCGCACAAGCCGGTCTGACGACATGATCGAGAAAGTGGAGAGACTTGTTTTGGGGGATCGCCGAATGACAGTTGAACAGATCGCCTCCAGTGTTAGCATTTCCGTGGGTTCTGTGCACACAATCCTGCATGACGACCTGAAAATACGAAAAGTGTCCTCCAGGTGGGTGCCACGAATGCTGACGTACGACCACAAGGCTGCTCGTGTGGCATGTTGCCAAACAATGTTGACGCGCAACCAAGGCATGAATGGGACTTTGTTTTCGTCTATTGTGACAATGGATGAGACGTGGATGCCATTTTTCAATCCAGAGACAAAGCGCCAGTCAGCTCAATGGAAGCACACAGATTCACCGCCACCAAAAAAAATTCGGGTAACCGCTAGTGCTGAAAAAATGATGGTGTCCATGTTCTGGGACAGTGAGGGCGTAATCCTTACCCATTGTGTTCCAAAGGGCACTACGGTGACAGGTGCATCCTACGAAAATATTTTGTAGAACAAGTACCTTCCTGCACTGCAACAAAAACGTCCGGGAAAAGCTGCGCGTGTGCTTTTTCACCAAGACAACGCACCCGCACATCGGGCTAACGTTACGCAACAGTTTCTTCGTGGAAACAACTTTGAAGTGATTTCTCATGCTCTCTACCCACCTGACCTGGATCCTAGTGACTTTTGGCTGTTTCCAACAATGAAAGACACTGTCCGTGGTCGCATATTCACCAGCCGTGCTGCTATTGCTTCAGCGATTTTGCAGTGGTCGGAATAGACTCCTAAAGAAGCCTTCGCCGCGGCCATGGAATCATGGCGTCGACGTTGTGAAAAATGTGTACGTCTGCAGGGAGATTACGTCGAGAAGTAACACCAGTTTCATAGTTTTCGGGTGAGTAGTTAGAAAAAAAAATCGGAGGCCTTAGAACTTGAATGCACCTCGTATTTTTGAAAATCAAGAATTTCAAAAAGAGTCCTTGTACATGCTCAATAGGAAGCTGCTGCGATATATAATGAGGGAACCAAACGACAGACCCATATTCCAATTTAGAAAGGACAAGAGCGAAATATAAAGAATCCAGGAGCGCAACATGATTGAAATATTTACAAGTTCTGATAATAAATCCCAATATTCTTGAGGCAGACGAACAAATTTTTTGAATATGACTATTAAACGATAAAGATGAATCAAATGACACACCAAGATCCAAAGCAGTACAAGAAATACATAATTTTAGGTATTGGAAAAGTTAAGAAATCGATGTACTGAAAGATCTAATAACTGGAAAGTAGAAATATAATTAGCGAATTTTTTATGTATAGCTAGTTATATAAAAATAACTAACAACCAAAAGCAAGATAAGGTATTTTAAATTTTAAGAATTCAATTAGTACGAAGAGTAGTACTTAAATATAGCAGAAACCTAGTATATATACCCTGTGGTTAAAAAATAACCAACAAACTAAAATGCAAAATAAGATAATTTATTTTTAAGCAATACAAGTAGTACGATAAAGTAGCAATTATTTTAGCAGATACTAAAAATATACAAGGGTCGAACTTTGATGTATAACACTACTCTCTTCTATTTTACGAATAATTTTCACCTTTTTATGGTTATTTAAATGGCGCGGCATTTTGATAAAACGCAGTTTAAAGTAGTTTTCCTTTGACAGATAACTTCAGTATAAAAAATGATAAATATCATACCCAGTCCACTTTAATGTATAGCAATTGTAGTCAATTTTATTACACAGAAGTGTACCGGCACATAATACAATTGTACAAATACTTTTTAAATGATTAGTGAATATCAAATTATAGATTCAATACCCTATTTTTGTACCCTTAAATTTTATAAAATAGTGGTAATATACAGCGTGGCCCAAAATGATCGAAGGGGTTTTAATTCCTTATAACTTTTTTATTATAATTTTTTTTTTGTTTTCAGTATTTTGTAAAGAAGACTTGGGGAATTTAAAATGGAACAGTACACAATTGAACAACGTGCCAAAATCGTTGTACTTTATTTCTCAAATCAACGATCCATTGTTTTGACTCAGCGTGCCGTCGTTATTTTAATGTGCGGGTTGGACCCTCAAAGTCAACAATAAACAGTCTGGTTGCAAATTTTCGAGAACAAGGGGCAGTAAGGAACCTTCCTGGTGCCGGCAGACGACGAACGGTGCACACGGATGACAATATTGAACGGGTACAGGAGAGTATTCGGGAAGATGGAGAAACATCAACCAGGAGACGTTCGACACAACTTGGCCTCTCAAGAGGGTCGCTGCAGAGAATTTTGCATACAATAAGAATGTTTCCATACAAAATTCAGCTTGTCCAACAATTGAAACCGACAGATTACCAGCAACGACTTGATTATGCAATTTATTTTCATCGAAAAGCAGAAGAAAATCATGATTTTATTCATAATTTAATTATGAGCGACGAATTAAATGGGTTCGTTAATAGGCAAAACTGCAGGATATGGGCTACGGAAAATCCAAGAGTAGTTCAACAGCGAGAATTACACCCACTTAAGTGTACCGTTTGGTGCGGTGTTTCGTCGGAAAGGATAATTGGCCCATATTCTTTGAAAATGAACACGGTGTGCCGTTTCCGTCACTGGTGTTAGATATCGGACAATGTTGGAAAATTTTTTAAGGCCAGCCGTGGAAAACCATCCGCAAGTATGGTTCCAACAGGATGGAGCCACAGCGCAAACTGCGAGGGACACAATGGCTCTTTTACGCGACATCTTTGGTGAACGAATTATTTCCCGTACAAGCGATTTTAATTGGCTTCCGCGTTCACCGGATTTAACCGCTTCAGACTGTTTCCTTTGGGGTTATTTGAAAGGAAAAGACTATATTAATAAGCCTCGAACCATACAGCAATTAAAAAATAATAAACATAACACCTGAAGTTTTGCGAAAGGTTATGGAAAATGTTTTGGAAAGAGCACGATTATGCGAAGCATAAAATGGCCACCACTTGCGCGATATAATTTTTCATAATTTAATTAAAAATATTCTCCATTAATATACTGTATTTAAAATTTTAAAAAAATAATAATTATGTCTTAAATAAGAAGTTATAATGAACTCAAACCCCTTCGGTTATTTTGGGCCAACCTGTATATGTTTGAATACGGTTCTGTGTGCGGTTATATGTATGACGACTACCTACAGCTCTCTCATCGTTAGACTTCATGCTGCGTTAATTACGGTGCCACGAATAGGATTAATATTTCACTTAAATGTCAACGGTATACTTCTGGACAGCCTATACCATGCTAGTAATGTTATATACTATTTATTAGATCAGATCACGAAGTTATCGATATCGCAACAACTAAATTATATTGGGTTGATTGTGGAGATTTTTAGTAATAGAATGGGATAAATATAAAAGACACATGCCTATATTTAAGGAAAATATTCACACCAACGAAAGAGTGCATAATATCGTAAAACAGAAAGGATATGAGACGCGTCACGGGGGGAAACGAATATCTATTCTCGATACGACCTTGCGCAGGTGTGCCATACCGGACCAACCGCATTCCGCCGTACCGATGCCGATGACGGTCCATGCGACTGCAAGCTCGCCCTGTATAAATCTTAATAAAGCGGCCGATATGTGCCTGGACGTTTGGATGCGGTGATGTTGGCGTGTTGGGTGATAAATCCCCATTTTCCCAGTCTGCCAGAGAGATACGTCCTCATTAATCGTGACCGGACGTGTCCGTTTACGGCCGAGACCATAAAGCACTTCCATGTTCCCGGATATCATCGTTTTCATTTCTATAACTCGAATTTATCACCGGAGTTTCTCCGGTTCCGACATTCCGAGCAAAACAGAATGGAATATATGTGTATGTGTGTGGACATATAACTACTTACTTCAACATGGTTTAGGTTTTTACTCCTTTAGTTACTTTTGCCTTTAACATCATTTTTGTGCTTCTTTGCCTTAATCTTGCCATTTAGACACTCACTCTTTTTTAGCAAATAACTTCTTGGAGATACGGGTATAACTATATAAGGGGTGAGCCATCAGCGGGTTTCTTTTAAAAATTCTATACAAAAAATACCATTCAATATTTTTAAATGATTACATAGCCCAACACACATTTTGGTGCCCGCCCTTTTTTAACTGTTTCTATGTAATTTTTAGGTGTAGGATCCAAAACAACTGTCAGATTTAGTCCATCAGATCTAATTTTTGAGGTACTACATTGACCTCTTTTAGAAAAAAAATCATCTTCTTTTTAATTCATGTACATTTCAGGTTAGAAGACCAGTATCTTCGACAAAGTCTCATAAAAAGCAAATAATAAATAGTAAGGTATTTAATTCACAAAGTAGATATAAATATGCATTTATTGCTTATTCCTAAAAGGATTCTTGTATTCGATTTTCTAGCATGGAGTTCAGTAGGACAATCTCGCTGCAGACTCCAACAGTAGTCGGCCATGGTGTGGGTATCACATCTTCTTTGATATAGTTCTTCCATCATCTGAAGGTCCTATTGAAAACTTTCACCCTGTTCTTCACTGTAATCACCTAGGTTTTGTGGAAATTGATCTAAGTGGTTGTAGAGGTAGTGAAGTTTTATGCTCATGTTACAATCAAAAATATTAAATCTAGAAAGCATTTCATTGATTCTGTGTAATTCGATGCTTTATGATTGCCAAGAAAATTGTGTACCATTTGAACAAATGAATATCAAGCATTCGATTCAATCTAGTTCATTGCTGTGGTAAGTGATTTTTTCTAAGCTGTCTTATGCGAGGGCCATCTTCATTCAATTTTTCCATGCTAGGCTCAGGAAATTTACGTATTAAGTACCCAAAGAAAAGTCCATATCGATTTAAGGCCTACACGAATTGCTTTATAAGTCCCAACTTGATATGCAACGGTGGAAATATGATTTTCTCTCTCGCAACGAAAGGTTCGTTGATTACGTTTTCTTTTTCTGGAGCCATAACGTTCCATAAGGGTCAATTTTTGTTAACCCAGTGCTGATCTTTAGTTCTGTTGTCCCGAAAATTTAAAAAAAAGATATTTTGTGTAAAGATAGCATTATTTCCTTATTTTTTATTGTTACTAAAACGGAATGGATCTCAAAAACTAAAGCTGCCACGAAAGAAAGGCTGGTATATTTGGAATCAGCATATTAAATATATCCAAAATCAGTTGTCAGTTTCTCAGCACCAAGAAAAAAATTTAATTTTGTTGGCTTGTGTTATTGTTTTATTAGAAAGAGGAAACGTTAATTGTGGAATATAACTATTCAAATGGCTGCGTCAGCTAGGCCTGCAGTAGCCCATCCTTTCAATCAAATTTTGCGGGGCCCTTCCGATGGTTTCGGCCCCTATTTACGCAATATCGTTAACAATATTGTCCTTAAGTCCTGAATAATTTCTGGATTGTCGGCATAACACTGATCTTTAACGGCACCTGCAAAAAAGTCTAATGGTGTCAAATCGCAGCTCCGTGGAGGCCAACTGACATCACCTAAACGACTGGTCACAAGATTATTGAACTTGCGCAAAAGATCTATTATTCGACGATTTGTGTGGCATATCTAGTTTTGCTGAAACCACAGTTCGCCCACGACCAATTCTTCAATGCACTGCCAAAAAAAATTAGTCAACATGTCTCTGTAGCGTTCTCAGTCGACCGTAACGTTGTTGCCGTCTTCATTTTCGAAGAAATATGGGTTAATAATGCCGCCGCTCCAAAAACCACACCAAACAGTCACACGCTTGGGATACATTGGCTTCTCTACGACTACGCGTGGGTTTTACGAGCCCTAAATACGATAATTTTGCTTGTTAACGTAACCACCGAGATGAAAATGCGCTTTGTTCGAAAAGATGATATTTAAGTCTCGTCATTTTCTAGCTTCTCCAAAGACCATGCAGGGGAGCGATATCGAAGCGGATGGCCACTTGCCTTCAATTTTCGAGTTAATTAAATCTTATCGAGGTCTCTATGTAGAATTCTCCTCAGTCTAGTGTGGCTAATGTTGGGTTGCTAATATCTGCGGCGAATTGATATTTTCGGGCTCAGACGCAAACTATTGGCAACAACAATATTCTCGGGTGAACGGATCGCACAAACACGAGCTAACATTTCGGCAACACAGCATCCACTTTGGAAGTAAGTTATTTCGAAATGTTGTTTAAGCGTAAAGCGATCCATTTCGCACAGCGATATTGCGAAATAGCTGTCGGTGTCAAAATAACATGTTATTTTGTAACTACTTTGTATTTGGGATTTAATTTAAGACGCACAACGTGCGATAAATTAATTCCAGGTTCGCACATTAAACAAATATTCCTGTGAAATGGTACATAACTGTATTTAATTTGATGTCTTGTCCTTTTATTTTTTTATCTTTTACATTGGATGTTAGGTCTAGTTATAAAGAACACGAAAGCAAACTCTGAGAGCTATACTTATTCAAAGAGTCAAACATTATGTATGCTTGTGGTAGCGATTTACATTTAATACAATTGGAGCCCGACTTATTAAAGTTAAACTACACAGCAATATGTAGTATTTTTCTTCTCAATTTATTGTATGCTGTTTTGAAATAAAGCATTATTATTAAGTATCAAGCAATATTTATGATTTTGAAAATACGGAGAGATAAATATTCTAAAAATTGTGATTTTCGTTTGCACTTAAATCTCAAGCTAAATACTTTAGACCAAAAGTGTTAGAGTTTGTTGAAATAGTGTTATTGAGGAGAATCCTAAAATAGATACAGGGCATTCAATTTACAAAGTATAACTTTAGTTACATTTTTTTTTAACACTTTGTATATTTTAAAAAAACATGAAATGATGGGTCTTCATTCTTAATTTCCGTGTCTAAAATTTTATTAAAATATCTTTTTTAATTAAGGGATATTTATATGGTTACACACTTTTTTTTGCCCATCACTGTATACCACTGTGCCTAGATGTGCCTAGGGTAAATCTAAAACAAGCTGTACGATGTGTCCAAGATAAAGAGGGCCACTATGGGTATCTCGGTAACCTTAACAGACACAGATTTGATTAAATAGGAGAAAAGTTGCGTAATCAAAGGTCTAAGAAATTGGCGTTTAGATTTTCTTGAAAATTTTTTAGTTTTTGAGAAATTTTGAATAAATAGAATTTTTCTTTTTTACAAACTATTTCCTGGCGTTATATTTAACCTACAGCAAAACCAATGGCATTTCTCCACAGCAACTTTTAATGCTGTTTAAGGTGGCGTTGTTGGTTTTTTAATCTAACGTTTCGTATTTGCGGAACCATCATTTTAAACTTATTTTTTTTAAATACAGCCCTGATGTTTTATATTAGATTCTGAAGACCCTTTTTATTGCGAATTCAACGACCTATCATGCTTTATCATTTAATTGCGGTTTTGTCATTACATATTTCGATTTTTTTGCGTTTTCCAAATGTATGATACGCCATTATCACCAAGACGAAAGCAAGCTTTGGAAAGCAAATGTGGTACTGTTGTATTTGGATTGACGGTTGCGTTGGTCTTTTGACACATTAATTTGGCGTTTAATTTTTTGTGCAACAATTTAATTTTTTTTCTATTAATTACACAGGCCTGCATAAAATTTGTGATTTTTGTTTGTTAAGCTCAGTGTTTATATAGCAATAACTAATTGTAATACAGTTGGTCTCTACAACCCACAGATTTTTTTTGCACAAAAGAAAAATAAAAAAATATTAAAAAAATCTTATAATAGGCGTTTTAATACATTTTAAAATGAATGTACTACTTCAAATTCTAGGTATTAACCCAAGAATGATTTTCTGTTGTGGTTTAAAAGAAATTTGTTAAATAGGCTCTCATTACCTGATGTAAATCTTTTATTACATGTATTAATTTTGGACAAGATTTCCGGGAATTTTTACCTGCTAAATCCTATTCATTATGCTTTCACTTTATTAGTACTGCGAAGAAGGATTTCAAGTTTATCACTGCGAACAAAATGTATATTTTAATGTCATTTACTTCATTATAGCTCTGAGTGTCGATCAGTAAACAAGTAAAATTAATTTGTCTTTAGTGTTGTGCGTGGTATTTGATAAATAAACATTGCTTAAAAATATGTCTAGCCGGTGTTGCAAAAACAAACCAGATGATTTCTGTTATATTTGTGGATATTTCGTCTCGAAAAAGTTTAAGAGACCAATTGGTGAATTTGTGAAAAATGCATATTATGTTTATTTCAAAATCAAATTAGGAAATCAAGATAAAGATGGGCACCGCACGTTGTTTGTAAGGTATGTGAAGAAGGTTTAAGACATTGGACCAAAGGGAATAGAAAAAGCCTTCCTTTTGGAATACCGGTGGTTTGGAGAGAACCGCAAAATCATCATGAAGATTGCTACTTTTGTCTTTGTGATATTAAGGGGCATAATAGAAAAACTTTGAAACATATTTTGTACCCAAGCAATATTAAATCAGCTATCAGACCAGTTCCTCACAGTGATCATGTACCTATACCTATACCCCCCAAAGTACTACAAGAAGATATTGAAACCTCTCCAACTTCCGGCTCCGTACTGATGGATAGTGATTTTGAACCATCAACCTGAGGTCAAAATCAACCTCAGCTATTTTCACAAGCCGAACTGAATGATTTAGTAAGAGATTTGGGACTTTCAAAAGATCTTTCTGAAGTACTGGGGTCTAGGTTGAAACAAAAAATTTGCTTGCAACAGAAACTACCTTCAGATCTTCCTTTAGCTGAATATGACAGAAAAACAACCAAACGAACTTTTCTGAAAAACGAAAACGTTTTTTTAAGAAGCATAAAGAATAAATAACAATTTCTACTATGTGTATATTTTTGTATTTTTTTAAATATAATATAAAACTAGCTTATAAATGAAATAAATCGTGTTTTTTCTATATTTTTTGATTTTACTGGTTTGAAAAATAACCTTACGTGATACAAAAAAAAATAAAAACAGATTTGAAATCAGCGCTACCCAATTACTAGAAAACAGTTAAAATTTTTATATCAACATTCAAAGGGTTGAAAAATGCAGGCCTGTGCTATGTTTTCTAACGAAGAAAAGTTTGACATGGTGGCACGTTTCATTATATCCAACCAAAATTGTTCTGTTAAAGAGCGTATGTATTTGCAGAAGTATCCTGAAAGTAGGCAGCCAAATAAAAGGACTTTTAGAAAATTAGTAGCAAACCTTAAAGGATGTGTTTTTTTTTAGAAAATCTGTAGTTTCCCGACGAAAAACGGGCAATGAGGAAACCGTACAAAATGTTCTGTTGGCTGTCACTGAGGATCCCGGTACATCAGTTCGGCGAATTGAACAAAACATTGGTATACCAAAATAAACGAAACATTGTATTTAAAAAAAACAAAAATTACATCCGTACAAGTACAGAACTTGTAAAGGATTTAGACCAGGTGATTTAGAACGACGTCGCTCATTTTGTGAATGGTACACAAGAAAATGTCAAGAGAATATGAATTTTCCTTATTAAATAATTTGATCTGATTAGAGTATGATTACGAATAATAGTATTTTCAATAGACGAAATGTCCATTATTGGTCTGGAACCAATCCACGTTTAAACAAAACGTCAAGGCATCAACACCGTTTTGGTTTTAATATGTGGGCTGGTATTTTCGGTACAACGATTGTAGGACCGTTTATTTACCACCATACCTTAGCATCAGAGCGTTACCTATATTTGCTGCAAAACGATTTAGAGGATGCTCTCGATAGCATGCCCCTAGCAATGATTCATAACTCTTAGATACAGCAAGATGGTGCACCTGCGCATAATTCTAGAGTCGTTCGGGAATATATTTCAATGAGATTTCCAGAGAAAATCATTAGCACGCATTCGGAAATACCCTGGGGATTTCTTCGTATTGGGATTCGTTAAGAATCATGTTTATCAGCAAAATTTTGCAACAGATGATGAACTGAGGGGATTAGTTCTGGAAGCATTTGCCAATATTACTCCACAAATGCTTATTAGGGTGTTAGAATCGACGGTTAGAAGGTGCTATCTGTGCCTGGAAAATAATGGAAATCTTTTCGAATATATGCTATAAACTAAGTTATTTTGTTCATATTCGTTTGTTGTTGTATTTTACTTTTTATGTCTTCTGTTAATTTAATTTGATTTGTTCTATGCTTATTTTAAATGTAGCCATTGGATTGCTATTAAATATGTAAATGAAATAAAGTGTTAATGAACATAACAAATCATTCATTCTTAAAAAATAAAAAAAATTGGTACAGGTCCCTACTAGGAATTTTCTTGATTAAGGTCGAAAAAATGACGAAACCGCAATTAAATGATAAAGTATAATAAGTCGTTGAATTCGCAATGAAAAGGGTTTTCAGAATATAATTTAAACACATCAGGGCCGTATTTAAAAAAATTAAGTTTATGATGGTTCCGCAAAGATGAAACGTTGGATTAAAAAAACTAATAACTCCACCTCAAACAGCATTAAAAGTTGCTATGGAGAAATGCCATTGGTTTTGCTCTAGGTCAAATATTAACGCCAGGAAAAAATAGTTTGTAGAATCGAAAAATTCAATTTTTTCAAAATTTCTCAAAAAAAAATTTTTCAGGAAAATCTAAACGCCAATTTCTTAGACCTTTGATTACGCAACTTTTATCCTATTTAACCAAATCTGTATCTCTTATGGTTTCCGAGATCCCCATAGTGGCCCTCTTTATCTCGGACACATCGTGTATACTAACAAAGTGTTTTACCTACTTCTAGCCCCATTTTTGCTTTAACTTGGTCATTCTAACCCTTAACTGGTGACGTGGTGCCACAGGAGACCCCAGAGACTATTCAAGCTCGCATAATTTCTAGGCGCATGCGCGAATCTAAACCGGCACTTTAGTACCTTCAAGTTGATCAGTTGTAAGTGTAGTGCCAACCAATTCACGTCGGTCTTCTGAATGCTATTTGTGATATAGGTAAGTCAAGGCAACGTGGGGTCTTGTATGACCCCACGTCACCAGTTATTTTACAGCGAAACATTCGGTTTCCTTTGTTAGTGTTATTTATTTTTAGAATAATGGCGAATAATCCGAAAGTAGTTCGGTACGGAGACCTAAGTTTCGAAAGTACAGTACTCAGGTGGTTTGAGGAATCAGAAAATGAAGATAGTACAAATAAGGGAGATCTTGATCAAGTGAATAATAGTTCAGACGAAGAACCTGTAAATGATATTGTTCAGAATGCCGATACATCTACCGACATAAGTTATGCTAGCGATGATAATGACCTGCCCGTTGAAAATGAATATGTTGAAAATGAATATGAAGAAAATAGTCGAGCTTTTTATGGGAAAAATAGAATGAAATGGTCAAAGAGTGAACTTGCACGTAGGTTTTTACCAGGATTGCGAGGGCCTATGAGAATTTTGAATAAGAATGCAGATCCCTATAGTATTTGGAAGCATTTGTTTACTGATGAAATGATAGAGGAAGTAGTAAACAGGACAAATGAAAAATTAAGTAGAGAAAGGATAAACTACAAGAGGGAAGACAAACAATTGAAATGAAAGCATTTTTAGGCCTCCTTTACTACTCGAGAGCCTTTAAATCAAACCACGAGCACCTAGAGGCTATATTTGCAACGGATGGCACTGGTCGTTATATATTTAGAAACACAATGTCACTTAAACGATTTCTGATAATCTTGTCTAATTTGAGATTCGACAATGCTGATGACAGAATTATACGATTACTTGGTGACAAAGCTGCAGCGATATCCAGCTTATTTGACCAACTCGTTGCTAATTCACAACAGTGTTACTGTCTAGGCCATTATGCGTGTATCGATGAGATGTTGATGGCTTTCAGGGGCAGATACAAATTTCGAATGTATATGACAAATAAGCCAAATAAGTACGGCTTAAAAATTATGATCTTAGCTGACGCACGAACATCTTACATGTATAATGCGTACATATATACAGGAAAATCCAGTGACGGTCGCGGCCTGTCTGATGCCGAGAGAAAATTAGCTATGCCAACGCAGTCGGTCATACGGCTATGCAAACCAATTTACGGATCCAATAGAAACATTACTGCCGATAATTGGTTTTCGTCAGATGAACTGGTTCAGTTACTAAAAACACACAATTTAACTTACGTTGGGACAGTAAAAAAAAAAACAAAAGAATGATACCCCCAGAGTTTCAACCTAGTAAAACTAGAAAAGAAAAGTCTGTCGTGTATGGGTTTACAGCTGAAATGACTTTGTTGTCGTATGTTCCAAAAATAAAGAAAGCAACTGTCATGATATCCTCAATGCACCACACCATCAACACTGATGATGACAGTAAAAAACCGGAGATTATAGCATTTTATAATTTGACTAAGGGTGGAGTTGATAGTCTGGACCAACGCTGTTCCAATTATACCACTAGTAGAAGGACGAGGAGGTGGCCGATGGCAGTGTTTCATACCATACTTGACATCTCTAGTGTAAATGCCTATATCCTATATGGTTGTTTTAGGGGTAATGACAGCATATCCAGACTAAATTTGATAAAAAGGCTGTCATTTCAATTGGTTGAAGAACACCTTAACAGAAGACTTCGGAACACATCTATTCCATGAGAAATACGCCTTGCTATTGGCAGAATATTACAGAAACCTCTAACAGAAATTGGTAATGTAGCTGAGGTAGTCGACAATAAGAGAAGACGTTGTGGGAAATGTCCTAGAGGAGCTGATAAAAAGACTAGTACACTGTGTAAGATATGTAAAGTTGCAATATGTGCAAATTGCACACAAAAAAAATGTAAAGATTGCGGTGATTATTAGTTTATTCAGATGTTGTGATTTTTTTTATCAAAGACTTGTTCTGAAAATTTTTTGACATTTTAGTAGAATACTATGTTAAATTTAATTTTTTTAATGTTTTATATTTTTGTCAATGTCTCTTTCAGTTTATTTTAATAAAAATTAAACGCATTACAAAATAGTAATCAGTAAGGAATGAAGAAAGGTCACAATCTACACATTATATACAAAATAAGAAGGGAGAGATCCTAAGCGATAGAATGAAGATTATAGAAAGGTGGAAAGAATACTTTCAGGAATTGTTAAGCGGAGGAGTGGAAAACGAGAATGCTAGTGAACAACAAATAATAGGAGAAGAAGAGACAGAAGAAATAATTACCATGGACGAACTGGAAGAAGCAATACAAAAACAGAAAAATGGAAAAGCGCCAGGCTGTGACAAAATAACAGCAGAAATGATAAAAAATATAGGACAAAGAGGAAGAGAATTAATGTTGAAAATATATAACAGAATATGGAGAGAAGAGGAAATACCAAACGATTGGAAGAAGTCATTGATAGTACCAATATACAAGAATAAAGGAAATAAGAAAGAATGCAATAATTACAGAGGAATATCCCTTCTAAGTACTGCAATGAAGATTCTCGGGCAAATAATAGATAAAAGACTAAGAACAAAACTCGAAAATACGTTACATGAGTCACAAAGTGGGTTTAGAAGAGGAAGGAGCACACAAGACCAAATATTCTCTGTGAAACAAATAATACAAAAAGCCTATAGAGAACAGAAGAAAGTGTTCTTAGCATTTATAGACTTGGAAAAAGCCTTCGATAAAGTACCAAGAGAAAGATTGTGGAATGTATTAAGAGAAAGAGGTGTCAATGGCAAAATAAGACGATTAATACAGAAAATATATAACCACAATACTAATGCTGTAATAGCTAACAATTTAGAATCTGAGATATTTAAAACAAACGAGGGACTGCGCCAAGGGGGAAGTCTGAGCCCAATGCTGTTCATTGTTTATATGGATGACATTATCAAACAGTGTGCATGTAAGAGTAAAAAGTTCAGGGTTGGACACCTTAACTTGAATGCAGTCGAAGTTTCGGAAGGGGCATTCGCAGACGACATAGTAGTTATAGCCGACAATGAGGAAGATCTGAAACGTAATTTAACAACATGGAATATGACACTAAAGGACAGTGGAATGACGATGAGTAAGAGCAAAACTAAAGTAATGGTAGTGGGAGATGAACAGGTAGATACGAAAATCGTAATAGAAGGAACTGAAATAGAACAAGTGAGAACATTCCAGTACTTGGGAGTACGAATTGATGGAAGAGGGACCCAGGACGCTGAGATTAATCAAAGAATAGAAAAAACAACAAAGCTGTACCACAGCAAGAGGAATAATTTCATTAACAAAAAAGAGATATCCCGAGAAACAAAACTAAAAGTATATAAGGCAATTTACCGACCGATATTAACATATGGCTGTGAATCCTGGATATTAAATAGAAGACAAAAGAATAAATTACAGGCAGTAGAAATGAAGTATTTAAGAAGAGTTAGAGGAGTTACAAGGATGGACAGAATAAGAAACTTGGAAATACGAAAAGATTTGAAAATGCAGTCAGTGTTAGAATACATTGAACAAAGACAGCTAGGATGGTGGGGACATTTATATAGAATGGAAAATACAAGACAAACAAGAAGGATATGGGAAGCAAGGATAATGAAAAATAAAAGAAGAGGAAGGCCAAGGACAACATGGAATGATGTCATAGCAGAAATACTGGGAAGGAAAGGCAAAACATGGACAGAAGCGAAGAACATGACAAGGAATAGAAATGAATGGAAAACGTTTATAAAAATTTCATTGGTTGACTTCGCAGATATTTCTTGGTGAAACATTCTTGTAATAACTTGATTAATTATTAGAAAATAAAACACTTGGCTTAGTCTCACGACTTCTTTAATTAGATATACTAACAATTGTTTCGGCTATTAGGCCATTATCAAAGAGCTATCTAAAACTAAACTTACTCTACTTAAGGTTAACTTATATACCTGTGTTCATTATGGGTGGGAGAATGAGGGTAATTGATATTTAAAATTGCATCGATATAGGGGGTATTTATGAATTCTAATTGTGTGTTTGTGATAACTCGATTTTGTTTTTGGGCTTTTTTAATTTTAAAAATCTCTAATATATTTAACTTTTTACTTTTTACTACATTATGAATGAGGTTACAGCTCTTTATATCGGGTAAGTGGTTCTGGTCTATACAATGTTCTGCGAACCCTGTGTGTTTAACACTATATTTTATATCTCTAATATGTTCTGTTAACCGTTTATTAATACATCTACCACTCTGTCCGATATAAATAGCTTCACAATTCTGGCATTTTATGGAATATACTCCTGATTTATCTAAGTTATCTATTTTATCTTTAGTATTACATTGTTGAATAATACTAAAGATAAAATAGATAACGTAGATAAATCAGGAGTATATTCCATAAAATGCCAGAATTGTGAAGCTATTTATATCGGACAGAGTGGCAGATAAATTAATAAACGGTTAACAGAACATATTAGAGATATAAAATATAGTGTTAAACACACAGGGTTCGCAGAACATTGTATAGACCAGAACCACTTACCCGATATAAAGAGCTGTAACCTCATTCATAATGTAGTAAAAAGTAAAAAGTTAAATATATTAGAGATTTTTGAAATTAAAAAAGCCCAAAAACAAAATCGAGTTATCACAAACACACAATTAGAATCCATAAATACCCCCTATATCGATGCAATTTTAAATATCAATTACCCTCATTCTCCCACCCATAATGAACACAGGTATATAAGTTAACCTTAAGTAGAGTAAGTTTAGTTTTAGATAGCTCTTTGATAATGGCCTAATAGCCGAAACAATTGTTAGTACATATATCTAATTAAAGAAGTCGTGAAACTAAGCCAAGTGTTTTATTTTCTAATAATTAATCAAGTTTATAAAAAGCTAGAAGATAAACGCCCTACACCATTGTTATGGTAATAGGGATTTTTGGATTATATATATATACAAAATATATCTTTTTTTCTTCTGTATATCACTTTTAGCATAAAACAAAATATTGTGTTTGTAAAATGTTATTAAATATTTATTATGTGAATGATATTAAAGGAAACAGTTTCTCAAAATTACTTGAAAACCTTAAATTTTTTTTATGCTGCTTTTAAGTGTGGGGTACTGAGGGACCCCACGTCACTAGTTATGCTCTAATAAAAGCACGTCACCAGTTAAGGGTTAATATTAATTTGCTTTCAATTAAAAGAGAACTTGGAATTTTGATTTGACGAATCGTAAATAATATAACACTAATTCAATGCTTGAAAAAATGTTCTCCATAGCAAGTAAAATCAATGTAAACTTAACGAGAGTATCCTCTAAGGAATACAACACACGTTTCTTACTATATTCATGACGTGTATCCCTACAAATCCGAGTAAATTGGTAAAGAAGAAGTATCTAGTCCCATCGTGTGTGTGTGTTGGTGTGTAGCATGTTTGGCCGTATTAAATATAATTTGGCCGGGATACATACGGTGCAGTAAAGTGGTTTGTCCTGCCGTTGTCTGGACCATGACTGAGTGGCTGTTAAATAATGCAAAGAAACACTGTGTTAAAAGGACCTGTATGGTCCACATACTCATACGTGCATGTGTAGGTGTATGTACGCGTTTATGTATTTTGTGCGGTGGCGACGTCGAAACGAACCTCGTACGTGGATGCGGATATGCCCGTGTGTTTTGTAAGTATGGCTCTGAATGCATGCATTTGCATTCGGCGGGTAGGGACATTGCGGGGACTAGCGATGGTGAGATCCATTTGACCACGCGGATTTTCAGGAAAGCCCCTGGGATTTCGAGGGAATCGTCCATGTGCTGTCGTGCCTGTGTGTGAATAGCGCTACTTGTGTGTTTGTATATTTACCGTTTGAGATTTTTTTTATTTTTATTTAAGCCGCTTAATGCGCCCATTTTCTCTGTGCATGTTTTTTCAGCAACATTCGCATAAAAATTTGCTTTATTTCCTTAGCGCAAGAGTACACAGAATTTTCCGGGAAAATCACAGTATTTCTTTATATACAGGCCTTCGGTTTTATAATGCGTGTGTTTCAAAGATAATACAAAGGTATTTTTAATAATATAAAATATTATTAAAAATCTGGTGTGAAGAACACAAATACAGGTTCACTATTAATATTTTTTTGAACGTGTCCGAACATATCTCTCCCCAGAGACGTAGATACGTATTTCGCCTTTCTACAGGCTCGTCGGTACGCCCCTGCTGGAGAAAGGATTTTCTCAGACACATTCACAAAAAAGAACCACATCACCACATGACCGAAATTATCCAGACCGGGCGTAGAAGTAAATTCAGCGCTGCCTGTTGTCAGACAGCCGAAGTACCTCGCCCCGTCCACATAACCAATGTGAAGTAACGACGCCCTTCCAAAGGTGGAACAGCCAATCTCTCTAGAAACTGCATTTTCTTTGTGTCTTCACTCATACTACGGACTAACCGCATGTGTAATGTATTAGAATAATTGAAACATACATGAGTAGGTAAACCCCACCAGTTTTGTATAATACAAACGTATTTTTAATAATATAAAATATTATTAAAAATCTGGTGTGAAGAACAGAAATACATGTTCGTACACGTTCACAAAAAATATTAATAGTGAACCTGTATTTGTGTTCTTCACACCAGATTTTTAATAATATTTTATATTATTAAAAATAACTTTGTATTATACAAAGCTGGTGGGGTTTACCTACTCATGTATGTTTCAATTATTCTGATATAATACACATGCGGTTAGTCCGTAGTATGAGTGAAGACACAAACAAAATGCAGTTTCCAGAGAGATTGGCTGTGCCACCTTTGGAAGGGCGTCGTTACTTCACATTGGTTATGTGGACGGGGCGAGGTACTTCGGCTGTCTGACAACAGGCACCACTGAATTTACTTCTACGCCCGGTCTGGATAATTTCGGTGATGTGGTGATGTGGTTCTTTTTTGTGAATGTGTCTGAGAATATCCTTTCTCCAGCAGGGGCGTACCGACGAGCCTGTAGAAAGGCGAAATACGTATCTACGTCTCTGGGGAGGGATATGTTCGGACACGTTCACAAGAAATATTAATAGTGAACCTGTATTTGTATTCTTCACACCAGATTTTTAATAATATTTTATATTATTAAAAATACCTTTGTATTATACAAAACTGGTGGCGTTTACCTACTCATGTATGTTTCAATTATTCTGATACATTTCAAAGATAACGTTTTTCCTAAATTTTTATACTTTGCTTTTGTATTAAACAAAGTGGTATGTTTTCCTGATTTACTGTTTTTTATACGATTATGAATAAAGGAAATTTTATTAAAATACTAGCTAAAGCCGGCCACCCTTTGCTGTAGATCATATGAAATTATATGAAATGAATGGGAATGTAAATAAAATTATTGTAGTGAACATAGATTCACCGAGAAAACACATTCATTTCAGTACCCTCCCTTGCGTTGCTGTGTCTATGTGGAAGGTAAAGAAGAAAAAATATGTTTTTCACAAAAAACATTGTTCCTTATTGTAAAGCTAATGAATTTACTACATTTTTTGTTTGTCCGTTTTCTGCATAAACATAAAGATCAGACGGTTTACCGACTCTGGAGCATGCGACGTGTAATTGCCCGTGAGAGAAATAACACACAGACAGTAAGCACAGAATATATAGTTTCTAAATGCATGTTTGAGGAATGAAGTATGCCCTAAGTATATTCAACTAAAAACCAGCAATAGAATCAAAACAGCTCAAGAAGGATGCAAAATAGGAATGGAAATCTGGCTGAAAAATACTTGAAACGTTAAGTTTACAATATTTATCAAAAGGTAATACACGCAGATTTGACTTATAGACTTACAAATATAGAATTTGATTTGTTAGATTCAAAAATTAGAACACAAATTAATACAATAATTTACAATAAGTATGTGAAACAAAAAAGAAAATTAAAATCACTCGTTTTAGATAAAATTATAAAAAATAAAGTCAGTGAGCACAAATTCTCTAGTAGATTTGAAAGTCTAGATGACACTAATTTCACAATAAAAGAAAAATCATTATTAGCAATAACATCGAATTTATTTAGCTGTAGAGACGGAAATAGCATTAACAGATATCCCTAATAATTTGTCCAATAAATTTGCTGCATCGAACATCCTTAAACGGAAACCGAAAACATACATATAATTCGCTAGTTTTTACTCGAGCGGATAAAGGGAAAACGGTTGTAGCAATGAATAGAGTAGATTATTTGAAGAAAACGAATGCGTTTTCAGTACGGAATAAATTTGAAATAATTAAGAGAGATCCTACAGCAAAATTTCAACAAACTCTAAAAAAAGTTATAAGAAATTCTGCTAATATTTTTAGTGAAAAGGAACAAAACAGTTTATTTACTATGAACCCTCAACCCCCAAAATTATATTCCCTTATTAAATTACATAAAGAAAATTATCCGATTCGTCCGGTCGTTTCATATGTGACAGCTCCGTCCTACAAACTCTCGAAAAGGTTTATAGATATCATTATTAAATATACAGGATTTAAACGTGAAAAAACGTAAAAAACTCATATGTACTAATAAACAAAATCAAAGATTTTACTTTAACGTCTAACACAAAACTCATTTCCTTTGATGTCCATAATTTATTCCCTAGTATCCCTCCAGAAAAAACGGCTATTTTAGTAAAAGATCTTCTCCATAAAAATAATGTAAATCCAATAATTATTAATGAAATTCTTGATTTACTAAACATATGCATAGAACAAAATTACTTTCAATTTAATGAAAACATATACATATACACTTGCAAAGAAGGTTTAATTATGGGTAATTAGATGTCTCATTTTACTCTTGCTCTCTCCTGTTATTATTTGGAAGGGCCTGTCTCAAAGAATGTTCTTCAATAAAGATGCTACCCGGCTGCGTGGTACTATTTTGAGAAATTTGTGGAGAAGGTCTTTTCTCCAGACTGTATCATATACCACGCCAGGTCAACATACACCACAGTTGTCTTCAATCGTTTCTGAAACCCTGCCTCAATGTGCGTTGTTAAGCTGAGCACCTGGTCAGCACAACTGCGGTTGGATCTAGCTTGTTCAACGGGAACATGCTTCAATATCAAAGTGTTAAATCTATTTAATAGCCATCTTTCCAGAAGCTTATAACGTGAGGTTAATAAAGCTATCGGACGAAAGCTTTCAGGAAGGTTCTTAGGTTTGTTCGGCTTCAAGATTGGAATTATTTTGGATTTCTTGAGCTCTGTAGCAGTGGCGGCTTTTGATGACGTACGATGTGCGCTGCTGCACGGATGAGACTACTTCGAACTATTTCGGAAGATTTCGGTACGGTTACTTGCTTCTCTGTATATATGAAAGCTTAAACGAAGCAGTCTCATCCGTGCAGCAGCTCACATCGAACGTCATCAAGAGCCGCCACTGCTCTGTAGGGATATATCCTATCAATAGGATGTCTGAGTAGAATTTACTCATCCACATCCTTGCGTGTTTCCCACAGTTCTTGAGGAATTCGGGATGGACTCCGTCAAATCCAGGTGCTTTTCCAGATTTAGTGTCATTCAGTACTTCATCTACCTCCTCTACCGTGAATGGCCTGGAGTATTCAGGATGAGCTGTTGTTGTTTGGCGGCGGAGTGTCAGTTGCTTCTTTGTCTGCATTCTGTTGTCCTGTACTTAGGACCTTAGACAGTGCTACAATTCGTGCAGCGATTTAGTCAGCTGATACTTCCAATGGACCACGAGTGGGTGGTTTAGAGCTACATAGTTTCTTCAGGAGGCTACAAGCTTTCCTACTAGATCTTTTGAAGTCCATACTACCTGTCGTTTCTTCCCATTTTTTTGCGACGTTCTATGTCCAGACGATTAGGAGTTCATCCGCTATCTCAGAGTCCCCGCTGCTTTGAAATTCCTAGTAAAACTGTTCCGTCTCATTGTTCCATCCCGGGATATATTCTCTACGGAAGCCCCGAGGTACGTGCCTTTTGCTGTTGCTAATATGGCTTTTATTAATCTATTATAATTTCTGCTTTTTGGATTGATCCATCTGACGACTTTGTCTAAGTGCGCAGCGAATTTCTCCCATTGGGCCTTCCCAAGATTCCACCTAGGCCTAGGTGTAGAGTGGATTATAGGGATCTTAATTCCAATTTCGAGAACTACCGGGCGATGTTGGCTATGTGGAAAGTCGTCTAGAATTCTCCTTGGGATTGGAATTGGGTCTTTTTTGGCATTTTCCGACACGAAGCAGATGTCCGAGTTGGTTTCAGTGTTCCATGCAGCGGACCTGGAAGTGTTTCGTTCTTTAGTATCGAAGATTAGGTGAAGATTGTGGATGTCTGCCCAATTCGCAAGGCGATCACCAATCTCATCAGTGGTATGATATTTCCAATCAGTGTAATGGCTGTTAAAGTCACCATATATTGTAGGATATGGATACGTATCTAATACATTATCAGGCCAAGACGCTTGTGGTGGCTTATAAACATTGACTACAGTAATATCATCTATTTTTGTTACTACTTGGTGAACGTTTGAATTTACTGTGGAATTTAATAATAAAACGTTCCCAATGTCTTTCCGAACGTAGATTGCATTTCCATACGAACGGTGGTAGGTGGCCCAAGTAAGTCAAATCCATCAATATTACCTCTATAATGTTGTTGGTCTTCGTTTTCTATGTGAGTTTCCTGAATAATGGCCATGTCAATGTGTTGGTCTAGCAAGAGCTTTAAAATGTACACACTCTTAGCTCTGCTAAATCCTTCAATGTTTATTTGACAAATTCGAATTTTTTTTCCGAGATTTTTGGGTGTTTGGTCCTGAGAAGGGCACTAGTTATGAGATAAAGTATGTGAATCTATGTATAATAGCCAGAAGATCCGAAGATATTGTCTGGCTGCTAATGTTAAGATTATCATGCTGCTCTTCTTCTTCTCGATTCAACTCGTAGGACTTCAAGTCTTTCTTCACGTTGATTTTCTGATTCTTCTGCTCGCCTTTGAGAAGTTCTCTAACACGTTCGTTCTCGTCTAAACGTTCTGATCATTGCGGCTTGATCTTCCTTGACTTTTTGCGATTGCGTGTCGAGAACGGTGGCCTATATACGAACGTGGGCAAGACATCTCTATAAAATCAATAATAATTTCTCGTTTTGTTCTTTCAAAAACCCAGCTACTTGTTTAATTATTTTTCAAATAGAAATATCATTCATATTTTCGCCTTACAAATTTGGCATTTGTTCATCATATTTTTTTTTTAATAATATCTTCCTGACATTTATATCTATCATTTACATTAACAATTCATTCGAGATTAAATCAAAGTTATTTTTCTTTTCATCATTAAGATTTCATAACAATATGTTATCGTAAATAGAGTATATGATTAGCAAACGTCAACTTGTAATAAAAAAAGTACTACCAAATCAAGTATTTGAGAAATTCTTGCGCTACTTATGTCTGCTTATTTCATCGGCGCGGGAAGACGTATGTTATGCCGTGTTAAAAAAAAAAGATTTTACTATAAAACACTCGCGTATTTGAATGCAACGTTGTGTTAAAATTTCAATTCAATCGACGGACTACTTTTCGGGTTTTGCGAGCGCAAACATATCTACGGAGGCTGGATTTATATACAGTGCATTCGTAAAGTAGCGGATAAATTCAATAAACATTTTTTCAAAAAAACCCTCAGACCTGTCGATTTTTATTTTTAGTTTATTTTTTATTACAGTATTAGGAAGGGCAGATTTTTTTAAGTAAGACAAAGTAATTTTGGATGATGTTTACATAAGGAAACTTTGAACTAATATTATCGTAAGCATTTAAAATGAAAAGATAGTCATCTAAATTAAATGTCCGAATTGAGCACCGTTAAGAATCCGACAATATCCAAGGCGATTAACAAATTCTTTTTGAACGTTGTCGTTGATATCTGCGGTAATGTTTCTAATTTCTTGGACATACTGAAGATGAGATTGACTAGAATTACATTTAGCTCTTTGGGAAAGATCGGATAAACAATTTTTAATTACTTTTAGCGTTAGACCCCTTATTCCAGATTGATATACTGTATTAAATGCTTTAGATATGCCTACTGATAAGATTTCTACAAACATAAGAAAATATCTAAAAAAATATTTTGTCACATAAACTGGCATTCAGTAAAAATATTGTTTTTGGCAAAATAACTAGTTAATACCATTGATAATGAATACAAAAACTTTAACAAATACTGAAAGACGGCTTAGGGGATCCGAGCCAATTTTATAAATGGCTTTAAAAGCAATATTTAATTTAATTTATAACAGTCGTAGCTGTTTTCAAGTGTAAATATTAAATATTTAAGCAAAGCGGTCACGTTTGAATTCCAGCACCCTTAATTTATTATAATCAATAACGTAGATGTATCTAGTTTGGAAATAAATAAAAACTGATGACGTTGAAGTCCGTTGATGGATTAGATTGAAATTACTTTTACCGATAAAAGCAATAGTCCCTTCTAGTCGGTAAATCGCATCTTATTATTTCGGGAGCAAAATAAGTGGGACAAACGTGACGGTTCATTAGAGCATGCGGCGGAAATAAGTAATGTGTAAGAGAATGGGGAAGGGTGGCTAGTGACGACGGTGGCAGTGGTGGTGGATCGCCCTTTGGCCGCTGCCGCTGCGAGCTGCCAGATGTACTCATCAGTTCTACAATCAATGAGATGACCAGCTGCCCGCGCTCACACAACCTTTCGGCCATAAGAAATGCTGTCTCCGTTCTCTCCGTTCTGCACTGCCATATTACTTAGTCTGCGCTGTAATTACTATATTCATTTCTCATGACCCTAAAATGTTCGTAATATAGTCGAATATTGTTGTATTGTATGTATTCTCTGGGACAATAGACGAACTTCGCCAATAATATTTTAAATCGAAGAATTAGTATATTTCTAAGAGAGAAATTTGTTAACATCGAAGTCGGTGTCTAGAAATCTGAACAACGTTGTTAATTAATAAGTTTTTTCATTAATATTAAACAATTATGTATATATATATATAATCAGTAACCTTTTTACCCTAAGGTGTAAGGAGTATACTATACAAAATTTTACAAATCACTTAGGTGCACAAACTTTGTCCATTCTTTCTTGTTTTTTGTCATTACCACAGCTTCTGTACAGGGCTTATTTCTTTCCTTGAGAATTGTTGCAAGCTCTGCATTCCACGTCTTTCTTGGTCTTCCCCTTCCTCTTCCATTCTGAACTCTTGCTTCCCATACCCGTTTTACCTGCATATTCCCAGCCATGCGGTTAAGGTGGCCAAACCACTTTAATTGGTTTTTCTTGATCATGTTGAGAACTGGTTCAATATTCAATTCTTCTCTAACCAATTGGTTTCTTATCCTGTCCCTCCTTATTATACCTTTGACTGCTCTTAGATATTTCATATCTATTGCTTGTATTTTACTTTTTTGGGATTGGTTCAATATCCAGCTCTCACTTCCGTAAATTAACGTACGCCTAAAAATGGTTTTATACACTGTTACTTTGGTTTTCTCACTTATTTCTCTTTTCCTTATTAAAGGTTTGCTTAGACTATGATATACTTTCGACGCGCTACTTATTCTCTCTTTTGCTTCATTGTCCATATTACCGTCTCTCTCCAGCACTATTCCTAAGTACTTAAACTCGTCTACTTGCTCTATCTTTTCTTCGTTCAATTCTATATTGATTTTCTTATTTTCATTACCTATGATCATCACTTTTGTTTTGTCTATGTTAACTCTCAAGTTCTTTTTCATTAGTTCTTCTTGCCATATCTTTATATCTTTTTGGAGGTGCCTTTCCGTTGGTGCACAGATCATGACGTCATCAGCGAAGGCACACCCGGATAGCCGGACCGGCATCATTCCGAGATACCCCACATGTACACCGCAGCTCCTCCGTGCCACTGCCTTTATAACATCATCCATAACCAAATCAAATAGTGTTGGGCTCATGACCCCTCCTTGTCTCAGACCGTCGTTTATATTAAATATCTCCGATTGCATGTTATCTTTCCTGACGTAATTTTGGTTGTTGTGGTATAAACTTTGTATTGCCTTTATTAGTTTCTGGTTTACTTTTCTTCGTTCTAGACTTTCCCATATAGCCTTTTGTGATACTGTGTCGAATGCCTTTTCCATGTCTAAGAATGCCGCATATAAATCTGTATTTTTTATTCTTGTTTTCTCTATTAACTGCTTTATCGTAAAAATATGGTCCTGTGCGCTTCTACCCTTCCTAAATCCACTTTGTGCTTCTGCCATTTGGCTTTCAAGGCCAATATAATAACCTTGCCATTTGGCAAGGTTATTATCTTGAGCCTTTTCTCCAGGATACTCTCGTATATTTTGGACACAATACTTAGGAGCGTAATACCTCTTTAATTGGCACAGTCTTTGTTATCCCCTTTTTTAAATATGGGTATTACTATTCCCACTTTCCAATCTTTGGGGACCCTACCTTCATTCCAAGCTCTGTTAAAGAGGTGTGTTATGCTGTCTATTCCTTGGTTTCCTAAGCACTTTAGCATTTCTGGAGTAATTTTGTCAAAAACAATTATGTAATGTAGTAAATTTTCTTTATACGCATACCTACATAAGATCATACAAAAATTACTAACATTGATAGTTGTATAGAAGATGGATAAAATCAAGCACTTTGACAACTAATGTCAATAATGAAGGCATTACTTAACCTTTCAAATATGGGAAAAAATAAGCCGTTTTCACAATGATAAAATAATACCAGAATGAGCAATAAGACGTGTATGCTAATTTATTGGGCAGAATTGTAGATTAGAATAGTACTCTCCAGTTACTGTACAATCTCTAGGAATGTGATTATAAATAACGCCCCATTTATCAAAAAAATTAAGTGCATCATTATACCGGTGCTTTTCACAGTTTTCGCCTTCTGCGGTGTTGGACTGCCTTCGCTCTTCTATTACATACTTTCAGGCTCGTAATGATAAAATCAACTCTCGCTACATGACACCACACTGTCTAAAAACTGTGGTTTATGTTGCAGTTGCCTTTTCCACTACCGGCAAATTGTCACTCGATTGGCTTTTTGTACATCGGTCGTCACTTTTGGAATCCATTTTGCCGTGACCTTTTGGTACCCGAAATCTCGATGAATAATTTTTTGAGTGGAATCCCAAGACAAATTAACAATGCTAGAAATTCGATATATGCCAATCCGACGATTACTTTAGATTAAGTCTTTAATTTCTGCAATTCTTAAATCAATCCGTGCAGTTGGTGGTCGCTTGCGTCGAGGTACATCTTCCACTGATTCACAACCGTCTTTGAATTTCTTATACCACTCAAACACTCTACATCGTGATAAACTATCATCTGGGTATGCAATTGCAATCATTTCAAAAGTTTCAGTTGGAGTTTTACCCAGCCGAATGATGGGTCCGTCAAGCACTGACAATTCAGTAATTAATTTATAAGAAAACGTCAAAAGTTAAATCAAAGCATACTTGAGGATAAGCACATTAGAGATGTGTATTTCATGTTCTATTCTTTGTGTTACAAAATGCCAGTTATGAAAGAAGTTATAGAACCAGTTTCGTTACATTTTGATATGCCCTCGTATGTAGAAAAATAGCTGAAAGTAGAAGCTTTAAGTTGTATATAATAAAAACCTCTTCATATATTGGTGTTTTCTTAAATAAACAAACGGAACTTACTTTACGAATCGTCCTCGTATATACCGTGTTGTCAGCTAAGGGCGCGTCGGCCTATAGCTCCTAAACAAATGAAGTTAGGAATTTCGTTCATATGTCAATCTATTGTATTTATAAGACTTTATTTTAGGAAAATATTTTTGAGTGTACAATAATGTGGCCCATATAAGTGTGACGATATTAAAGTAATTTTTTTAAAATGTGAAACACTGCATGTTTTTGCACATTTCAGTTCATCTTTATCAATTCCCAAAAATTTATTACATTAGTTCTGGTATTTTATGAGAAATGAGTTAAAAATTATAAAAAAGAAATTGTAACTACAATTGTATTCAAATTCTCGACTGTTTTCTAGTTATTGACGAAAAACCATTTATTTTGCTTTTCACGGTAAATTTTTATTAACAGAATACCTATGCGGCTATGGAAAAAAGCTACTCGTTAGTATGACAATGTTATTAATTGTTCTGATATTCGGAGACATCTTGTGCATATTATTCTTTCTTTTGTAATAAAAATTAAGTATACTATCCAAAAATCAATGGACATGATTTATATCCTCCAAAAATGCTTAATGAATTGTCTGCTAGCATCTCGAGTGTACGGCGATAGGTTTCCTGATAGAAGGCACCCAGATGTAAGATCATTTGAAAGATTGATGGATAGATTTGACAAGACTGGGACAGTTAAATATGAAAAGCATGACAGAGTAAAGCCCGTAGTAAATGAAGAAAATGAATTTAACATTATTGCAAGTGTTGTTGAAGACCCATATAGAAGTACAGCAGACATTAGTGATTTGCTACATGTCAAACTTCTGATAAAAACATTTTGAAAAAGCATAAGTTCCATCTATATCATATACAACTGAATCAAGCACTTCCAGGGCAAGATTTTGAAAACAGGATAAATTTCTGTAATTGGGGTCTAGCTCGAATTCGAGAAGATGTACGGTTTTTTAATACTTTATTGTTTACCGATGAGGCGACTTTCCACAATAATGGTCATATGAACACGCATAATCTACATTACTACGCCAATGTAAATTCAAATTTTACGAGGGCAATTGACCGGTAAACCAGGTGTAGTGTAAACGTCTGGTGAGGCATAATTGGAGACCGCATAATAGGACCCCATTTCCTTTATGGACATCTCAATGGGTGTATTTTTCAAAGATTTTTAAACGATCTTGATAATCTTCTACAAAATATATCGTTAGGGCTATTAAGAAGATTGTGGTTCCAGTTAGACGGAGCGCCTGCTCATTTTAGTATTGGAGTTCTACATAAATAATTTGAATGAAAGTTACCAGGCCGCTGGTTTGGAAGGTAAAGACCTGTTCCAAGAACTGCACGATCACCAGATCTGACTAAACTTGATTATTTCCTATGAGGATACGTTAAAGATCTGTTCTATCGAATGCCCCCAACTACACCAGAAAACATGAGGGAAAGAATAAGAGAAACCTTGAATACAGTTATTTCTTTAACGTTAGAAAATGTAAATAGTTTAACAAACAGGTTAAATCTGTGTTTACAACAAAATGGTAGAGTGTTTGAATACTTAATTTAATTTTGTTTAAAAAATTATCTAATGTTTTTATTTTCTTTTTCTAGTCAGTAAATTTTTCTTATGATTTTTAATTTATTTCTACTAAAATACCAGAACTAATGAAATTAATTTTTGGGTGCGCTAAGAACTGAAATGTGCAAAAAATACAGGGTGTCTCATTTAAAAAAAATTACTTTAATATTGTCACACTTATATGGGCCACTTGTACACTAAAAAATATTTTTATAAAATAGAGCTTTACAAACACAATAGATTGATATATGAACGAAATCCCTTACTTCACTGGTTTAGGAGCTATAGACCGACGCGCGGTTAGCTGACAATCTTGTATAAAGCAGCGCTGCAAGTCTTGTAAGCCCATGGGTTCCAGATTTACTTCTTCTCTTCTTTCTTGTCTTTCTTGCTTTCAAGGGTTTTCACTGTCTTTTTCCATTTTTTTCTATCTGTTAAGAGAATTTTTCAATTTTATATTCCAATTTTTTATAGTGTTCTAATACTGTTTCCACTCATTTTTTTTCAAGCGATCTCTCTTCTTTTTACCTACTTTATCTATTCTTGCTAGCTTCAATGGTACTGGGTTGCGCTCTAAAGCTTCAACATGATTCAATTACTTAACCCTTTCTGCCTTGATGATCTGCATTATTATTAGTCTCATCAATTTACTCGCTATTTCCTTATTAGTTTTCTTTCTACCATTTTCTTTTCCATCTTTAACCTTGCTTGTATTACTCTTAATACTTTTCTTTCTAATATCTTTTGTCTCTTTGCTATTTGTTCATTCAAGGTACATACGAATATGTACAGCTTCTAAATGTTTGTAATAAATCATTATGATATTGTACTGTACTATATTGATAAGTCCTTGTTTGAATTAATGCTCGTTCTATGATAAACTTGTCATAAATTAAAAATTATAAGGCTATCTAAATACGTTCGCGTAGATACGGTAAACTAAACAAAAAAAATAGCACAATTCAAAATATACTTAACGAATCATATCTTAATAGTTCAACGCAATTAGTGCGTTCGAAACACCGTTTATCACCATTTATCAAGAAAATTCTTCCCAACGATTTCCTTATATACATGACTTTTATTCTATCCACACATTGACTGTACTTTATAAATCCGCATTTAGATATAGAAAACAGTATGTATGTCGTTGTTTATTGCCGACGTAAGAGTTGGTACGATACAGGAAGAGATGATTGAACATGAACTGCTTCGTTACTTTTTATTATTCGAAGAATTCATACATTTCAAGAAATATACTTACCTATATGTATGTTCGTATTCGCTGCTTGTAGACTTACAGTTGCTAGTAGTATCACTATTCGTACGTGTGTATAAACATATGTACTACGTAAGTCGAATAGTAAATTATGTAGAGGAAATTTAATGATTGTATATACATTTTAATTAATTTAATTGATATTTATTCGTCTGTTGATCAGAAACTATGATTTCAAACATCATTTACTGTTATATTTATGAAGGTACATCGATATAAATTCTACTGCCTTTCGAATATATATTTACACATATACGTTGATTACACTCATTGACTGTATGACGGTGTACTTTTATCTTATCTTCGATACCCAAAAGAAAAGCACGTATTACATTATGCTATGCTATTTAAATTATAAGCTTTTTTATCTTTTGTGGGTGTTATTTACTTCGTATGAGAAGCGATGTTACAAACGAAAAAAAAGTATAAATCACTTTTATGATAAAAAGAAGGTCATTAACATTTAAATATTTCAACCAGTCTAGTGCTGCAGGAGTTTTCTTACTTAGCTAGTGGATGCCACCAGGGAAACATCTTCTGGGGCAGTCAGTTGCTATGTGACCCATACTTTGTTCCACATTTTCGCAATCGTAGAGGCTAGTATCTGCTCATTGACATGCACCTTCCATGGCCTGTGCAGAACCTATTTAATTCTGACCATTGCCTACGTGGGAGGGCTACACCTAGCAGAGGTTCTGAAAGCTTTCAGTCGAGTCTTGGGGAAGCTCTCCAAATCATCGTATATAGGAAGATCGATGTTCTTGCTGCAGGGAGACGTCTCATATCAGGCGGAGCAATGTCTGTATGTTAGAGACTGGTCTAACGTTACCCCCAGATATTTAGGGTGGCAGTTGTGATTGATCTGATCAGCATCAAATTCAACATTCATTTCTCTCTGTTGGCTCCTTTGTTACAAAAATGAAAGGCATATGATTTGAATTCCGAAACGCTATTTCTTATAATATTTTTATAAAGCTTACGGATCTTCAGAAAGTTGTAATTTTCCATCATTTAAATTCTTAATTTGGGTGCATAAAACCAAATCAATTGCATATAGAAATATTCGTGATATTGTGGGTGGGAGATTATTGGCGTAAATGTCGAACATTAGAGGAGTCAGAACCGAGCCTTGAGGAAGATCATTTTTCAATGTATTGCTAGTTCGATTGTTTAGGCAAATTGTGATTCGGCGAGTTCATGACTGTTCGGAACGTAAGCATTTTTAAAATATCCCTTATATTGACATGCTTGAAAGAAGTATGGAGATTAAACTTGGGAATATAGATGTAAGTAGCAGTTGTTTTAAAAATACAAAGAAACATCTGCATCAAAATCTTTTAAGACGTAGAGATTATTCATGGCGGTACACACTGTTAGAATAAGTGAGCAAAAACTTCGGAAACGGTTGCTTGAGTTAAGGATAGAAGAATGTAGACTAGTGGGAAGACCATGAAAGAAATGAAAAAAATAAGTTGTAAAGGGCCCAACAAATGTTTTAGGAATCCGTAATTGAAAGAGAGAGGTTGTGGACAAATACAGGCAGTGCAGGAACTAGCATCAGGCTGTAAAATCATAAGGAAGTTAGTGTTAATTGAATTGATTCGGCATTTACATGATGAAGATCCATAATTTAAAATATAAATAAAACTACGGTTCTAATATTCACTTTTATTCTTTAATCGTAATACGACAATTGTTTCGCCAGCACAGTTGCTTCCTCAGGTGCTTACATCTAAAGAGTACGAGTTTGTAACGTACTCTTTAGATGTAAGCACCTGAGGAAGCACTGTGCTGGCTCACCTTTAGACTTTTTTCTTTGGGGATACTTAAAACATGAGGTCTAGAAAACGCGATACGACAACGTGCGCGAATTGCAAAACAAGGTCAGAGAAGTTTTTCGCCAATTAGATAGAAGGACAATCTTAAGAGCCACCCAGAGTGTACTGAAGCGGGCACGAAAATGTATTGAGCAGGAAGGTGACACCTTTGAGCAGTATTTATAAATTATACATGTACTTTCTCCTTTTTAATTTAATTTTGTAAGCTGTAATATGTTAAAATAAACATTAAAGACAAAATATGTATCTGTTATGTCAAAAGTTAGCGGAGCAATGACAACATTTAGAAGGAAATAGAAACTGCTATAACTACTTTATTATTCGTTTTAGGACAATAGTGTATTGAAACTTTTATATTACAAAGAACATTAGCATTCAGAATTTTAAAAAATATACAGCCTGTTCCATTTAAAAAAATTATAAATTTCAAAATTTCTCGAAAATGCGTTATTCAATTTTTTTTCATGAACTGTATGCTAATCAATGTTAAAAACACTAATACTTTGCTAATTTAACCTACTTTCTAGAATCAATAATAACAGAGATAGCAATAGTGCGCACTTGTAGTTGCTTTTCTTACTTGCTCAGGGTTCAAGATTCGAAAACCGTCTCTTACTTTAGTTATAAGCTATTCTCTGTTTTGCACCTGAGATGCATAAACCTAATTTTTTATTTGACCCCATAAATAAAATTCAAGGAGAGTCAGATCGAGGGATCTAGGTGGGCACAACCAAGGTCCATTGCCACCAATCCACTTATTCTCAAAGATATTGGTTAATTCCCGATATACCTCATGTAAAAAATGAGCGGGTGCTCCATCCATTTGAAACCAACATAGGTTATTCAAAAATACCAGTACTACTTTCCTTAACAATTGTAGATACTTGACGCTTGTTAAATTCTCGTTATAAATTTCATTTTCAACGTGGATATGTATAATTATTGCAAGAATATTAGAGCTAAAAGTGTCTTGAAAATTTGCTTCTCTGATGGCATGTGGATTTTGTTGTGCCCAATGATGACAATTTCATCTATTAAAAATCCTTAAAATTTTAGATAAAAAATTGGGATACAAATGACAATGTCAATTCTCTGAGCTCAGACGTGACTTATATGTCTATCTTAGTCGTTCATGGCCTAGCTAGGATACAAATTTTGTGGCTGATGTAACTGGGGGATTTCAAAAATGTTAAACAATTGAATCGGTGAGTATTAAAAGGAACTAACTCCACAATCTCGACATTTTGAGATTTACGTGTATTAGTATATTTTGAAACCTTACGGATCGAATGGTGAGGAAAGGAACTAACTCCGATTTGACGTTACCTTGTTTCATCTAACAGTTAAAATCGAGTCGGTGGAGAAAGGAACTAAGTGCCGGAGTTAGTTCCCTTTAATCCCAATTTCGCGACTGAATCAGCTGTTTATATTTATACATAAAGATATGCGCATTTGGTTTATATTATAAATGCGCTTTGTATATTGTAACCAATAAAATATTATAATATTGTGCAACGTTGGGTGGGACATTCGTTTACTGAAATATTCGAAAAGTATCCTGTATTTGAAATGGAAGCTGAAGAAGGCAACATTGATATCATCCGAAAAGGGAAAAAGCGAATTAGGGAACCTGAGACTTGGAAGTGTAACGTTAGAAAATTTAAAAAACTGAAAGGGGAACAATATATTACTTGTAAAGGAAGAACTGTCCCAAAAAAATTTATTGTGACTCCCATATGCAGGTAACTTCATATATCAGTGTTAGAGGTCGTTTAGTGACTAGCTACAATATTACGGTTATTTAAACATATTTTGACTTTCAGTTGTAAAATGGGATGTTACCGCAAATTTTTTTAACAAGATCAGATAATGGTGTTGACCCAGTTTCACGATTTGGAATCGAAAAATGAACAAGACCTACACTTACAACGTTTAATTGAGTGTTTTGACATTAAACGTCGACGAGGAAAGAAGGAGAAGCGTAAGGCTAGTTTCAAATTTTTCATTTTACGGAAAAGTGATAGAATCCAGGTATGCCGAAAAGCTTTTCTGAATCTGCATGTTATTAGCCAGAAACGTGTTTTCCGTATCTGTACTCTACTTAAGCAAAATACTACTCCACGAGACAAAAGAGGGTATAACGTTAAATCTCACGCGATTTCTGGAGAGACATGTAAAAAAATATACGACCACATTCGTTCATTTCCAAGTAAAACTACGCATTATGGCACCAACGAACTAGAGTATTTAGATGCAAGGCTTAATGTGAAAATTATGTACAATCTTTTTCAATCAAAATATCGGGACATCAACATTAAATATGCATTTTATTTAAAATACTTTAACGAAAACTTTAAGTTAAGATTTGGTGGCCCCCAAATAGATGTATGCTCTACATGCGAAGAACTGAAAACTAAGCTAAAAAATACACATTTATCTCAAGCAGCAAAGTTAGCTATACAAGGCGAACTTCAGGTTCACAAAAGAAGAAGTAAAAAATTTTACAATGCAATCAAAGCTGCTAGAGAACTCGGAGAATTCGGTGTGTGGCATTGTGTTTGATTTTATGCAGAATTTGCCGTTGCCACATATCCCTGTGCAAGAGATTTTTTACATGCAGCAAATATGGGTCTATACTTTCTGTGTAACGAATCTAAAAGATAATTCCTCCAGAATCTATCTGTACCCTGAAGGAACAGCTCAGAAGGGTGCCAATGAGGTGTGTAGTTTTCTTATGGACTACATTAACGACTGTGTTCCAAAAACCGCAAAAACTTTATATCTCTTCTCCGATTCGTGCCCAGGACAGAATAGGAATCATACGTTTATACGTACCTGCATGGGATTGGTTGAATCAAAAAGATTTAAAACTATTGTGCAGAGATTCCCGATACGAGGACATTCCTTTTTGGATTGTGATAGGACCTTCGGCCTTTTCAAATGTCGCATTAACAAAGTGGATCGTATTTATCATCCAATGGAATATGTTGAACTTATAGCTAATTCCAAGTCCAACATATCAGTTAAGGTAGTACAGGCAGAGGACATAAAAGATTTCAACAGATGGTGGCCCAGTCTGTTTAAAAAGAACTGTTTGTCACTAGAGTCTTACGGCAGAAACGTTCCACGCCATCTAAAGCAAGCTTTTACACCAGCGTCATTCATGGAGTTTAAATATCTCACCTCTTGTCAACTACAGGTATCAGTGTATATAGGAGGTCTGCAAAAGCACAGATTCAATCTAAATCAACCTGGATCAAGACCAGATGCATCAAACATTTTTGATTCGCTATTATCCGCATACCCTTAAGGAAAGGTACCTGTTAAGCAGAACAAAATAGATGCTGTAAAGGAGCTTATAAGATATATTCCGGAGAGCAATGCAAGAGACAAGCAATTTTATGAAGATTACTTAACATGGCCTACTTCCAACACTGACAACAATCTCTAGAATATATACCACGAGTTTTGTATTTTTAAAAACTGTTTACAAGCTGAATAGACCTTTTCTTATAAGTAAAATTGTTTTTTGCCAGAGTTTGGTATTAAAAGGAACTAACTCCATCGCCCTTTTTTCGTAATTTTGAACTTATTATGACCCTAACCAAATAAATTCTAAGCTGTAACTGATCCTTGACTTAACAACATCGCGTCAGACAAAAGCTATTTTCATTAGAACGTTCAACAAGGTTGTGAGACAAACTTTTGTATTTTCCCAAAATTTAAGCTTTGCGGAGTTAGTTCCTTTCAAAACTCACCGATTCAATTTTATTACATGTTATAAAATCGAAAGAGAAATAAATGGCAAATGATGGTATATAAATGCAAAATAAAATCAAAATTATATCTCTAGCTATATTTTGCGAATTATGAGGAGAACTTTATGTAAAAAAAAATATTTTCGTTTTCGTGCTCTTTGCTTGTCCGCCAATATTCAGGTCGGTAATGATGCATTTTAGGTATCTTAGTTAGGCAAAATATATACATGAATTTTATTACCTATTATATCAAAGAATTGTTTTCGTAACCATGGAAACATCATTCAAAATTAAACAGACTTAATATGTACGTTTGAACTGAAAATTCAGTTATAAACAATTATATATTGTTGTTGTATACCGCTGTTTAATACAAATTACAATATATATATTTTTTAAATAGATAGTTGCATTTAATTACCACGATTTTTAATATTTTGTTGAATTTTGTCTTCTTTATAACCCTATCTGTCTTGAAATTATTTACTTCAAATAATTTAACATATGCCAACGTTGTTGAGGTAATCGCGTTTCATTGGTTACAAATTCATCTATAATATTTTGCCTAACTAACTTCAGGTCTATTAATTCCGTCAGAAAAGTAGCATTATTAAACTGTTGCATTTAAGCGATTATCTCCTCAGTCGACCCAAATTTCATTAATATTTATTCATATTATGTTTTTATTTGTTATTAATAAAATTCTGTCATTGTTAATCGATATCCTAAAACGAATTTAACAAAAGCCACCGAAGTAAGTCTCTATATTCTCAAATTTAATGTACAATACATGAGCAGTCATATTATTTTCATTTACTCGGTATTATTATTCACATTAATATTAATTATAAAAATTTATTAATGTAGATATTTATTTAAAAAAAGCAGATATGTATATCATAAAAATGCGAATATAGCATGTAAAATCCCTGATACAAAACATTAAGTCCAGGCAACGACCATACCATACTGAATAGACCAGTTCTCGTCCGATCCCTGAAGTCAAACAGTATCGGGCGCGGTTAGTACTTGGATGGGTGACCGCTTGGGAATACCGCGTGCCGTTGCCTTCTTTTTTTTCTATTGAAGTATGCAAATTTAATTCTTTTTTTTATAAAATACATTCAAAATAATACTTTTATACTAGCTAATCCGCGGTTGCCTAGGTGTGCGCCATATCTCATTTTAAACTTGTGTTCGAAGTAAAAAGATTGCCAAAGGAATAAATCGTTGTTATGGTATTAAAGTATGTATAGCAAGCGCCAATTAAGTTGGCGCGAGGAGGGGATGCGCAGAAGCCGTTTTTAAAAACGTCCACCCCCACTACTCAAGTAATTGTCAGAATACATTTGTCATTGACGTTTGACGGAACATAATGTCTTTGCTAGGGGATCATAAAGTGATACACGCTCAGAGGTTAGAATTATCTGACATTTGATGTCAAACCAAATACAAATCTCCCCACTACTTCTAATCCTGCGCGAACTTACCCCTCCTCGCGCCAACTTAATTGGCGTTTGCTATACATTTATTAAAAATTGAATTGGAAATAATCTTGATCAACGAAAACCTGCAAATTTTACACAATTTATCAAAAACTATTTAAAACAACAATGGCACCATTTGTTATTTATAATGATAACTGTGAATTTAATAAATCGATAAAAAAAATGATGTTTTAGTTAAAATAAACTCGCAAAATTGAATTCTTCTATCTTAATCTCCTGGACAAAAAGCTTAAACTGATTGGAAAAAACTTAAACAAGGTATATAACCCCTTACTGCGCTTAGCGCGATCGTGTTTAATGTCGGGTCGTGTTAATTTTGCACAGCGCAGGGCCGCTAACTCTTTCCCGGCAACTTCGTTACTTTCCATGCAGTACTTCGACGGCCCGACCCCCGCCCCAACGAGGCAAGGCCCAGACCCGCGAAGCACAGCCTGCACGGGGTTGCTCGTCGCCAACCGAGGCAAAACTCTTAGTGGTTGCTTCGGTCGACGACGGTTACCCTTTGTGCCATCTTAACGTTTTCCGCTATTGCGGGGGCACTGCACGCACGTCGGGCGCGTGTGTGCTGTTTACGGCAGCCTGGCCAGATTGTTGCCCAGGACCGGTCCTAGTGGCGTGTGCATTGCACAGTGCCGAGTTTTGCGCCGCGTATCTTTGTTCCTCTCTCCACTGCTGGAAAGGCGGAATGGCACCTGTCCGCCCATCAGGCAGACCCCTCTAGAGTTTGGTAGCGCATATGCTAGGCTACCACCCAATAGAGGACCACGTCAGCATCCCACCCGTTCCAACGTTTCACCTCCCGGCCACGTTGCCCGTGTTCGTGCGCCCTAATATCAGTTTAGCACGCGACGGATTATTGCAGCCCTGTCTTTTATTATTATAATCATTAATTCTGGATTGGGTTGGTAAAAATTTCTCAACTGATGATTTACTTGTTAGTTACCGTGAAATGCTCGCATAAAAGGATTTAACGTCTGATGTAGTCTATAGAGTGGTAGGGCAGTTAGTAGTTCTTCTAATATCTTAATATAACCACGACTTCATCTTGTTGTTCAAGAGATCTTAATATTGGTTGTGGTCATTAGGAGTTATAGTTGTTTCAATTGATCATCTCTTTGAAAAATCATAAATGACAATTTTCAGTTGGCAATATTAGAGTTAATGACCTGTTTACTAGCTACCATGAAATGCTTTTCAAGGGTTTGTCACTGGTAGTTTAATTTTTTAGGTAGACTACGATTCGGCCATTGGTCAGAATATTCGGGATATGATTTCAGATATGTTTAGATTTTAGATTTTTTAGTTTTTTTTTAGGCTTTAAATCACAATTTAAGCAGAACGGTTCACAAAATATCAATTACACATTAATTACTGTATTTCAGTAGGCAAAAATGTCCACCTTTACTAAATGTTGGAATTTCTGTCAGGGAGCATAGATGAAGAGAGAATCACCCAAATTAAAAATACAGCAAGCAGCAAAATTCCGAAGGCAACGTTTAAATTTACGATGGTCGTGAAAACTGTTCTATTTCCTTCTATAACTAACAACCTCTCGAATTAGGAATGCGTACATGGTAATGTAAATGAAACAAACAAAAGGAGGAATTGAAGATACATACATTCAAAGAAAAACACCGTTTTAATCAAATCGAAGAGTGCGTTGGAAACACCCACTCGAGAACTACGTACATTTATATATTTATATGTATACAGCATGTGCTATTATACTATCTACATACATACACACACATACAGATGCATTCGTCCATGAAATAATTCTGTCTATAACAGATTCCCGACTCCCGATATTGATAGATGAAGTTTATGTTCTTACGAAATGGCATGGACCTAAATCAAGTGTATTTATTTAAAGTAATTATATCTTAACTGATGTTATGAACTCAATAAATAGACCCAGAATTCATAACACAAACAAGTAGCTGTTAGTAATTCGTGAAGTGTTTTATAAACAGTAAAAACATATGGATTCCTGGATTTCATCCGTATCGCTAGACCGGCTCAATCTAATATAGACACACACTACCAGCGCATATATCAATTCACAAGATGCAGATGTATTTCAATTATATATACGCAGATTGACAGATGATTTAATTATGACACCGGTAATAGATAATGTAATTTATTAACACGCATATTTACAGATTTATGATTTTTTTAATATATCAAAACATAAATATATCTATCCAATGAATAAATATAGAAAGGAATGCATTTTATGCATTTTGTATGGGAAATTAATTACATTGAATCCACAATTATATATGTACGAGGGCAGATTGATCTATAGATAGATAGGTAGATATAGATAGAGAACTGTCACCTCTCAAGGACAGACAAAAATTCCTCGATAGAATATATGCAATAAAGGAATAGTAAGTCCTGTAATTTTTCCTTAAACTTTCGGGCAATGGAGACAGTCTGAGCGATTTCAGGCAGTCGATTAACAATATTTAGGCGGGACCTTTTAGTTATGTTTATTTTATTGTATGGCAACCTGAAACTCTTTCTCTGCCTGGTGTTATACAGGCTGGCCCAAAATGACCGAAGGGGTTTCAATTCCTTATAATTTTTTTATTATAATTTTTTTTTTGTTTTCAGTATTTTGTAAAGAAGAACAGTACACAATTGAACAACGTGCCAAAATCGTTGAACTTTATTTCTCAAATCAACGATCCATTGTTTTGACTCAGCGTGCATATCGTCGTTATTTTAATGTGCGGGTTGGACCCTCAGAGACAACAATAAACCGTCTGGTTGCAAATTTTCGAGAACAAGAGGCGGTAAGGAACCTTCCTGGTGCCGGCAGACGACGAACGGTGCACACGGATGACAATATTGAACGGGTACAGGAGAGTATTCGGGAAGATGGAGAAACATCAACCAGGAGACGTTCGACACAACTTCGCCTCTCAAGAGGGTCGCTTCAGAGAATTTTGCATACAATAAGAATGTTTCCATACAAAATTCAGCTTGTCCAACAATTGAAACCGACAGATTACCAGCAACGACTTGATTATGCAATTTATTTTCGTCAAAAAGCAGAAGAAAATCATGATTTTATTCATAATTTAATTATGAGCGACGAAGCCCATTTCCAATTAAATGGTTTCGTTAATAGGCAAAACTGCAGGATATGGGCTACGGAAAATCCAAGTGTAGTTCAACAGCGAGAATTACACCCACTTAAGTGTACCGTTCGGTGCGGTGTTTTGTCGGAAAGGATAATTGGCCCATACTTTTTTGAAAATGAACACGGTGCCGCCGTTTCCATCACTGGTGTTAGATATCGGACAATGTTAGAAAATTTTTTAAAGCCAGCCCTGGAAAACCATCCGCAAGTATGGTTCCAACAGGATGGAGCCACAGCGCACACTGCGAGGGACACAATGGCTCTTTTACGCGACATCTTTGGTGAACGAATTATTTCCCGTACAAGCGATTTTAATTGGCCTCCGCGTTCACCGGATTTAACCGCTTCAGACTGTTTCCTTTGGGGTTATTTGAAAGGAAAAGTCTATACTAATAAGACACGAACCATACAGCAATTAAAAAATAATATACGCGACGAAATCGACAACATAACACCTGAAGTTTTGCGAAAGGTTATGGAAAATGTTTTGGAAAGAACACGAATATGCGAAGCAGAAAATGGCCACCACTTGCGAGATATAATTTTCCATAAGTAAATTAAAAATATTCTCCATTAATATACTGTATTTAAAATAAAAAAACTTAATAATTATGTCTTAAATAAGAAGTTATAATGAACTCAAACCCCTTCGGTCATTTTGGGCCACCTGTACAAAGTGTCACAGAATAACTATTCGTAATTTTCAGAAATTATAGAGAGCACTTAAATAAATATTTTTTATTAATAAACTAGTGTCTGTAAATTTCTCATTATCAAGATAAACTAGAAATTTTTAAGAACAATCTTAATTACAACAGCAAAGAGTTAAGCTAAAGAACATTTTATTATAAATAATATTGCATCAAACCTTATAAAAATTATAACAGGTGTCTTAGAAACCAGTTTTTGAATATGACCTCAAATATAAAAATCAACAGAAGTCATATCTGATGAACGTGCAGACTAAGAAATTGGCCGTCCTCTCCCCATCCATCCATTTGGAAATTGTGCATTTAGATAATTTCGTCAATTTTATCGAAAGTGTGCTGATGCATCATCATGCTGGTAAACAATATTTCTTCGAATATTAAGTGGGATATTTTCAAGCAATTCCGGTAAATTATGCTCCAGAAAAATCCTATACACATGACCACTACATAAAAGTCAACAATCCCAGTTCAAATATTAACAAAAAATTTCCCTTGATGATGTAACCTGTGAACGGCGTGAAGATTTTCTTCGCTTCCAATGTGACTATTGTTTGTATTAATCTCTTGTAAAGCATGCCTCGTCTTTCCATAATAGACTTTTGGCAAATCTTCCTTCGTCGTTAATTTTATTCTAGTACCATTCAGCAAATTTAACTCTGTTTGGATAATCAACTAAAATTAGCGTTTGCACTTTTTTAATGTGAAACGGATGCTTCTGGTTTTCTTACCCTCCAGATAGATGTATGACTTGTATGCACAGCATGGACAATGGCACGAGTGCTTGTTTTCGGGTTATTTCCAAACTGTTGCAAAACTTGGTCTTCGAAGTCAACATTTCGGACAGTACGATTTTCTCCTTACGAAACTTCTGACATTAAGGGCAAAGTGAGGGGGTGCTCTATCTTGTTGGAACCAAGCACTTACATGTAATTCCTCATCTTCCTCAATATTAGGAACAACTTGATCACGTAAAAGATATCTCTATCCAGTTACCATGAATGAAAAAAGGACCAATAGTTCGAGAAAATATCAGCCCAAATGTTTAATTTCTGAGGATGTTGTGAATGCTTTTCTAGCATCCAATGAGGGTTATTTATTGACCAATATCGACAATTATGGCGATTAACGATACCATTCAAACAAAACGTGGCCTCGTCGGAAAACAGCAAATTGTATGTAAAATATTGGTTATTTTTTCAAATCTCCATCACCCATTCCCAAAATTAAATTCTTCCATTATAATCCCTGTTCAATAATTCTTGCACTAAATGTAGTTTATACGGATGATATTTTTCGTGCTTCAATATTCCGGCTACTGATCGGCGACTTAGATCATAGTTTAGTGCGAAGGATTCAATAGAAGTTTGTGGTAATTCTTCTATTACTATAGCAATATCTTAAGCAATAACTTAATTTTCGGTAAACTTATAACTTTTCCGGTCAAGTTATACCTTTTCAAAGTTTTACCGTCGACAGTTTGTGATATTGGATGCCGATCTTGATGCAAATCGTTAAATAAATCGCATACTTCTTCATGATTTTTGACACGGTTACCAAAACCAATCATCATCAGAATTTCAATATACGTTATTTTTCAATTAATTGAACCATTATTAATATTTGGACGTCTACAAAGTAAATTCTGACAGTTTAAGTCGAGTACTGAATTTTAATTCCATGGCTTACTAAAGATAAAGATGGCTTTAAAATATCAGCTTTAACTGCATATCTTTGTCGTTGTTGAACGAAAGGGTGCCGAACCTTATAAGTGCTGAATTCCCAGAGCTGAGCTCTGTTGCAATTCGTAAAAACATACAGGCTGTTTCATTTAAAATAAAAAAGCTAACATCGTTTCCGGTTAAACCGGAACGCTGATTCGGATATAGATATACTCAGCGAATCCCGGATTTGCATTTAATTAATTGTGTAAAGTCTTATTAAAATCTAAGTAATCATATCAAAGATACAAAAAGGTTTAAAGTACATCAATACGTTATGCACGTATTACGCATTTGTTACAAATGAGGCAGCACTATACAGGCTGTCCCGTAAAAAACGCCAACATTCATAATTCCGTTATTTATTGTCCGGTTTTATTTAAACAAAAAGTAAATTTAATAGCATCAAAAACACTATATGATAGCAGTATTTTATTTGTTTTCAATTGTTTTCATTAATGTCAAACGACAGTCAAGTTTTTTTATTTTAAATGGCAACATATATATTTTTGGCTATATTCGGATTGGTTTTTTTTTTCTGAATTCAACGATGTATAACATGTTTATTTTTGATAAACGTTTATTGCAAAAAAAAAAGTTTATAAATTTCATCTTTGTCTTCCATTATCTATAAATATTCGAATGTGTCATGAAACATTTGAAATGTAAGTATTATAAATATTATTATAAGAAACAAAACACTTTACAATAAATGTTGAAATTGCCCGCCACCTTGTTCAACACATATCGCACATCTCCTAATTACTCCAAATGTCGCATTTAAAAGACAAGCGGCAGGTACTTCTTGACAAGTGTTAATAATTCTTTGTCTTAAAATGTCAACATTTTCTGGAGTTGTTAAATAAACTCGATCTTGTAGATAAGCCCACAACCAAAAATCGAGGGGCGTAAGATCCGGTGAACGCGCAGGCCACTCGATAGGACCGAATGTTCCTATCCACCTATTTCCAAATTGGGTGTTCAACAAATCAGTATTTACTCTGGCGTTGTGCGCGGGAGCCCCATCTTGTTGAAAAAATATTCTATTTAAATTTGCCAAAGGTAATTCATCTAAAAAGTTTTGGAGATTTTCGTGTAATAAAGTGTAGTATTTTTCTTGATTTAAGCAACCATCTATGAAAAATGGCCCAATTAATTGATCACCTAAAATGCCACACCGAACATTTACGTTGAAACGTCTTTTAAAATTATTTTCAATTACAAATCTCGGATTGTCTGCACTCCACTGTCGATGTATGTTTCTATTAAAAATACCGTTGTTGCTAAAAGTGCATTCATCAGACCAAATTATCCTTCTGTAAAAATTCGGGTCTTATTCTAATGCATTTAAATAAAAACGACAAAACTGGATTCTTCGGCCAGGATCATTTTGTTCTAATGCATGAACTTTTCGAGCTATGTACGGTTTAAGTTTGTGTTTTCTTAAAATACCATGAACTGTAGTTTTTGATACCCCAATATTATGTGCAATTTCGCGAATCGAAGTTCGTGAATTTTGCTGTACTGCAAGAAGAACATCTGCAAGAAGAACTGATTTCTTATCTTCGGAGAATTTCCGTTTTTGGTTTTGTAGATGATCCATAATTTCTTAAATTCTTTTCAATTCTCTGAAATATTTTCGAACCTGGATCTTCTCTGTCCGGAAAACGAGCACTGTACCGACGAACTGCTTGAAGTCGATTTTTATTACATTCAAAGAACACTTGTAACATGTCCGTTAATTCATTGTTATTCATTTTTAACGAAAATACGCTTTTTGTTGCGGCAAAACGTTCAAACAGGATAATACAGAAAACTTAATAAAGTCAAACTGCCACTTAAGGCACATTGACATAATGCTAGTGGACTGGGCCAAGTCTACTATAATGAAAGATGAAATTTATAAAGTTTTTTTTTTATTTTTTATTATTAGGAGATGTGCGATATGTGTTAAACAAGGTGGCGGGCAATTTCAACATTTATTGTAAAGTGTTTTGTTTCTTATAATAATATTTATAATACTTACATTTCAAATGTTTCATGACACATTCGAATATTTATAAATAATGGAAGACAAGATGAAATTTATAAAGTTTTTTTTTTGCAATAAACGTTTATCAAAAATAAACATGTTATACATCGTTGAACTCAGAAAAAAAAATACAATCCGAATATAGCCAAAAATATATATGTTGCCATTTAAAATAAAAAACTTGACTGTCATTTGACATTAATGAAAACAATTGAAAACAAATAAAACACTGCTATCTTATAGTGTTTTTGATGCTATTAAATTTACTTTTTGTTTAAATAAAACCGGACAATAAATAACGGAATTATGAATGTTGGCGTTTTTTACGGGACAGGCTGTATAATAAGTGACATCTGACGAACGAAAGAGACTATGCCGAAAAAGGCAACCCTTCCCTTGACCGGTCAAGTCGGTACATAAGAGAAGAAAATACGTAGATAGGTGTAGTCCATTAATACGAGCCAGATAGCAGTAAATAGACAATAAAAGGTTTAGTATATCAATACGTTAAGCACGTATAACGCATTTGGTACAAATGAAACAGACATGCAATATACATATCTGTAACTGTACACATGGACAATACACCTCGTATTTTCAGCATTTACTTCTGCTTAAGACACGTGTTTCTGCCATCTATAGGCGTCGTCAGTCAAGCTAGTGAAGCAATGTAATACAAATGATACAAATCTTTTTAAGAACAGATTTGTATCTGTATATACATTTACGCTGAAACCGCCTACAAGATATAGCAAATTTCGTCCTATAAGGTGGCACTATTTTAATAAGTGACATCTGACGGACGAAAGAGACTATGCCGAAAAAGGCGACCTTTCGCTTGACTAGCTATGCTAGTACATAAGCGAAAAAATACGTATAAGTGTAGTCCATTAACACGAGTCAGATGGCGGTAAATATACAAAAAGGTATAAAGTATATAAATACGTTATGCACGTATTACGCATTTGTTACAAATGAAACAGACATGCAATATACATATCTGTAACTGTACACATGGACAATACACCTCGTATTTTCAGCATTTACTTCTGCTTAAGACACGTGTTTCTGCAATCTATAGGCGTCGTCAGTCAAGCTAGTGAAGCAATGTAATACAAATGACACAAATCTTTTTAAGAACAGATTTGTATCTGTATATACATTTACGCTGAAATCGCCTACAAGACATAGCAAATTTCGTCCTATAAGATTAAACTTGTTTTTCATGCACCATTCAACTACAACGTTCAGTGCGTTCTGCAGAAAAGTGATATCTAGTTAATTTAATATGGTACGACAAATCTTAAGGTTATCTGCATAGGCCAAAACTGCACAAGGTATGGAAGTTAACAGGTCATTGATAAACATAATGAAACCAATTGTCCCAAGTTAGAGCCCTGCGGCACACCAACGGTGGAAATGTAAGGCTCTGATCTAAAGCTATTGTAATATACATAATTGTGCCTATCCTGAAGACAATTAGGAAGTAACCTAATCAAAGCATTAGACAGACCAAATGCACTTAATTTCTACAGCAATATTACATGGTCAATGGTATCAAAAGCTCGTGTAAAATCAGTATATATTACATCAAGTTGACCGCCCCCATCGAGCTCTTCAGCTATCTCCTCTGTAATAATAGCAAGATTTCTTGTAGTAGAACGACCATGTTGAGACGGCGAAATATATACTCTAATGTTCCTCATTATAATATTGTGTAGCATATGTTCGAAAACTTTAGAAAAATTACTTAGTATGGCTAAAGGTCTGTAATTCAGGACGTTGGCAGCATCTCCTTTTTTAAAGACAGTACAAATTCTAGCAATCTTCCATACACTTGGAAACTTACAAGTACGCAACGCCAGGTTAATAGTTTTCGATAAAGGCGCAGAAAAGATGCGAGCACTATCCCTGACCAGGAAGCTTGGGATATTGTCGTGACCAGCAATAGTCGAATTCTTCAACCTTCCAGCGCATACAGCGACGTCATCAATGTCAACATCAACAATGTCAGTTGGAGGAATGCTAGAGAGCACATCAGGCAATGATGTCACAAATGATGGCGGCAGAAATAATGATAAGAAAACAGCAGAAAATGCGTTCACTATGTCATGAGGTTTATCATAATGCCTATTGTTAAAATATACCAGAAATTCTGGAAGTCCCCGCCTCGATTGAATAAATTGACAGAAAGTTTTAGGATCAGAACATATGGCACCTTGCACATTCTGAGGGTAATTCTTATAGACTATAGAAATTTCGAACTTCAGTTCTCTCCTGACACGATAAAAATTTTCGTTGAAGTATCGACTAGCCGTGGATCGCCATCTCCGATGATAGTAGAGCTTATTTCTCATTTTGTCCTTAATGGCTTTGGAAAACCGTGGAGGAAACCTGGCCGATTCCTCAGATTGAATTTTAGGAATAGTTGAATCCATAACAGTATAAAGCGTATTGTAAAATTTCTCAACAGCTGAGTCAACATTAACACAATCATTTAGAAAAGACCAATCCACAAGTAAAATATCGGAATAAATTTTATAAAAATTTGCTTTCTTAAAATTATACCTCGGATTACAATTAGAAGGAAATGTAGCTGGTTTGTTCGAAAATCGAAATTCAATATCAATATATAGTGAAGGATGATATCTATCTTCCTGCACCACGGGACAGAGATCTCGTTCAAGTAAGAGATTACAGACCATGTTAGGTAGTACTAAATCTAGCAACCTTCCCTGCTCATTAACCCATTAACTTCCAAATTTTTGTTATCGACATTTTTTGTAAATTTAAATTAAAAATAGGATTATATTAAAGGTAATTGGTCAATTTATTCGTTGGCAAATAAATATACGCCATTTAAAAAAAAAATTTAAGTCCCATTTGCGACCCATTTCAACACATCAAACTAAAGAAAAATATTTATAATTTATGCCAATTAGGAAAACATTCCATATGCAGTCCAATATTGCATTTTTTACACTGTTTGCGAACGTTTGTGTCACATATGGCACATTTTCTTTGTTTTCCATCAATCGTTCGCTCTAAAGCATGTCCAATGGGATCAAATCTAACATCGTCAGGCACGCGGCTTTTCCACAACTTACTAGAACTTGGTCTTCCGGCAAATTTAGGATCGGATAATGATTCTTTCTTCAGATAAGTTCTGGCAATAATGCGTCTAAAATCTAATAATGGGATGCTTCCATTTACTGCAGTATAAAGAGCGTGGGCGTTAACAACCGCAACGTCAATCGTATTTGTGAAAAGAGGGAAATACAATTTCTTACCTCTAAATTTGATTCGATACTTTTGCACATTCCAGTCTAACTTGTCGAACCCGCCGATATGTTTATTGTATTGTCCGACAATGTTTGGTCTATCGACATGGCATTCTTTTTTTTCTTTCTTACAATATCTTTTCACTTTTTCTATAGGTTGCAATCCTAAGTAATTCGATAGCATTTTAACACAGCCATTGTCATTCCAAATCAACGCAAATATTTTATTTTTTTCATCATAACGATAATCATATGCCCCGCGTTCCTCTTTTTTTATGATATTATCAGATTTCAAAGGACACTTGTTCATTCTATTATAGCTAGAGCTGAGGATGTTTGCGGTATAACCATGGTTATATCATGTAACCATAGTAATTTACTATGGTTACATGATATAACCATGGTTATACCGCAAACATCCTCAGCTCTAATTATAGCGTACTGTTCCAGCCGCCTTTATATTTAGTACTCTCAACTTCAACAATAAATCAAAGCTGGTGAAAAAGTTATCGAAAAATATTTCATATTCTGACGGATATTGCAAAAAAGAGGTCATCTTCATTATCACAGAAGCTCCAACACCACTTACAAGTTGTACTTCTTGGCTCTTTCCTTCATAAATATCCATATGAAAACAATAGCCAGATTTAGAGCAGCACATAGCCCATTGTTTGAATCCAAATCTTACTGGTTTTCCCCTAATAAACTGTTTCAGGTAATGGTGGCCATACTAACGCACCATTTGCTCATCTATTGAAAGTTTTTGTGCAAATATACCGAACTTTTTCAAATTTGTGTTCAATTTGTTTATCAAAGGACGGATTTTAAATAGTTTGTCTTGTTTATCGCTGGAGGATGTGAGACTATTGTCGTTAAAATGCAGGTTTTTTTTTATATCCAAAAACCTGTGCTTAGGCATGCAGTTTCTAACGCATGTAAGATTTATATCTTCATCCTCCGACCAATGTAACTGCTCTTGGGGCAACGAATGGTACCCTGATAGCAAAAAAATTCCAACTTTTTAATACAATTTGTGGAAAGTTCAAAGTTATGTCTGTTGTTTTGTCTAGCGTAATTTACACTTTGGATAGCTATATGGTTTAGTAAATCTTCGTCGAAAAGTTCTTCAAATATCTGAACCGGTGATTTACCTTTCAAGTTTTGAAGAATCTGTGATTTCAATTCAGATACATTGTTGCTTCCAAATGATGTATTAGTCAAATTTATGTCCTGCTTTTTCCACTCACTTTTTGGCAAGAATTTAACTTTTGATTTTACTATACTTGCTTGATTTTGGTCAACATTCAGAGCACTGGAATGGATTTCTAGTTGTCCACGAACGTCTTATGGAATAGTTTTTGGCAAGAATTTACCATTTGATTTTACTGTAGATGCTTGATCTTGATCATCATTCAGAGCGCTGGAATAGATTTCTCGTCGTCCAGGAACGTCTTGTGGAACAGTGTCTTCTAAAATATGATCGTCAAATTCTTCGCAATCTGATATAACATCGATATTATGGGGCGGCAGTTCGACTATATCAATGACTTCTTGTTCCAGATCAGCAAAGAATTCATCATGTTCCAATATTTCTTCAAGTTCTGCGATAGGAAGGAATTTTCTAGAACCCATACTGTATTGGAAACAAAAAAAAACAGCTACTCTGAATAAAACTAACATAACGCTCTCCATATGATTCTTGTACATAGTAAATTCCATGATCCCCAAATGGGGATCAAGGTGTTTTGTACTATATTTTTTATAATAAATATTATATTTGCTCACCTGCTATTCTAATATCAACTAAAGGATTGTATTATTAGTTGAATTCACAAAACTGGCACAAAATTAATCAAATAAGCACAAAAAATATTATTAGAAATAATGTAAATATTCGACCATCAACTTATGTGTATAGGTTATAAAATAACGCGCATAACATGCTTACAGGGTTACCAACACTAAAATATAAAATTTTTCTAGAAAGTACAGAGTATTCATGTTCAGTTAGTATACATTACACTAAAGATAATAACATTTTAAAATATGTTAAAAACTAAAATTCGCGAATCCCCATTTGGGGATCAGGGAAGCTAATGGGTTAAAGATGTTGTTGTATTGAGTATAAGATGTATAAATATATAACATCAATATATGACAGCAACCATATGTTCTATTTGTTTGAAATTCCTTTGTAAATTAGACTAAGATTGCAGCGCCATCTGGTCCATTCTTATTTGGAATCGTATATAGTATTCATTTGATTTATATATCATATCGCCTCTTTGTAAATACTATAAATGATTTGTTTTACATTCTTGTTAATGTACTAGTTATATGATTACTTTATGCCAACCCAGTGATTCTGAAAACTGTAAAAATTGTCCACAGGATGCAAGGCAATGTCGAATGTTTTTATGGTGTTATTTCTTAAGCTAGCAATATGTACGGGTAAAGAGTAAACCAATATTAATAATTTGTCTTCGATGTTTGATTAAGATTAAATATTTTAATTAAAACTGCGATCCATATTTTTCAACTTAAAGCAAACATGCAAAGTGCGACATATCTTAAATCTATGAACGTAAATGTGTTCTAATGTTTTTGGAAAGCTTTTGGGAAGTACTGTTATATGTAGTACAGAACGATAGTAAAACGTCGGGGTTTGCTTCATCTGTTCATTCGTTTGGAAATTCTGCTGCGCTAATTCGTCGGACAACAACAACGGTAAATGTAAATGCTTTTGATTCCATTATTGGGACCCGTGCCGTGCCAACTACGGCAACCCTTTCTGTAGCTAATTGTCATTAGCGTACCGGACAAACTATTCAAACCAGCACACACTCTCTCTGGTCCCGTTCATATTAAATTCTAATTCGATTTCGTCCTGATGGTGAATCGCGCATAAATTTGACAATTCCATATTGTCGTCTCTATTCTCATCTTTGTCTCTCTTAATAGGCAGGTGAATTTGTGAATTGCTACGTTGCATTTCACCATACGTTCTATTATAGGTGACCTCAAGCAATGCTTTATTTAATTAATCTGACCACATGTCCACTCAAATTTTTTGTCTTCAAGATGTGTTCTCTAGATTTCTATAGGAAATGGAAAATTAAACAAACTTTCTTTGTAGGTACTTTCATGTCTGATTTCTTCTATTATCAACGTAACATTAAAAAGCTAATAAGTGTGATAGCAATGACAATAATAGTTTCTTCTGAGTTTCCTGACTGGAATCGCATCAATATTGCTTCTATCTCTGCTGACATTTTGTTCTGACATCTTATTCACTCTTTAAATGGACATATTAAGGGCTACGATTGTTGATGACATTATTATATTGAAACTGTGCGTCTTAGTTTCAGTACAGCATAAATTTTTTGGTCGATTTCCCTCTCAAGATACGCTTCATCAAGTAAAATTACTAGAAATTATAAATTATAATTTTGGCCGAACATTGTGATTGGTGTGTGATGATATTGTCATGATGGAATAGCACTTTTTTCGAATCATTATCATTTGTCGGTAATGGCAACTTTAACTTTGTCCAGAAAGGCAGCGTTAATAGTTCGGCCCTTTGCGAGATAGTCGATTTAAGTATTAAAATTGATTAGATATATACAACAGTACATGCTTCTTGTTTGTGTTCTAAACTACATCCAAGGGTAAGGTGAAAAATAGGGAAGATAGTCTTATGATATTCGACTTGTCAAATTATGTCAATATTGTTGTTTATTGACTTTGTTTCCGGTATTCTGACTTCTAGGTTAAGCATTCTTCCAATTTGAATATTTAGTTTATCAAAAATTACAAAATCTGGTTTTTTGAGAACAATACTGATAATAAATAGGTAATATCAATTAATGGCAATAAGTACGAAATTGTTTGATTATTACTTTGACATTTCTAACCTATTTATTTTACAGAATATTTCTTAGATGCCAAGTAAACCTCTTGGTTCTCAAGCGAAACAGCTTGTATTAAATCTTACAGCCTATTAACAGGTAAAGGAGAATGGTGGACCATTTATGTCCATCGACCGCGTTCATGAGGTAATTCACATAATCAGTTAGATAAGGCGGTATTATGAAATAATTTTTATTTTAGAGGGTAGCAGAAGCCCTTAATATTTCTAGTAGAACGGTCTACACTATTAAACATCGTAAAATTCAGAATCCAGTCTTATCGTCTCCTAGCAAAAATAGGTCTTGTAAGAAGGCAAAAACTAAGGACTTAGCAGAAGCAACTAAAATGGAAGTTCGAAATACTGTTTATGACATGTATAAAGAAAGTATGTTTTTAATATATTGTAAATATTTATTACATGTTAAAATTTTTCAGAAAAACATCTTACCTTAAAAAATTTAAGCAATGTTTTGGCTATGAAAGAATTTGTTCATACATGTACAACTACTTTAGCAATATTGCTTAAAGATATTGATTTTAAATATAAGAAAGAGTGTAACAGGAGAACGCTCACAGAGAAATTAAATATAGTCTGAATGAGAAATGTATTTTTAAGGGAATATATGAATAACTTAAATTCAACTTTATGTCAGGTTATGTTCCTTGATGAAATTTGAATCTTTTCGAAAGAGAATAGAATGAAATCCTGGCAAAATGATAATATAAAAAGTGTTAGGAAACCCAAAGACTATGATGGTAAACGGTTTATTATTATACATATTGGCACAGAAAATGGCTTCATTAAAGGAGTTAGTCTGATTTTTCCATCAAAAACAATCACTGGTGATTATCATGGAGAAATGAATGGTGACTCCTTTAAGCAATGGGTAAATGATCAGCTTATACCAAATCTTGAGGTACCATCACTTATAATAATAGATAATGCTCCTTATCATAGTGCTAGTCAAAATAAACAACCAAACACCTCCTCAAAAAAACAGAAATTATGGAATGGTTGAGAAAAAAAGATAGAAGCTATTCACCTGCAATGACTAAGAATGAATTAATTCAATTAGTAAAATATCATAAAGAGAAGATATTTATTATATGTGAAATAATGTGAGAGTGGACATGAAGTTTTAAGATTACCTCTGTACCATTGTGACTTGAACGATTGAAATGATTTGGACTAAGGTTAAAAACTATTATAATTCAAATATTGGAAGAAATGGTTATTCAGATGAAAGAGTTAAAGAAATGTGGAATGAAGCTTTGCAACAGTGTGATGAAATTACTTGGTATAATTGTGCTAGGCATACGGAAAATTTAATTAAAAAATGGCATGAGCGGGAGCAATTTCTTGATAGGGCAGAGATTGCTCCAATAATAATGTAAATGACTCAAGTTTTGAGTCAGAAACAAAAACTGACTAGTTTTCATTCATTTTTGTAATATATACTCCATTCACATTAAAAATAACATACCTATTGCAAATAATACAAGTAATATTTTTGAGGTTTTATTTGGATGAAACAGGGAAGTTTACTTCTATAAAAGTTCACTAAACATTAATAAGCAGGTAACTATCTTATTTTGACAAAATATTTTTGTATTTATATTTTGTAGAAGTTTAATATGGCTACATTAATACTGCCATAAAAAATATCAATGTGTATCATTTGCATGCACATAATATAAAGCAGCGAAGAAATTACTGCCACTGGTTCAACGAAACATTACATAATAAAGATCTCGTGGCAAAGTTTTATATGAATGAAGTTTGTTTTTTTCTTACTGGTAGTGTATCTCGGCCTGATACAGAGATGGCGTTCAAATTATTGAAAATTTATGATTCCTGCCTGGGTGCATCTGTAATTAGTTCATATGATAAGTTTCAACTTGTTCTGTTGAGTAGTTTGTTTACATGAATTTTCGCAGTAGACGTCTTGGGTGTTTTTCGTTAAAATGGATAAACTTGAATATCGTGCGGTTATCAAATTCTTCGTTTTGGATGGATAAACCTCTAAGGAAATTCGTCCGAAGTTGCAAAAGTTTACGGGGGAGCTGCTCCTTCAATGTTAACCGTTAAAATGTGGGCAGCTGACTTTGAACGTGGTCGCATGTCCCTCGAAGATGACCTACGTGAAGAACGGCCAGAAACTGCAATCACACTGGAAAACACGATATCGTGCTGGCGTGTGGCGTGTGGCGACCTTAGGCGTGTGAAGGTGAGTAAGATAGCTGAGGCCGTGGGGATATCGGAAGAAAGGGTGCGAAACATCTTGCGCGAAGAATTGGGGATGCGACAGCTCTGCGCAAGGTGGATGCCGCATTTGCTGAATGCCGATTAAAAGCAAATGTGCAAACGATGTTTGGACCGATTCAATTGGGATCCGACCGATTTTGTGCGGCGATTTATTACCACGGATGAGACATGGGCCCACCACTGTACGCCAGAAATGAAACAGCAGTCGAAGCAGTGGGTAGAAGCCGGTGGTTCAGCGCCAATGAAAGCGAAGTCGATCATATCTGCCCGAAAGGTCATGGCCAGTGTGTTTTGGGATGTGGAAGGAATTCTGTTAATTGATTACCTTGAAGAAGGCAGAACAATTATAGGCGAATTTTACCTTCTTGACTAGCTGTATGCCAAAATTCGCGCAGAAGAGGCCTGGCTTGAAGAAGAAAACAATGTTTCATCAGGACAACAAAAGTGCGTTGGCAATGGGAAAACTGTGGGATTTGCTCGGCCATCCACCCTATTCTCCTGATTAGGCACCCCCAAATTTCTATCTGTTCCCAAACTTGAAGAAATTTGTTTCTGGGAAGCGCTTTGCCGTAGATGGATATTTTCACAGCCGTCCAGACTTTCACTTCCGGAGAGAAATACTGATGTTGGAGAAACGCCGGACCAAGTGTGTTGAAGTCAAGGGAGATTATGTAGGATAATAAAATAATTTTTTAACTGAAAATCGCAGTCTTTCATTGTCAGGGCGATAATTTTTCACCTTACCCTCTTATAATGAGTGCGTAAATTTAAGAACCGATATAAATAATATTTCGACAATGAATTTTCCCATCGTATAAACCCTCCATTGACGACACCGCAACTATATTTCTCTTTTTTCGAAGAAAAGAAAGGGGGTCTTGGAATGTGAAGAAAACTTATTATTATATTTCAGAGATAAAACAGGTACCACCCTAAACACACACTCATTATATGTAGTTAAGAACACAAACAAGTAACATGTTTTACTGCAAATTACTAATGAGTTTAATACATAAATTCATATTTTAGTTTTGGTGCTTAACAGCATAACCTTAATTAAGCCGAATAATATTTAATGTCAGTAGATAAATAAACAAAAATGTACTTTCACTAGGTTAATAAAAATTTGAGTTTGAAAAACGTAATATGTATGTATTACCGAAACATAATTATAAATTATATTTTGCTTTAATTACCAGGCCGCTACTCCCAATGAAACAATTTTAAGTTTTGTTAATAATTAATAATAATAAAAATAATATTTATTGCCCAACAGTCAATTATAGGACAATAATAAATAATTTATAATGAATATTTATTTAATTATAAATTTGGACTTAACTAACACAAATAATAATTTATTCGATTACATGTATTGAGGAAACATTTAATAACCTTTTGTAATATTTTAATTTCAAATATTTATTGTTAAAATATAAGTAAATCTAGGATATAGGATTTAAACATAACATTTCGAATTTTATATATATTTAAGATTCATTTTCGAATTTAAGCCGTTTTATTAATTAACAGAATTTTATTATCACATTCAAATTGTAAAACTTTCTCTAAATTTTAAGAAGCGGCATCGGTTATATTTGCAAGTTTATTTATTGCTTTACAATGTAGATTGATTGTTTATTACCTGGAATTGTAGTGAACAAAATGTTTAATCTGACCATCTTTTGTTAAGATCGCATTTCCTAACACAAGTTTTTAATATACAACAATAGCGAGCACAAAATATTTACAATTGTATCCAGAACGACCACAGCCACATCGTACAATTTTTCTGGGTCTTGATAGAAACTTCATCGAGATTGGATCGCTTACCAAACCACGTGATGTTTATGTCAACAGGAATTTGAATAAATGCACTACTTTACACCGAAAATGTACATTTGATGGAAGATAGATTTCCTTATGTATTTTCTTCCGCTGAATTTGAAAATCAAGGTTAAATTTTTTTTTTATGGAACAGTTTTTGAGATATTGTAATTTTTTCATTTTTTTCGACCTTTTTTCATTCGACAAATCATATCTCGAGCTAGAATTGTCCGATTGGGTCGTTCTTGGTACCCAAATGCAAGGTATTGAGATGATGAATAAACATGTATAATCGGATCTTTGATAGGTAAAGCGGTTCAAAATATATCGATGAAAATAGGGCACATTTAAAAAAAAATCATATTCTACAGTGATTCTGTGCCGACAGAAAAGTACAAATCGTTTAAAAAAAAAGTCTGGTTTCTGTTCATGTACGTAAAGATGATACATTTACGTAAGAACTAAGACCAACCAGAAGAAAATCGACCGAAAAATGACAAAGTTATAAGCAATTGAGTGAATAAATCCAAATCCCATATTTTCCGAATATTTTATTTTTTTCGACAATTTATTGTGTTTAAACGCTTGCAATACATTCTTGACATCTTTGTGTTAGAAATAGTTGTGGCTCTTGCTTTGTCTTCGGTTGCTTTTGGGATCCGTTTCTCTAGTGAGAAACCATACATAGTCTCCCAACATTGCTTCATCCCAAAATCCTTGATAGCGTCGCTCAATGGTCTTAACTTGTTGGTAAAATCTCTCGCCGTGTTCGTCACTTACGTCACCAAGATTGTCCGGAAAGAAATTCAAATGCGAATGCAAGAAATGGATTTTTAGAGACATATTTACACCTGTAAGAAATAAATAAATTGGTAAAAACAATACAATAGAAAACAACCAGGAATTAAATTAAATAATGGCATTCCGTACCCATCTTATTGTAGTTCTCCAGCAAATCGGTAATAATTCCCTCGTAGTTAGGGTTTTTATTGTTCCCAAGAAAATTGGTAACAACCCGCTGAAATGAATTCCAGGCCTCGTTTTCAACGAGTGTTAAATATTTTGGAAAATCTGTGCTTTTTACCAATTTCTTTATGTGTGGACCATCGAAGACGCCTTCCTTGATTTTTGCTAAAGAAAGCTGCAGGAAAAGGGTTTTCAAATAGCAAAATAGCAAATAGCCTTCCTTGTCTAAGGCCTTCACAAAATTTTTAATGAGGCCAAGTTTAATGTGCAACGCTGGAAGGATTATATTTTCTTTTTCGACAAGAGGCACGTATTTAATATTGTCTTTGCCCACTGTGACGTTCTCCCTTCCTGGCCAGTCTTTTCTTCTATAATGATGTTCACGAGCACGACTATCCCAGAGGCAAAGAAAGCAGCAATATTTTGTATATCCACACTGCATTCCACACAACATGCCGACGACTTTGAGATCGGAACATATTTTCCAGTTGTGATGCTCATATTGAATGTATTTTAGCAAACTGGCCATTGTGGCGTATGATTCTTTAGTGTTGATGGCATGCGCGATGGGGATAGAAGGTTTTTCATTTCCAATATGAAGTAGGACTGCTTTCAAACTCTCCTTACTACCGTCAATGAACAAGCGCCACTCATTTGGATCATAAGGCTCTCCGAGTTGCTCAAACAATTCAGGAATATCGCTGCAGTAGCATATGTCGTTTTCCTTCTTAAAATGTTGTGCGTAAGGTTTATCACGGTTTCTGTAAAATGTTCCATATACTCCCGGAGCCAAACAGTTCCGTTGCTTCAGGCGAGATGCAAGTAACTCCGCTTTTTCCTTTGACAGCTCGAGATCTCTCACCAAATCATTCAGTTCAGGCTGCGTAAAATGTTGCAATTGCGACTCCTGTTGAAATTCATTATCACTGCTTGTGTCTGTCTGTAGTGATGATTCGAAAAATTCAATCGTTGAATCGGGGCACTTCGGATGAGGAAATTCACTTGAATGTGGACCTGGAAGCGAAACAGATGCTACTGTCGCATAAACCCATTTGGCACTCTTTCCAAAACCAGTGGATTTGCTCAGGCAAAAGTAACAATCAACCGAATGGCGGAGCGGCTCTCTCCATATCATCGGTACACCGAATTTCATGTATCGTCTAATTTGGAATAAAAATTCACTTTATTATTAATTCAATTGTATACATAAATTTAATCTTACTGTGATGAACCAGAAGCCCACGCGGCAAGAGTTATATGGCACGATAAACAAACATTATTTGGTGTCCATTGCTCATGAAAAGTTGCAGGTGCTATTCCACAATATTTCAGATAATTATGTTGTAATGAATCGGTGAATCTACGTCTATTTGGTTGGGGGACAAAATTGCCACACATGTAACAGAAATTATTTGGATTGCTTACTCACTTAAATTCTCGTTTTCTTTTGGCATTTTGCTGAACACAATGAAATATAATTTCAATCAAATTTGTGAGTTCCTATAATATACAAACAACCGACACTACGTTTTATAGAAGATGTCAAAACAAAATGTCAGGGTTCTAAGGTTCCTAAATGTGATGTGTTGTTGTTTTGTTTGGAATAAAATCTAAGAACTCTAGCGTCAACGTGAGAACTAATATACGTTGCCAATATACCAACAGGCTATCGATATAAAATCATGTTCCTATACCAAAGACATATAAATATCAAGATATAGCAAGAGTCAGCTGTTTATTGGTACGAATAATAATTATTATTATAATAGTAATAAGAAAGTCAAAATACATAAAAATAACAAATAATAAATTCAATATATTTGCGTGTGAGCAACCGAACTCATAAATTGTCGAAAAAAATAAAATATTCGGAAAATATGGGATTTGGATGTATTCACTCAATTGCTTATAACTTTGTCATTTTTCGGTCGATTTTCTTCTGGTTGGTCTTAGTTCTTACGTAAAAGTATGATCTTTACGTACATGGACAGAAACCAGACGTTTTTTTTAACGATTTGTACTTTTCTGTCGGCACAGAATCACTGTAAAATATGATTTTTTTGAAAATGTGCCCTATTTTCATCGATATATTTTGAACTGCTTTACCAATCAAAGATCCGATTATACATATTTGTTCGTCATCTCAATACCTTGCATTTGGGTACCAAGAACGACCCAATCGGACATTTCTAGCTCGAGATATGATTTGTCAAGTGAAAAAAGGTCGAAAAAATGAAAAAATTACAATATCTCAAAAACTGTTCCATAAAAAAAAATTTAACCTTGATTTTCGAATTCAGCGGAAGAAAATACATAAGGAAATCTATCTCTCATCAAATGTACACGAAAAAAATTTCATTTTGTAAACTAGTGATATCAACAGGATATTTTGAAAATGGTAAATTAAAGGTGTGTTTTGCAAAGTCTATGTCAATCTTGCACATTGTTTGTAAAAATAAATGAAAATAACAAAAACAGCAAGAAAAATGGGGAACAAAACAATAAACCAACAATTACAGTAAATGTTCAAAATACAAAATTAATATAGAACTTGTATTTTTAATAATATTTTATATTATTCAAAATACTTTTGTATTATACAAAACTGGTGGGGTTTTACACAATCATGTATGTTTCAATTATTCTGTTACATTACACATGTGGTTATTCCGTAGTATGAGTGAAGACACATACAAAATACAGTTTCTAGAGATAAGGCAGTCCCACCTCTAGAAAAACACTTCGTTAGTTCTGCATTGGTTATGCAGACAAAGCGAGTACTTCGGCCGTTTAACAATATGCAGCGCTGTATGTACTTCTACGCTCGGTCTTAATAATTTCTGTGAGGTAGCGAGGTCGTTTTTTTTGTGAATGTATCTGAAAATATCATTTCTCCAGCAGGGGCGTACTGACGAATCTGTAGAAAGATGAAATACATATCTGCGCCTCTGGGAAGGAATATGTTCGGACTTGTATTTGTGTTCTTCACACCAGATTTTTAATAATATTTTATATTATTAAAAATACCTTTGTATTATTCAAAACTGGTGGGGTTTTACCCACTCATGTATGTTTCAATTATTTTGTTAAATGTTCAAAATAACTGTTGTCGTTCTGGATACAATTGTAAATATCTTGTCCTGGCTATTGTTGTGTTTCGATTCGGTGAATAAAAATACTTAACATATCTCGTTTCTCTTCGTTGGTGTACGGCATTTTTCTATTAGTAATGTACGATAATTAAAATGTTTGACAGCTTTAAATTTCATGGCTACCTTAAGTAATCTTAAAATGTATTCCTCGAGAACTAAAGCATAATATCATAAACTTGTGTTAGGAAATATGATCTTAACAAAAGATGATCAGATTAAGCATTTTGTTCACTATAATCCTAGGTAGTAAACAATCGATCTACATCATAATAAATACATAAATTTGCAAATATAACCGATGCCGATTCTGAGAATTTAGAGAAAGTTTTACAATTTGAATGTGATAATAAAATTCTGTTAATAAAACGGTTTAAATTCGAAAATGAACGTTAAATATTTATAAAATTGAAAATGTTATGTTTGAATTCTATATTTATTCTAGATTTATATATATTTGTTAACGATAAATATTTGAAATTAAATGTTAAATTAAATTTGAAATTAAAATGTTACAAATTATTATTATATGTTTCCTCGACACATGTAATCATCGAATAAATTATTTTTTGTGTTAGATAAGTCCAAATTAATAATTAAATATATATTCATTATAAATTGTTTATTATTGTCCTGTAATTGGTATTAGCTATTGTGGAATAAATATTATTTTTATTATTATTAATTATTATAAAACTTTTAAGTTTTGTAATATTTAATTGAATCGGCCGATACTTGCTGGAAATCCATGGAAATTCGGAGTATACAAACTAACATGTAAAGAGTGCCCTAAAACATACATAGGCCAAACTGGTAGGAGCTTTGAGAAAAGAATACAGGAACATTTTAAAAGTTTTATTAACAAAAAGGCAGATTCCAATTATGCACTTCATTTGTTGGAAAATAATCATAGTTTCAATACAGATTTTGAAATTTTACAGTCACAACAAAAAGGATTAAAGTTAAATTTACTGGAATCCTTAGAACTAAATAAACTTAAATATGCAGATATATTGTTAAATGACCAATTAGACCTTAATAATTCCCCACTTTTAAACTGGTTTCATCAAATATTAAGATAATAATAACTTTAGATGATACATCGGTAAGAGACGATTCTAATGTAGACAAGTGCAACCCATTAAAATAGTTGCCATACATTTGTCAAGAGCGTGTTCAGTGTAATATAAGATCTGAAGAAGCTACATCGTAGCGAAACATGTCGTCAATATTAATACATATAATAAACAAAAAGGTTTTGTTTAAGTATGACAATACGTTAAGCACGTATAAAGCGTTTGTACAATATGAAACAAACATGTAAATAATTTACATATCTGTAACTATGCACTTGGACAATATACCTCGTATTTTCAGCATTTACTTCTGCTTAATACATATGTTTCTGCCATCTAGGCGTCCTCAGTTAAGCTAGTGAAGCAATGTATACAAATTAATACAAACCTGTTATAAACAACTGGTTTACAAATACAGATACAAACCAGTTGTTTATAACAGGTTTGTATTAATTTGTATACATTGCTTCACTAGCTTAACTGAGGACGCCTAGATGGCAGAAACATATGTATTAAGCAGAAGTAAATGCTGAAAATACGAGGTGTATTGTCCATGTGCATAGTTACAGATATGTAAATTATTTGCATGTTTGTTTCATATTGTACATATAATAAAGTGTAATATATACTGGAAATTAGTATAAGTGTTTTACTTAAATCCCTTTTATAATATTGTTTCATTGGAAATAGCGGCCTGGTAATTAAAACAATATCTAATTAATAATTATGTTTCGGTAATACATATAATTACGTTTTCCAAACTGGAATTTTTATTAACATAGTGAAACTACATTTTTGTTTGTTTATCTACTCACATTAAATATATATTATTCTGCTAAATTAAGGTTACGTTGTTACATATTAAAGTTAAAATTGTTAATTCAGATAGAACAATTAATTGAATCTATTAATTAAACTGATTGGCAATATGTTAGTAAAAGATGTTGTTTGTGTTCTTAATTACATATAATGAGTTTGTGTTTAGGGTGGCATTCGTTTTATTTCTGAAATATAATCGTTTTCTTCACATTCCAAGTGCCTCTTGCTTTTCTTCGGAAAAGCAGAAATACGGTTACCGTGTCGTCAATGGAGGGAGAGATTATTTATATCGGTTCAAACATTTACGGAATTTTTACACACACTCATTATATGTAGTTTAGAACACAAGCAAGCAGTATGTACTCAATTTTATACTTAAATCAACTATCAACTATCTTGCAAAGGGTCGAACTATTAACGCTGCCTTTCTGGACAGAGTTAAATTTGCCATTACCGACAGATGATAATAATTCGAAAAAAGTGCTATATCATTATAACAATGCCGTCATTAGGGACCGGACACGAGAGGCCCATGACTCATCGCCCACGGGTATGGTTAAAATCAGAAAAAAGACTCGTTCTAGTGGTCTGAAAATCCGACATAGTGCCGGTAAGAAATGAGAAAGTTGATGATGGCCAGATAAAACCGAAACGTCATTTGGAAATATCGAGTTTGCCATTAAATAGTAGATTAAGAGTAGCTACGAGAATTGAATTTTTAGTTTTCCTCTGTACCCGAAATAAACGTGCTAGAGGTAAAATGTAAATCTAGAATGTCATTTGACACAGGTCCAGTTTCTGTTCGGGCTCATAACAAACACAAAATTTAGCAACTTTCCCAAATTTAAATCTACCCTCTGTCTTCAATAATAAGCAAGATCCCCACGGTGAGGATCGAGAATGAGTCAACTTGTATATTAAAATATTTTCTAAAATAAGTAGGTTCAACGATGCTCTGTAGAAAACAGAAAACAAACCGACTGCAAAACAAAATTTTTATAATTCCTAAACATGAAACAGACCGGCAAAAATTTCATAATAAATGATTTTCCTTGTGCTATTTTCACATTCAAAAGTCAATTCTATTCTCAATAAACTTTAACAGCGCTAATTTTAATTCAATAGCATACTGATATGTATATATGTGTGTATACCTATATATATAATTGTATTTCATCTGGTATTTTGTAATAATACAGCGGAAAAACTAGTTAACGGACATTGTGTATTATTCAGTTGTAGGAAGAGAAAGCCGCCGTCTCTTTAATCTAATGTCGAATTATATCAAAGGTTACTATGATATTGTTTAACATTAACACTAAACGCTTGTTTTGTGCCGCATTCATATTTTAAGTTAACAGTTCAGAACAAAGGAGGAAATTACATTACTTTAGAATTAATATACACGCATGTTTGTGAGGATTTCTTTAAATATTTACATAAAGTGGATGATTACGTTACCTTAAAGGAAAGATTGATATAAAAATACAGGATGTATTTAATTACTTAGTTGTAATATTTCATTGTTTCACTTTTGTTGTTAGGAATATGCCATATTCATAAAACTTTATGTTATTTCGGTTGTTCTTAAAATACAGGTAATTTTACTTTTATGCGATTATAAAGAGGAATGTATTAAAAAAAAGAGTTTAATTATTTTATTGAAAGACTTTTATTCTGCATTTATAAATATAAATAATGTAACCAAATCACATCCTCGAAGGACTGCTATTACAGAACACGTAAAATCGAGATTACAAGGAAATATAATGTACTATTGTGATCAAAATCAAAAATCTTAATACATAAAACAAAGTCGGGTTAGTTACACCATTTACGGCATGAACAGCTGGACCGATTTTAGTGATCCCTGATTTGTTGAATTCGTATCTCCCCGAATAACAGAATAACTATTAAATTATATTAAATTATTGGAAAAAATCACGGAAAAAAAATTATACAGAAAATTAATTTTTAAATAAATTAGGTTATGAACTTCGTCATCTTCCGCAATTGACAGCTTACGTCACGCACGCTTATAGGTTATGTGTAATAATTAGAGCAGACCAATTTCCGTGCGCGCCATGTGCGCCGATGTGAGGATGATTGTATTGCATCAGAACTAATAAAAAGCATTCAGTATGTGTTTGGTACTTGCTTAGACTGCATGTAAGTGTAAACATACGTAATAAAATGTCGTCGACACATAAATCGAGAAAACGACCGTTGTCAGACGAAGTAAATAAGTTTATTATGGATTTCCCGGACTTAATATACCATGGCTCAAAAATTAAATGTTTAGTATGCAATACGTATCTAATGTGTTGGTCAAAAACACATTGTAAAGAACACGTAAGCAGTTCGAAGTACAATAATAACAAAATTAATCGACAACAGTTTATACATGAACTATGTGTAACTATGATTGTGTGTACACTGCCGTTTACCTTGTTAAGTAATGATTCATTCATTTCATTTTGGAATAAATACGCGAATCAAACATTACCGAGCATGACAACGTTACGAAGGAATTTACCATCGGTGCGTAAACAGGTTGAAAATAAAATCAAAGCCGAACTGAACAATAAAAAACTGTGGTTATGTGGACGAAACAACTGACAGCAATAAACAATCTGTAGTTAATGCGATGGCGCGTAATATGGAACCACATCAACCAACATCTTCAATTTTATTAGCATCCAGACGACTAGAACAATGTTATGCCGAGAAAATTTCAGAGGTGCTATTAGATATTTTTGAAAAATTTAAACTTTCGAAATACCAAGTATTAATGTTTATGACCGATGGTGCCGCAGCCATGTGTTCTGTAGGCCGGTCTCTTAGAAAATATTGTCCTAACTTGTTACATATTACTTGTAAACTCCATGCTCTACACCTTGTGGCAGAACAGGTTCGTAGATGTTTTCCAGAGGTAGATGCTTTAATATCGAGTACAAAGGCAGTATTCCTGAAATCTCGAAAACGTATTCGGAAATTTCACGAATTGTGTCCCCATACCCCTGAGCCACCACAGCCGATTCTGACACCTTGGGGTACATGGTTACAGGCGGGGTTTTCTATCATGAACAATTTGAAAAAATTAAGAACGTGGTTTTATCATTCGATCCGAAAGAAAGTGCAGCTATCAATACAAGCCAGAAAAAATTTCAAGATCCCAGATTGAAGTGGATTTACAGAGTATTCGTGAGAATTACTTGGGACTAGAAGAAGCAATAACAAAATTAGAAAATTCGTCCGCTGTCGTTAGAGGAATCACTGCAAATCGTTAAAGATGTTCACGCACAACTGTGTGCTGTAGAAGACGCAAAAAGTGAAACTGCTCTAATTAAATTTGAAAATGTTTTAGACACAAATGCAGATTTTGACACCTTAACACGTATTTGTGAGGGCACGTCTACAGATGCGTTAAGTTGCTTAAAAAAGTATTTTGATTATGCGAATATAACATCACTAGATGTAGAACGCTCGTTTTCCGAACATAAATAGAAATAACCTTAGAAACGCACCTGATGTTGAAAATATACAATCGAGTTTCTCCAGTTTGTCAATCCTTGGAAGACGCTTAAAACGGTAAGTGTTTTTTTAAATCCTCTGTCGTGCACACAATCACCGATTTCATACATTTTCTAATTTATTTATAGGTACATACAACGCTGCTACAATATGTACTATTCTTATTTTTCTTGTGTTTATGCATATTACTTTAATAGCAGAAAACCAAATGTATATTTAATTATTTCTGATAGAATAAATGTCTCTACTTCTATACTTATATCGGTAACAAGCTCATGTTGCGTCCCTATTCTATCGCATATTCTAATATATTACGAATTACACTCCCATACCGGCGCTGATGGCGCGCACGGAAATTGATCTGCTCTAGTAATAATTGATGTCCATTGCAAATCAGTGACATAAAAGTGGAAATTTTTTTTGTTTCATGTTGTCTGTGATTTGTTTTGAGAAAAGCATATGAAGGTTACCGGTCGATTTGTTTGTTTTGTGCGAGTGTTATTAATAAATCTTATTGATATACAGAAGATCTAATCTTTCCCAACAAAACCATAATGCAATTAGGCTTCGCAACATTGCGAATCAATCCACTGAAGAAGAACGAGAAATCGAACGAGAAGAGCGCCGCGTTACTATGGCCTGACATCGTGCTTCTCAAACACAAGAACAAAGTGCCTCTCTTTGCTCTTGTGTTTGAGAACCCGTATTTTCTTCCCTTCTGTACCGGCATAGCCGGTCAAGGGAAGGGTTGCCTTTTTCGGTATAGTCTCTTTCGTCCGTCAGATGTCACTATATTATATGGTGCTACCTGATAGGACAAAATTTGCTATACCTTATAGGCGATTTAAGCTTTATTTACTTCACTAGCTTAACTGATAACGCCTAATAGTAGATGGCAGAAACACGTGTCTTAAGCAGAAGTAAATGCTGGAAAATACGAGGTGTATTGTCCATGTGTACAGTTACAGATGTGTATATTGCATGGCTGTTTCATTTGTAACCATTAGTTCACAATCATAGTTTTTATTTTGTCCCTACCTATATTTCGGTAGAGATTTCTTCGGGTTGTCACTACAAATTCTAGTTTAATTTTTGCAAAAAATATACTAGAATTGCAATTTAAGGAAAGTTTTTAGTAATACATTCATGCAATGCTCTATGTGCTGTAGGTTGTCTTGCCTTCACGTGCTATGTATTTACACTTTTATAGATGTCGCGCACTTATGAATCTAGAAGTAACCAACCCTCGCGGAGCCAGGAAAGCTTAATTACTGCGATGCATGCTGTCCAAGAAGAAGATTCGTCATGCAACTGAGCCAGTATTACGTATAACATTCCAGAGCGAATTCTATGACGGCATATTTATGAACAAAGACATAATATTGAGTTACCTATCCATGGAGGCCGATATTTAAACACTTTCAACGAAAGGCAATGTCCAGAATTACAAACTTGCGAGCTTTCGGCATAACAAGTACAGAGGAAATTAGCTTATGAATTTGCAGTATCAAACAACATACAACATCATGTAAAGGTCCTATGGCGTAGGTAGGCGGGATCGCCATGTAAAAGGTCCTATGCCCTAGGTATGCAGAATCGCCATGTAAGGTGGGTAGGATGGATCGTCCATGTAAGGTCCTATGTGCCTGGCGGATCGGCATGTAATGTGGGCCGTTTGGGTGGCCACATTGTTATGCAGGTCCGAGGCTTGAGAGGAGAATCAAATGATACACACTCGAAGTTCGGCTAACATATTATTATTAACTCAACGCTTATAAACTGAATAACAATATTATTTACAAGATGTACATATTATACTTGGTTCAACTCAGACAGGGCAGAACGTGGTTATTAAGATGTAACCTAGTTCGTACCACTGACTGGTTGTAACTCTATCCCTATGACTTAAACTATCGTCTATATATACTAGAGAAGATCCTTATCTTACTTATGATTTGTTTCTAGAACAAATGTATAACCCTGATGCGTAGTCTTTTTGTATGCAACAAATACGGAGTAAGGTCGTGTTTAGATAACACGTTAATGTTTTGTATTAAAAGCGAGGCTGTCGCCTTGCAAAGTGTTACGCATACACATAACCGTATATCGAGTTATTACAATCAATTTAATAATAGTACAAAAATGGCTGACAAAAACTGGCTTATTAGCTTCATGAAACGAAATAAAATAAGCTTAAGAACGCCGGAGTCTGCATCACTTGGACGACTTAATAAAAATGCAGTTAATGTTTTCTTTGATATATTGAAAAAGCAGGAATTAAGACATAACTTTAGTCCTGATCGAATCTATAATGCGGATTAGTCTGGCTTATCGACCGTACCAGCAAAAATCCCAAAAGTTTTGTCCCCCACTGGAAGTCGGATGGTCGTCAAGGTGTCATCTGGAGAGCATGGAAAAATAGAACTGTAGTAAGTGCAATGAGTGCCCAGGCTTCATACATTCCCCCATTCTTAGTATACGGACGCAAAAGCATGAAGCCGGTATTACTCTACGGTGCACCACTGAATACCATTGGAGTGGCACACTCTTCTGGTTGGATGTCTACGGAGAATTTCGTAAAATATTTGCAAGCATTTGCAAAATATCCCCATCTAAGTCTAGAAGAAAGGTCAGTGCTGCTAATAGCAGCAGTCAATTTTTGCCGAGAAAAGGGAATTGTCATGTTAGGGTTATATTAGTTGTCTCATTTTTTGGCCCACTAAAAATTTTCTATAGCCAAGAATGTGACTACTTCATGACAAATAATCCGGGGAAAACCATAACTGACAAAGATGTATTAGCAATTTTTCGCAAAGCATATATTAAAGCTGTGCATATAAAAAATGCTGTTAGTGATAACCAAAAATGTGGGATCGAACCTTTTAACTTAGGAGTCTTGCCGGAAAATGATTTTGCACCATCTGGAGTGTCTGAGAAAGAGCCAGAAATATTTCCTGTGGATGAAGAGCATTTATCTTCAGACCATGAACCACTGGCTATATCAGCTCTAATATCAGCAAGTACCTCCACTGTTCAAAAAAACAATATCGTAGCAACATCTTATCAACACTAAGATTAAACCATTAGCGCATTATGATCGGCCCACTTCTGTGCGAAAAAGACAAAAGGCTTCAAGATTAACAACTACCCCAGGAAGAGTAAATCAAGAGCAAAAAGAATTAAATACTGAAGAAAATAAAAGAATTTCAAAAGGAGCTACAACTAGAAAATAATGCTATGGACGAAAGTCGAAGCAAATACTTCCCAATCAGTAGTTGAAGCCATACCATCTACTTCTATAGTAGGCGCAACGGACGACTCTATTACTAAGGAAGATAATGAAAATATTTATTGCCCAGCATGTAACACGAAATATGTAGATCCTTCAACAGAAGATTGGATTATGTGCAATAATTCTCACCTATGGTGGCATGACAATTGTACAGACTATGATAACATACGTGAATTTTTTGGGGACCTTTGCATTTAACTGTCATCTTACCCCATAACGATTTTATAGCGATTGTCATCTTACACGACTTATGGGGTAAGATGACGAAACTGCAACTGGTTAGATTTACATACGTGAACGTTATGTTTAACTTCGTACATTTTCTAGATAATAAACGTTATGCTAGTTATTATTATTTGAGGCATCTGAAACTTCTATAAGCAAGTATGGCAGTATTATAAACCTTTTCCCTTAACTTCGTTATCTTACTCCACTCTCCCCTATGTCAGCGTGACAAATATTATGCGTTTTATTCAAAAATCAAGTCCTATAATTCCAAATGTGACACCTTTACATTTTAAAATGAAAATTTAATTTATTCCAACTTTTACTATTTTTCGCTATCATATACTCGTATTTAGAAGTTGAATTTAGTAAAGTTACCAATACTAAATACAGGATAACAAATGAATAACCAAAAATAACAATATCAATTTCGCCACTGAAACTGTTTAAAATGCTTTTGATTAAATGTGTGCCTATAGTTTAAATTGTTTTTTGTATGGAGTTGTGTGTTGTGAAAATAAATAATTTTATTGTATGCATTAAAAAGTATGCATATATAACACATACATACATTGACCATTCCTCTTTCACAAATACATGCACACACGTGTGAACCGTGCCCATATGCTGTAAATTAATGTAATTACTATCTATTGCATTACAAATTGACCGAATAAAATCGTTATTTATTTTCGCTTGTTCAATGTTAAAAACCTGATTTGTATATGTGAGGAATAATTGTTTAAATTTCACTTTTTATAATTAATTTTACGTATTCGAATAGTTAAATATCTGTCTTTAAAAGAAATTTTTATTCGTTCATTTCTAATTGCGTAACTCCAGATTGTGTTATTAATTAATATTGAATTTAATTGGAGTGAGAAATAGCAATTATTCAAATCTCCTCTCACATGCAATTGTCGCTAAACTTGTTGCGTTTAATTCTACAATTTGACAAGATTACTCCTGCCGAAGAACGTAGACGCAAACACGTCGCGACGTCAGCTATCCAACTGTACGGATAATTAACCTTTGAATGAAAAAAACCACATCCGTCCAGAAACGTGCATATATCGATATTTCACTGTCGTTACAGATCATCAGTACACGATATTCTGACCTAGACATGATTTTATTATTATACTTTCGTGTATATGTACGAATTATATTGAATTTAATTGGAGTGAGAAATAGCAATTATTCAAATCTCCTCTCACATGCAATTGTCTGGACGGATGTGGTTTTTTTCATTCAAAGGATAATTATCCGTACAGTTGGATAGCTGACATGGCGACGTGTTTGCGTCTACGTTCTTCGGCAGGAGTAATCTTGTCAAATTGTAGAATTAAACGCAACAAGTTTAGCGACAATTGCATGTGAGAGGAGATTTGAATAATTGCTATTTCTCACTCCAATTAAATTCAATATAATTCGTACATATACACGAAAGTATAATAATAAAATCATGTCTAGGTCAGAATATCGTGTACTGATGATCTGTAACGACAGTGAAATATCGATATATGCACGTTTCTGGACGGATGTGTGTTTTTTTTTTTTTTTTTTTTTTTTTCATTCAAAGATTAATTAATATATCTCAGACAGAGCGTGAAGGAATATTCATCTGTCTGAATAACTTCGGCTAGATAGTAACGTAGTAATATATCTCAATTAAAGTTGGTTCATCTCTAAAGGGTTTATGTTAGATTAGAAAAGACATATGTAGAGTTGTCAGATTATCCCCACATTCCAGAATCCTACTCAGAATAAGTTAATATGAGGAGCTTATTTTCAAAACGCAACATCTCCAAAAATTCTATTTTTTGAGATATAGATGTCGTTATATAGTCTATAACCACCTCTAAAAGTTGGTTATTACTAGGGGCCGAACACGAGAGGCCGATGACTCATCGCCTACGGCCGTACTATTGAAAATTTGTATATTTCTTTCGTATAATTGTAAAACAAACGGGTGGTGATTTATAAAATACGAAATACGTTTTTATTTGTTCATTTTGTAGTTAAAGTTGAGTAAAGGAGTATTAATATTAACTAGCAATACTTTTCAAGGTTCTATTCTGAAAAATTTGTTCTCTTTGAATGAAATACATCTTGGTAGATAGGAAACGTCCTCTTTACATCGCAACTGGTTATAGGTGCATACTGGAAATATTCTTTTATGTCAGCGTATTTAGCAGTTAGATTTTGAGGTATTGTCCCCATACGCAATTGCAGCAATGCTATTAAATCTGGATTTCTATTAAAAACTGCGTCTAACTCTTGCCGAAGGCCACATCCGAATATTTTTCAGATTATTAATAGTCACATCCAATATGGTCAATTCATCATTTAATTCGAGATTTTTGCTCTCAAAATAAGTGGATAGTTTTGGAAAACTTCCAAAGTGTTCCTGAAGAAAGTACATCTGATTTTTTAAATTTTGAATTTGTATTAGTTCCTTGCACTTAGAACTACTTCGAGCATCGTCACTTAAACATGTAACGAAATTTTGTGAACTATCGAAATTCTCAGCATAAAAACTAGTAGCTTCCAACCATATTATTTCGGGAGAGGAAGGCAGTGACAAATATTGAAGTTTTTCCCTGTAAAGAGCTACTTTCAATGGTACTTTTCTGAAAACATTTTTAAAAGGGGATACAAGTCTATCAACTTGCGGAAAGGTGTCTCTGATATATTCACAGATTCTGTGAAGAGCATGTGCTACAAAAGTATTATGCAACATATTAGGATATGTTTCCTTTAATAGTCTGCCTGTTTTTAACATATCTGCAGCACTGTCACTGACAAATATAAGTATTTTTTCTTGTACCTGTCGTCCGAATGAAGCACTTGGTGCATATTCTCATAAATAGTTTTAGCTACTGTTTCTGCATCAACTGTATCTATAACTTTTGTTGCTATTACATATGCGTTATATGGAAAAGTTGGATGTAGTACACCAGCTATAACATTAACGACACAGCGTCGTAATATATAGATAGTTTCGTCGGCAATTATTCATAGGTACTGATTTGAAGGATGGCTTCTAAAACGTTCTATTGTTTTCGTGTAGCACTTAGAAACATAATATATGCGTAAGGTGGATTCATCAGGAACATTTTGACCAGTATATTTTTGGAGAAATGTTGATTTTTAAGTTTATTTAATGGATTATTTGCCGCTATTAAAGTTTCACAGAGTTCTTCATTAAAATTTTCAGATTCCAACGGGTCTAATTTCTGTGTATGCGTTTGCGATGCTAAGTGACGTTTTACGTACGATTTCTTGGAATTTTTTAACAACATTTTACAGACTTTGTAATAAGTTTCGGAATTACTGGCAATGGACATACAATCAGTAGTCTCTCACAGCATAATGCTGCCACTAACAGTCATGATTAATAAATGCTTGTTGGAAAGTGAATTTCCTGCGGAGTTAAAAATTTCTAGGGTAATTCCCATTCATAAAAAGGATGACGTAAATTGTCCACAAAACTATAGAGCCATATCCATTCTGCATGCAATATCAAAAATATTTGAAGACTTTTGGAATATTTTGAAAAAAAAAATCTTTTATGCGAAGCCCAACACGGCTTCAGGAAAAATAGAAGTACGAATACAGGAATCGCAGAGATTTTGAAGTCTCTGTTAGAAGCTATAGATAACCACCAGTATGGGGAGATCACATGCTTTGAATTGACACGAGCTTTCGACACCGTCGATCATTCCATTTTATTGGAGAAATTATACAATTATGGAATCTGCTTATGCTTATGATCTGATGTCTTCCTATCTGAGTGCCCGAAAGCAGTATATTGAATATGTGGGTGAGAGGTCAGACGTGGTGGATGTGCGGCAGGGTGTGCCACAGGGATCCGTTCTCGGCCCCCTCTTATTTATCATATATATTAATGACCTTTCAATTAATATCATCTGGGCAAGTGTGTCTGTATGCCGATGATACATCAATTTTAGTAATGGACCGTACGAAAGCAGGAATCTAATGTAATCGAACAACAGGCAACTGAATGGTTCCATGCAAATAATCTCACAGTAAATTCCACAAAAACACAAAAGCTCGCATTTACTAGTAAAGCAAATGAAGGTACAGAGGTTATAAAGTGCCTAGGATTACACTTAAGCAACAGGTTCGGATGGTCCAGAAACATAAATGAACTTGCCGGAAAATTTACTACAGCGCTGTACACAATTAGGAGAATTAGGATCCTAGTGAATTACCATGCTGCATGTATGACGTACTTTGCAAATTTCCACAGTGTAGCTACATATGGCATTCAGTTTTGGGGTATGTCAACAGAGGCAGGACGCGTGTTTCTACTTCAAAAGCGCGGAGTTCGTATATTGTGCAATTCGAAATCGGACGAAACGTATAGACAGGCTTTTGTTTCTGAGGGAATACTTACCACACCGTCGGTGTAACAAGTGTTCATTTGAAAAGTCAATCTAGTAGCATGTGATTTACTGAGAACATTTTGAAGTATGTCGTAATTTAAAATTTACTTCTTAACCTACAAAGTCGTATATTTTGACAGTTTCATACATACAAATAAATAACAAATAATAGGTATTTATTGAAAACTATAACAAATGTTGAAAATGTTGTGAATGTTGTCCGTCAGGATCAATGCACTTTAAAATCCTCCGTTCAAAATTTCTGATGATATTCTGCAACATTACTGGATTGTTATTTATTTCCATGCATTTCTGTTCGATTCTCTGTAGCATATCATTCAAGTTCAATATAGGTGTTCGAAATATGTTATTTTTTAGATAAGGCCACAAAAAGAAGTCGCAAGGTGTTAAATCGCATGAACGTGCAGGCCAGGCAATTTCAGTATTTCGACTAATTATACGCTCACCAAAAAATTCTCTTAAATAATCCAAAGATTCTGCAGTGACAAGGTGCTCCGTCTTGTTGGAAATATGCATTTTGTAGTTCATCATCATGCAGCTGATTGACAAATGGTTGTAAAATTTCCGTGCGGTACGTTTGAGCAGTTAACGTTCCCTGAAAAAATATTGGTCCAATGATTCGCCTTTGGCTTATCGCTGCCCAAACACCAATTTTCTCTGGATGTAGCGATTCTTCATTAATTACATGTGGATTTTCACTACTCCAAATTCTTGTATTTTGTGAATTTAGGTATCCCGTTTTATAAAACCATGCTTCATCAGTAAAGATGACTCTTTGCGAAAGTTCTCCATTATTGTTCATATTTACAAACCAATTACAAAACTGTAGTCTACGTGGGTCATGAATTTCTAACAATTCTTGTACTGATGTGACACGGTATGGAAAAAGTTGCATATCTTTTTTAATAACTTGTGAGTTGTACCAACAGAAAGGTTTATTTGTTGACTCAAATGTCGAACAGATGTTTGTGGTTCATTTTCCATTATTTCTTCAACACGATTGACAACTTGAGGTGTACGTTTCTTAACTGCTCCGCTGCCTGATTTTCTTAAGAGACTACCAGTTTCAGAAATAAGTTTTAAAATTCTATCCAAAGTATTCTTAAATTGTATATAATCTATTAGAAAATGTGGAAACTAAACTTGAAATTGTACCATGCAATCTTGAACTGAATAAACCCATAAACCATCAATTTTATTACCACTTCGAAAATAAGCCTGGACTAAAAAAAATTTATGTTCTAAAGTGAAAGCCATTTTAAAACTGAGAAGCAATTTATTTAAACCAGAATCAACGCACTATTATTTTATGCACTAACTTATATTTGTGATTGACATTATGAAATGTCATTTGGATTTACGTTTACGGAACAACAAACACATATTAATATATTTGCGTCTTATTCTATCAAAATTTCAAAGTAACCTAGATTGACTTTTCAAATGAACACTTGTTACATCTTGAGTGCGGCAGAATACGTACACAAAAATTTGGAAAAGTTCTCCAGATGTGGTGATGAGCACGAGTACCAGACACGAAATAAAGACGTTTTAAAAACACCCTACCCTCGTTTAAGAACAACCCAAAAATATGCGGACTACTTGGGTCCCAAAATATATAACAAGCTATGTACATGTATTGTTAATTTAAAAACTATGTGTATCAAAAGATTTACCGCACTGTTATAAATTTTCTTATAGAAAAGGCCTTTTATTCAATTGACGAATTTCTAAATGGATGACTTCTGCCCTATATGTGTGCAAAGTTTGTCTTACATGTTTATACAGTGTCCTTTGTAATATATTATATTTTAGAAAAATTTATTTATGTATGTATTTTGAATATTTTAATATCGTTTTTGTTATGTTAATGACTTTTATTGTAATTGTGATTACGTAAATAAATCGCTATCACTAACACTATCAATGGAAAATTCGAATGGAGTGGTGTAGTGGTAGAAGAGGGATGTATATTGAAGTGAATAATAATTAAATATGTATAAGTTTAAAATAAAAAAAAAATACAGCATCAGTTTCGGTATTTTATGACCGCGCCTCGTATAAATACTGTACTACTTTATTATTATTGTTTACTTAGATACCATATAATACATTTTAATTATATATAAATTTTGTTTATATTAGAACATTAGATTTTAAATAATATAACTCATGTTGGTATACATTTGTTGGTAATCTTTTTTAGTTCAGACAGTTTAAGTAAATAAAGCCGTTGCATGTTCAAGTCAATAAGGTATTGTATATAAATCTTTTCCCGTTTGTTTTCTTATTCCAGAATATGCAGTGAGTTTTCTTTCTGGCAGAGAATATTTTATACACCGTCTAATTCTATGAATATCTCTTTCTAACTGTTTATTAATAGTGCGCCTTGTCGGAAACCGATTGTCATTTATATCCTTTGTATATGTGTATTAAAATCGAATAAACTGAAACGTCGCTTTTGTTAACTGCGGTTTTCTTCTTTCTGTTCTTTTTTTTGCCTTGTATCGTGAAGGAGCGTAAAGAGCGTTCCTCCATCTATGTATATACATTCATTTAAGTAAGCAACATATTGGTCATTGCAATGGTGTTGATCTGTTTATTAGTGGAGTGTCTTGTAGAAAGGAAGTACCACTTGCTTCCTTCCGTTTCAAGATAATAAAAATATTTTTGAGATACATGTTTCGAATTTTGGTAAAAAAATGATTTTTATTAAATGCCGGTGTTTAAAATATGTATACTGTTCGTTTATAAATTACCAATTTAACTAATCAAAAAGGACCAGTTTTGATAAAACAATCTTCTTCTTTCAAAGGTCAACTTCCTGGCTGTTCGAGGACAATGATAATTGTTGATTGTCAAAGTTGTTCAATTTTAGGTTTAAATGTTTAATAAATTACTTTTAGGTTGGGGTATTGAGTTACAAGCCTGTAAATTCATAATTTTATACAAAACTATCTAAACTCGGCCACGCTTCGCTATGGCTCTGTCTGATATGAAATTAATAGGAAAGTAAATAAAAGTATTGTAGCGAACATAGATTCATCGATTCAATACCCTGCCTTGCGATACTGTGGCTATGTAGAATGAAAGGAAAGGAAGAAAAAGTATGTTTAAAAAAAAAAAAATTTATTGTAAAGCTAGTGAATTGACTACTTTTCTTTTGTCCGTTTTCTGCGAAAGCTTAAAAATCAGACAGTTTACCGACTCTGGAGCATACGACGTATAATTGCCGATGAGAGAAGCAATCGTTTTCTAAATTCAAACCGCACATTTGCAAAGATTGTTCTTGCACTCTATTGATAGTCATAGTGAACGCAGCGAAGGCGTATTGGAAGTTGACGTCGTTTGAAATCGAACGCCATGTCGGTTGGAATAAGTAGTATTCGTATAAGTAGTACGTCTTCATCTTTATGAGGTATAATCAGAGGTCTATTAGATTGTACATCCAAATTTTAACTACTAATCGGGTACGATTGTATAAATTTAGCTGATTAATGTTTCGGAGTAATTTAATTCGCCTTCCAATTTTCAAATTCAGAATCTGTGACGGTAATCCGGGAACATCGAGAGAATTCCGTTGGAAAATTCACTACTTTGGTTCATCATGGAGTCAATGGATTTGTATATCACTATTTCATCTGCGATTCTGTTTAGAATGATTTTGTTCATATCGTGTACGTCGGCAGTCATTAATAAGTTCTCCTTTTTTTTCCTTTCAAAAACCTATATACTTGTTTAATTGTTTTAAAATATCTATGTCTTTAATATTTTCGTCTTTTAAATTTAACAATTGCCGTCATAATTTTTTAAAAAAATAACATCTAACCTATACACATTATTTTAAGTTTTTATATAATACGATTCATTCAACAGTACGTAAGCGTAAATAGAGAATATGATTAGCAAACTTCAACTTGTAATAAAAATGTACTACCAAATTAAGTATTTGAGGAATTTTTACGTACATACGAACATACGTTTGGCCTTGAACCCAAGTCTATGGTTTGCTGGACCTTTGCTTTACCATTTAAGCCACGATAGACCCTGGTTCAAGCTATTTAGAAATGCATTATAAAGTAACAGTGTTAATTATTCAGATGTCAGTTATTGATGTAGATGTCAGGTTTGAAAGCAGAAGTCAGTTTTGAAAGCAGATGTCAGTTTTGAAAGCCGATGTCAGTTATTGAAAGCAAGTGTCAGTTATGGAAAGCAGATGTCTGTTTTGAAAGCAGATGTCTGTTATGAAAACAAATGTCAGTTTTGAAAGCAGATGTCTGTTTTGAAAGCAGATGTCAGTTATTGAAAGCAGATGTCAGTATTTTGAAAGCAGATGTCAGTTTTGATGGTTTGAAATTGTTAATTATTACTCCATAGCTATGTGAATGTTTAGATAATTTCTTAGCCGTTCATCTGCTTTCAATAACTGACATTTGCTTTCAATAACTGACAACTGCTATCAAGACTGAAGGCAGGGACCAATTTCCATTGGTCCCTGCCTTTCCATAAGTTGTTCTCCAACCTTCTTACTTTTATCCACTTGTCGATTGTGATAGCGATCCTGGTAATACAATGCATTTTACACTATCGCTTCTGTTTGTTTGTTGATTTTTCGCCTTTGAGCTAACTTAACGTTGCCCGGGGTATATCACGAGGAAGTAAGCCACACTTAAACCCCATTAGGGCACAATTATTTTAAATGAAGGACTAATTAACATTCGTTGTTTTTTTTGTATACTTTATTTTTTATCAAATTTGTTCTATTTTAAATTCGATTTGGATATAGTTGTTAGTTCTTTCTTGTATTTATATCCCTTCTGATACAAAATAACTATGTATCGGAAGTAAAAGTAAAGAAACTTAATTCGCACTTACTGTAAGGTGATATGATGAAATAACAGTAACTACTACAACTACAGTCAGTTCATATGTATGTAAGCGGAATTGAACAGAGGTCGACGCATCGGGTATAAAATCGAAGATCGATGGGGTGAGTGAATCGCCCTCAGGGGGGTGTCCGGACCCAAGTCCGAGAGCCATTTGTCTGTACGACCGGCGAGGATGAAAAATCCATTTCTGGCCGACTTATTGATGCTACCCCGGGGGCCCTACACTAATATTCCGCCTTACCAGCCGGAATCGTATCCGACAATATTTTAAAACGCATCACTCACATTTTGCTTCGAAATAAAAAAATATTTACGGGAAAAGTTCAGCATTATGGATCCAATGGTAGAGTAGGCCTAACGATTATGATGTAATTCAAGAGAATTGCATCTTAAAATATCTAATTATGTTATTAACGTATGAAATAAACTTGAATCAAACTAATGTTTCAAGGGATTATGTGGTATTGACGTACGAGAGAGGTGCAGTAATTAGTAGAGTTGACCAATTCGAAGCGAAAGCAGAGGCGTGACTCTCAAACTTACTTAAAATACACTCATTTCTTGCGTCTTCTATCGAACATAGCTGTGCAACATTATTAAATACACAGAATATACTTTCCTGCTGCTATTATACGTGTACACACGATGACCGTGAACAACATACTAAGTAATCGTGAACCAATTCGTTAGTCACGCCTCTGCTTTCGCTCCGGATTGGTCCACTCTAGTAATTAGTAAGCCTAGACGGGAAACCACAAATTTTTTTTGGAAAAAATTACATTATTTTTCAAAATTATATTATTATTTCTCCTTGTAATTCATCATTTAGTCTACGAATATTCAAGTTCTTGTTGAAATATATGTTAGCTATAATGATTACCCCCTATTTAATCTATCTCTCTTACTACCGAGCCAAGTTTTCAGCTTGGAAAAAAGAAAAATCTTTGAGTGAGGCAAATCTGGTGAACAAACTGGATAAGGAAATTGAAACTGGAAGTCCTTTTCTTTGTATTTAAGTTGTAGCTGATCCAAAATGAATCTAAAGTATTCGTCTGTTATCGTTTTACTCTTCTTAAGATAATCAATAAGAAAAATCACACAGCAGTTCGAAAATACAATAACCATAAGCTTTACGGCCAAGTACACGGTCCTTCTTCGGAGCACTTATGCCAACCTCAGTCCATTGCTTCGATTGTTGCCAAAAGTGCTTCAAATCATAATTTCGTTAAATTGAGAACATAGTTAACAAATGTTGACGCCTTGGCAGCTGCATTTGCAAGTTTATCTTCCTAAAAACTTCGATGATGCGTCACTTGAGTACGACACGATCCGCTTATCGTCTCTTCTTGTGTTACACAGCATGATATTATCGAAGCCATTGGGAAACTGGAGACTGAACATACTGCTGGAGACGATAATATTCCTACGTACTTGGTTAAGAACTGCGCTCATATTTTTATTCATTCACTCTCCGAACTCTTCAATTTATCCATTCGTTCCACAAACTTATAAAATTCTAGAATTTGTCCTGTATTTAAGAAGAGTGATAACACTGACATCAACCATACTTTTCTCTTACAAAAATTGTTATCTTATAGGTTTAACGATTCTCTACTCAGGTTTATGAAATCATATTCGACAGGTAGAGTAAAACTATGTTACATACAATGGCTATAAATCAATTTTCTTACCTGATTTCTGGAGTTTTTCAAGGACCCGCTTATGTTTAATATATTTATCAACGGCCTAATAATATTACTTGACTGGAATGTATTGGCTTATGCAGATGACTTTAAAATATATTACACTATTACAAACATAATTGATATGGTGTTTTTACAAAAGAACTTGAATACTATCCACCGTTGGGATCGCATAAATAAATTTAATTTAAATATTTATAAGGGCGTGACTTTCACAAGGGAAATCAATTATATCAACTCTCTTTATTACGTCGGTAATACTGTTATAGAGAAACTAATCCCTACAAAGAATCTTGGTCTTATATTCAACAACAAGTTGACCTCCAATGATCATCTCTTAAACATCACTAAATCTGCTGTTCAGCCTCTGGGTGTTATTATCAATAACACCCATAGTGTTCCTGGAAAAGTAACCCAACTTCTATGTGGAAAAGTATTGATGTCAAGGGTTGGTTAAATGAAAACGTGGACAACTCTTTGAAATCACAACTCCTACAACTTGTTAAAAAGTTTTTTTTTAATTCTATAATTAGCACTACTTAATTGTTTAATTTAAGGCATTGACTAAGAAATATGTATGTGACAGATAAGTTGGCCGAAAAGTATGGACAGGAAGTACTTCGATTACCCCCATGTATAATTAATACAGCAATTGAAACTGTATGGGGAATTGTGAAAAATATTACAACAATTATATATGGGAGAGGGGTAGAAATGTTTTGAAGCTATGGCAGGATGCACTGGAACATGTAGCACCAGAAATGTGGAACAATTGTGTCAACCATGCTGAAAACATTATAGAAGACTGGTGGAAAAAGGAGGTTATGATCGATAAAGATGAAATGGCAGAATTTATTATTTATTATGGTACAAGTGAAGGTGATGATTCCAATTAATTTTAAGTAACGACCTTAAAAATAATTTTTTGATCCGGTCTATAATAATGCTGTGTAATTTGTATTAATAGATCTTTAGCAAGTGGTTTTATTACTGTATTTGTGTAATATGTATATATAATGAGTAGAGCAGACCAATTTCCATGCGCGCCATGAGCGCCGGTATGGGAGTGTAATGCGTAATATATTAGAATATGCGATAGAATAGGGACGCAACATGAGCTTGTTACCGATATAAGTATAGAAGTAGACATTTATTCTATCAGAAATAATTAAATATACATTTGGTTTTCTGCTATTAAAGTAATATGTATAAACACACGAAAAATAAGAATAGTACATATTATAGCAGCGTTGTATGTACCTATAAATAAAATGGAAAATGTATGAAATCAGTGATTGTGTGCACGACAGAGGATTTAAAAAAACACTTACCGTTTTAAGCGTCTTCCAAGGATTGACAAACTGGAGAAACTCGATTGTATATTTTCAACATCAGGTGCGTTTCTAAGGTTATTTCTGAAAAGCATGTCCGCCGTGAGGAAAAAATATGTTTATATTCGGAAAACGAGCGTTCTACATCTAGTGATGTTATATTCGCATAATCAAAATAATTTTTTAAGCAACTTAACGCATCTGTAGACGTGACCTCACAAATACGTGTTAAGGTGTCAAAATCTGCATTTCTGTCTAAAACACTTTCAAATTTAATTAGAACACTTTCACTTTTTGCGTCTTCTACAGCACACAGTTGTGCGTGAACATCTTTAACGATTTACAGTTTAACGACAGCGACGAATTTTCTAATTTTGTTATTGCTTCTTCTAGTCCCAAGTAATTCTCACGAATACTTTGTAAATCCATTTTAATCTGGGCATCTTGAAATTTTTTCTGGCTTGTATTGATAGCTGCACTTTCTTTCGGATCGAATGATAAAACCACGTCCTTAATTTTTTCAAAATGTTCATGATAGTAAAACCCCGCCCGTAACCATGTACCCCAACATGTCAGAATCGGCTGTGGTGGCTCAGGGGTATGGAGACACAATTCGTGAAATTTCCGAATACGTTTTGGAGATTTCAGGAATACTGCCTTTGTACTCGATATTAAAGCATCTACCTCTGGATAACATCTACGAACCTGTTCTGCCACAAGGTGTAGAGCATGGAGTTTACTAGTAATATGTAACAACGTTAGGACAATATTTTCTAAGAGACCGACCTACAGAACACATGGCTGCGGCACCATCGGTCATAAACATTAATACTTGGTCTTTCGAAAGTTTAAATTTTTCCAAAGTATCTAATAGCACCTCTGAATTTTTTTCGGCATTACATTGTTCTAGTCGTCTGGATGTTAATAAAATTGAAGACGTTGGTTGATGTGGTTCCATATTACGCTCCATTATATTAACTACAGATTGTTTTTTGCTGTCGGTTGTTTCGTCCGCACATAATCACAGTTTTTTATTTTTCAGTTCGGCTTTGATTTTATTTTCAACCTGTTTACGCACCGATGGTAAATTCCTTCGTAACGTTGTCGTGCTCGGTAATGTTAGATTCGCGTATTTATTCCAAAATGAAATAAATGCATCATTACTTAACTAGGTAAACGGCAGTGTACAAACAATCATTGTTACACATATGTGTTCATGTATAAACTGTTATCGATTAATTTGGTTATTACTGTGCTTCGAACTGCTTACGTGTTCTTTACAGTGTGTTCTTGACCAACACATTAGATATGAATTGCGCACTAAACATCTAATTTTTGAGCCATCGTATATTAAGTCCGCGAAATCCATAATAAACTTATTCACTTCGTCTGACAACGGTCGTTTTCTCGATTTATGTGTCGACGACATTTTATTACGTATGCTTACACTTACATGCAGTCTAAGCAAGTACCAAACACATACTGAATGCTTTTTATTAGTTCTGATGCAATACAATCATCCTCAAATCGGCGCACATGGCGCGCACGGAAATTGGTCTGCTCTTATAATGAGTTTCGTATGATTCCATTCGAATTGGTGCATAGATATTACACAGTATTTTCTAATTGTTGTAAATAGATACTCTGTAGTTCAATATTCAAATAAATAGTTTCTTCGTAAACTTTTTTACTTAATTTATCGGATTATGTTCATACATTATTTATTGCTGACTTCTGTAATTCTGTAATATTCGTGCTATTTCTTATCCACTTCAATTATATGCAGTAAAATATACAAACAAAGTAAAGTGATCTCTCTCTTATTAAATTTATTTTATGTACCATTGATTATAAATTATTGTTTTAGGAATCTCTACTACTCGCTCCATTATTTAGTGTTTTATATTAAGTCGTAGCAGTTTTTGGCAGACCCGTTTTCGTCGAATTTTTTGTAGATTGCAAATTTTCATAACGATCTAACGTTCTTTTCACGATATCGACACTTACAGGATTTCTATTAGGAAACATTTTGTTAAAGAAATTTCTTGCATCCTAAACGACCTCCTACTATCACCAATTCCAATAATTATTAATAAAGTCAACCGCTCATATTCCGTCAGTTGATTCATTCTAGATCAAAATTAAGTAGACCCTTTCATTATGTACAATTTATTATTTTCATACTTTTAGTTACCTTAAGGTGATATCCTTTTTTGGTAGAAGAAGTTCTACTTGGAATTTAATAACCTAGAATTCTGACATAATGTAATGACTAAACCAGGTCATGTATTCAAAACATCCATTTCATCAATACGACCTCGTTGAATTATGATCTTACACCACATTGTTTTTATCTTGTAACCAGGTCACTAGGCTAAGGGAACACACTATCATATATAACGGTCTCTACAGCCAGAGTCAGACAGTCAGAGTCAGAGGGTTACAGTCACTGCAAGTCTAGTGCCTCATAATTATAATGTAGTGTTTACTATTGTTATCGTTGTTATTATCGTTATTAAATTATATGTTGTTATTTAATCGTTGTCCTGCATATTATTTATTACACTGATAAACCTGCTGTATAAATGGAAATGTCTCGGGAACAATGTTACCTTCGGGACCAGGTGACATTACATGGTGATCCTGCCCACGTCTGATATTACATGGCGATCCTACCTTTAGTTAGATGATCCGATATTACATGGTGATCCTGTCATCCCATCATCTGACATTACATGGCGATCCTGCCTACTTCTGACATTACATGGCGATCCTGCCAGGATTCTGACATTACATCGCGATCCTGCCAGGATTCTGACATTACAATAAAATTGAGCTACTGTCTAAATATAAATGTCAGGTATATCATTCATAGCTAACTAGAACACATACGCTTGGTGAAAATTACAAATAGTAGTAAATGTCTCAAGAATGGCGCAAAATAGAGACATAATTGTCACAAGGATTTCAGCTATGTAAAAATATACACGGTATTTCATTTAAAAAATTAAATTTAATACAGTTTCCATGATAACACGAGCAACATGTAGATTAGAACTATGTTCTTACAATGGCTTGCTTAAAACAAAAACACTTTTGTTTGAAAAATTTTTTGAAAATTTATATAGTTTCAAAAATATTTAAGTGTTCCCGAACATTTGAATAACCCTGTATTATGGTTTTAATATTCTTTATCTTTCAGGAAATATGTGTGCATAGCCTCACTAGATCCACTGTATTTATGGTACAGGACTGTTAATCACATGTATTTTCTAATTAATTAAATGAAGAAAACACATAAAATAATTCAAATTTTCAATGTAGCTAGGTTCAATTAGAAAAAAATCAATCCGAATATTGAGCAAGTCTTTCATGCACTTTATTACAGGGAAGAGCCGACCCATCAATCCATTAAACATAAGTGCCTAATCAATTATTCTTATTTTTCTCAAACCTCGTTTCTTTTCAATAGTGCTTCAATCTGATGCACGCAAATGTATATGCATGTTACACCTCATATACGAAAACGCGTTTTGGTCGAGATAGTATTATGACGATGTCCTGTCCATTTAGATTTTAAAAGAGGGCCCTACACCGCAACCGAAGCACTCACTCACTCGGGTCTCCCAGCGTCTGCGGATCGGAGCGGTGTGTGAATTCCCGCGAGGATATTCGTCAAACTCGTGATAAAACACATATTGAGAGTTCCGACAGCTTTTTATACATTTTTATATAACTGCGTCGTATAAATTTGCGTGTATGTGTGCGAGAAATGTCTATATCAATTCACTGTTTGTCATCCGTAACAAGAAGTTTTCGATTTTATTTCCCCGATCAAGGTGTTGTGGTGAAATAGTAATGCATCTCCGTTGTTACCCACTAAACAAATATTACTACTACTTTATGTTTCTTTAAATTTGTAGTCGTATATTCTTCCACAGATAAAGTTTATAAAAGTGAAGTTTATATTTATGTTCCTAAATACATAAAGCGAGAAAACTTTAGAAATAAATAAAATGTGTCAAAATTTGAGGTTGAACGCAAGAAACAGGTTGGGGTGAGTGCTGGAAATATTAGCGTCACTCACTCCATTCCTTCGGATGAGTATCATAACATATCTAGCAAACCGATTCGTCTTTATATACATTTAATTGAAAGAATTTAAATATTAATTTGGGTAGATATGCTTTTCTTGTATAAATTTATAGCAATTACGCCTCATTAGTTTAGCCTTGCTTGCATTCGCTGTCAACACTGCGTTGTATATTTTCAAAATTAATTTCATTAACCTCCCAGCTCTCTCTATCTTCACTTCAAAAAGAATATCTCATCGCGGCGCCCTTAAGTCCGCTCAAGTTTATTTTCCGGTATGCGAATAATAATTTACAATAACCATTAATCTCCCTCTCGGAGAAGAGGCTAATTAATCAAGAGAGCGAGTGAGTACACTGAGTACAAATTATAAAATTGTTGTAATTAAAAGTAATTTATATGTTTGTGCGCTTTTCGGCATGCCTCCGTCGCAACGGCAGCAACCGCCGACGCCTTTCGGTTATGCATCCGTGCCCCCAACACGCCGCCGGCCAAACAACAACTTTAATTAGTTTAAGGTTTTGGTTTAGAAGTTGAGGAGGAGCAATGGCGGTTAGTTATACCTTTCCGGTTTGCTTGAAGAATTTCGTGCGGAAACGGCATAGGTGGAATTATATTTTCTTCCGACTTGTATTGAAAACTTTTATTACGTGCCCTTTATATAAATTAAGTGTTTAAATAAATACTTAACTGTAGGAATGTTAGTATGTAAAGATCTACATCAAGTGATATAATTTTGTGATTAATTGGTACTTTTTGTTCCTTGATGAAATTTTGAAATTGCCATGAGTCTTTGGTATGATTTTCCATTTTTCTTAATGTATAAGATATGCTATTACCTATGTTATAAGTAGGGGTTTGTATGTTTGCAAATCTGGTAATGGAACATTTGGAACAAAACGTTATCAATTCATTAGACTTCCACCCCATTTTCTTCAAAAGATATGTAGATGACATCATAACATGTATTCCGACAAATAAAATAAACTACCTTTTAAATAAATTCAAAAATTTTCACAACAAATTATAATTCACTATTGAAGAAGAAATTAATAGCAGTATTAATTTTCTTGATATTTCTTTAAGCTATGATAGACAGGGTGCTATTTATACAAATTGGTATAATAAACCCACAGTTTCCTTTCGATATATGAATTGCCACTCAAATGCACCTACAGTATTCAATAAAATGATTACAAATAATCTGACTGATAGAGCAGTAAAACTATCACATACTCAATACTGAAAAGATAACATAAAAAAATAAAACAATCTTAACAGATAACAACTATCCACCACAACTTATAGACCAAACAATTAAAAAAAGTATCCACCAAATATAGAACACTGCAGACACAATAACAATGTAAACAATGAAACAACATATATCACGATTCCATATGTTCCACAGTTATCAGAAAAAATACACTTAAAAAATATGATATAGTTACAACATATAAACTTAGTAATACTAATAAACATCTATTTTCAAAACTAAAACCTAAAATAGAAACAAATCGAGAAACACATATCATCTATAAAATACCATGTCGCGATTGCGATAGTTACTACATAGGCCAAGCTAAAAAATATTTATACCAAAAAATACAAGCCCACAAATACTCAAAGACAGACAAAGACAGACAAAACTGCTTTATTTACACACAAACTACAACACGATCACCATTTCGATTTTGAAACAACACAGATAATTGATAAAGAACAACACACAATGAAAAGGGAAATTAAAGAAATGATTAGTATTAAACAGGAAAAAAATTCAATTAACAACAGAAGTGATATAAAAAATTTAAGCAGTATATACTACAACCTAATTATGTAACGATCTGCAATTTACCATCATAATATATGTTGCTGTTATATAAATATATATCTTATGTTTTATTTAAATATCTGTACATTTGCTTATTATGCTGACAGTTCCGTGTTTGGATCCCTGACTGGCTATCCGAGTAGGTTTTCGTTGTTTTCCTTTTCGTTTAACCCTAGAATACTAAACTAGTTTTGATGTTACATGATTGCTAAACTCTCGTAGAATTTACTACGAATTAAAAAAAGCATTTTTGGGTTCTCTTTTTAATTTTATTTTACTTTATTCTTAAAAAAATTATAATAACATTCTTTTAAAGAAAAAAAACATACATTTGAACTGCATAAACAAATTAATTAGAACAATCTAGACAACACAATGATCGATGTTGACCACAGATGGATCGTTTGCATCTTAGACAATAGTGTGTTGTCATTTTACGAAGCCGGCTTGGACAAAAACTACAAACTGTACGCCTGTTAGCAGCATGGATAGGTGGATCCGTGGGCAATTCAGTTTCCAAGATATCGCAAATATCTTGTCGGATTGGACGCCTCAAAGTTGTGATATTTTTTCTGATTTCTAACCAGGGTTTTATAAGTCCATCTTTCAAACTTAACATAAACTCTTGGCGGCTCACAGGTTTTTGATTTGCCCTATTCATATTGAAGCAATAAATGACAAAGGCATTTATGGTTGCTATATTAATCATATCGTAAAATACGCACAGAGGCCATCTTCTGGTTTTTCTTCCGCAGTTCATATTAGAACACATTTGGTCCAACGAATCAACTCCAGATTTTGTCGAGTTATAAAAATGTATAATCTCTGGCTTAGAAGTTTCAGCGTGTATATTTCCTTCTTGGTGCATTGTAGACAATAGGGTAACAATTTTATTTTTGTTTGCTTTGAAAGAAACTAACGTTTTTTCTTTGTCGAAACAAAACATGGATCTTCCAACTTTTCTATTTCTTGAGCAAATCATTTCAGGAGGTATTTGGGGTTTATCTTTTCGTATAGTACCAACGATAGTAAGATTATATGGAGGTTTTAGAAGTTCTTCTGCAACTGGTACTGAAGTAAACCAGTTGTCCATCGTCACGTTTCTCTTACTGCCGCGGATGGTTTTTGTTAATTCTTTGACATAGTAATTGGAAAGAGGAAATCCTCCTGTGTTTGTTTCTTTTCCCAAATATGGGCTAGCATCAATCATATACTTGGTGCTCGAGTCGCAGAGCATAACAATTTTGATCCCATATTTGGCGGGTTTATTTGGGATGTACATACGAAATGGACATCTTCCACGAAAAGCTAAAAGCTGCTCGTCAATGGTTGTGTATGAAGTTGGAGTGTAAGATGTATTGCAAATAGTGATAAATACATCCCAAATGCTACGAATGGGTGCGAAAGGATCAACTTTTTTTCTTTCAGCTCTGGTATTCTTATCATCAAAGCGCAATGAATTGATTAGAAATTGAAAACGGTCAGAACTCATTGTTGCTCTATATATAAATCCTGATAATTTGATATCAAACATTTTTCTTACCAAAAGATGATTGTTTTTCATAACTGCTGAGAAAATCAAAAGTCCAAGAAGGGCTCGAATTTCTTCTTTAGAAGTTTGACTAATAGTGGACGTTTGTTTCGCATACTTGGCAGAGTTATCTTGAATATGCTGATTTGTGTGTGTTACAATTTCCTGAATTATTTGATCACTAAAAAAATGTAGAAAGCATTGGGTAGGGTCGAGTAATTCTCTTGCATTATTTGCGCTTCCCGCAAAAAAATTAATTATGTTTCGTGCAGCCGTTCTTCTAGATCTTGTAGGTTGTTTGGTGTACCACCGATGTTTATTTCTACCTTTGAGAGAATTAGCTTGTAGAACAAACTATTTACTTTGAATTTGAGCAATTCTTGCTAATGGTATGTTATCATCATCTTCTTCTTCGACTTCTACATCATTATATACTGCATTTTCTTCATCGTTCATTGCTACATCCTCTACTTCCTCTTCAACATCATTTGCTCAGCATCGTTTTCTTCGTTCATTTCTGTATCCTGTATTCTGTACCCGTCTTGTACTTCATCTTCGCTAATTCCTACCGAATGATTTCTATGGGTAACGTTTACTGCATTATTCAAAGTAACGCTAATAACTAGAAAATTCTCGTTGTTTTCATTGAAATCATTATCATCATCGCTAGCATCTCCTAAGCTATCATCACTATGTATTTCTTCTTGCTCTAGAACATCTTCTTCAAGATCACTAAAATCGTCTTCAAAGTCATTTTCAACTTGGTCGTCTGCATCAATCTCTCCATTCATAATCCTTTCAATTTCGTCAGAAATTTCCTTGCTTGATAATGGCTTCCTGTTAGCTGCCATTTTGCTTAGAAGAATTTGTCAACTGTTGAATAAATGAGAATAAAAAAGCAATAATTTACAAAAACACAATTTGGGTTTACCAAAACAAACCTTGCATTAATACTAATCACTCGTAAATTTAACGACGCGGTGGCTAAAAACTATATAAAAATTCGCTAATAGGACAATATGACTGCAGCACCGTAACGTTCACACTAATGTAGAAAGGTACTAAAAATAGCAATCGTCTCCCATCACCGAAAATAGCCGAACTTAAACAATGCGTAGGGTACGTTCGTAAATTTTACGACGGTTTAGTATTCTAGGGTTAAGGCGAATGCCGACAGCTTAACATCTTATGCCGCTTCACGGGCGCATACATAATAATAACTCATGCCTTGCCATTTCCCGTTCTTGTTGTCTAACTATTTTTTGAATACTAAGGCATAATTTATTATTATTAAACTGGATGTATCTTTATAATTTTATCCATGACAGATACAAATGTATAAGTATGACATTATTATACTGTCATTTATTTTTTAAATTTTTTGAGAAAGCCATCACTTGCCGAAACATGTAAGATTGTTTTAAATATATGCATTTTTAAGTAAAACAAGACATTAAATCGCCAACTAATTAAATCTACTATCTACATATATATATATATATATATATATATATATATATATACGTATATATAGTAAACTTAATAAGTCGGCGATTAAAGGTCTGGTTTATTACTTCAAAGTATATATATATTTAAAACAACCCTACATGTTTCGGCAATGATGCCTTTGTCAAGGATATAAAAAATATATAATATATTTTTTATATCCTTGACAAAGGCATCATTGCCGAAACATGTACGGTTGTTTTAAATATATATACTTTGAAGTAATAAACCAGACCTTTAATCGCCGACTTATTAAGTTTACCATATCATAACCAAGGTCACGAAAATATTATGTTTATATATATATATATATATATATATATATATATAATAACTTCGTGACCTTGGTATGATATGGTAAACCTAATCAGTAGGCGATTAAAGGTCTGTATATTACTTCAAAATATATGTATTTATAATTCATATTTTGTATTCTCTTGATAAAGGCGTACACAGCCGAAACATGTAGAGTTTTTTAAATACATATATTTTGAAGTAATATACAGACCTTTAATCGCCTACTGATTAGGTTTACTATATATATATATATATATATATATATATATATATATATATATGTATGTTTATATGTATATATATATGTGTGTATATATTGTATAGATATTTTATATTAAATGTACATATCGTTATATTGCGTTCCTGGGTGGTGAACTGTAATTTTATACTTATCAAAAAGATAAACTGTTTTCGACCCTGCGGAATTTCCAACTCTTCGGCGATGCTGTTTCGGTAGGGCGAATTTCTTGAAGTATAAAGAAAGGCCTAAATATCAACATTCATGGCAGGTTTCGTTAATTCACAAAACACCAGCCGAAAAGCATGCCAGACACTATAACGCACCAACTACTGACGAAGTGGCCATCGTAATGGTGTGAGATGATATTATTATTCATCGACGGAATAATACATACTCGACGTGTCGCTGAAACTCATCGATCCTACGATACCTTACAGTATCCAATAATTTTTTATATTAATATGCATTCGATAATGGAATTTTGTCGATAATGTTTCTGGACATCATCTTCAATTTCTCTCTTATCACTTACTTTGTTTATTTGTGTCATACATATAGCGAAACATTTAACAACAAAGTATCAACAATGAATTATTAGGTATACTCTTTGTTCTATTTTTTCAATGACGTGTGCGGTTTGAATTTGGAAAATTCATGCTTTTCACATTGTCAATTGCATATTGTATGCTCACGAGTACCTACAAAATTATTTATTTTTGCACAAGACGGAATAATTACAAATAGAGTGTATCACGAAGCATTTCAATAAGAAAATGCAAAATTAATGTCCTACTATCCACGTGGTGAGACCTAGGGAGCAAGAGATACGAGGATATCTTTGAATTTCTCAATATTTCCATATCTTTAATTCGCAAATTGCTGTTCAATAAAATTCGTAAAAAAAACTAATAAAAATACTATTTTAATCGTTTAAATAAATGTGCTGTCAAATATAATTTGCAGAATCGGACAAAAAAAACTATATTTACTTGAGTGGAATAGCAGCGCATGCCGGGTTTTTGCTAGTAGATTAATAAAATTATAAATTAATGATGCCTGTAATATATAAATTCCGATTAATGTAATGGAAATAGGAAATTTTATTTCAATTAATTAAACCTAAGAAGGAAATGTTTCTTTAAAATGTGTTGCAAAATTACTCGATTAATAACTGAAACTATTTGGTTATTTTATATATCAGCACATCACAAACATGCATATTTGCATATATACATAATATTATGTTGTACATTCCTACACGTTACACGTTTTCATTCTGTAATGATACCCATACACCGTTCTAATTGAGTTCTTCTGAATTCATTCATTCCAACAATAAGTGTAAATAGTGTGCACTGGAATAGCAATATATTTAAAATAATTATGGTATGATATTTAGATATTCTCAACAGATTAACCGTATGTGTTTATATGGAAATTAAAATTAATTAAACATTTGTTGTGGTTACGCTTGCTTGAATTCAGAGTGGAATAAAAATTTGAAATGAAATGCGTTGGTGTTCGGTATTATGTATAATGTTTAGTTTTAATGATTTCGATAACTGTAAAAGAATAAATAACGATACTGTCTTTTCCATTCGACAATTATTACTTCTATTTTGCATAATAAGTGCACGGCAATACGTAAATTATTTAATTAGAGGTTAGTATTGCTTAGGAGAAAACTGGCTGTCTCAATAGTGAACAGTTTCCTGACATGTAAGAAATACAGTAAGTAAAAGTGATTCCGATTTGCAAATATAATATATAACAATTGCTATTAATAAATTACATTAATTACGAAGGCGAATTGATTGATATATAAGGTCTCCAACTCTATAAAATAACAACAAGAAAATACAAAATAATGAAACCACTCTCAAAATGAAGTAAATTTAATGTACGACATTAGAACCTGTATTAGCAGTCACCTATCTAAAGCGGCCACCTGAGTAATGGATGGTTTCCCAAAGTAGTGTTTTATTTTAAAAACCGGATAATCATTATTCAAATGATCAGAAAAACTTAATAATCATTCATATGATTTTTCACTTGGATTTGTAGTCGTATTAATCAATACATCGTCAAATTTAAATATAATAATGGAATTCTGCAATGGCCCGCGAATAGTCCAGATTTGAATAAAATGGAAAATATTTGCGGAAAATTTATAATCGAAATTTCCGTCCTCCAAATTCTGATCAACTTTGGGATGCCATTCAAAATACATGGGAGGAAATGAGACAGGACGAAAATTTTCCTTACATTTCATCAATCCCTAAAAGATCTCAGCAAGTTATTGATCATCAAGTTTAATGTTCTATATATATTGTTTGTGCCCTTAAGGAAAATTATTTACAGGAAAGTTTAAAAATATGGGACACGGAGCTAAAGAAACAGAAAATGAAAATAAATACAAATAAAACTAAAGTGATGGTATTAGGAAAGGAACACAGAATAATTTATATGGAAATAAATGAAGAAAAAATAGAACAAGTCGATGTCTTCAAGTACTTAAGCATGTTAATAGGAAAAGGTAGAGATGTGGAAAGCGAAGTCAACGAACGAATATCTAATGCTCCACGTATATATTTTAGCAGGAAAAAGGAAATAAGTAGACGTATGTGTATAAAACAGTATTTAGGCCAATCTTAACCTATGGCAGTGAAATCTGGGTGCTGAATAAATCTTTGAAAAGTAAAATAGAAGCCCTAGATATGAAATATTTAATAGCAGTGAAAGTAATAACGGGACTGGATAGACAAAAAAACGACACAGTACTAGAAGAATGGTTTGGACATTTGAACGGTATGAATGATAGAACCCAGGTTAAACGCTTGTGGGACGCCAGAGTTCAGCACAGGCGAGGAAAAGGAAGACTTAAGAAAACTTGGAATGATGAAGTAGCAGTAATTCTGAAGAAAAAAAGAAAGACATGGATTGAGGCTCGAAGTTTATCAAAGAATAAGAAAGAATGGTCAAAATTTCTATATTCTATGTAAACAACATGTTACAACCTTACACCTTAGGGTAGACAAGATTCTAAATTATATATATATATATATATAGATATATATATATATATATATATATATATATATATATATAGTAGTATCTCCGGAAGAAGCAACAAGGTTGTTGCGAAATATAGGTATACTTAATAAATGAGTTTTTTAATTGACAGACCGCTTGCCCGCTTTTAATTTATTTGATTCTGTATATATAACGTGTGTTCATTGAAAAGTCAATCTAGGTTACTTTGAAATTTTGATAGAATAAGACGCATATATATTAGTATGTGTTTTTTGTTCCGTAAACGTAAAGCTAAATGAAATTTGATAATGTCAATCACATTTGTTATTTATTTGTATGTATGAAACTGTCAAAATATACGACTTCGTAGGTTAAGTAGTAAATTTTAATTTACGACATACTTCAAAATGTTCTCAGTAAATCACAGGCTACTAAAATGACTTTTCAAATGAACACCGATTATATATATATATATATATATATATATATATATATATATATACACAGGTGCCCCGTATCTTTATGTTCAAATTTTATGAGTGTAAAGTAGACTTCATTTCAAGTAACAAAAACGCAAAACTTATATATCCATTTCTATTTGTTTGAAAGTTACAGATCTATGAATGTGATTGTCAAATCATGAAAAAAAATGTAATCCAAAAGTCAATACATACTGATTTTATTTAAGAAAGTTCAATTAATAATATTTTCGAAATATCCACGTCCTTGTTGAATGCTGGCTTATGCCCGTAAGCCAACAGAAGAAGTACTTATCCGAATTTCATACCTGTTTTGTCGGATTTGCTGGGCAGCCAGGTGAATACGATCCAACAACTCCTCTTTTGTGTTCGAAACTTGCGCGTAGACTAAATTTTTTCATGTACCCCATAAATAAAAGTCAAGGGGATTAAGATCGGGTGATCTGGGTGGCCATGCAACAGGACCACTTCGATCAATCCATCTTGGATAATTGACGTTAACCAAATTTCGGACAGCAATTCCGAAATGAGGTGGTGCCCCATCCATGTGAAACCACATGTCTCGTCGAACATTCACTGGGACATCCTCTAAAAGACCTGGCAGTTCGTCAATAAGAAATTGAAGGCAATTGTCCGCATTTAACCTCCCAGGAAGAACGACAGGACCAGTCAACAAGTCATAGATTAGGGCCGCCCAAACGTTAATAGAAAATTCATGTTGAAATTTAGATGGGCGTATTGCTTTGGATTTTCGGATGACCACCTTTGCAGGTTTCTCAGATTTGTAACACCACTTCTCGTCTACGTAGATTCATCTGTCCAGAGGATTGTTCTGATGAAATTAAAATGAAGCCGTGACTGTCTTAATATACAGGTAGAATAAACTAGACGAGCATAGTGGTCTGCCTCAAGCAAACCGTGTCCACTGCGATAGTGATATGGATATAAGCCCTCATGTTTTAAAATTCGCCAAACTGTCGTTCGTGGCACTCCTAGTTGTCTAGCGATTCGACTTAAACTGAGAGCTGGATCCCTTGTAACAATAGCTACGGCTTCTTCCTCTAAGTCTGCTGGCAAATTTGCTCCTCGGTCGAAAAGATAATCACGCAGTCCGCATTACCGAAATTGTCTGTTTACTTCCAGAAACGTTCTGTAATGAGGAATGGGCCTATCGGGAAACCGATGTCGGTATTCAATAACTGCTTGGCGTGCACTGCCGTTACAGTAGCCATACACAAAATGCATGTCCGCATACTCTTGAGAAGAAAATCGGTAAGGCATTTTGAATAAAGAAAACGTGTCTACTCACTGATAAGCTGTTGTATAAACTGAAACGTAATGTAATCCTTTATTAAAAAATGCAACGTTAACAGTCATCTGAACATTTGTTTATTGTATGATATTCATGGTTCAGCACTTACGAAATAAGTAAGCACCTTCTTTATCATAAATCAATTTCCAGTACTATTTTTCGTAGATCTCCAAGATATTAATTAAGATATGGAGGTGTTTATTTATTTTAGGATAACATTTTATTATGCGACGTTAACAATCCCAGGCCTGTTATTGAATCGTGTAACTTTTTTTAAATAAAATCTGTTTGTATTGACTTTAGGATTACATTTTTTTGCATAATCTAACAATGACATTTATAGATCTGTAACTTTGAAACAAATAAAAATGGTTATACAAGTTTTGCGATTTTGTTACTTGAAATGAAGTCTACTTTATACTCTTAAAATTTAAACATAACGATACGGGACAGCTTGTATATTAAAAACGATAAATAGAAAACAAATAAAAATAAGAAATCTGGAGTCTATAAGTTAATATGTGGATGAGGTAAGATATATGTTGGTCAAACAGGAAGATCGTTTGAAAAACGCATTGCTGAACATTTTTCTTCGTTTAGATTCCACTTTTGCTAATCATCTATTAGAAGAAAACCACACGTTCAATAAGGATTTTGAAATTCTACATTTAGAAAATAAAGGCAATAAATTAAATTTACTGGAAAGTTTAGAAATCAATAAATTAAAACAATCACAAAATTTTCTTAACGATCAATTAGTTTTAAATAAAACACTTTTGTTAAATTTATTAATTTAAAAACAGTTTAGACGATAATGTACATTTTTTTATGAGTATTATGCGTAAACATGGGCCACATTTTCTCACTACCTACAATATTTGTGTAAACAGTGTGGATTTTAACCATTAGTTTTATTTCTAATTTAAATTATGGATCTTCATCAAGCCGAATCAATTCAATTATTAAAACTTATTTATTAAATTTGAAATAATGTATTATTCTCTAGACTTTTTTTGAATATCAGATTAGTTTGTTTTTGTTTATTAATACTGTTTTAGTTATTTTATTATTACTATTTTTTAATATTGTTACAATTTATATTATAAAGTCAAAATTAATAGATGTTCAAGCAAGTAAATTTTAACATAATTAGTTTAAATGGTGTATATGATATCACATACAATAAATCTTGATGAAATAATATTGAATTCTGGCCATAAGTAGGTTATAGCTTTCCCCTGAAGCAACCTTTCTCGATCTGCAGTGCCTTTCCCATTGCTCCTCCTTTATACACGTTGAAACGCGATCGTTCTTTCACTTATCCTCCGCAAATATGGAACGTGCAAGCTTTGAAAATTTAAAATCCACCTCCCACCGAAAACCGCGCTCAAATATTCTATTTCGACCAAGCGAAGCAGTCAGTTACTTGCCGATGTTGTCGGTAATTCGGCGTTGGTTGTGTAAAATTGCTATTTCTGAGTATTATTGCGATTCGGATGATATTCATAAATAAATGAAATTACATTGATATTACTACAAGCCTGGCATCGGGCTATATCTTAGCTTTGCCGTCTTCGTTTTTGTGCCTTAAATTATTGAGATGGTATTTTTTTTCTTTTCAAGACAATAATCTTAATCAGCTTAGTTGATTCCTTTAAAAAGGAAAGTACCTTTTCTTTATATACAGGCTGACTGAAGTTTAATTTTGTTTTTTTGGGGATATATTCTAAAAAATATAACAAATAAAATAGTAAAATTTTTTTCTAATAAAAGTTGTCTAGAAACGCAAAAAAAAATAAAAATGAAAAATAAAAAAAAAATTTTTACTATTTTATTTGTTATATTTTTTTAGAATATATCCCCCAAAAAAACAAAATGAAACTTCAGTCATACTGTATATATATATATATATATACAGTATGACAGTATTTTATTTGTTATATTTTTTAGAATATATCCCAAAAAAGAAACAAAATGAAACTTCAGTCATCTGTATATATATATATATATATATATATATATATATATATATATATACATACAGTATTATATTTATTATGATATTTATTATATATACAGTAAAAAATTTTTCTAATAAAAGTTGTCTAGAAACACCAAAAAAATTTTTTTTTATTTTTCATTTTTTTTTTTTTTTTGCGTTTCTAGACAACTTTTATTAGAAAATTTTTTTACTATTTTATTTGTTATATTTTTTAGAATATATTCTCCGAAAAAAAACAAAATGAAACTTCAGTCAGCCTGTATATTTAAAAAATACAAATATACTTATGTTTAAATGAAACGAAATATTTTTTTTGTCCTGCTCAAAATTTACAGGCTATAGTCTTGCGTAGATTGTTGGGGGTTGATTAACCAATGTTATGGTTAATGTTGGCTCGTGAACCAAACTGTTTGCAATGAATCCGGTTTCTGGCGGTAATGCTTCAACGTCAATTACTAGTATCACAACCCCGATGTTGTCTGTATAGACTTGCATTTGAAATGTGAAATTTTCGGTGACTCTTTGTTAAATAAATAAATGTACTTTCATCTAAATATATTTATTTACGCTATATTTACGCTATATGACTTGTACTTATATAAAACTGCTGTTGAGACTGGTGCTTCTTATTAAAATATGATTATATTAAGACCGTGTGTCTTGTACTAATGATGAGTTTATACTATGTTTGAATTTATGCAGATCTATTCAGTACTTTCCACTATTAGGTAAAAATATAGTACTACTCTCACACTATTACGTATTGAAATCGTATTGGTATTGAATAGTGTATTGTTTGACGTCATGACGGGGAATTTTAATATTGTGTTTATTTCGTGGAAATTGTGCCCACAAGTACTAAGGTTTACGACAATGTCTTAAAAATCTGATCTTAACTAATAAATAATAAAATATCATTACTAATTAAGTATTAGTAGGTGTCATAAACCTAAGTATGTACCTCCGGATCGTCCCTTGTTAGAGTAATAAAATTTATTATATATCTACGAAAGGAGATCTTAACAATGAATATTCAAATTAAAGCCTTTGTTCATTATAACCCATGGTAATAAAACAAGCGGACTGTTGTATAAAGCAATAAATAAATTTGGAAAAATTATCACATAACCCTAGGGAATAAATAGGTTTGCAAATGTAAAGGATATCGCTTTCTTAGAATCTAAAGAACGTTTTTATACTGTTCTAATGAAGGTATGTTAAACAGTGGTTTAAACTCGAACATAAACGTTAAATATTTTATAAAATTGAAATTGCTTATGTTTGAATCCCATATCCTAGATATACTTATATTTAACAGTAAAAATTGTTGTATTACGAAAGGATAGTAAATGTATTCTCAACATAGGTCGAGATTCTAAATTAGAAATATTTACGCTTATAATAAGCGCTTTACCCTAAAGCTTAGATTATAGTAGTGGCAGCTAAAACATAGCTAGAAACTTATTCAAATATGGTCTGGAAACAAAACTGTCAATTCTGTCATTGTGATCATGCTGGTAATTACAAAACGCGAGTAACAATCGCGAAGCACCAGTTCCAAGCTTTCAACATATCACTTAAGGCGGTGTGCTCGCTTTCTGAAATATGTTTTATATTTTTAACCAAAACGATTATGAAAAAATGATAGAAAATTTAAGTTTTGGGAACGCTTTGCTATATTATCTAGGCTGATACTCTCAAAGAAACACTTTCACATTTTTTTCTTTTTATTCGTCTCCAATGGAGGTATCATTTATATGTTCATAAATATCCGTAGAATATCGATATAATCGATATCCTTAGAATATCGGCGAAACACGAAAAAGTACACGGAACAAGGATAATTATTGGCAATTGATAGATATACTGAATTGTCTACAACATGTTCTTGGTGAACATTGAAATTTTGTCAATTATTTATGCAACGGGACGAAAGAAGAGGAACATAATTATGTTTCGTGTAGAAGCGCTGATCTTCAATAAGGATAGGACAACGATCATATTGCCAAGGAGAGCTTGGAGAGAAGACTAGCATTACATATGGAAGTTTCTGGTCTTCTTATATATGAAGATATTGATTTTGAACTGATTTTTATTTTTGACTTGTGTAGTTGTAGCACGCCGTTTGGTTGGCTGTATCCGCAGACACTATTGTACGCTGAGTTTAGAAGGTCGTGTGTTAAGAAGATAAATCTTTATCTTTGTTTTGAGTAGCTTCGTGATTTTGATTTAATTTGTGGATGGTGTTTGATTTCAATACCGATTTATTTACGAGTGTGTATAACTCGTAATTGTTTAATTAGTGGCTTTCTAACTCAGGTGTCTCGAAAAAGAAAAAAATATATTTTTTTATTATACGTAAGTAAATTATTTTATGAGATATTCTTATTATCTGTATTATTAGTATTTTTGAATGAATTGAATTGTGTATTTTCCATTGTGTTAATTTTGATATATATTTATATTTGTTATTCAATTAAATGACAAAGATTGTTTTTTAAAGTTTCTAGTAAAAAATATCTGTAACTTTAAAATTTTATACGTTGGTATATCAAGGGCATTCTTTCATGTGGCTTGCACATGCGTTAGAGTTTGTTTCGGGCTGTCATATCTGGTTGTTTACTTTGTTTATTCAATGAGAAATTAAAAAATATCTTTGGAATTTATTAGTTTTAATTTTGCTCGGTTGTCACTAAGGAAGTTTTATTATATGCTATGGTCATTTTCATATAATATTTTTACCTTATTAATATATATTAATATAATAGCTAAGCTGGACAGATTGGTTGTGAATTGTGAATTAGCAAAGTACAACATCACAATTCTTAGCAATATTTAATAAGGCATAGAGCGAAGGGCAAATACCAGAAGATTTGAGAATTGGAATAATTTCACCACTATTTAAAAATGGCGATACCAGGGATTGCGCTGACTATAGAGGTATCACATTGCTCAGTATTTTATCCAAATCGTACGAGCAAATTTTGGAGAAAAGACTACGAAATGTTATAGAAGCACAACTGGTAGAGACGCAGAGTTGCTTTAGGAAGGGCAGAAGTACGCAAGATCACATATTTACGATCAAACAAATGATTGAAGAAAACAGATCAAAGAACACAGAACTGTACCTGGCATTCCTAGATCTAGAAAAGGCATGTGGTCGAGTTTCGCAGAAACAGATATGGAAGGTGTTACAACATAGAAATGTTATTAAAAAATTGCAGATATTAACGACTTGATCCAAAATCATCGTCTGATTGGTATATATCGAATTTCTGACATTGTTAATTTGTCTTATGGTTCCACTCAAAAAATTATTCATAAAGTGCAGTTGGTGATCCCCCATGTCGAGGTTCATCTTCCACTGATTCACAACCGTCTTTGAATTTCTTCTCTGCCACTCAAACACTCTGCATCGTGATAAATTATCATCAGGGTATGCAGTTTTAATCATTTCATAAGTTCCAGTTGGAGTTTTACCCAACCGAACACAAAATTTTATAGCTTATTATTGCTCAACTTTAATTTTTTCGATGGGCACATCAAACACTAACAATTCAGTAACTAATTTGTAATAAACGTCAAAATTTAAATCAAAGCCTACTAGAGGAAAAGTACATTAAAGATGGTGGTTTTATGTTCTATTTCTTGTGTTATAAATCTCTAGTTGTGTAAGAAGTTATAGCACCAGTCTCGTTATGTTTTGATATACCCTCGTATCTAACGTTTTGAACAATGAGACGCGTAAAACGATTTGGTCATCTATCTAGCGGTTTCTTTATTTTACTTCGCACATCTTAAAGATAAGCTACAAAGAGTGGGTCTTTCTTCGACTAATAAAGCTAGAGATGCTACTAAAATAGAGATAAATGACAAACCTTCAGAAATATGGAAAAATGTTTTGAAAACTAATTTCCTCGAATGTAAAAATGTTTTGACTGTAATGGACAATTTGTACCAAATTTACAGAATAAAATATTGCGTTGGCTCTACAAAAATTGTCAAAATAATTAATTATATTTTCAGATATTGACGACTTGATCAATGACTAATTAGACTGTTAAATAAAAAGACGAAAATAATACAATTAACACAAAAGTGTAACAAAACAACCCAAAATAAACAGAAAACAATTTCATTGAAAAACAGCAAACAAGAGAAAAACAGAAAACGCTTCCAGATAAATTTTTCTTATCTAATACGCGATCATTCTACCACTTTGTGTGCAATTACTCTATTTATCCAGCGAGGAATCAAGCAAATTAGAAGGCTTGTCAAGTTAATTTAATTTTAATATGTTTTCTAATTTTACCACTAAAGCTGGGAATTATATGGACACGAAGACTGTATTAAATGCGCATATATGTTTCCAAAATTCGATGAAAATATGTAGAACTTTTATTAAAATATTCAAAAATATCTAAAGTTTAAGTGGTAGTTACACAACTAAATTATTATCAAAATATTACATAATGGCAATATAAATTTAGAAATACCACAAATATGTAATATACGGGGTTGGGCAGAAGTAACGCATCAGTCTAATAATTCCGTAAATATAAACTTTAGAACAAAATGTTGTCAACAAAAGTTTTTTTGACAAGATATTTTGTTTTGGCTTCAATCATTTGTTTTTTCTTTCATGATGATTACATACGACAGCCAAAAATTTTTTTTTTTAAATGGAAATAATATAATTTTTTGGACAATTCGGAATCTTTATTAAGTTCTGAATATGAATGCGTACTATTCTCTTGGGGTTAGATAATAAAAATATTGAGAAAAAAATAAAATTTAATAAAAGTAAAACTACAAAATTAAATTAAATGCTCAAAGTGACGTCCTTCTACGACCTGACAGTGTCCTAAACGTTCCCAAAAATGGCGAATTGTAATTTGTAAACTATTAGGTGGTATGGCTTGTATCTCACGAGTAATTTTTGCTCTAAAATCCTCTAGGTTTCTCCTTGTTTACTTGCGACTTCAAGTGTCCCCAAAGAAAGAAATCCAATGGATTTAAATCGGGAGGCCTAGCGGGCCAATCAATAAAACCCCGACATACAATCCAACGACCTGGAAAAATTGTGTCTAAATACTGTCGAACATTAATAGCATAATGTGGTGGTGCTCCATCTTGTTGAAACCATAGATTACGGTTTGGCATGCTTGGTTGATTGTCGTTAGGAAATAAAATCAACAGATCTGGTACAATATGGTTACGCATTAAATGTATGTAACCAATACCATTTAGGTTGTGTTCCAAGAAGTACGGACCTATGATTCGTTGCCCAACAATGCTAGCCCACACATTAAGTTTGTGGTAATGCTGTGTATGATTTTCTCGCATCCAATGTGGATTCTCAGTCACCAAATAACGGCAGTTATGCCTATTTACAAATCGATTTAGACAAAATGTAGCTTCGTCAGAAAATACGATGTTGTTTAAAAAATTTGGATCGTTATTGGACAATTCCATTATTGTTTCACAAAACTGTAATCCTCTGTCCGGGTCATCTTCGTTTTGTTCGTATTTGTTCGCTTTTAATATTCGTCTAATAGATCTGCTGCTCATATCATTTTCTAATCCTAGTTGAGTGGTTGACGTAGTGGGATTTTCCGTTACAGCAAGTAAAACATGAAGAGAACGATCTTCATTAGTGATTTCTTTTGGTCGGCCAGCTTTAGGTATATCTCTAACATCGCCCGTTTCTCTAAATTTAGTAACCAATCCCGAAACTGTTGATTGAGCTATAGGATCTCGATCTAAATAAACAGTATTGAATAAAGTGGAAACTTCGTGATGTGAACGTTGCCTGTCACCTTATCCGACCATCATAAGAATTTCTATTCTTTCTTTAGTAGTTAATTTGACCATTTTCACACAAAACACATATTAAAAAAAGCAAGTTTTACGATGGAAACTTATTTATTGTGAAACGTCAATAATTCAATGACAGTCGAAAATCTACAATTTCCAAAGCAATCTACAAAACACTGCACTAGTCCAAATGTACGTTTATTAAATTTTATTTTTTTCTCAATATTTTTATTATCTAACCTCTTGAAAAATGTACATATTCAGAAATTAATAAAGATTCCGAATTTTCTAAAAGAAAATATTATTTCCATTAAAAAAAATTTTTTTTTGCTGTCATATGCAATCATCATGAAAAAAACGCAAATGATTGAAGCCAATACAAAATAACTTGTCGAAAAACTTTTGTTGACAACATTTTGTTCGAAAGTTTATATTTACGGAATTATTAGACTGATGCGTTACTTCTGCCCAACCCCGTATATCAATATTTTCTTCGAAATTTTACAAAATACATGTTTAATAATAATAATAAGAATAAATAAGCTAAACAATATAACTCTTCGTATTTATACTTGCCTTTGTATAGTATTGTAAACATTTACAATTAAATGCTTTTCTAAATTCTCAACTAAAAATGATCTTCTGCGATCCGTCAATAATAGCTTGTATTCTGAAAAGCTTCGCTCAACAATTGGCGCATACTTATATTTGCAGATAATTGATGGACTCATCTCAATAGTTTCATCGTAGATTCCTTGCAATACACTGGATATTCTACTAATTGTAAGCTGCTTAAAGCCGTAGTTTTTCTCTAGAACTTGTGTTAATTTAATTTTGAACCGCTCTCCTATGGTGCCTCTTACATTGCAATTTTTATTCTTGAAGCTTTGAATAAATTCTATCGATTCACAGAATTCAACATCTAGAGTTTCAAGTTTTCGTAGTGTTTCACTAATAAAACTATAGTTTGCATTGATAAAAGCTAACTCTTGGCGCATTTGCGGTTTATTTGGTATATCTTTGCAATCTGCAATTGCTATCGAGTCGTTTGGAAAAGAGAGAATTAATTTTCTTAACTGCTCAAAGGTATCTACATAAAATACAGCGGCATCAAGCCACGTCCCCCAACTTGTTATTATTCGATGTAGTGTCAGTGCCAGTGCCAATTATTCCTTTTGCCCTAAATTATTTGTTATAAACAAAATTGCCCGAGTATATTTTGCCGCAGGGCAGTGGCGGCTATTTAATGAGAGCAAGTGAGCAATTGCACCCCCTGGAATTATGAAACAAAACAAACCAAGCGGCGACTAACTGTGAAAGTATTTATTTATTATTATATTATGTATTCATACTTTCATAGTTATTGACGAGGAACGTGGCACGGTACCAACGTACATACACCAATCGTCGTCACAGATATACTGAGCAAAGCCCAACTCTTGCTTTGTTAAGGCATTAACATTACATTGATGGTGGGGAGAACTGTATTTTGCCGTACTTCAATGGCGTATAATACATAGCGTTGGAGCAACTGAACCAGACTGCTCTCGGGCGTTGTTACAATAATTCCGTGTCTTTTTTAGAGAACAACGCGTTTTCGCGTTAACGTATAATAAAAAAATCGCAGTAAAAAATCTTAAACGGCCGATGCCTCAATTATGTTTAGAAAATAAACAATCTGTTAAAGGTAAAGACGTTATAAGAAAATTCAATATGAATATTTATCAGAAAAATTACTGGATTTGTGGGTGTGAAATTAAAAATACTTTGTTTTGTTTTCCGTGTCTTTTGTTTGGTGGTGAACCGTCTTTGTCAAAGAACGGAATAAGAGACTTAATTCATCTTAGTGCTAAAATTATTAAACATGAAAATTCCGAAGGGCATTTGGAAAACATATTTAGTCTAAGAATGTTAGGAAAAAATAACATTCAGAATGTTTTAGATTCATCATATAGAAAAGCAATTCAACAACACAATGAAAAGGTAACAAAAAATAGGCATGTGTTAAATTTAATAATAAATTGCATTAGATTTTGTGGCGCGTTTGAACTGACACTTCGGGGTCATGATGAACAGCAAACGTCGAATAACAAGGGCATTTTTCGGGAATTGATAAATTTTACGGCAGATTTGGATAAATCGCTCAGAGATCACATCGAAGCAGCACCGGTTTTTAAGGGATTAACAAAAACGATACAGAATGAGTTGCTTGATGCAATGTTGAACGTGTATCATGAACAAGTTACCAGTGAAATTAAAGCAACCGACTTCATATCTGTGATAGCTGATGAAACCACAGCTGTGTTCAATCAGTTTCAGTTGGTGGTTGTTTTAAGATATATTGTGAACGCGAGACCGGTCGAAAGATTTTGGAAATTTCTTCTGCCTAGTGGACATGATGCTAATTCTTTATCTGCCTCCATCCTTAACGAAATTAGTTTGCTTGTTGATGACCCAGAAAAACTGATTGCACATTGTTATGCACATCAGACAAATCTAATTATGTCACATGCTACGTCGAGCAGTAGTAATTGCAGAATTTTTTTGCCAATCTGACGGGATTATGTACATTTTTCTCCACTTCACCACAACGAGCTGCAAGATTGGAAGAATTCCTTCAGAGAAAAAGCTTACCTCTTTCTTCAAAAATAAGATGGAACTTCAATTCTAGGACAGTGAATACAATATATGAGCACCGAGAAGAAATAATTGAAGCTCTAGAACAAATCGAGGGAGAAGCTAGTTTACAAACTACCATTCATCAAGCTAGTGCCAATTTGCGAATTTTAGAGGAGGAAAATTTTATCTATTGGTTAACTTTCTTTCATAAAATTATGCCACATGTGGACATATTGTTTAATCAATTACAAAATGTCAATACAGATGCATTAAAAATCAAGAATAATTTAGATAATTTTGAACGCGCTATTGGAAAAATTCGAAACGAAATCGCTGACACAGATAATCAGTTGGTTAAACAAAATGACCCAGAACTGACTGCTGGACCATCAAAGCGGCGAAGAGTAACTGATGGTAGCCAAACAAGGAGGGAAACTATTAAAGTGTTCGATATTATTTTGCTAGAAATAAAAACTAGATTTCGGTATACAGCGCACTTAATATTAGCAAACTTAATTTCTATTAAACAGTTCTCTTTTCAAAAAAAATTTCCGGAAGATTGCCTTAAAGAAGCAGTAAAATTTTATCCATGCCTCAATAAAAGCAGACTACGAACTGAATTAAGCGTTCTATATTCTAGAGAAGAATTTAGGCAATATATAGAAGTCGGTGCTGTAGGTCTGCTAGGTTTTCTGCTGAATGGATTAAGCGACACCTTTAATGAAGTTGTTACGCTTTTAAAAATTGTCATTGCAATCCCAATGACAACGTCCGAAGCGGAACGCCAGTTTTCACGGCTGAAGAGAATAAAAACTTTCCTGAGAAATACAATGAAAGAAGATAGATTAAATGCCCTTACTATGTTACCTTGTGAAAAAGTAATGTATAAATGATTTCCCAAACTTTAATGAAAAAGTGATAGAACTGTTCTGCAAGTCAAAGACACGTAAAATGGACTTCGTTTATCGTCAGATGTAATTAAACTGTGTAGTGTAATATTTACTATTCCCTTAAAATAAACTCTACAATGAACAGTATCTGTCTGGAACAGTACGTCGGCGAAATTTATAAGGATTGGGTAAGCGTTTTTGTATTACACTTTTTAATTTTGAAATTATGCATTCCCTATGTGAACCACCCCGAGCCGCCACTGTCTTTGAATGCTTGAACCCTCAGCGGTGCTTTAATAGGGTAAGTCCGGGTTAGTTGGACTATCGGCGTAAACGCGCCTTTAAGTAATGCGCCATAATATTCCGCACTGTCACACCTTCAATGAGGCGGAGTATGTTGTTGCGACACATAATCTGTTGTTTCTTCCTGCGAGTACGGCAAAGTAGACATAGCAGTGAAAACATTCCATTAAAATATTTATACTAGTAGTGTATTATCTACCATAACGAATAGAAAGGTATGATTTTATTTGATGTTTCTATTTGTGCATGTAACTAAAGTGTTAGAAATGTTGTTAACCTAACTTTTAGGGCGTTTCTAAGCGCGTCAGTCTAATAATAAAGTGGTCCATCTAACCCATAGTTCTGGGATAGTTGCACCGTCTTTATATTCATTGTGGGAATTACTGAATGCGGCCAATGCAGTAACTTTCGGCACAATGTGGGACAATAGAGCCGCCACAGAATTTGGCATACCCAAAACAACCCTAAGAAGAAAAATAAAAGCCCAAAATACATCAAAATCTCAGTGTCTGATTAAAAGTTCGTGTTTAGCGCAGAAACTGAATTAAAACTGGTGCAACACATAAAAAAGTTGCAGAAATTCGTTTTCGCTCCCTTAGGGATTCAATAAAAATGTATTTCTTTTTTTGTCAAATTGATCAATGAATTGATATCTGGAAATATGTAACGTATTTCTTCTGCTAGTCTGTTAACAATATGGGTCAAAGACGTTACGTGCATCAGATTTTGATAAAAAACATCAAATTCTGTGTTGATTTCACTATATATGTTGTAGCATCCGATAATATCAATAATACCTTGTCACTTGGAATGGCATTCGGCAAATAAAATCTCGTTAAACTATCGTTTATAAATCTTGTTATAGTTAAATTATTTCCTTACTCCAATTCTTCTGTTCCAATTAAACAGGATTGGCCGGGGGAATTTTCATTTAAAATGCCAATCAATAAGTTGGCAATATAGCGTCCACAACTCTTTGTTGTCTCATCGACTACGAAATAAATATAATTGTCACCTATTCTTAGTTTTCTCAAACAATAGATTAAAATATTGTTTCTTGTAGTTGAGCGACTAGGAACTGACAGTTTCGTATATATCTCTAAAAAAATTTTTATCGTTGAATTATTCAACTTTGAAAGTGAAATGTTTGCACTTAAGAAGGCATTACACAAGTGATAATGTAAACTCTTCCGTTCTATATTTTTACTTGTTGAAGTAAACGATTGATTCAAAGTAGCTTGTGGTGAATTTTTAAATCTTGTGATATTTCCTTTATGCAAATCAGTTCCTACATGCTGAGTTTATTGCAATTTTTTGTTGCATCGAATCGATAATAACTAATTGCAGGTATTAAAGTAAGAAATTAAACATAAACCAATATAAACTTACAATTTTATTGCAATACTTACAAAACACTCTGCCATTATTTACACAAAATTCAGGATAATTTTTTATCCAGATCGACAGATGTGAATATGTAATAGCAAAGTAAAATTACGTGTACATAAATTTTCGAGAACTAACTAAGGACAATTGGCGATGTAGCCGTTTCACTTGGAACGGCTATATGCTTTCTAGAGTTGCTTCTGTGAGGAATCTTGAAATATCCTAACATTCGATAACTGCTTAAATTCCAATCTGCGCATGCAAAACTTGTGCCTTTGAGCTAGTAAAACATTAGGTTGTTTTGCAAACTACCAAATTTTTCAATAACGTAAATCTCGTTATATTTTGTGTTTGGTATGAGTAAGCTTGAGAGTACGGGTCTGTTGTTTGGTATCTCTTTTAAGATACTCAGAATGTTGCTGTAGAGAGAATTCATCATCGAATTTTGAAATATCTGAGTTTCAAAACATCTGGTATTTATCGTGATCGTGAAATAGACAATTCTTTTTGGCTGGAGCAGCAAAGCGTTCAGTCATTGTCTGATCATGGGAGGCTATATAGCGCTGCTTTTTGTATAAATTGGTCAGTGGTGGGATTGAATGTTCCAACTTGCTTTTTGCCAACACTGGTTTTAACATTCGTGGAGAAAAAAAGCGGTCTTCAGTCTTCAATCTTGATCAAGAGGTGCTGCGAGCCGTTTTGGTTTAAACTCTTCATGCAACTCAACACAATTTGCGATCTCTTGGTAAGGCTGTCAAGCTTAGAAAGTGACTTCCTTACGAATTAACCAAAAATAAACGTCCATTCCTCTTTTCTCAATGAAATCAGAAATGAGTATTCTACGTAAATTTGAAAAACTGAGATTCGGTAATCATTGCCAAAGACAGACTCACACCCAAAGAAAGTAAGGTTATGCGTATGGTGGAATCTTACAGAAATAAGTAATTTTGAACTGTTACCAATCAATTAAGTTTATCTATATTTAAAGGTAAAATGAAAAGCAATTGTCAATCGGAGATTCAGGTAATTTTGCGAAATTGTCCCTTGCTATTATTGCTTGTTTCGTTCCTTACACAACTTCCTTACTAAAAACGGTTTGATATGAAAAATCCTTGAAAAATGTTCTCACAGACTGTTTAAATTAAAACTTTCCAACCTCAATAGAACCACCAACATAACACGTTGGGCAGAAGCAATCAAAATGAATAGCAAATACATTGTATGACAAAAACCATATTAATTTTTACTAGACCTGATGATTATCTACAAAATTATAATATAAAGATAAGGCACATTTAGAAATCTTTGAAAATCGAAGAGAGAATATCGATTTTAAGATATCTTATTATAAAATAGCGTTTATATAGTGAGAATTCTTGTTTGTGGCTGATTTACATCATGACTAAACTTAGAATTTATTAAATTAAACAAACTTTTCATTACTTTTGCAAATAAAAATACTTTCTTCTATTTTGCATGCGTTTTACTATCTAAAAACCATTATGTTGATTTGTAAATGTAGGTATTATTGTGCTATTTGTAATTACGAGGTGTTTTCTGTTTTATTACTTCTGGAATAGTTTATATAATTGCCGCGAACTGATGCAACATCTAATTGCTTCCATCATGCAAAAACTAATTATACTTCTACTATTCGCTCGAGTTAGTTACAATGGTATAGAGTAATAATTAAATTGCATTGTATTGCATGAAAAAGCTCTAAAAACTAAAGTTTGTTTATTTATTTGGTAGTTCGAGGATATAGCTTCTGCCTATACTGACACAGAAGTGTTATATGTCTATTGAACATGCAATTTTATATTTGAAAGTATGGTGGATATTTAAATTATGTGAAACAAAAAATCTGATACAGGTGAATTTTATTTATTTAAAATATTTCTTTAATAACTTCAACAAACACACATATATACACGAGGTGAAATCCAGAAATTCCCGGACTGTGAAAATGAAATTGTTCTTACTACTTATTTACTATCATCCCCTTCAAGTTACTCTCCGTCCGCATGAATACAAAGATCCTAGCGACTTGTCCTTGACTGGGAGCAGTGTTTCAAGTCTTCGGGTGATAATGTGTTCAACACTGGTGGCGATTCGGTCTGGATTTCTTCAATCGTCTTAAATCGGCGCCTCTAGAAGAAGACACAAGGAGCAAGGTCTGGGAAGTAGGTATAGTGGGATAGCATTGAGGCTAGAAATTGACGCACAACAAGTGACGTGTAGGTGCTCATTATCCTGGTGTAGATTTCACGAATTGTTCTGACACTTGGCAGGCCGCTTGCGTCGAATGTGTTCTCTTAGTCGCCGAAGAACATCGCAATAAAATCGTCCATTAACTGTTTCACCTGGTGGGAGAAATTCTTTGTACATGATGCCATCAGCGTCAAAGACGCAAATCAACATCAACTTGACGCTGCATCGAACTTGTCGTGCTTTCTTCGGTCGTGGTGACGACGACGTCTTCCATTGCGATGACTGCTGCGTTGTTTAGGGATCATATCCGCACACCCATTATTAATCGCCAGTAATGATTCGGGTACTGAAGTTCGTATCCCTTTCAGCGGTTTCTTTCAACTATGTGCACAATGACGTAAATATACATATTTAATATGTCTATTTACGTCATTGCTATTTTCCAACTCTGGATTTTCATCTCCCGAGGAAGCAAAGAATTTGTTGCGAAATATAGAGAGATTGAAAATACATGAGTATTAATTTACAGACGCTTGCCCCTTTTGAATTTAATATAGTACGGTCGATAATTCTATATATATATATATATATATATATATATATATATATATATATATATATATATATATATCTGCTTTCAATAACTGACATCTACTTTCAAAATAGGCATCTGCTTTCAAATCTGACATTTGCTTTCATAACTGACACCTGCTTTCAAAACAGACATCTGCTTTCAATAACTGACATTTGCTTTCACTAACTGACATCTGCTATCAAAACTGACATCAGCTTTCAAAACTGACTTCTGTTTTCAACTTGACATCTACATTCAATAACTGACATCTGATTCATTAACACTGTTACTTTATAAAGCATTTCTAAATAGCTTGAACCTAGGTCTATTGTTGGTGAGTGGTAAAACCGACAGTCCGGCAAACTGTAGACTTGGGTTCGAGTTCCAACATAGACAATATTTTTCAATTAAAAATTTCGTATGATTTGCTTTGTAATTTGTAGACAGCAATGTTTACATCCCCACTTACTCTGCAATTACATACATTCTAATTTGATATTTGTAAATATTTCATATAAAAGCCGAAAAACTCCAATAATTTATCAATTGTTATATATACAGGGTGTCCAGAAACTCTCCTGACAAACGAAGACCGGAGTTTCCTCAGATAATTTTAAGACAATTAAACCCAAATTCACCTAGTCTGAAAATGCTTCCTAAGGGAGCTAGAGTTCTTTGAAGATGGCGCCTTGTATTTATTTTTTTTTTAATTCCTCAAGAACGCTTCTATTTAGAAAAACAAAAACTGGTATGCTTATTTATCCTCCAGAGATGGATCGATTCCATCAATTGCGAATTTCTAGTACCGGTCATAGGCGTCCGTTTTGGGTAGGTCAACGGTTATATTAAGGCATAACTTTTTTGTCTTTAACTTTTAAGCATTTATGACACTAGATTATTAAATTTTCAGGTATTCCAGTACTAAAAGGTACTCTTACTTTAAGTCGGTAGGATACACCGTTTTCTAGAAAAATCGATTTGTAAATTTTTCGTTTTTTCTTCATTAAAGTTCAATTTTTTATTTTTTGCAATAGTTAGCTCTGAACTGCTAACAGAAGTAAAACCTACGTTTTTCATTGTCAAATTGTTGTCAGTTCGCGAAGTTTATTTTTTCATTTTTTACTTTGTGTTATTCAAACACGATTTCAATTTAAAAAAAATAGTTTTTACTAATGAGGAATACGCCGATATGCATTTAGTTTATGGCGAAATGAGGTGTAACGCTCGAGCGGCGCAACGTAGATACGCTGAAAAATTTCCCAATCGTCAGCATCCCACTCACTCAACATTTACAGCTCTTCATCAACGATTAAGAGAAACAGGTTCAGTGGTCCCAAAAAATAATGAAACAAGGAGACATAATGATGTAACAGCAGAACATGAAGATGTTATTTTAATGGAAGTTGAGGAAAATCCAGAAATTAGCGTTCGAAGACTATCTGCCATGTACCCCACAATTTCAAAATCTTCAGTAGGAAATATCTTACACAAAGAAAATTTATATCCTTTTCATTTTACAAAGGTGCAAGCACTGCTAGAAGGAGATTTTCCTGCTCGCGTAGAATTCGCTAGATGGTTACAAAATCAGAAAAATCAAGATGAAGATTTCTTCAGGAACATTTTGTTTGGTGACGAAGCTACATTCTCAAAAAATGGAATTTTTAATGTACATAATGCCCATTATTATTCGTACATTGGTGACAATCCCCACGTTGTTCAAGAATTTAAGCATCAGCATAGGTTTAGCATAAACGTCTGGATAGGAGTAGTTGACGATTATCTACTTGGACCTGTGGAATTACCTGCTCGTTTAAATGGTGCTGATTACTTACATTTCCAGCAAAATATTTTACCTGATTTGTTAGATGAGGTGCGTTTAAATATTCGGCAAAACTTATGGTTTCTACAGGACGACTGTCCGGCCCACTTTAGCAGGAATGTACGAGACTTTCTAGATAATAACTACGAAGACCATTGGATTGGAAGAGGCGGTCCAGTTGCTTGGCCAACAAGGTCGCCGGATTTGAATCCTTGCGATTATTGTGTTTGGGAATACATAAAAGCATTTGTTTATTCCGTTCCGATACAAAATCGCGCACAACTCTGGCTAAGGATACAAGATGCTTGCAACGAATTTAGAAATAACTTTGGAATTTTTGCAAGAATTCGACGTTCTCTAAGCAAAAGGGTAAACTTATGCATAGAGACTAATGGTCATCACATCGAGCAACTTTTGTAACAATCTACCTTTGATAGTTGTGCTTTTTTTGTTAGTTTCGTTCCATTGTAATAAATAATTTGTTTTTAATTTATTAAATTAATTTTCATCCATGCCTTGATAGTCCAAGCCAACTTCGTCGCTAAAAATAAGTAGGTACATAGTAAATTGAACTTTAATGAAGAAAAAACGAAAAATTTACAAATCGATTTTTCTAGAAAACGGTGTATCCTACCGACTTAAAGTAAGAGTACCTTTTAGTACTGGAATACCGGAAAATTTAATAATCTAGTGTCACAAATGCTTAAAAGTTAAAGACAAAAAAGTTATGCCTTAAAATAACCGTTGACCTACCCAAAACGGACGCCTATGACCGGTACTAGAAATTCGCAATTGATGGAATCGATTCATCTCTGGAGGATAAATAAGCATACCAGTTTTTGTTTTTCTAAATAGAAGCGTTCTGGAGGAATTTAAAAAAAATAAATACAAGGCGCCATCTTCAAAGAACTCTAGCTCCCTTAGGAAGCATTTTCGGACTAGGTGAATTTGGGTTTAATTGTCTTAAAATTATCAGAGGAATCTCCGGTCTTCGTTTGTCAGGAGAGTTTCTGGACACCCTGTATATATATATATGTATATGTATATATATATATATTTATATATATATATATATATTATATAAATGTATATTGGCTAATTTCAGAAGTAAGTAAATTTTGCAATTAATTATATTAATGGCAAATTTTTCCGGTTAATTTCAATTATTTTTAATTAAATAAAAGCTAGCCAATTAACAATACTTCTTATCACACCTTAGATTTTGTCAATTGAGCAGGGAAACTTACTTTTCGATCTAGAAAATTAATAAACAAGCCCTGTCGATTAATCTGGCATTAATTAGTGTCTCATTTTAATCGGGGTATTAAGAATAATTGTTTATATATGTACACAAATTAATTAATTGAATTAAACGGTCAAACTAAAGATAACGGTCTAATTGATTAAGTTATCATTTATCATTACTAATAGTATATATGCATAAGCTTGTCGGATGTGGTTAACATATGAATTAGAAAAAAAAGAAATGAAATAGATTAGTAATAATAAGAAAGAGTATTAAAAAAATTATTATATTCTTTTTTTTGTGCCTTAGAAACCATATGAAAATGAAGAAATGAAACAAAGTTTAAGATGGAACATAAGGCAACAGTTTTATTTATCTTAATATTTACGAAATTATTTGCTTGTGGAAACTTAAGAACATTCACTTGAAATAAGAATTATTATCAATATCTATTTTCCGAAGAATGTTGAATATTCTTCATATGTTCCTTCTAGGAGTATTTTAAATATTTTTAAATGCTGGTTTGTGCCTCCGAAAATTACTATTTTTTTGTTCAATATTTTGGGAGTATGTAGTAGTGGTCTTTTCTTTAAAAAATGAATGCAGCAGATCACATTCTTATAAATTTACAATTAAGTTCATAACTTTCAATTTAGGTTTCAAAAGTATGACATTTTTTGCTTATTTCTCTTCTAGGTTACATTCATAAAACATAATTTTGCTTTTTTTTAAGGAAAAAGTCTCTAACTACACCAGCACCTATACACGTATTTCAACAACTAAGTTATCATCTTCAGTTGAAAATAATAATACGGGCTCACAATAAAGCTAACACACAAAGATTGCAAAATACTTTAGCACACGTTCAAATTCGACACTATTATTACTTACTATTGAAGATGACAATTTAGTAACCGAAATACGTATATAGAATACTAAAATTAGTGTGTAGAATCTTTTGCCTAACGATTTTTATGTTACCATTGATTAAAAGTTTGATATGTGATTTCAATGCAGCGTTTGATAAATATCAGTTAAATTTAACGACTTGATATGTAACGATCCTCGTTCTTAAAGCTACAATTGCGCGGAATATTAGAGCGAGTCCTGACAAGTTAAGAACTCCGGCTCCGCAGATATAATTGTGAACTTTTGAGCCAACCTCCTATGTGTTTTTTGTCAATGTAATTTGCATTTAATATTTGTTTTTAACGTTCGAATCATGTGTGATAATTATAGCAGCGACGCGACCCTCACTGTAAAAGCATAGTTCGTATATAAAGAAGAGATTTCTGCATATTTTGGGAAGTGGTTTCAAAGACTGGGCTAGTATATTTTAGCGAAAAGAGTTTATTTCTTTATCCTTTCAAATTAGTCGGGACTGTGACTTAAATTCTGAAATAGACAGAAAACAAGAAAAGTCCCAACCACAATATCAATCGATAAACTCTAAATACGTATTTCGGTAACTACGTTCCCATCATCAGTAGAAAAATATGAAAAAGAAAAATAGTTTTAGACGTAGCGATAACACTGGCAAGAAAAGTCCCAACCACAATATAAATCGATTAACTCTAAATACGTATTTCGGTAACTACGTTGACATCATCAGTAGAACAATATGAAAAAGAAAAATAGTATTAAACTTAGGGTCTTTCGATAAGGTGTAACTTTAGAAGATATACTGTATACCAAATCGCCAGTGTTATTGCTACGTCTAAAACTATTTTTCTTTTTCAGATTGTTCTACTGAGGATGGCAACTTAGTTACGGAATTATGAATTTAAAGTTTATTGATTTATATTGTGATTAGGAATGTTTCTTGTTTCCTATTTAAAAAGTTATTGTTTTTTTTTGAGCAATGCTCATACAATTATATTAATGTTGAAGAAGAACGCCATACTTGCTATAACAAAAAAATATTTGTCATCGACTTATGAGCAGAGACTGGACTGAAGCGAATGAATGACCAATTGCCCCGATAAAGCGTTGTAGTGGTATTATATATAGAATGCATGTTATAACAGCCCCACTACTTGCTTGCTCGGTTGCATTTGTGGAGCAGATGTTGATATTTCCGTCGCTATTGTGTCTATTCATTTATAAAATTCTATTTTGCAATGGCGTGCTTCTGGTTTCGTTTCTTTCAACAATCCGTTTTATATTTTCATATTGTATATTTATCCTATAATTTTTTATAAATATTAAGTTTAATTTACTACCTTATTTTTGGAGTAGTTTTAGTTTCTTCTTTTTAGTCCATTTATTTCTGTTCTTAGTATTTCTCTCTATTTTCATTAACTATGGAGAATTGTAGGGCAACCATGGTAGGATGGAATAGAGGCCATACAGATTGGTTGCATATTCGTAATGATACCGAGATATATTGCAGTGCCTGTTCATTAAGGTTAAGGCGTCCACAAAAGTGCAATGTGCAGACTTTAGTTTCTTCGAAAACTCATCTAGATAACATACAAAAAAATGGCACAACTTACGAAAAAGTGGTTTATTCTGCTAGAATCAGTACTACACCCCATTTTTTCACTTAAGTTTTAAAGATCACATCAGCAAGATGATGTCCTCCAGAAGCGATGTACTGATGTAGGCGATTTCTGAAGTTTTCAACTGCGTTCTGGCACATATCGATCGGAATGGCGGCGATTTCCTCTGTAATACGGATCTTCAGTTCTCCAAATTGTGAGGACGATGCTGAAAAACCTTTTCCTTGAGGTAGCCCCACATGAAAAAATCGTAAATGCTCAAATCCGGTGGTCTCGCCGGCCACCCCAGGTCGCCCCTCAGAGAGACGAGGCGCGCAGGGAGCATCTGCCGCAGTTTTGTCATTGAAATCTGCGCTGTGTGGGCCGTAGCCCCATCTTGTTGGAACCAAATATCCCCAACCGTGCCAATTGTGGATCAAAAAAATTTTCGAGCATCGAAACATAACGCCGAGCGGTGACGGTTGTTGCACGCTCATCCTCCTCAAAAAAGTATGGTCCAATAACCCCAAATTTGGAAATGGCACACCATACAGTGACTTTCTGGGAGTGGAGAGGTCTCTCGTGAACTTGTCGTGGGTTATTGTCCGACCAATAACGGAAATTCTGTTTGTTTACGGCTCCAGAGAGATGGAAGTGAGCTTCATCACTACTGAAGAACGTTGACCTTGGTGGTATACGGTCTCAAATTTCTTGGGCGCGATTCACACGGTTTTGAAAATCTGGAGGCATCAACTCCTGAATCAGCATAATCTAATAGGGATGGAAGAATAAATCTTTATGCAAAATCCTCCTTACAGAGCGGTCGGACATGTTTAATGCAGTTGCATGTCTCCGGGCAGAGCGTGTTGGTGATTGTTCAACAGCTGCTCTCACTAGAGCTACATTTTCGGGAGTTCTCACTGCTCTGGGTCTTCCCATACCCCTAGGCCTTTTTGTTGAACCAGTTTCTTCCAGCGCACGAACCCAACTCGCGATAACATTGCGGTGCGGAACGGGATCACGAAGTGGAATGTTAAAGTGCCGTCGGAAGGTCCGCCGAGTGATGATGAAAGAAGGACCGCTTTCAAAAACCGTGCGAACGGCGAAGCCGGGATGCTCTCCGTTTCAAACCATTGCTACGACTGAAAACGGGGTAAGTTACCGGACACAATGAATCCCCGCCCAGGTTCCCATCCTCACCACAGCGGATGTAGTCGCCCATCGCAACTGCACTGTTTGTTTTGCCGCACCCTGTATATCAATCTACACTTGAGACTTTTAACGAACAACTGTGTGAAGCCTTCATGGCGGCCAATATCCCATTCAAAAAGCTTAACTATCCAGTCCTCAAGAGGTCTCTTACAAAATATACTGATCGTCATATACCAAATGAATCTACTTTATGTAAATACATCTTGCCAAAATGTTATTTGAGAACAATTGAAAAAATACGAACCAACCTATCTGGTCATTATCTTTGGGTAAGTGCAGACGAAACAACGAATATAAGAACGGTATGTGTTAAATGTAGTTGTTGGTATTCCTCATCCGACAACTTCATTCCAACCATACTTAATTGCAACTAAAATATTGCCAGTCGTAAATGGTGAAACAATTGCAGAAGTAATTGATCAATGTATTCATAATATTCTGTCATCGGATACCAACTATAAAGACAAGATGCTATTATTTTTTACTGATGCGGCGCTTATATGTTAAAAAGAGGGAAGTTATTAAAGCAATCTTATCCCAATATGCTACACGTTACCTGTGATAATTCTCAATGCTAAAACAAAAAGTTGATGCCGTATTTAGCAGAAATCCAGATTTGAATATATTATATCAATTCTGCACAGAACCGATGGAAAAATCTATACATTCGAAGTATGACGCATTTTTGCAACATTTTAATCACGCACCTATCACCAGTTGTGATGTGGAACAGACATTTTCTATTTTTAAAGACATTTTAACATCTAAAAGAACTAATTTAACTTAGAAACATCTTGAACAAATTTTAGTTGTTTGTAGTAATGCTTTACACTTTAAATGTTTCACAGAAAATTACTTAGTTTTGAGTTTTCTTCTTTGTAAATTATTTTTATTCAAAATTCGATACGTAATTAGCTTGTCAGTATTACTTTTGTTTCAGGAGTAGTTGCTGCCGGTTACCAACCCATTTATTACATTGGCTCTGTTGTGCATTGACAGATACATATTAACTGCATATTGCAGTGAATTGTGATGTTAATTGCTTATTTAACTTTAGATCACAATACACAGTAGCTTGCCCTGCTATACTCTAGTCGGATACGCCTTCCTGGAGCTTTTCAATCTTCAGAGTTTACCCTCATAGGGTACGTGGAAAAAATTAAAACAAAAGGTATTAGGAAAACAAACAAAAATTTTTCCCGCAAATTTTTTTTTACTCCCATAAAAGAAAAAAAAAAGAAAAATTAAACTTTACGAAGTATAAAGTTGTATTGAAACATCTATCAAGTGAGGAAAACTTGTGTAAAATATGACTGCTACACTAGACTGAAAACCTCACAAAGATTGACCGCGAGCAAAATTACAACTTAAATATTTAGAAAAAACTATCAGATATAAACAATTACGCTATCCCAATATCAAACGTCAAATAGAAAACTATCTATATTCACACGCAATCTAAATTTTAAATCATGCGCACAATAACATGATACAAAGCAATTTCCCACCTTCTATCCTTCTAGAACATTTTATTTGAAAAAAATACTTAAAAAAAAAATTTGATAACTTTTCTTAATATTTCTCTGATTACAAAATATATTTTATAAACTATAATTAATGATTTTACTGAGCTCAACAATGTTATAGAATTATATCTAATTAAATAAATATATTAACAGAAATATACATACATTAATTAATGTAGCCACTTCACAAAAAACTATTACATGAGAGACTACAGATAGGTCATTTAAATCAAAATTAGTATAAAAGACTCGTAATAAAATCGAGAATTACTTTTAAACACATCAATATTACCACACTCACAATAAACCCGACTTTATTTCAAAAATATCTGAATAAAAAAGGAAGTTCTATTCAGCGATAAAAACTTCGACCTATCTGTACAATGACAAGTGAATCTCTACCTCTTCTTCCCTCCGGAAATGAAAAATATCAGCATATCTAACATAAAATCAAAAGAACAACTACCACTATAACTTCCAAAGTGGCGGGAACTGCAAACATCACTGACTCGAACGTTCTGCAGTCGTGGACCAAAATACACATTATAATAAATTTTTACATAAAATATCAAATCTTTATAATTATCTCTCTGAAATAAAATGTACATAAATATATAGTCTTTTATAGTTTCTTTCAAATTCTTTCTTCGGGGAAAAATCCATTGCAATATGTAGGTATGTGCCACTTATGCAGTTGCCACACGTATGAAATTGTTCGAAACTCATAGATAACTTACAGAAACAAAGCTATTGCGAATACAAGTCAGACGCCTATGAGCTATGAATCATCAATCGCTCGAGTCCGCTCTCTGTGTATAACCTTAGAAGATATGCTTTACACTAAATCGCCAGTGTTATCGCTACGTTTAAAACTATTTTTTTTTTCAGATTAGTCTACTAAAGATGGCAACTTAGTGTCGTATTACGTGTTCAAAGTTTATTGATTTCTCTTGTAGTTAGAAATGTTTCTTGTTTCCAGTTTAAAAAGTCATTGTTTTGTTTTGAGCAGTCCTCGTATAATTATATTAATGCGAAAGAAGAACACCAAACTTGCTATATCAAAAGAATATTTATTATTGACTTATGAGTTAATCCAAGCGTAACCTTTCCCCTCGATCTTATATACATATTTCCTCTGGTGTCACACCATCCTTGTTATTATTCCTCCTTTAACCAGAAATAGCCGTTCGAGACGAAACACTGCCACCTCATAAAACATTCTCCGCGATCCTTTCCCTCATATACGTGTAAAAACTCACTGGAAAGTTGGGGGAGAAGCTTTTTTTTCTCCTTTACTGTTATGCGCGCCCCGCACGTTCCAAGCTACTTCCTCGTACAGTAGTACTTCGTCATAGTATTTTTTTAGCAGTAATAAAACTATTACATTAGTTTTTTTCGACGGTGAGGGCGAAGCAGGGTCAGCGGTGTGTACGTCCCTTGACGAAGTGACCGTGATACATCAAGTAATATCAGTTGTCGAGTGGATGCTACCCATGGGTCCGCCCGGGCCATACATTTCAATCTCGGCTGTCAACGGAAAGATGCTTTTTGCGACACTGTAGCTGTAGATCATCTAAAGTCATTTGCAATAAAAAGCGAATTTACTGTTTCAGGAAAATTATTTTTGTCTTTTTTTTTGCTTATAGGGAGCAGTGGCTGGATAATAATGAACATACTACTTAATTGTCTTCTGTTTCATATATTCGTAAAATTTATAAATATTTCTATGGAAAATTCTATCCTCAAATGAAATTTAAACTCATTTCTTTCAAAACAGTTATTAAGTTAATCACTTTTACAATAGAGAATTACCCTAACGTCTTGTACATATTATTAAAAAACATTTTTTTAGGAATGGAAAAAGATCTTCGATGCGACTCGTATGGTGATTAAAAAATGTACAAGAAGCTTTGAATGGTATGAATTTCGGCCACTGATTATTTACGACCATTGGGGATATTAATCATAATTTGAACGAAATTTTCAGCATTACCTCCACGACTTGCACTTACTATGAAGGACCGTTTTTAAGTTCGCAGAATGGGAGAAAAGGAGACCAAATAAAAATGAAAAATAATTTTTCTGTTTCAATATATTGATTTGGAACTTTAGTACATTTTTCAGGTTTTTCAATTAGCTTGTGCAAGCCTTCATTATCTTTGACTTTACCGTTGGTATGTTTCTTCCCACGCAGTTTTTTTTTTAATTTTGGTACAGGTAAAAATTACTGGGAGCCAAGTGTAAGCTATAGGGTTGGTAATTCAAAATAGCAAAGTCAAATTTATTCAGGGCTGTCAGCGCAACACGACTCTTATGGACGGGAGCATTGTCATGTAGGAGCAGGACACCTTTCATCAATATTCAAGAAATGTATATTCAGCTCCAGAAACAAACCCATTATCACCACCAGCATGAACTAATGAAAAACGAGGTCCAAGCCCGGTTGGTGATTTCAAACCAGTGCTTAGTCCTTGAATAAAAGCTTGTCGACTATTTTGAATAGTAGTATCTGTCCAAGTTTTATTTACCACATGCCCTGTATTCACCCATGACCCGTCAGTGTATATAATAGTTCGACCTGAAATAATATAGAGTTACAGCCATATCAAATAGCAAGAAGTAAATTGTACCTTCTTCTCTAAATCTTTTGATCTCTCGTAAGTATTTGTGCCTCCACCTAATAATCTCATCTCGTTCAATGAGTTTTCGTCCTACTTTTTTAAATTCGAAACCCATATCGTGTAACAATCTATGTAAAGTTGTTCGACTGAAGTTAGGAAGTTCATCATCAGTATTGACAGCAGCAAGAATTGTATTTAATGTAGGTGGCATATTCTGTATAAAAAAGCCATGCCCTTTACGTCGAATAGCTGCTTGCGTGTTCTCATCATATATATGTAGTCGATCATTTAGTTGTATGCCTTTGCTTTTTTTAAGTTTTTTTGGACTTGATAATAAACCAGTTCGTTTCTCCTGTTTTACATGATATATTGCACGGTCTGAGATACCCAAAGCTTTCCTTGCTTCTTGAACGGCAGCACTCATGTTCATTGATTTATTGAAATAATTGAAAACATTTGCAATCATACACTTCTCCTTACGGCTAAATTTGTCTCCTTTGCGCCGTTTTCTTCCTACAGGCTCCATTAATGCAGTGAAAACTGTAAATGCATTTATATTATGTTATAACGTTTATAAAAATCAATAAAAATACCCATATTACCCTGTGCACGCTTGAAAAAGATAGAAGTGTTGTGAAAAGAACAATTTGTACAACTATATAAACAAATTAACAATTTAACGAAATATTTTAAAAGTAGGACGAGACGGTTGACAGTTGATATTAATAGACAGATAGATACTGTTGTCGATGCCGACAGCATATGTCAATAAGTTGCAACATAGCAACCGAAAGTGAAGATAGCGTTATTATATTCCATACTGAATACGGAGGTTGGAACGATCTATAGTATTGTGATGAGATGAGTCATCAGACGATGCATCGGTCATCGTCTAGAAAAATCTCGACGCGGACGAATCTAGAGATCGAACATGCGGGAAGTTTTCCCGGGAATATAAATAGAACTCAAGATGGATTTATTCATTCATATTCTTTTTTTCTTAAATGACTTCTTTTAACCGTTCCAGGTTTGAAGCTCCAGTTATGGAAACGCCATTATCTTTGTAATCTATTAACAGCATACCTTCTGAGTCACCAAAAAGCGTCGACAAGGGTTTTCCGGCAGACTGTGATACCTTAAACTTCTTGGGTGGTGGTGTGCCTTTTTCATGCTACTGCATGGAGCCTTGCTTGGACTCCAGTTGATAATGACGAGCCAAAGTTTCATTCCCAGAAACAATTTGACTCAATACGCAATCCCTCTCTTTATTACAAAGATCCAAAAACGCACGGGAACATTCCTCGCGCTGTTGTTTTCGCAGCGAAGTGAACAATCTCGGCACCCATCCTGCGCTGACCTCAGTCATTCCAAGATGATAATGAAGAATTTTAAGAATGGTTGTATTGGACGCTCCAATAATTCCCTCCATACGCAAGCACAAGATGCTAGGCTTCAGCGTTGCTAATTTTTTGACTTTTCGAACAATTTTTTGAGTGCTCATGTCAATAGGCCGCACGGACCGTGGATCGTCTTCAAGTAATCCCTATCTTCCTTAAAAATGCTGTGCCACTTACAAACCAAAGTTTTTCCTTCCATCTATACCGGGTGTCTCAGTTATGTTGTTCCGATGGCGTACTTCCGTTATGTAATAAAATAAAAATTTTAAATTTAGGGCATCAGATAGACATCTTATGTTCTTTAAATTGAATCTAATATTCATTCGCATTCGGTTTAACCGAAAACGACTCTAACTTTTTTATTTTATATTGCATCCTGTATATTTTCCTCAAAATTAGAATTCTACGGAAAATTCTCTTTCCAATAAAGTACACACTTCACATTAACACTTCAAAACTGAAGTGAAATTGCATTTTAGATATTCAAAAATTGGGATCGTAAAAATCAAAGCAATCTATGGAAACTATGGAAACTATGGAAACTAAAGCAAAATTTGACATTATTTGTTTGTTAACTTTGACAATTCATAATCTGTTATTAAAATTTGTCTCAGAGTTGCTACGAACAAAGTTGTATTTAAAATGAATAACGATGATTTTACAAATGAGGAAAAATTAAATGATTCTCATTTATGGGGAATGTAGAAAAAACAGACGTGGTGCCTTCCGTGTTTACGGAGAGTGGTATCCTGACAGACATATACCAGGCGCTATGTATTTTACACTTTCACACGTCTGGCTTCAAATTCGGAGACATGTGGTGCCTTTTCAAAGAGAAAAACGTTTTTAGAAGAAAGTCTGCTACTGATGAAGAGCACAGTGTTGGTGTTTTAGGAAGTATGCTTAATAATTCGTTTTATTTCAATTCGAGAAATCGAAGCAGAATGCTATATCTCGTTCTTCTATTCAACGCTAAATTCAGACTTTTCAAAATTCACCTGCATCAAGGATTAGAACTAGAAGTTTATGACAGAAGACTGGCGTTTTTTTCATGGCTAGTGACTGCTCGTGAAGATGGCATTATTAGTTCAATATTATGGACAGATAAGAGCCGCTTTCATAATAATGGAACCCTAAATCGACACATTTGACATTATTGGTCTATAGAAAATCCTCATTGAATGAGAGAGACCAACTTTCAGATAATTTTGCGAATTAATGTATGGTGCTGCATGATCGATGGGTACATTATTGGACCAAAGTTATAAGAAGGAACCTTAACCGATGAGGCATATTCAGAATTCCTTCAGGCCGAATTTCCAGGTTTTCTTGAAAATGTTCCGCAGAATATACGTGCCAACATGTACTTTGAGCATGATGGGGACCCACTCACGATTCTATAATTGTAACTGATTATGTTAATCAGGTTTTCCTTAATAAGTGGATAGGCACACATGTACCAATAAGATGGCTTGCACGATCACCCGATCTAACGTCATCAGATTATTTTCTATGAGGATTTTTGAAGGATAGCGTGTACCACACGCCTCTTGCTGATTTGGAACATTTACAAATAGAATTAAGAATGAATGTGCAGCTCTTAATGCCGAGTTGTTAAGTGTTACCTCTGGTGAACTTTGGCATCGAGCCGATTGTTGCATTCAAGCAAATGGACAGCATTTTGAACATTTTCTTAAACATCTTTTGTGGCGCTCACGGTTCAAGTTTGGTGCCACTAAGAGATTCATAAATACCGTTCTTGTATAAAGAAAACTCATAAATATAATATTTTTTACCTCTTATTTACCATTACTTTTCTGTTATTTGACTTTCAATAAAATGCTTGTAATCCACTCTTGTTTAAATGAATATTTCTTTCTAACAGAGGCCTTAAAAATGAATTTTTGGGAAGTCCATTTTTTCTACTAAAAATTCCAATACGAATTAAAAAACATTAATTTTAATAATAATTTTTTACAATCCCAATTTTTTTAATATTTAAAATGCAATTTCACCTCTGTTTTGAATTCTAAATACCAAGTGTATACTTCATGGGAAAGATAATTTTCCGTAGAATTCAAATTTTGAAGAAAATATGCAGGGTGCTATTTAAAATAAAAAAGTTAGGGTCACTTCCGCCTAAACCGGAAGTGCGAGAATATGAATATTAGGCTCAATTTAAATAACATTAGGTGTATATAAGATGTGTATATAAGATGCCAAATGTCGAATTTTTATTTTATTAGATTTCGGAGGTACGCTATTGGAACAACATAACTGAAACACCCGGTATAAACCGCTGACATCTCCTTCAGTATGGTTTGAACAGACTTTGTGAGGAACTTTATAACGACGCAATACTCGATTTTTTTCTTATTTCACACTTTCTTCTCGATCGAGTTGATTGCTTGAGAATAGTTCAAACACTACTGATTATGATGAAACTTTATATTTATATTCATAATGACTCCATGCAGTGGTATAAAAAAGGCACATCCTAAGAAGTTCAAGGTGTCAGAGTCAGTCGGAAAACGCTTGTCGGCATTTTCTTGGGACTCAGAAGGAATCTTCTTAATAGATTACAAAGATAAGATCAGCAGAAAGACGCTTAGAGGCATTTTTGGGGGACTCAGAAGGAATCCTGTTAATAAATTACAAAGTTTGAAGCATTTTCATAAATAGAGGATACTGCGCTTCAACCTGGAAAGCTTAGAAGTCAATAAAGAAAAATGAAGGCGAGAAGAAGGCGCGCTATTTATTATTCAAAGTTACTAGAAAACTGGTCAAAAATTAGAAAATAGAGATTGGGTTTATTCCACTGATCACTGCTTACAGGATTTCCCGCAACAGTATACTAATCTGTCAGTTACTTACGCACAACTTCAAAAACATATTCAATTTTTTCGTTATTAAATTTGCTGAAACAGGGGCAATAAGTCGTAAATCTGATGGTTGAGCACCTAGAAAACCAGCAAATTGCACAGAGGATATTCGACGTCAAATGGACAACTCATCCAAAAAATCAATCGCAAAACTATCGCAACAAGTTCATTTGTCAGTGGTAACATGTCATACTATTTTAAAAAGGACTTAAAGTTGTTTCCATTTAAAATTCAAGCAGTTTCTGAACTCAAACAGGTAGATTTTGTTACTAGAATACAGTATTGTCTATGGTTTTTGAATAACATATATAATAATGACATTCTCGACAAATGCTTCTTTTCGGATGAGGCTTGGTTCCTTCTTTCAGGGTATTTAAACAAGCAAAATATAAGAATTTGGCTTGCGGAAAACTATTATGAATTTGTGAAAACTACTTTACGCGAAAAATAGGCGTCTGGCTGGCAGTTTCAAGAAGAAGAATTATTGGGCCTATATTTTTTAATCAAACTATAACTGCTGAAAGATGTCGAAATGAATGATTAGAGCCGTTTGTTAATGTACTTCATGGTGATGAACTTTCGGAAGGATATTTCCAGTAAGATATGCACCAGCGCACAAATCTCGAGAAAGCTTTTTTGCAAGAATTTTTTCATAAAAAATTATTAATTTTCCTCCTAGATCTTCAGATTTGACAATTTTAGACTATTTTATTTCTCCATATTTAAAGAATACTATTTTCAAGACCAGACATCACACAATGGAAGAGCTTCGTAATGCTATTTTGAATTCTTGTAGTAAATCAAGAAGTCCTAATAAATGACAATGAAAGCACGAAGCGCACAGAGTTCAACTTTTTCTTCAAAATAATGTTCAACATTTCCAACATCTGCTTTAGTATTATTTTCTTTTAATTTTGACTATTGTAATAAATATTTTTTCAAAAACTAAATTGCTAATTATTACACACATTTACATGACATAACCAAACTATCAAAATTATACGATTACATGCACTGTCACCAACCATGAAGAAAGTTTTTGAAGGCACGTTATGTTGAATGCTTACGAGTAGGACAACCCACAAAATGATTAATTTTCTGTCAAGACGGAATAACTAAAAATATCGTGTACCCCAAAGCACTTCAATAAAAGAATGAAAAATTAAAATACAACAGAGTTTGGGGGAATTCAATAACACCGCAGATCTCGAATATCGAGATCTAGCATGATATGGGATTTCAGGGGCGGGTGCCTCGAACAGCGACTTCAACGTAGTGGGACCTTAGCAATTAGAGATGTGAGAATATATCAGAATAATTGAAACATACATGAGTAGGTTAACCCCACCAGTTTTATATAATACAAAGGCATTTTAACAATATAAAATATTATTAAAAATCTGGTGTGAAGAACACAAATACAGGTTCACTTTTTTTTTTTTTTTTGTTCTTCACACCAGATTTTTAATAATATTTTATATTGTTAAAAATACCTTTGTATTATACAAAACTGGTGGGGCTTACCTACTCATGTATGTTTCAATTATTCTGATACATTACACATGCGGTTAGTCCGTAGTATGAGTGAAGACACAAACAAAATGCAGTTTCGAGAGAGATTGGCTGTGCCACCTTTGGAAGGGCGTCGTTACTTCACATTGGTTATGTGGACAGGACGAGGTACTTCGGCTGTCTGACAACAGGCAGCGCTGAATTTACTTCTACGCCCGGTCTGGATAATTTCGGTGATGTGGTGATGTGGTTCTTTTTTGTGATTGTGTCTGAGAATATCCTTTCTCCAGCAGGGGCGTACCGACGAGCCTGTAGAAAGGCGAAATTCGTATCTACGTCTCTGGGGAGGGATATGTTCGGACACGTTCACAAAAAATATTAATAGTGAACCTGTATTTGTGTTCTTCACACCAGATTTTTAATAATATTTTATATTGTTAAAAATACCTTTGTATTATACAAAACTGGTGGGGTTTACCTACTCATGTATGTTTCAATTATTCTGATACATTACACATGCGGTTAGTCCGTAGTATGAGTGAAGACACAAACAAAATGCAGTTTCGAGAGAGATTGGCTGTGCCACCTTTGGAAGGGCGTCGTTACTTCACATTGGTTATGTGGACAGGACGAGGTACTTCGGCTGTCTGACAACAGGCAGCGCTGAATTTACTTCTACGCCCGGTCTGGATAATTTCGGTGATGTGGTGATGTGGTTCTTTTTTGTGATTGTGTCTGAGAATATCCTTTCTCCAGCAGGGGCGTACCGACGAGCCTGTAGAAAGGCGAAATTCGTATCTACGTCTCTGGGGAGGGATATGTTCGGACACGTTCACAAAAAATATTAATAGTGAACCTGTATTTGTGTTCTTCACACCAGATTTTTAATAATATTTTATATTGTTAAAAATACCTTTGTATTATACAAAACTGGTGGGGTTTACCTACTCATGTATGTTTCAATTATTCTGATACATTACACATGCGGTTAGTCCGTAGTATGAGTGAAGACACAAACAAAATGCAGTTTCGAGAGAGATTGGCTGTGCCACCTTTGGAAGGGCGTCGTTACTTCACATTGGTTATGTGGACAGGACGAGGTACTTCGGCTGTCTGACAACAGGCAGCGCTGAATTTACTTCTACGCCCGGTCTGGATAATTTCGGTGATGTGGTGATGTGGTTCTTTTTTGTGATTGTGTCTGAGAATATCCTTTCTCCAGCAGGGGCGTACCGACGAGCCTGTAGAAAGGCGAAATTCGTATCTACGTCTCTGGAGAGGGATATGTTCGGACACGTTCACAAAAAATATTAATAGTGAACCTGTATTTGTGTTCTTCACACCAGATTTTTAATAATATTTTATATTGTTAAAAATACCTTTGTATGTGAGAATATCTTTGATTATTCCCATATCTTTAATTCGCGAACAGCTGCCCAATAAAATTCGTAAAAAACTGAATAAAACACTATTTGGGCCGATTCTCTAAATACGCTTTCAAATACTACTTACAAAACCAGACAACAAAAATTTGCCTTTGCTTAGCAAACTTAAAAACGTCCCCTTGCATCTTACGAGTATCACAATCTCTCATTTGATAATACTACTTTACACCGAAAATGTACATTTGATGAGAGATAGATTTCCTTATGTATTTTCTTCCGCTGAATTCGAAAATCAAGGTTAAATTTTTTTTTTATGTAACAGTTTTTGAGATATTGTAATTTTTTCATTTTTTCGACCTTTTTTCACTTGACAAATCATATCTCGAGCTAGAAATGTCCGATTGGGTCGTTCTTGGTACCCAAATGCAAGGTACTGAGATGACGAACAAATATGTATAATCGGATCTTTGATTGGTAAAGCGGTTCAAAATATATCGATGAAAATAGGGCACATTTTCAAAAAAATCATATTTTACAGTGATTCTGTGCCGACAGAAAAGTACAAATCGTTAAAAAAACGTCTGGTTTCTGTTCATGTACGTAAAGATGATACCTTTACGTAAGAACTAAGACCAACCAGAAGAAAATCGACCGAAAAATGACAAAGTTATAAGCAATTGAGTGAATAAATCCAAATCCCATATTTTCCGAATATTTTATTTTTTTCGACAATTTATTGGATTTAAACGCTTGCAATACATTCTTGACATTTTTGTGTGTTAGAAATAGTTGTGGCTCTTGCTTTGTCTTCGGTTGCTTTTGGGATCCGTTTCTCTAGTGAGAAACCATACATAGTCTCCCAACATTGCTTCATCCCAAAATCCTTGAAAGCGCCGCTCAATTTGTTTTTGTTTGTCTTAATTTGTTGGTGAAATCTCTCGCCGTGTTCGTCACTTACGTCACCAAGATTGTCCGGAAAGAAATTCAAATGCGAATGCAAGAAATGGATTTTTAGAGACATATTTACACTTGTAAGAAATAAATAAAATGGTAAAAACAATACAATAGAAAACAACCAGGAATGAAATTAAATAATGGCATTCCGTACCCATCTTGTTGTAGTTCTTCAGCAAATCGGTAATAATTTCCTCGTAGTTAGGGCTTTTATTGTTCCCAAGAAAATTGGTAACAACCCGCTGAAATGAATTCCAGGGCTCGTTTTCAACGAGTGTTAAATATTTTGGAAAATCTGTGCTTTTTACCAATTTCTTTATGTGTGGACGATCGAAGACGCCTTCCTTGATTTTTGCTAAAGAAAGCTGCAGGAAAAGGGTTTTCAAATAGCAAAATAGCAAATAGCCTTCCTTGTCTAAGGCCTTCACAAAATTTTTAATGAGGCCAACTTTAATGTGCAACGCTGGAAGGATTATATTTTCTTTTTCGACAAGAGGCACGTATTTAATATTGTCTTTGCCCACTGTGACGTTCTCCCTTCCTGGCCAGTCTTTTCTTCTATAATGATGTTCACGAGCACGACTATCCCAGAGGCAAAGAAAGCAGCAATATTTTGTATATCCACACTGCATTCCACACAACATGCCGACGACTTTGAGATCGGAACATATTTTCCAGTTGTGATGCTCATATTGAATGTATTTTACCAAACTGGCCATTGTGGCGTATTATTCTTTAGTGTTGATGGCATGAGCGATGGGGATAGAAAGTTTTTCATTTCCAATATGCAGTAGGACTGCTTTCAAACTCTCCTTACTACCGTCAATGAACAAGCGCCACTCATTTGGATCATAAGGCTCTCCGAGTTGCTCAAACAATGCAGGAATATCGTTGCAGTAGCATATGTCGTTTTCCTTCTTAAAATGTTGTGCGTAAGGTTTATCACGGTTTCTGTAAAATGTTCCATTTACTCCCGGAGCCAAACAGTTCCCTTGCTTCAGGCGAGATGCAAGTAACTCCGCTTTTTCCTTTGACAGCTCGAGATCTCTCACCAAATCATTCAGTTCAGGCTGCGTAAAATGTTGCAATTGCGACTCCTGTTGAAATTCATTATCACTGCTTGTGTCTGTCTGTAGTGATGATTCGAAAAATTCAATCGTTGAATCGGGGCACTTAGGATGAGGAAATTCACTTGAATGTGTAACTGGAAGCGAAACAGATGCTACTGTCGCATAAACCCATTTGGCACTCTTTCCAAAACCAGTGGATTTGCTCAGGCAAAAGTAACAATCAACCGAATGGCAGAGCGGCTCTCTCCATATCATCGGTACACCGAATTTCATATATCGTCTAATTTGGAATAAAAATTCACTTTATTATTAATTCATTTGTATATATAAATTTAATCTTAGTGTGATGAACCAGAAGCCCACGCGGCAAGAGTTATATGGCATGATAAACAAACATTAATTGGTGGTAAAACTTGCAGGTGCTATTCCAAAATATTGCAGATAATTATGTTGTAATAAATCGGTGAATCTACGTCTATTTGGTTGGGGGACAAAATTGCCACACACGTAACAGAAATTATTTGGATTGTTTACGCACTTAAATTCTCGTTTTCTTTTAGGCATTTTGGTGAACACAATGAAATATAATTTCAATCACATTTGTGAGTTCCTATAATATACAAACAACCGACACTACGTTTTATAGAAGATGTCAAAACAAAATGTCAGGGTTCTAAGGTTCCTAAATGTGATGTGTTGTTGTTTTGTTTGGAATAAAATCTAAGAACTCTAGCGTCAACGTGAGAACTAATATACGTTGCCAATATACCAACAGGCTATCGATATAAAATCATGTTCCTATACCAAAGACATATAAATATCAAGATATAGCAAGAGTCAGTTGTATATTGGTACGAATAATAATTATTATTATAATAGTAATAAGAAAGTCAAAATACATAAAAATAACAAATAATAAATTCAATATATTTGCGTGTGAGCAACCGAACTCATAAATTGTCGAAAAAAATAAAATATTCGGAAAATATGGGATTTGAATATATTCACTCAATTGCTTATAACTTTGTCATTTTTCGGTCGATTTTCTTCTGGTTGGTCTTAGTTCTTACGCAAAAGTATCATCTTTACGTACATGAACAGAAACCAGACGTTTTTTTAACGAATTGTACTTTTCTGTCGGCACAGAATCACTGTAAAATATGATTTTTTTGAAAATGTGCCCTATTTTCATCGATATATTTTGAACCGATTTACCAATAAAAGATCCGATTATTTTCATCGATATATTTTGAACCGCTTTACCAATAAAAGATCCGATTATACATATTTGTTCGTCATCTCAATACCTTGCATTTGGGTACCAAGAACGACCCAATCGGACATTTCTAGCTCGAGATATGATTTGTCAAGTGAAGAAAGGTCGAAAAAATTACAATATCTCAAAAACTGTTCCATAAAAAAAAATTTAACCTTGATTTTCGAATTCAACGGAAGAAAATACATAAGGAAATCTATCTCTCATCAAATGTACATGAAAAAAATGTCATTTTGTAAACTAGTGTAATTATTTAAATAAATTTTTCGAACATTTCGCGATTAAATCAAGTTTCTCAAATTTATTATATCGCATTTGCGTTAGTATTTTACAGACATATTGTCCACCACAAGAGATGGTAACTTTGTACGATGTTTCCATAAGCGTTATATTTTAAGGTGCGAACTGACTATACTATAACAGTAATCCATTATAAAGTCTGTAATACTATTTCGTAATTTAGATAAATATTACATAACGTTATAGAGTTTTTCTTCCCCCGTATTTAATTATAATAATACAATAAAAATAATTATGTGACCCTTCAGATGCTCTTACTCCTTTTTGTTTTTAATTTTTAGGACCAGAATCGATAAAACACTCACATATCCAGGCATCAAGCTAGGCATCAACGTAAGTACAAAATGAATTTATACTTATAATAAAATGTGCGTCCGTTTCGCTTCGCAATACGGATTATCCTTCTTTCACAATGTGCGAATCGTGTACAGAGAGATTTTGCCATTTGTAGCTTTAATGGGTGCAGGACACGAGGGTGGCACTTCTATAGATAGACGGCTACTCGACAAATCTCATTTATCCTCCCAACATAACACCTAAAACTTTTCTATATTACTAATTTCCACCTGTGGTGAGTAATTTCTTTTTGGTCCCCTATTTCCATAAATAATGTAATAAGGTGGATTTACGATGTCGTTGCTAAAATTGCTTAATTAGTCTGTTGCAATAGTTTACAGTGATTGTGTTAAAGCTAAGTACTTTTAAGTAAGCTCCTATACAGGCTATTCTTGAAATAAAAAGACAACGTGTGAAAAATGGAAAGATCTAATTATATAATTTTTAATAATATGAAATATTATTAAAAATCTGGTGTGAAGAACACAATGCAAGTTCAATATTACTATTTTTTTTAACGTATTCTTTTCCAGAAACGCAGATACGTATTTCATCTACAGATTCCTCATTAAGCCACTGCTAGAGAAGGATACATTCACAAAAGAACGACTTCGCTATCTCACAGAAATTATTAAGATCGAGCGTAGAAGTGCATTCAGTGCTACATACTAGGAAACGGCCGAAGCCTCGCTCTGTCTACATAACAAATGCAGAACTAACGAAGTGTTTCCATCAGGTGGCACTGCTGTATCTCTAGAAACTGTATTATCGTCTCTTCACGACTTCTTACGGGATAACCACCTGCGAATTTAACAGAATAATTTGAAACATACATGCGTGAGTAAAAACCTCACCCCAATTTTGTATAATTATACAAAACTTGACTTAGTTACATGTAATTATACAAGGTGTCCAGTATCGTTATGTTCAAATTTTAGGAGTGTAAAGTAGACTTTACAGTTACAGATCTATGAATGTGATTGTCAGATCATGAAAAAAAATATAATCCTAAAGTCAATACAAACTGATTTTATTTAAAAAAAGTTATACGAGTCAATAACAGGCCTGTGATTGTTAACGTCGCATAATAAAATGTTATCCTAAAATAAATAAATAAACACGTGTCGTAGTGCATACAGTAATTTCTTGGAGATCTACAAAAAAGAGTACTGGAAATTGATTTATGATAAAGTAGGTTCTTACTTATTTCGTAAGTGCTAAACCATGAATATCATACAATAAACAAATGTTCAGACGACTGTTAAGGTTGCATTTTTTAATAAAGGATCACATTACGTTTCAGTTCATACAACACCTTATTAGTGAGTGGACACGTTTTCTTTATTCAAAATGCCTTATCGATTTTCTTCTCAAGAGTATGCGGACAAGCATTTTGTGTATGGCTACTGTAACGGCAGTGCACGTCAAGCAGTTATTGAATACCGATATCAGTTTCCCGATAGGCGCATTCCTCATTACTAGAGCTGAGAATGTTTGCGGTACGGCAGGACCGTATGTAGTGCATCCCCACCAGCGTATAAACACGATGCAGCGAAACACTTTAGTTAGTCGTGAACTGGCAACGTGATCGTGTGTTGTCTTGAGCTCTATTTAATAAGTATGACGGACGTGCCCAAGCCAAGAAAGCGCCCATTGTATAACGACGTGAAGAAATTTATCCGAGACTTTCCCGATTTGTATTATAATGGAGCAAAAGTGGTTTATAAATTATGCGATAAACAGTTACTTTGCTGGGACAAATACGACTGTAAAAGACATGTTGAAAGTGTACACCACAAAGACAAAAAAAATAATGTGCTGTCTAAAACGCAATTCATTTTCGATTTATTGACAATGCTACTCGTCTGCGATGTGCCAGTTCACCTGCTAGATAAAAAAGCCTTTCACGACTTTTGGAATAAATACAATTCCAACAAAAAGCTACCGTCACGGAGAACGTTACTCACCTATTTACCAATTGTGCGTGAGGACATTGAAAACAGAATGAAAGCAGTAGTAAATGATAAACAGTTATGGGTATGTGTCGACGAAACGACAGATCGAAAAAAACATTCTATTGTGAATATTATAGTTCGTGGACAGATCCTGTCAAATCAACATTTCCCATTTTATTAGCCAGCAATAGATTGGAAAAGTGCACTAGCGAAGTAATTACGAAGGTAGTGCTCGATACGCTACAAAAATTTCAAGTTTCAACTAATCAACTCCTGATGTTTATGAGCGATGGTGCTGCGACAATGCGTTCTGTAGGCCGTTCTCTTAAAGCAGATTGTGAGAGACTTTTGTATGTGACATGTAAAGTTCATGCTTTATACCTTGTGGCACAAACTATTCGGCAATGTTATCCAGAGGTGGATGCATTAATAGCAACCACAAAAAAAGGGTTTCTAAAATCTCCCAAACGAATTCGAGAGTTTCACAGTCGGTGCCCTGGTATTCCCGAACCACCAGAGCCAATCCTTACACGTTGGGGAAGTTGGTTAAAGGCGGCATTTTATTATGCCAAGTATTTCCAACAAATAAAATCTGTCGTTCTACAATTCAATCCTGCCGAAGCTGTAGCCATTAAGGAAAGCCAGAGACTCTTTCAAAACCCTTCCCTTGATGCAGATTTACAAACTATTTATAACAATCATATAGGATTGTTTAACGCAATCGAGAAATTTCAAAATACTGCATTATCGTTAGCGGAGTCACTGCAAATACTGGACGATGTACACGCCCAGCTATGCGCAGTAAATGACAACAAAAATGTTAATGTAATAGAAAAGTTCGAGAGTGTGATAAACAATGATTTTGATTTTACCAGATTAAAACAAATTAGTAATGGTGCAAGTGTAGATTCAGTTTCTATCTATAAAGATTATTTTAATTGTGCGTGTGTTACATCCGTAGATGTCGAGCGGTCTTTCTCAAAATATAAAAAAAATTATTCATCACGGCGTACATCGCTCACCGCTACAAATATGGAAACGTATCTAATGCTACAAACTTACTGCAAGTCTTATCCACTTGGCGCTATGCTATAATAATCGTAAATAAGGTAAGTGTGTTATTTATATACAGTACACATAACTGACATACCTAAGTGATATAAATAGCGAATGCATGTAAAGCAATAAAATCACGCATGCATCACCGATCGAAACAAGGTCATTATATTCGTGCGTTTAACTGAATACTATCCTGGCACACCGCAAACATCCCCAGCTCTACTCATTACAGAACGTTTCTGGAAGTACACAGACAATTTCGGGAATGCGGACTGCCTGATTATCTTTTCGATCGAGGAGTAAATTTGCCAGCAGACTTAGAGGAAGAAGCAGTAGCTATTGTTACAAGGGATCTAACTCTCAGTGTACATCGAATCGCTAGACAACTAGGAGTGCCACGAACGACAGTTTGATACTGTTTGGTGGGGTCTTTTTTCAATTCTATGATAGTATTGTCGTCTATAAATAGAATTGAAAAAGGGCCCCACTAAACAGTATCAGGCAGAAATTAAAGAATGTGTCAAAAATTGTAATGCAGTAATCTCAAACACAGATAAGTACAAACTTTTCCATATGAATCCTTCCCCCCCTAAATTATACGGTTGACATGACATTGTATGTCGAAACCAGTCAGTATTACATGTTAATAAAGTGGTATAACAAAGTTATTGTTTTATTTTATTTTATTATTTTCAAAATGAATTACCACAAACTTACGGCTACCAGTATTAATTTTTTTAAGATTAAAATATTAAAAGTTTTATTTTCATTTTGTTTACATATTGTATAATAGGTTCCACTCTTGTTGTATAGTTTTTATTAATATAATTATCTTAAATAATAAAATTGAATTAATACCGGCAGAGCTAATATTCAAGTTGTCCTAAACTCAACAAAATAAACGTCAGAAAGTGGTCTGCAGTTCTTTACCTGTTTCCATCGTCGCGACCATCAACCACTGCCGCCGCCACCGTGGTGTCATACGGAGAAGTGCGAAGGGACCTGATTACGTTCCTTCTTATTTCTCAGTGTGCGCGCGAATATTAGAAACCCGAATGAGATTTATGGGCAATGTCAAGCTATAAGCCATCGCAATCTTGGATAATGGGCCTCCTCGCTCCTCGTACAGAAACTAACATGGCGGCGGCAATGGTAGAGGCAGCGGGGACGGCGGGAACGAGAATTAATTAATTGGCTCACAAAATAAAGACTATAAATTCACATAGCGTCACAAATTATGGGAGAGATAGGGAGTGTCGTGAAATAAAATAACCATATCTAGCTTTCTGCTTCGGCTGCCGTTGTTGCCGCCACCCGCTGCTGCTATACTGCTCCTGTTCCTGTGCCGGTTGGTTGTTAGATGTTGGCTGCTACTTATACACACTATGTGCGCTACTTTGTCGGTCCTGAAATGAAAGCACGCTAATAGAGGAACAAAGAGAGGAAACAATGTTAAATGAGGCACCTATTTTCGCGGATATCTCTCCGGATATTTATATAAAAGTTTTACTTTTTAATGCTTTAAATGTGCTTTTTTTCCAGTTCCTTCGGCGTTCGTCGTTCCCGGACGGCAATGTTTTTTCTTCTGTTATTTTCAAGAGTTCTGAAATTATTCGAAATTTGAATATCCTCGGGGGTAATTAGTGTCGTTTCTTTTTCGGACTAATTAAGCAATTTTTATTTCGCTGTAATTTCATTTGAATTTTCTGCTCAATTTTCTCTTAATGACGTTTAGAAATAAAGAATTTCTTGGGATACTGTAATTTACCGAATATAAAAAGTATACTGAATCTTTATAGGCAGCGGGATATGTCCTAAGATTTACCATTAAGGCCCGGTTTCATATGGGAGGATTAACTTTAATTCCTAATTAAAATAAAAATATCAGTTTCATAATCCGTAATTATCTTCTAATTCTCCGTTAGTACTAATGACACCAAAATGAATAGTTAAGATTTAATGGCCTGTTTAAGTTAACCTCTATTTTGTTCGCTTTTCAAGTGACATTTTTCGAGTCTATACCACTATACCTAACTGCCTGTTAATAGTTATTTACGAACCAAATGCGTGAAATCATATTTCGCGAATGAGTGACCAGTTTAAAGCGCGAACCGTAGGCGAACGCTTTATGGACACGAATTCGCGAAATATTTCACGCACGAAGTTTGTACAATATTTTTTGTACGAGAACTATAAACAATAATAATATTTATATAAAATATAAATATAACTTCAAAATATTTATATTTATAAGTATTTTTAACAATATTACTTGTATCTGTCAGGATAGTCGAGCGGTCTAAGGCGCCAGACTCAAGGTTTTCCTTGCCCGTTATGCGGGTTCTCGAGCGTTCTGGTCCACTCTGAGGGCGTGGGTTCGAATCCCACTTGTGACAATTTTTTTTTTAGTTTTCTATAAGTTTAAAAAATAATATTTGTTGCTGTTCTGACATTGAATTACATACCTTCCAAATATAACAATTTCTATTTCATTTCCTTTTATTTTCATAGAAAAACAACGAACTGGGTAGCATATTATTAAGATTAGGGATTTATGATTTTAAAATGTCACTAAATTAATCGAGTTCCAGGAAGTACCAACTTTACTTTTACGCACTCGTGTCTAAAGTGACTTTTTACGCACGCAAATCGAATCGTGAAATGACAGGTTTTGATAAGCGAGTACAAAAAGTTTATTTTGACGCATTTTTTAATATGCATCATCCAAGCTCTTCAAGTTCAAGTTCGAGTTCATCTGAGGATGAATATATTGTATTTAGAAGAAGGAAAGTTTATAAAGAATGAAAAGATTGTTTGGGTAGTTTTAATGAAAAAGAATTTTTTGTTCGTTTCCGCTTTTTCAAGTGTCATCTTTTAAGTCTATTGCTGCGTGTTTAGAGTTTAACAACAACACTAATTTTATTTGTTTAAAAAGCATGCATTTGGATAACAAATAAATAAAACATAAAAAAAAATAATTCATACTACTTTTTGTTTAATATTCTAAGACAATCACGAGCACAATATCTTCCTAGAAAAAAATATATTTGAACGAGAATAATTTCAAATCGTATCTAAAAATATGTATTTATAATAATAGTACTCGTTTTTTAAAAACTTAACAAACAATAAATTTAGATACTACTTTATAACAAACTGAAATTCAGGGTCCATTTGTATCCCCTTCATTTATTTAGTGTAAAGCACTATAATAAATATTACACATATCTAACTTTTCTTAATTTCCTAATATGATCAATTTTTCGTGAAATAATTTCCATTAAATTTGCATAGCAAACATTTATATTTAAATCTAAGGACAATAATTCATCTTCCTTGTTAAAATTGCACGAACGAACTTGTTTTGCAGGACTTATTAAGTTTTATTTATTCTTTATTTACAGGGAAAATAATTTACTTTTCAAATATGTGTCAGTTAGGTTAATTTTCAAAACAGCTGAAAGAAATATAAACAAGAAAATAACAAGCAGGTAACTTAAATCATGTTAAAAAGTTAGGCGAAATGAATTCAGGGCTGCCAACATAACTTTAATTCTTTAACTGCTGAATTAGCTAACAAACTTGTCCTCACCTATTATGAAATTCAAATATTTTAATGGGCTGTTTATGACAGGATTAACTTTAATTCTCAATTGGATAATTCACCGTTAAGGGTATCATTATGAAACCGGGCCTAAGAGGATTAACGAAACGACAAACTGAACTAAATTCTGATGTGTGATATTTTGATAACACTGGTCAATAAATTTTTATTTTTCTTATTTTTCTTTACAAATTATTACAATTCTCCTATCTTTTATAGTTATAGCAATAGTAATAACAACGAATTTATTTTGGCACGTCGGGCTTCGGGAAAAAATATTGAAAAGTAAATGAAATAATTAAGTACCTTCAAATGGGGCGACTTTCAAAAGACGGGTTGACATTGATGATAGCTTTTTGTAAATGGTTTTGTAATAAAATCTTGAAAATTCCTAACGAATCTGTTTCGTCATAAGACGAAATCTGTTAAATTGTATATATTTATATTTTAGACATAAGTAGATTTAGTATAACAGAATTAAAGTATAACATTTCAAATTTTATAAATATTCAACGTCCATTTTCATGTATAACAAACCACTATATAACGTAGTTTTATTAGCATATTCAAAATTTTAATATTTTCCTTAGATTCAAAGAATTTACATTTACTAATCTGCTTATTACCTGCTTTATACATTTAGACCATTTATATATTGCCTAGGTTACTTAGTGAACAATTTCACTAGACCTTTCAATACCTGCTATTGTTAATTATATTAATATACATAATAGGCTCATGATATCCAAATATGCATGTATCATAAAAATCTATTATTGATGAACGGAACAGATAGAAATACTTTAAGAAGATTTATGCGTATTACTATTAATAGACATTCTACATATATACATACATTCTACAACAATCAAACAGTAAATAATTATGTTTAAGTTTACATTAAGTGGTACATTGTGAGAATTATCTTATGAAATTAGGTTTAAGTGTTTTTTGTAAAATAAATAAAACATTCAGAAAACATAGCAACTTTCAATATAGCTACCACCAACCAAAGGAAATAATCAGCTTATACGGAAGTTACGTGTGTTAAGAGTTAAGAGTGAGCGGTGGGTCAAACACAAAATTATACATAGTACTTCAAACCAGGAGGATTTAACAGAATCTTTGTTTTTGGAATGGCAACCCTGGTTTATCGGCCATATTTCCTCTAGATGTGAGTGCAGGTGCTATATTAGTTTCGTGAAAAACATATTTGTTCTTAGTTTAGTTGCAATTATATGTTACAAAACTTCTTTTGTGCAAGAGTGGGTATTAAATTTTGTTTACTTTTACTAGACTAGTGTAATAGTATGATATCTTGTGAATATACGACCATTTTGGTATCTATCTCGAAAATTACCCAATGGTAATGGTGTATCAATTACACCCCGAGGTCTACTTAAATAGACAGTATGTAGAAAATAAGATTATCAAAGTGACCCCTGTTTTATATCTTGTGCGCGAGAGTATAAAAATTATACGCAGGAGACTTTAGAAGAAGCTTTGGCAAAAATCACAGATGAGGAATTGGGCCTAAACGCAGCAGATTTAAACTATAAAATTCCCTTTGGTACCTTATACAACAAATATAAGGACATGCATGATTCTACTCCGGGTGGACAGATGGTATTTACAACTGTTGTATGGAAGAAATTTTTACCAGGATGTCGGTGGTTAAAAATTGAAGTGTCTCTCTAAACGTTTTGTAATTGTCGCCTACAATTAAAACAATTTTAATTTTCTCACTTCCACTTAATTTACGTTCCATTGTGAAAATAATAATGACACTGAATGCGACTGAATTAATATTTAAACTGTCAAACATAAAATACCTATTTAACTTACAAAACAATATCCATGGCTGCCTAAGAATTTATGTAAAATATAACAATGATATTTTAACTTTCTAGAGCGTTTAATGGAAAAATAACCTTTTTTGTTACATTTATTCACATTAGGTGTTAAGTTGCATTTATTTAGCTTAAATTATAAAACAAGCTGAAATTTAAAATGATAAAACGCTTTGCATCAAAAAATGTGAAATAACGTAACAAAATTTATTTTCAAATAAAAAATTTCTTTTGTAATATTAGATTGCACTAGTTTAGCTAATTTTTTAAGGCAAATATGAAAAACCAACTGTGTTTAGATTTGAAATAATTAAAATTCAAAATTACACGTGGAAATAGTAAGAGAAAGTTGAAATTTGAAAAATAACAATTTTTTGGACATCTGTTGAAAAAACTGATCTGGTATCATAATTGGCATCCAATTTACTGAATATCTAACTAATGTTACCCAAATTTAGTCAAAAATACTTTTCAATTCTATAATTTCTTGATGTTTCGATAAATGCAATTTTGAGTTTCTTAATATGCACAAACTTTTGGCGGATTTGGATTTTTAACCCTTGTCCGGGCAAGACATTTTACTAACGCAACCGGGCAGTTCGGGCCTGGTAGGCCCGGTGCTTTTAGTATATGTTTTTACATACAGAATTAATGAAACAAAGAGTTTATGGGAATTATATATTTAATACCATTTATAAATAACATTAATTACTTACTGATCTTAAATTTTATTCATTTCTTGCAATTATAACACAAAACTTTTGATGAAGAATGTTCGTTACAAATGTTTTGTTTGCACTCATCACAACATTGTCTTTGTTTCCTGTCTTTTGTTTTAGGACACAAATAGCACATTCTTCTAGAATTTGCTTTAGTTTCAGTTCTGCTCTCTTTGCCGGCGTTGCTTCTTCACCTACAAACTCGCTGACACAGTGTTGGATGGTACGAGGAAGTCCATTCGCCTTCCTTCTTTGAATGTGCGGAAGAACTAGGTTTTCAGATACATCTACTAGAAACAATCTCCTTTTTTGGTGTTTAGCTTTATTCCAATTTGGGTTCAAATTCATCCAAGTAACATATGCTGCAATGCCGCTTACGTCGAGAAGGTTCATAAAAAATGTAAATGACCAACGATTTGTTCTGCGTTTACATGTGTATTTATGAGCCAATTGGTCTAACGTGTCCACGCCACATTTTGTGCTGTTATAATACAGAATTATTTCTGGCTTTTTTTTATCGTCATCGTTACAGTTATTAGTATGATGCATCGTTGACAGAGCCAAAACACTTTTGTTTTTCTTTGGAACGTAGGACACTAAAGACGCTTTTTCTGTAAATCCGAAAATGGACGTTTGTTCTTCACGTTTTCTATTGGGCAAAAATTCGGTTGGGATGAAGCGTTTATTTTTCCTTACGGTACCAACGCTCGTCAACCCATTTGTCAATAATGTTTTTGCTAATGATAAGTCCGTAAAATAATTGTCGAATGTGACATTTCTGTTTGTATTATAATACCGTTGTACGAGCTGCTCCACTACCTGTGTTGCGAGGCCCTTGGCGATTTGATTTCCTTCCTTTCCAATATAGGGAATACCATTTAGAGGATAGTAGGTTTCAGAGTCACCCACCCACCAGATCTTCATTCCATATTTGTCTGGTTTGGAAGGCATATATTGTCTAAATGGACATCTTCCTCGAAAGGGTACAAGTTGTTCGTCCACTGTGATGTTTTCTCCGTGGAGGTAGTGCTTTTTCAGATTGTTATTTACTTTTTCCGAAATAACTCGAATAGGTGCAAGTTTATCGTTCTTCCTTCTTTCGGAACGTGTACCTTTGTCATCAAATCGTATAAATCGCAACAAGCTTTTGAATCGTTTCAATCCCATCGTTGCTCGAAAAATTGAAGGGCCATATAATCGACTCCATAGCACATCGTAGCTAGTATCATTAGCACTTAGGTGACCGGCAGTTAGAAGCAAACCAAGAAAAGCGCGAATTTCGATATTATCACATGGTTTCCAGGGAATATCTATCAGTACCCTCTCTGCCTCCTTGTTTGTATGTGAAGCAATTTCGGTAAGTACAGCTTCATCAATAAATAAGAGAAATGCATCAATTGGATCTTCAACAATTTTTCCCGGCGGTAAGATAACTTTATGCATTTGCGATTTTATTATATTGCACGAACGAACCCGTCCTGTCGAAGGAGGCTGGCTGCTCCACACTGAATCATCTTTAGCAACAAATTTGGAAATACTGACAACAGGAGTGTCACACAGTCCCTCACTGCCTTCTTGCACGTCTTCCGTTTCACTAGCATTAGAAAGGTGGTCCTCTTCGTCCTCATCTTCGACATCCGACTCAAAATTTACAGGCGCCTGGTCATCGTCTGATAGGTTTTCCAGTATAACTGCGAGTTCGGCGTCCGATAAAAATTTTCTCGACATTGCTGAATGATTATAACACTTTCACTATAATACATAAACTAAAAGCAATGAACAAAAAATGCTCGTATATATACAAATAGACAGGGAACCCCTACTTTACCTAATATTACTTTCCTCGAAAAATTACGACCTATATACGTCATCAAATGTATTTGCTGCACAAATGACACAAAAATGATCGGAAACACTAATTACGTAAAGAGGATTAGAAAACAAAAACGGAAAATAAAGTTACCATAATTGCCTAATGTATGAGCCTGCTAAGCCCGGCTTGCCCGTTAATGGGATTTTAAGTACAATCCGTCAATTAACTAACGATTATTCATAATTTAACAAATATTACTTAACAAGAAAACAGTAATTAACATTTCTGAGGAATTCTAAAGAGCATTAAGTCGTACTAAAATTACTCATTAAGATATCGAATTTTTTATCGTCGCTTGGGCCTAGCAGGCCCCCCTTGCCCGGATAAGGGTTAAATAAATAAAAAATAAAAATTTTTCCCATATGGTGCGAACAATATGGCGGGCACGATATATAACGCTTTTGTTACTGTTATGAAACTGCGTTTTAAGAGTATTCAATTTTTAATCTTAACCAATATTTTAACGTCGTGCAGTAATGTAGAATTTTCCAATTGGGCGATGAAACGCCGTTCACCAGAATCATCATCGTTCTTGTAGCGAGAGAAAATTCCTTTTGAAAGCTGGGTGCAAGACGCATTCGCTTTAATTAATACAGAGAGCGATGGTGTGCAAGTGAAATTAATTATGCATTTATACATCTTGGGCATCGGAAATGAGAAGGAGACACGCGCGGGAGAGAGACGCGCGAATGTAAAGCGCGATGAAATCCTGTCGGTCAAAGAGAGAAAAGCAGTACACGACGAGAGGAGCTCGGGCGCGCGGATTCTCTCTGAAATAATTCCCGAAATTATTCCCACTGAATATGCCCCTAATGATTACCAACAGACGAAACGCGATGTTCATTTGCAAATGACTTCATCTCGAGAGGTTGCGAGAGGCGCTCGTCAATTGGGGCAATCTTCATATTAAAGTCTGATGACGAGGGACGTGTTATCTCCCTCTCCACTGTTGTCTTCCTACTTCTCCTCTTTCAATTCTTTTTATCGTATTTTTTCCCCACAATATTAACTTGTGTGGATATAATTCTTACACCGCCTAAAGTCCATAGATACAGAACTGAAACGAAAAGTATTAATTCAACATCCGTTTCTGAAATATGGTTATCACATTTTTTTTTAATTAATGAATCAGAGTTAAAATGGATTCGTTCATCACTGGTTAAGTAAAGCAGAAATTAAAATATTTGGTGCCACTTAAAATAATAAGCACTTGCTAGATGAAAATTAAATATAGTCAGTATTATTTGACATATCAGTACGCGATTTCGACGAATTATTTGAAATTATTTCATAATGTTCATGTTTTATACTTCTTTCTCTTTCCTTAAGACTTAGTCTTGTTTCTTCTACTATTTCAATTTTGTTCAGCCTCTTGGGAAGCAGATGTCCAGCTCTCGCACCAACTCTTGTGAGGTCGGCCTGGAGGTCTCCTTGAGTTCGGTTTTTCGTTCTTTGCCAATTTTGCCAATCGGTCCCCCGTCATTCGGTCGACGTGGTCTCGCCAGTATCTTCGTCTTTTTCTCGTAAATTGCACCACGTCTTGAATTTTAAGGTCTGTTCGTATATCCCTGCTTCTTACGTGATCTCTCAAGCTTACTCCTCTGATATTCCTTAAGGTCCTCATCTCCGTTGCTCTCATCATGCTCTTCGTTTTTGTTGTGTCCGCTCGGGTTTCCACTGCGTATGTAATCACCGGTCTCACGGCTGTTTTATATATGCGGACTTTACTTTCGATGGACATGTATTTATTCCTCCATATGAGGTCCCTTAGGTAGCCAGAAATTCTTGAGGCTTTATTCATTTGTGTTCTGACTTCCTGTTGTAGGCTTTTGGAGCTTGTTATCTCGACTCCCAGGTACGTGCATCGCATACATTGTCGGATGGGTTTGTCATCTACAGCCAGTTTACATCTAGTGGGTTCTTTTGCTATGACCATTGATTCTGTCTTCTCCACTGATATCTGCATGTTAAGGTTCTTTGCTTTTGTTTGGAACCGATATAGCAGTCGCTGAAGGTCGTCCTCGTTATTCGCCATCAAGATTGCGTCGTCAGCGTAGCACAGTATCCGCATCGATTCCTGTCCCATTCAATATCCTCCATCCACTTCTTTTACGCCGTTGAATATATGATCCATGATGAGGTTCAATAGTACTGGACTCAGGGTATCCCCCTGGCGTACGCCCGTCAGTACTGGTACTTGTTCTGTGAGTCCCTTTGGTGTTTTGATCTTGGTTGTATTACCTTTACTGAGGTTTTTTATTATGTTAATGTACGACACGGGTGTCTTGTTTTGCTGGAGTATATCTATGATGTCGGCTATTTGTACTCTATCAAACGCTTTTTTGAGATCCACAAAGCAGAGAAACAGCGGCTTGTTGTATTCTAGGGATTTTTCGATCATTTGTCTAAGGATGAAGATTGCGTCAATTGTCGATCTATTTTGTCTGAAGCCTTGTTGTTCTTCGTTTATTGCTATTCTCTTCATTATCTTTGTTGCAATGATTTTTGTAAAGAGCTTGCTTATGCTAGGTAGGAGAGATATCATTCTGTAATTTTCCGGGTCGTTCTTATTTCCCTTTTTGTAGATCGGTATTGTGATGTTGTTTTTCCAATCATTAGGCACTTTTTGTGTCGAGATTATTTTTTGGAATAATAATGTGATTGCTGTTTCCAATTCAGCCCCCCCCGTACTTGAGCATTTCATTTACGATTTGGTCTGGGCCGGGGGCCTTCCGGTTTTTCGATTTTATTAGTGCCTCATATACATCTTCCCGTGTTATGTTGTCCTCTTCAAGGAGCTGTTCTGTGAAGGTGTTGTCTTCATTCTCTCCATTGTCGTCTGTCCGCGTTTCATACAAGCCTTTTACATACCTTTCCTATTCTCCTGGGGTAATGATGTTTATTTGTACTTCTTCGTTTACCGCTCTTTTCCTGTTCCTCAGTGTGTTCCAGATCCTTCTTTGTCCTCCGTATAGGTCATGTTCCATGTCGGTAGAAAATTTTTCCCAGTATGTCTCCCTTATTTCCTTTATGGCATCATTCACTCTGTTTCTGATCGTTTTGTATCTTTGGTATTCCTCTGTTGTTCTTCTGCTCTGACGTAGGATTCTTTCTTTTGCTCTGACAGCGTTTTCACTTCGTCTGTAAACCATTGCTTTCTATTTTCTCTACCATTTATGTTTACCTTCCTCACTGCGAGTGCCTCTACGGCACCTCCCGTTATATTGGCTTTTATCTTATACCACATTTGTTCGACATCCTCGTCCTCGGTCATTTGGTTCGTAGTCATTTTTTCCTTCAGTCTACTCTGATACAATGTTTTCGTTGAGGTGTTGTTCAGTGATTCCACGTTGAATTTCTGGATGTACAGTGGTGATTTTTTCTTTTGGAGGTTAGTTTTGAGGCGGTATTTACATAGGACTAAACCGTGCTCTGTCCCGACATTTCCAGACGTGAGTGTCCTTACGTCTAGTATTTGACCCGGGTGTATTGCCCTGCTGGTGATAATGTAATCGATCATTGAGTTTTGGTCTCTTGTGTTGCCGAAGGTATATTTTTGTTGGTTTTTGTGTGCATAGAATGTATTATTAATTCGCAGTTCGTTTTGCGCGCATAGTGTTATTAGCATTTCTCCATTGTTATTGATGACGTTTTCATTAAATCTTTGCATTACACCCGGTAGGGGTGTATTGCCGATCCTGGAGTTGAAGTCTCCCATTATGAAGATCCTGGATTTTTCTGGTAGTTCGTTCAGAATTTGCTGAAGTTCCTCGAAAAAAGCGGCTCGTTCCTCTCTAGGCTTGTTTATATCTGGTGTATATATGCTTATGAAGTACGTTTTTGTTATTTATGTTTTAAGAGAAATGTACATGATATTACTGTTTATGTATTTCACCTCATCGATGTAGTTCTCAAATCTTTGGTGTATCAGAACTTCCACTCCAGCTTGTGCTCTCCGATTCTTTTCCTTCCCACTATAGAATAGTATGTAGTTCTGGTATCTTCTATTTCCTTTGCCTTTGCTTTTTAATTCCGATAATGCGCATATATCGATATTGTGTTTTCCCAGTTCCATTATAACTTCTTGGTCCCTGGTGTGCCATGATGTTATATTCCAGCTCCCAATTCGTAGTCTCTGCGATTTCCATAGTCGTTCTTTCCGTTGTCTCGCCGTGTCGGTGTTCCGTAAAATCTGTCCGGCTTTGTCCGAGGTAGGTGTTTTTTTGCGGTGGGTAGGCTACTAACCTTGCCCATCAACCCTCCTTCTTTATCCGGGCTTGGGACCGGCAACAGCACCCGTGGAGCTACTCAATCCACCCCAGGGTGCTGCAGGAGTTATGTTTTATACGTTAATTGTAATCTTTTGTTTATTTAATTGAAACAGGATTTAAATTTCTAAAGAAATTTAGCCACACATTTTTTAATAAGTTGAAGTTTTTAGTAGTATCCAATTAAAAGGAACTTTAACAAATCAAAGTCTGTTACCTATGTCTTTAATGCTTTGTGTAATGATGAAAATAATTTCCGCCTACCATTTGAATAAAAGAATATTCAAAATTTTCTGCACCATGTATGACGCGACAGGCAATTAAACGGTACACTAATACAAAAATGTTAAAACGTGCAAGATAGTGTAGATGCAATACATTAGGTGTGCTTTTTCCACGTATACTGATGAAAACTAAGATGTGTTCGAAAAACGTGTCTGATTGTAGAAGTCACCAATGCGAAATAAGTATACGTTGTGTATATCCATGCATATATAAACAGACATTTTTTAACACTCTATTAAGGTATTTTACACTTGATACTAGTTAAACATTGTAGAACAATGATGTTTAACTAGTATCAAGTGTAAAATACATGAATACAGAAAAGTTAAAAATATGTTTGTATATGTTCATATGAATATACATAACGTATCCTTGTTTCGCAGCATTGGTGGCTTCTTCTTTTAGGAATTAACAAGTAGTTCGTTTTCTATCCTATCCTAATCCAAAAATCTTTTTATATATGTAAGGCATCTGGAGTTGAGTTTTTCACGAGGTCCCTCTTCAAGATTCCTCTCCATTTCTTCCGGTTCCTTGTTTGTGGTAGCACCTCTTGTAGCTTCTTCTCCCTCTTTTCCACTGCTTTGTTGATTTAATCTAGCCATACTTTTTGGTCTTTCTCTATTATATTTCTTCGTTGTTCTTACTTTGGATATCTTCTTGTTACTCTTCCGTCATCCATCCATTTTACATGATCAAACCATCTCAGTTGATTTTCTTCTATGTATTGTTCTACTGGTTTCGTGTTTAGGCCTTTGTCGATATGTATCGTCTGGGATAAGATCCAATAGTATTTTATTTTCGTTTCTCCTCAAGGACCTCAGTCTATTGCTTAAATCTTTTCCTGTATATTTTCGTTGTTGTCCATAATTCTGCACCATAGATCAATATGGGTTTTAAAGATTTGAAAAACCTCGAAGGTATACTGAAATATTGTAACTAAACTTGTAATTGTAGATATACCAATAATAGGTATATCTTAATTTGATGAAGTAGGTGGCAGAGTGGTGTTGAATATAAGAGAATATAGCAGGTTTTTATATAGTTTCTCAAGATTAATTATAATTGTAACAATGTGATAATACTGTTTCGAAAAGTTCCATTACAATCATGTTTTTCAATAGAAAGGAAGTCATCAGTCGATATCTCCAATAGTCAGCGATTTTACTAACGTGAAGGGCAGGCAGCAAATACGCTGACAAAAGATTAAACAGCTAAATGTTAATGGGATATTGAACGATGATGTAGAGATATGTAGAAAGCAGGCTAGCGATAGCGTAAGAAGTAGGTCATATTTTGTAATAAAGACGAGTAATGTCTTTTTAGTGTTGCATATATAATTCTAAATATGAAGAACTTCTTAGGACCAGAACCTGCACCTGCGGAATCGAGCGATTGAGATGCTGGCGCCTTCACGTACGGATCACGGTTCAATTGGGACACAGGTGCAGGTATAAGTGGAATATGCCCTAAAGGGAAGATATCTTTAAATCTGGAGAAATATACGATGGTTTTCCAGGCTGAATTTGCAGTCACAGGCTGCACCGTGAAAATTCGGGAAGTCAGCTGTACGAGCAAAAGAAATATGTCGACTAATAGTCAAGCAGTTATTAAAGCTATTATGAACTCATCTACCAGGTCTAAACCGGTAAAACATTGTAAGCAGATCCTAAATAGACTGGCAGAAGACAATACTGTGTCAACAATACCGATATGGGAGTCAGAATATGAGGATATTAAAGGCAATGAGATGGTCGATGAACTGGCTAAGTATAAGGCTCTAGGAGGAACTTCTTAGGACCAGAACCTGTTTGCGGAGTCGCTAAGAATTCCGATTGAAAGGAGATCTTGTTGTGACTAGAAAGCGCACAAAAAAAGAAATGAGGACTAACGGCTGGTTAATTCCATACTAAGACACTACTAGGGGAGCTGGATGCTAGGCTTTCAGCCAAACTACTTCGTAGTAATAAAAAAAGAAATTAAAATTATTACCGGCTTAATAGCCGGACATTAAGGAAGCATCTGTTCAACATGGGCTTGGTTAGCGAGCCCTGGTGTAGGAGATGTGAAAAACTTGAGGACACTAGCCTTTGGGTAATATGCACTTATGAGGAACTGAAGGGAGACAGACAGAAACATTTCGGAAGTGATCTATTGGATCCTACGAGGGTACCCAAATTTCCCTGAAGAGGACGTGTGGCGTTTATCGCGGACACAAGACTAACAGAGTGGAACTGAGACATCTACCAGGATGGTAGAAAGAGCCCTGTGCTCACGTGCCTGGACTTACTGGCGTCCAATGCAAGGAATTAGAAGAAAAAGCCCCATAAAAGGCGCCAGGTGTCAAAATTAATCTGAATCTTTTATTAACCGAAATCTAAAGTTTCATCAAGATGCAGCAAATGATTTAGTTATAGAGAATTTCTAAAGTTTATTTATAAGTTGGTCGAAAAATTGAATTGACTCGGGAAAATTTTCGCGCAATAATTTTTTGCAACTTTCGCCGAAAATAGCGATTAGCGAAAATCGCTGTTTTCGAAGTAGTTTCTTTTATCAGTAAGATGTCACTAGATTATCTAGTGCCACCAGATACGACAAAATTTACTATTTACCCAGAAGGGGAGTCATCAAACTTTACTTCATTAGCGAAACTGACGAAGTCTATTGAAGCACGTGTCTTTGGCAAGAAGGTACTAATAGGAACGTCATAGGACCAGAACCTGTATGTGGAATCACTAATGATTCCGCTAAAAGGGAGATCTGGTTATGGCTAGAAAAAGAACATAAAAATAAATGGATGTTAACGGAAGGTCAACTCCATACCAAAACACTACTAAGGGAGCTGGACGGAAAGTTTTCAGACAACCTAATTCGTAGTAACAAAAAAGAAATTAAAATAATTACCGGGTTAATAACCGGATATTGTACAGCATGGGCTTGGTTAGCGAGCCCTGGTGTAGAAGATGTGAAAAGCAGGAGGAAACTAGCCTTCATGTAATATGCACGTGTAAGGAACTGAAGGAACTCAGACAGAAATATTTCGGGAGAGATCTATTCGATCCTTCGAGTGTACTCAAACTTTCCCTGGGGAGGATAGTGGCTTTTATCGAGGACACAAGACTAACAGAGTGGAACTGAGAGATCTATTGGGGATAGAACAAAGAGCAGTGTGCTCAAGTGCCTGGACGTGCTGGTGATCAACCCAAACAGAAGATGAAGAAGAAGAAGAAGAAACGTGTTTTTGGCTGAAGTAATCGTTGTAAAATGCCAGATGTATGTCCATATGTGCGGATACAAATATGAAGAGTGCATATCTGTTTTATTTGTAGGTATCTAATTATAAGAATCAGTACTTAATCATTGCACCATTAGCTTCTAAAACCTGTGCAAGTCTTGTTAGCATTAACATACTAAGGTTTCTCCAAATATCCTGATCCTGGCTAAATTCTTCCCAACCATTCTCAATTGCCGTCCATAATTCATTTTTATTACAGAATCTTAAATTTCTTTCATACTTCGTTTCACCATTACACACCAAACGTTTTCAATCAGATTTAAATCCGGGCCGCGTGATGCCAAGGTAATACGTCAACGTTCCGATTGATAATCCACTGTGTGATAATTCTGGCGGTATGTACAGGATTGCGTCTTGTTGAAAAATAAACATAACATTCTCTAAAATATTTAGATATGATTATGAACCTAAACGGCCTTCAATTTGCCATGCAACTCCCGCACCCTGTGCACACATCTATGCCCAGACGTTGACAGAGAATCTGCCAGATCTATTTGGTGGAGACACATATCTTTCACCACATCTTGTGTTACTTGGGCGGCACACATTTACGCTTGACTGGAATATTTTTTCGTCTGAAAATACTACACTTTCAGAGAAATTTTTTTTAGCGCTTGCATAATTTTATAATTCGGAAGTGTTAATTCTGCGGTATGCTGTTGACCAAGATCCTGGAAAATATGTGTGAAATACTGTCTCTCTTGCTGTTTTGAATGGATTTTTTCTTAAATAATCTTATAAAAATTCATCTTGTTGCTGATTTGAAATTCTCCTGAACCATCTCTCCGTTTAACACTTCCATTTTCTTCCCATTTTTTCTTAACACTCAAAACAGTAGATTTATTTATATTAAATATTCTAGTTACATTTCTTATCGGGATAAAGTAAAACAAATTTTAATGAATTTCACTACTTTTTACTTTACACAGTAACGATCGTAACGAAGTTTTGTGAATAGACATTTAAGTAATAAAAAGTACCCATTCCTTCAACCATTCAAAACAAAACATGTGTTTGTTATATGTCTGATGAAGCTCAGGTTGGAGCGAAATGATTGTTACTGTGTAAAGTAAAAAGTAGTGAAATTCATTAAAATTTGTTTTATTTTATCCCGATAATAGTTATAATGGAATATTATCAAGTAAAGATTAATACTTTATCACATTCAGATAATTTTAACATTTTGATCAATTTTGATTGATTTAAATTGAGTAACGTCAAATTAAAAATGTCACCAGAAGGGTCAATTTAATACAATCAAAACTAGGTGTACGGGATTTTATTGCATTCTAGTATAACATGTGATCATTTGAAAAATCAATCTAGGTTACTTTGAAATTTTGATAGAATAAGACGCAAATATAAAGTATGTGTTTGGTGTTTGTTGTTCCGTAAACGTAAATCCAAATGACATTTGATAATGTCAATCACAAATGTCAGTTAGTGCATAGAATAATCGTGCGTCGATTCTGGTTTAAATAAATTGCTTCTCAGTTTTAAAATGGCTTTCACTTTAGAACATAAAATTTTTTTAGTCCAGGCTTATTTTCGAAGTGGTAATAAAATTGATGGTTTATGGGTTTGTTCAGTTCAAGATTGCATGGTAGAATTTCAAGTTGAGTTTCCACATTTTGTAATAGATTATATACAATTTAAGAATACTTTGGATAGAACTTTCAAACTTTTTTCTGAAACTGGTAGTCTCATAAGAAAATCAGGCAGCGGGCAGTTAAGAAACGTACACCTCAAGTTGTCAATCGTGTTGAAGAAATAATGGAAAATGAACCACAAACATCTGTTCGACATTTAAGTCAACAAATAAACCTTTCTGTTGGTACAACTCACAAGTTATTAAAAAAAGGTATGCAACTTTATCCGTACCGTGTCACAGCAGTACAAGAATTGTTAGAAATTGATTACCCACGTAGACTACAGTTTTGTAATTGGTTTGTAAATACAAACAATAATAGAGAACTTTCGCAAAGAGTCATCTTTACTGATGAAGCATGGTTTTATAAAACGGGATACCTAAATTCACAAAATACAAGAATTTGGAGTAGTGAAAATCCACATGTAATTAATGAAGAATCGCTACATCCAGAGAAAATTGGTGTTTGGGCAGCGATAAGCCAAAGGCGAATCATTGGACCAATATTTTTTCAGGGAACGTTAACTGCTCAAAGGTACCGTACGGAAATTTTACAACCATTTGTCAATCAGTTGCATGATGATGAACTTCAAAATGCATATTTCCAACAAGACGGAGCACCTTGTCACTGTACTGCAGAATCTTTGGATTATTTAAGAGAATTTTTTGATGAGCGTATAATTTTAGTCGAAATACTGAAATTGCCTGGCCTGCACGTTCATGCGATTTAACACCTTGCGACTTCTTTTTGTGGCCTTATCTAAAAAATAACATATTTCGAACACCTATATTGAATTTGAATGATATGCTACAGAGAATCGAACAGAAATGCATGGAAATAAATAACAATCCAGTAATGTTCAGAATATCATCAGAAATTTTGAACGTAGCATTTTAAAGTGCAATGATCTTGAAGGACAACATTTTCAACATTTGTTATAGTTTTCAATAAATACCTATTATTTGTTATTTATTTGTATGTATGAAACTGTCAAAATATACGACTTCGTAGGTTAAGTAGTAAATTTTAATTTACGACATAATTCAAAATGTTCTCAGTAAATCACATGCTACTAGATTGACTTTTCAAATGAACACTTGTTATCTCTGTCTATAAATTAATATTAGTCTACGTGGCAATACTTGTATTGTGGTAAATGCTCTTATGGTATTTAACTTATTACTGCACAATAAATTTTCTATTGATTAGTTGTATGAACTCTCAATTTTGCGCTTAAAGGAAACGAAGTTACATCAATATACTACACGCATTAGATGAAAAACAAAAACATACAGCGCACGCGTAAGAGTCTAATTTATCACCACAGACGAAAGAAAAGAAAACAAAAAAAAGTCCGTCTGCGGAATTCTCTTCTTCCGGAAAATTAAACGACCATCCCTTGCGCTAGTATAATCTGCATAGAATGGTCAGTTGGATGCTAATGAGTCTGCTACTCCTGCGATATTCTCCACACCACTTCGTAGCTGCTTTGCGATGCCCCAAAGTTTCCGTCCGCTTGCTCCCCAATTATATTTCCTCCGTGCATGTATCTGTCAGTGCGTGTCTGTATGTGTATATGAATACGTCTGAGCGTACATGTGTACAGAGTTTCATTTGCGGACGTAAATATTTGAAATTAAAACGACTCTATCTGTTTAATTTAAATTACGAAAGTTTTGCATGGGAAGGAAATTAAAACGAAATTAATTGGTTCCCTTTGGCTATATTTTATTATATGTTTTGTGTAACAAATTCTGTAACATCTAATAAGAATAATAATTACAATTATAATACCTCGTTTATTAAAAAAAAATTTTTCGATGGCTCGTTAGTATATACGTAACGAGCCATCGAAAAAATTCATAATTGGAGTAGACTGTGAAATTGGGTTGATACTTTAACCACTTCCACATAATGACATTTATTATTTGACATTGAAACTATAAGTTTGTGTCAAATTTTTCAAAACCCTTATTAAGAAAATTGTTTGTGTAGATGCAAATGGACAACATTTTCAACAACTTCTGTAGCCATATGTGAATTTTGATTATGATTTCGATATTAAAAAAATTATTTGTTTTCTTTTTTATTGTAGTATCATTTCAATGCCATAACCTTTTTTTACAATGAAACTGTCAAGCATCAAGTAATGTGTCTTTATGTGGAAGTAGTTAAAGTACCAACCCAATTTCACAGTCTATTCCAATTATGAATTTTTTCGATGGCTCGTTATAATATATGTATTTCATATATATATATATATATATATATATATATATATATATATATATATATATATATATATATATATATATATATTAACAGTGCCTTTATTGTATGTCATTAATAAAGACCGGACGTATCAGGCCGAAATTACGATGGACCATACAAATAGTATGCCAAATATACTATAACATCGCTTAAGTACACTTGTGCTCACAAAAATTGCATACATTTACTATTGGACTGTGTAAATGCGGTTTTAGACCGTACACAAATATCACGTTGACATTTAGCGACTTTCGCTACAGTTTGCGTGACTTGTGTCATGATCAAATAGTCATTCAAAATAATTTTGCCTGTCACTCATAATAAATTTATCAGAAATGCCGCGGCATGTGACTGAAATCGATAATATGCCTATCATCACCAAATTAGAAGACCATTGGTCAATAAGGCGAGTTGTTCGTCTTCTAAATGTTAATAGTAGCATAGTCTTCAGAATTAAGAAGTGCTGGCAAGAAGCTCAAACTCTGAGTAGAAGGCCAGCGTCTTCCCGACTTAAAATCTCTAACCAAGCTCTTGTGCAATATTTAAGGGAAAACCTTTGTAAATATAAGAACTGCTAAATTAAAATCAAACTCCCGGTTCCTGGCAAACAGCTTCCAGAAGGGTTAATGTCTCAGAACTGAAGAACAGGTCCGCAGCTAGAAAACCACTCTTGATGGAGGAAAACAAACAATCAAGAATTTTATTCGCGTTAAATTATATTCAGAGAGATTTGGAATTTTTTCAACGGGTAATATTTACGGACGAGAAAATATTTAAATCTTTCAATGATGGACATATTCGCGTATACAGACCATAAAATTCAAGATTTGATGAACGATATATAACAGGAAGTCAACATTCTGGAAGATTCAATGTTAATCTTTGGGGCTGGATTAGTTGTAATGGAATGGGAACCTGTTGGAAAATTAATGGGCGGTTTAATTCGCAAAATTATATCAGAATTTTAGGAAACGTAATGTTGCCTTCGGTAAAACAGCTATATCAGAATAACAATTACATCCATCAACAAGACAACTGTCCAGTCCATACCTCTAATAATGTATGTATTTGACATATTTTTGGGAAGAATATGACACATTTATGCGCATATTTAAAGCATTTTTGGTGTATAAAGAACTGAACTTTAGTTGTGACTCTTTTTCAGCTGCCTTTTGGTGAAAGATTTTATTTTTAAATGTCAATTTTGTTATATTCTTCGACCTTTTTTAACTGTTTTTAATTCTGTTAATCGATGTAAGTGTGGATTACCACCTCCTGGTATACCCTGGGTAATGTTGATCTACTCAACAGCAAAAAATCCACCCACATTGAGAAGCGATATTTACCGATATTTATGGCTTATTATAAAATGTTTTGATATTCTAATAACAAAAATTTTCAACGCTTATTTAACACTTATATTTTAATATTTGTTGAAATTTACAAATATAAGAAGTAATTATTTTTTACTATTATGTACAGTTACGAAAGTGTATATATTAATATTTCAAAATATCCATAAAGATATTTACGAAGCCATTAAGTTTTAGTAACAGCACAATTCCATTTAATCAAATAACTTTTGTGATTCCTTTTTATATTAAGATGATACGTAAATTATGGAATTCCATCCTTTCATTTCAACCTAATAAAAACCTAAAACAACAGAGTGCATATTAATTTAAGCGGCTCCAGCGTCGTGGCGTATATTAATTTTATATTTACGACATATATTTAATTGTAAATGAATAAGATAAGAGGAACTAAAATTAAAACCATTAAGAATATCGTAGATACGCCTGGTGAGTAACAGTAAAAATAACAAATTCGAACGTATGCTAGGCGTTTGAAATTGCGTCGCGTATTTGAATAATTTTATAATCGACTTTAATTAAGTTGAAATAACACATTTATCTGATAAATATCACTGAATTATATGCATTCGTATATATCAATATGAATTTTTACGATTAACATGTGACAAACGCTCATGAATAATCAAAGCCGAGATAATATTGGATATTAGTGAAATGAAAGAACGTACTGGTGACGCTCAACCACTATATTTTATTGAATTACAAAATAAGCGGATCGTCTGTGTGCACGTGTGGTAGCTATTGCCCCTTGGAATTCCTTTTTTTCAACTAATTTCGGATACTTTAACAGGTTTCCTAATTGGTTCGACAAATTTGTACATATACTGTTATCTATAATTAGGTATTAGCTTTTATCATTATCAGAAAAAAAAAGGAATTTTTTGTGTAATAACTTCATATATACGTCTCTAGCTCAGTTCCGAAGGGAGTTCGGAAAAACGGTTGAACTATGTAAATCGACTGTAAAGTTAATTTATTTTTACTTTAGACATAGATTTATGAACACGACACAAATAGGTAAACTATAAAATTTGCACTATTTATTTCAACCACACAACCAATTAGGCTTTTTTTGTTATTAATCATGTAGAATTTCTTTTATGGGATTAATAATTAATCTATCTATATTTTGTTGGAATAAAACCGAGAATTCTTCTAAATTAAGTAGCTACTCTTGTTTCTATAAGATTTTATGTCTAAGGGAAACTTTGTATTACAGAAAACACACACAATCATTTGCCATTAAATTAGAGTCACTTCCAAAAAAATTGAGAAATTCATTCTAAGCAATGTTATTGTAAATACAGGCTGGGGCAGAATTTATTAGACGACTTAAAATTCTAAATAACTGTGTTGTTATATTGAAATAATAATTAGTACATAATTCGAAAGTCTATAAAAAACATTTTATGTTAGTACGTTTTAAGAATAGCATTACCATGGTGAACCCCATCGCTTGCCAAACAATTTTCTGCACGTCGCATGATAGAGTCCGCAGTCGTCCTCAGCATTTGTAATCGAATTTCTTGAATCGCAGTCGTGATTGATTCCTTTCAATCGCCTATGCTGTGAGTTTTATTCCCGTAGACTTCATGTTTTAAATAGCCCCGTACGAAGTAATATCATGCTGATAAATCTGATGAACGGAAAAGCCAATACACCATTACCAGAGGTAATTTTTTCAAGAAAGAGTTGTCGTATTCTTTGGATTAAGAGCCTCACCGTGTGAGAGGTTGCACAATCTTGTTGAAACCATAACGATTATGGGATTAATAATTATTTATTTATTTATCGTATGGTATCTACAAAAGTAATTCATTTAACAATATCCTAGGTGCCTTTCAAATAAAAAGACAATGTATGAAAAATGAAAAGATGTAATCGTATAGAATATAAATCTAAAATATTTCCTCAAAATTCTAATTCTCTCTCGAGAAAATTTTTTTAAAAAAAATTGACGCATCATTGTGTTATAGAAAGTATCGGAGACGGACGGAAGGTTTTCAGCCAACCTAATTCGTAGTAACAAAAAAGAAATTAAAATAATTACCGGCTTAATAACCGGACATTATTCTTCAAGAAAACATCTATACAGCTTGTATTTGGTTAGCGAGATCTGGTGTAGAAGATATGAAGAACAAGAGGAAACTAGCCTTCATATAATATGCACGTGTGAGGAACTGAAGGGACGCAGACAGAAACATTTCGGAAGAGATCTATTGGATCCTACTAGGGTACTGAAACTTCCCCTGAGGAGGATAGTGGCTTTCATCGAGGACACAAGACTAACAGAGTGGAACTGAGAGATATATTGGAAATAGTACAAAGGGCAGTGTGCTCAAGTGTTTGGACGTGCTGGCATTCAACCCAAAACAGAAGAAGAAGAGAAGAAGAAGAGAAGAAGAAGAGAAGAAGAAGAGAAGAAGAAGAGAAGAAGAAGAGAAGAAGAGAAGAAGAAGAGAAAAAGAAGAGAAGAAGAGAAGAAGAAGAGAAGAACAAGAGAAGAAGAAGACAAGAAAAAGAGAAGAAGAAGAGAAGAAGAAGTGAAGAAGAAGAGAAGATGAAGTGTTGGAGACGATATCTTAATGGTGACCCACAATAACAAGAAAAATACTTTTGTTATTGTCGGTCTTTTCTAAGTTTCGTCTAGCTGTCGATCGTTACGTACGTTGGATACGATTTATATTTACGTCTTTGATTAAAGATAGATTGTTACCAAATAGGACGTTAAATGCTCGTAGAGCACACATCTTACATGTTCTTTTAATACATCGTGTCTAAAAATTCACACAATTTTTTAACAGCTGACTTTCGTACCAAGTTATCGGAACCACAACCACACAAAAATTATACCCAATGTTATCTTATAGCGTTTTTATAAATATAAACATTACATAATGTAAATTGAAAAGCGGCATTTTGAATCCGTTCTAATATTCTATATTTATTACTTCTCGTGACAAACAAGAAAAACATTCACGTAATGCACACGAAATTATGTCAGTTCTAAAAGTCCACAACTTATTTTTAGTATGATTTTTAAAATGGGTTTGTCAATTAATGTAACACACATCTTAATATTTAATTATTCACTTGAATGTATGAACAGCTTATTTTGTACGAGGTTATTAACCTTAGCATACAACGACGTTATAGTTTTTGTAACATCGACAACTGTTACGTATGCTGTAACGTATGTGTATAACTTCAGTAGAGGCATTTATTATTTATACACATTCTGAATATTTTGAATTCATAGGTGGAACACATAATTGACTAATTACATCTTTCTATTTCTCATTCGTTGTCTCTTTATTTCAAGAGCAGCCTGTATATTAGATGTAATACTGGATACAATTCTATACCCAGGAATTTTTCCTGGAGCTTCAATCTGTTCATTATTTTCAAGTGTGTCTCCTGTAGTGCTATAATATCTAACATATTGTCGATTGCAAGTATGGCATTTATATAGCCTTCTATGTTTAATTGCAAAGCAGGAACCTGAACCCCGATATCTTTAGTCTGGGGGTTTTTATAAGAACTGTCACTTTCCAATTGTTGCCTCTGTATATTTCTCTGTATTATTTTGTATTTTATTTAAAGCAGTGAAAATAAAGTTTCGTGATTAACGAAATCAACACCAAGTATCTAAAAATATTATGAATATCGACAAACAAATAACCCTTAATCCACAGAAACTATAAATACAAGCAAGAACTCCTAGTGGATATAGATAAACGGGAATATATTAAAATCTAAAACACTAAATTCAAGATCAATATAGAAAATATATAAAACCTGGCTGGCCAAATACCTCCGCTTATAACTCGACGAGGGAAGTAAATTTCTAAAAGATCTAAATTTTTACGAGTTCTATGTGCAATAGCCCCATCTTGCTGAAAGTGACCCCCATTGAATTCGTCTCGTTGCACTTGAGTTAAAAATGGTGTTTTCGGCATCGTTGGCTATTAATGTTAGTGTGAAAAAATAATGGTCAATATTTTTCTACGACGAGATACAGCTAACCATATTCCAACTTTAACAAGATGTAAAGGAACTTCGATGTGATTGTTTGGATTCTTTATAGACAATGTTCTGTAATTTTGTTTATTTACAAACCCGCTTAAATGAAACCATGATTCATCGGTAAAAAAACTTAGATCAAGAATTTCATCATTTTTTAAATTTTCTTGAAAGAAGTTGCAATAATTAAACCTACTAACTTGATCTCCAACTTTATTAGTACTAATTATAAATAATGAAAGGTGCTCGACAGACTCTTGCTAAAGGAGTGTATCTATAAATTCGTTAACAAAGCTAGACGCTATAAATACTTCTATTGAGATTACTTATCATTGTGAATACTGCAATTGTTATATACTTTCATTGTAACACTAGAAAATTCGTGGGCATTAATAGATATTCCAGGCAGATTCTGGGAATACACTATATTCTGTTTGAATCCCTGCTGATTCACATTAACTAATAAGTCACTGTCCATTGAATTAGAAGTTGATGGATTCTCTGTGATTTTAGTAGACGTATTAGGTGCGGTGTTAGATAGTATTTCAGCCACGTCTAATTTTTTCTTGATGGAATTATCAATGTAACCTTCAATCACAGCGGAAGATTTCCATCCTCCATGGCCCATAATTGTAATTAAATCTCTGCCACTATTAGCCAAATATGTTGCACTGGATTGTCTAAAGCAGGGGTCGGCAACCTGCAGCCCGCGGGCCGCATGCGGCCCTTTGCAACTTTTTGCGCGGCCCGCCAAAGCACCAATATAATTTTAGGAAAAATCAACAAACTTAGAGTGTGAGCGTGCCGAAATGTGGCCGATGACAAAAATGCGCGCTAACAGAAGCATTGTGGGAAACCTATTTTACTGCGTAAGTTTAATCCCCACTCCGCAGCGAATACGACGGCTCGCTTAGCAAGTGTAGCATTCTTTCATTTCGCCAGTTTGCTGCTGTATGTTCATATGTGCATTTTGCACATAAACACGTTCATATTGACAACCGTATGACGTTTCACTACAATAGGTAATGAGAAATACATGTTATTTTTAATTTATTGGTAAAATAATTCATATTTTATCGTAGGAAAAAAAGAATAAAATACCAAAGAAAAGAAAAATTAATGAGGAAAACCGCGAATTTAATGAAAAGTGGACTTTTGATTATTTCTTTATTAATAATTACAATAAAGCACTATGCTTAATTTGCAAAGAATCTATAAACGTATTCAAAGAATTTAATTTGCGTCGCCACTACGACACGAAACACAAAAGTGAATATGATAAATTTGAATCTCAATTCAGACAAAATAAAATTGATTCTTTACAAAAATCATTAGAAGCACAACAAAACGTTTTTAAAAAATGTAAGGAACAAAGTTCACCATTGGTCAAAACGTCCTTACATATTTCGAAATTAATTGCTGAACATAACAAACCAATTACGGATGGAGAGTTCATTAAAAAATGTATTTTGGCTGCTTTTAACGAAATTTGTCCGGAAAAAATTAAAATATTTGAAGATATTAGTTTGTCTGCACGTACAGTAGTTCGACGTATTGAAAATATATCAACTAATTTGTTTAATAAATTAAAAGAATATTCTTCACAATTTGAATATTTTTCACTAGCACTTGATGCAACGATATAACTAGCACCGCTCAATTGTTGATTTTTATCCGTGGAATTGATAAACAATTTTGTGTAACAGAAGAACTTGCTGCATTAAAAAGCCTCCATGGGAATACAAGAGGTGAAGATATATTTTTGCAACTATTAGATGTTTTCAATATGTACGATCTCAAGTGGGAAAAATTAAAAAATGTGACAACTGACGGTGCAAAGAACATACTGGTCACAATACTGGTTTGGTAGGCATGATTAATAAAAAATTTAAAGAATTACGTCGAACTACTGTACGTAGTTCCACGTATTGAAAATATATCGACTAATATGTTTAATAAATTAAAAGAATATTCTTCACAATTTGAGTATTTTTCACTAGCACTTGATGCAACGATATAACTAGCACCGCTCAATTGTTGATTTTTATCCGTGGAATTGATAAACAATTTTGTGTAACAGAAGAACTTGCTGCATTAAAAAGCCTCCATGGGAATACAAGAGGTGAAGATATATTTTTGCAACTATTAGATGTTTTCAATATGTACGATCTCAAGTGGGAAAAATTAAAAAATGTGACAACTGACGGTGCAAAGAACATACTGGTCACAATACTGGTTTGGTAGGCATGATTAATAAAAAATTTAAAGAATTAAATATTACACAGCCTCCTCTACAACTTCATTGTATTATCCATCAACATGCACTTTGCGCAAAAGTTGTAAATTTGAAAAATGTTATGAATATTGTAGTAAAGTCCATCAATTATATTCGCAAAAACGGTATTAACCATCGAACATTCCGGAATTTCTTAAATGAAATTGACGCAGAATATGAAGATATCGTTTATTTTTCTGAAGTAAGATGGCTCAGCCGTGGGAAAGTTTTAAAAAGATTTTTCGAGACGATATTGAAATGTTTTTGACAGAAAAAGAAAATAATATACCAGAATTATCGAATTTTAAATGGATAAGCGAGTTAGCTTGTCTTGTGGGCATTACAACTTACCTCAATAAATTAAATATAACACTACAAGGCAAAGGAAAGTTAATCAACGAGCTATTTAGAGAAATCAAAAGTTTCCAGCTTAAAATAAAATTGTTTATTTCTCAACTTGAAAAGAATAATTATTGTCATTTTCCTACTTTGCAATCATTTTTAACCAAAAACGACAAACAGTGTCCTTCGAATATTTTTATTGAGTCACTAAAAGTACTAGATGAAAATTTTCGTCATCGGTTTCTAGATTTTTATGCAAAAGAAATGGACATATTAATATTTGAAAATCCTTTAAAATTTGATATTGTAAAAGCACCAGACAATTTACAACTAGAGTTAATTGATTTGCAATCTAACAATGTATATAAATATAATTTTGATGAAAATAATTTAATTGCATTTTATTCAAATCTGCCAGAAAATAAATTTCCCAATTCAAGAAATTTTGCAAAATCAATTATTTGTGTTTTTTCAAGCACCTATTTATGCGAACAAACATTTTCAAGAATGAATTTCATAAAATCAAAATATAGAACGAGGTTGACGGATGAAAATTTACAAAACTTGTTGAGGATCTCAGTATCCCAAACACAACCGGACTTAAATGAATTATCAAACAATATTCAAGAACAACAAGCGCATTGAATTTTAATGAATAAATAAAATGAAAGATAAACTATTTTCCTTAATATTTTATATATTTTATATTTACGTATTTATGAATAGTGGTTTGTTGAATTAATGTGCCACCATCCACAACTAATCTTCCTAGTTGGGAAGATTACTCAGCCGGGTGATTTCCAAAAATTGAGACTTCTTACTTCTCGGGTTCCAATCGGAAAGACGTGACTGTTTCTACGAAATATACTAGGCGCCAGTGAAATATTCACACAAGTTTTTTTTATTATATATTTTACTTATTTTCAATTAATTAATTAGTAGTAATGGTATACGATATGAAACAAGCACAAGTTAAAATTTAAATGAATATTTAATACAAAAAAAAATCAAAAAAGGAAAAAAATCTATCTTTATAAAGTATAAAGATTGTGTATTTAACAATAGTACACTGAGGTAAAATATATCCACTGTAAATTGACAGCTAAGTGGATTAAAACTTCCTCTAAATTACTCCGAACAACATTATCTAAAAATAATAAAGTTTATTTTTAATTTCTCCCCAGAGAACCACACTGTATAAAATATATTGATACACGATCAAAATTTTTACACATGCGCAAAACTAACATGTACAAAAACAACCTTGAATCCCGACGAATAAATTTTCAGTTACATTTTTTTTAACATAGAAATTTAAAAATACTCTTTATCATTTATTTCTACTAATTAAGCCTCTTAACTAATTATTTTAATACAATTGAAATACACTTCTAGACAAAACGTTCCCATTGATATATAAGCCGTCGAAGAAGGGATGTGGACATTCATTGAATCCTACAGTCTCGCGAAGTAAACATAAATATAGTTACATAAATATAGAATACATAAATGTACTTATTGTTGTTAATAGTTAGTTTTATATTGTTATACATTTTAATATTAATATAGTGTGTGTGTATAAAGTTATTGTTAGTTTTATTTAAGGACCCGAAAAGACAAACGTTACAATATTGTTTTTGTCAAAATTATAACGAACTGTCATTGTACGCTTTAGAACTATTTTTGTCAAAGTTATAATATAATTTTTATAACTTTACTAAGGATTATGCTAAGTTTAATAGACAAAGCAAGGATCTGCATGAAAGTAGAGGAAGGTTGATCGAAAAGACGTGTCGCAGAAGAAGTCGGCATTAGGAAGACCACCGTGTGCAGAATCTATACGAAATGAAGAGAAGGCGTTTTGAGTATAAAAATAGGTTCAGGTCGACTATGACAATTTGATTACTCAAATTACTGATAATCCCTTTCTAAGCATAATTACAGCTATTATTCTGGGAGTCGTAGGACTATATTCCTTTTGTAGCAAGTAAAACACTCCGTTTAAATGCTTGCAAACAACAAAGAATGGGATTTTGTTTAGAATATATTGGCAATACTGTACAGTATTTTTAGTGGTGAAAAAATGTTTATAACTTTCATATAACGGACGAATTAAAGTATATAGATCAAGAGGCGCAAGATATCATAGTAGGTACGTTAATGCTATTAGAACAAACCCCAGTTTCTCTGGGAATATGTGGGGATGGGTGTAACACGTGGGCTGGATGTCTCGTGAAACAATGAAGGAAGATTGAATAGTGTTCAATAAGAGTAACATTATGGAAAACATTATGCTACCCCGAATTATATTTCATTTTTCAACAAGATAACTGCCCAGTCCATGTAGTTAATACTACTATGGAATGGTTCCGTGTCAACAATATTCGGGTCTTGAATTTTCCATGTTATAGCGCGGATGTAAATCCGACTCAAAATGTATGGGGTTTAATGGTTCGAAATATCTAAATGAAACAATTTCACAGTAAACAGCAACTATTGGATGTCGTTCTTGAAGTTTGGGAGGAACTATAGCAAGAATTTATCATAAACTATGTCCCATCGATGCCTAGTAGAATTGACGCTGTTATTAATGCAGGAGGTGCAGTTACAAAATATTAATTCAATTTTAGTTTTCCTATTGCAATAAATGCTTCAACATATATCGTTTTTTACATTAACTATTAAATTCAAGATTGAAACTAACAGTTGCGTGTCTTTTAATTTATACTTATAATGCATAGCATTAGATGTCAAAAATTAACGATTTTCACTATCCAAATCTGTAAAATTTGATATATTTCTAACTAACTTCATAAGTACTAATCACTGGAGCAGACCAATTTACATGCGCGCCATGTGCGACGATGTGAGAATGATTGTATTGCATGAGAACTAATAAAAAGCATTCAGTATGTGTTTGGTACTTGCTTAGACTCCATGTAAGTGTAAGCATACGTAATAAAATGTCGTCGACACATAAATCGAGAAAACGACCGTTGCCAGACGAAGTGAATAAGTTTATTATAGATTTCCCGGACTAGATATACGATGGCTCAAAAATTAAATGTTTAGTGTGCAATACATATCTAATGTGTTGGTCAAAAACACATTGTAAAGAACATGTAAGCAGTTCGAAGAACACTAATAACAAAATTAATCGACAACAGTTTATACATGAACTATGTGTAACTATGATTGTGTGTACACTACCGTTTACCTTGTTAAGTAATGATTCATTTATTTCATTTTGGAATAAATACGCGAATCAAATATTACCGAGCACGAGACAATGTTACGAAGGAATTTACCATCGGTGCGTAAACAGCTTGAAAATAAAATCAAAGCCGAACTGAAAAATAAAAAACTTTGGTTATGTGTGGACGAAACAACTGACAGCAAAAAACAATCTGTAGTGAATGTGATGGCGCGTAATATGGAACCACATCAACCAACGTCTTCAATTTTATTAGCATCCAGACGACTAGAACAATGTAATACCGAAAAAATTTCAGAGGTGCTATTAGATACTTTGGAAAAATTTAAACTTTCGAAAGACCAAGTATTAATGTTTATGACCGATGGTGCCGCAACCATGTGTTCTGTAGGCCGGTCTCTTAGAAAATATTGTCCTAACTTGTTACATATTACTTGTAAACTCCATGCTCTACACCTTGTGTCAGAACAGGTTCGTAGATGTTATCCAGAGGTAGATGCTTTAATATCGAGTACAAAGGCAGTATTCCTGAAATCTCCAAAACGTATTCGGAAATTTCACGAATTGTGTCCCCATACCCCTGAGCCACCACAGCCGATTCTGACAAGTTGGGGTACATGGTTACGGGCGGGGTTATACTATCATGAACATTTTGAAAAAATTAAGACGTGGTTTTATCATTCGATCCGAAAGAAAGTGCAGCTATCAATACAAGCCAGAAAAAATTTCAAGATGCCCAGATTAAAATGGATTTACAAAGTATTCGTGAGAATTACTTGGGACTAGAAGAAGAAATAACAAAATTAGAGAATTCGTCGCTGTCGTTAGAGGAATCACTGCAAATCATTAAAGATGTTCACGCACAACTGTGTGCTGTAGATACCGCAAAAAGTGAAAGTGTTCTAATTAAATTTGAAAGTGTTTTAGACAGAAATGCAGATTTTGACACCTTAACACGTTTTTGTGAGGGCACGTCTACAGATGCGTTAATTGCTTAAAAAAGTATTTTGATTATGCGAATATAACATCACTAGATGTAGAACCCTCGTTTTCCGAATATAAACATATTTTTTCCTTACGGCGGACATGTTTTTCAGAAACAACATTGATGCTGAAAATATACAATCGAGTGTCTCCAGTTTGTCAATCCTTGGAAGACGCTTAAAACGGTAAGTGTTTTTTTAAATCCTCTGTCGTGCACACAATCACTGATTTTATACATTTTCCATTTTATTTATAGATACATACAACGCTGCTATAATATGCACTATTCTTATTTTTCGTGTGTGTCTACCTCTATAGGTACTTATATCGGTAACAAGCTCATGTTGCGTCCCTATTCTATCACATATTCTAATATATTACGAATTTCACTCCCATACCGGCGCTCATGGCGCGCACGGAGATAGGTCTGCTCTACTAATCACAATATGTAAAAAGGTGGCCCGTTTTTATTGAACACGACAGTAGAAGGCAAGTGGCTTATACTCGTAATAATTTGCAAGTACTAATTACTCAGTGCCTACTGAGATGAAGTTCCCTTTTGAAACACGTTGTATAATACTATGTATTGTATATAATTTAAAAAATGTAGTACCTATGAATTTAGGTCTGTTTTATTAACATTTACATTTAGCATTTGAAATATTGTACCTCTTTTCATACTGTGTTTCTCGTTTCCCTCTGCCGGCTTAAAATGAAATTAAAACACACTAAAAATAACACAATACTGGATGGCATAAAAACAAACTCATTAAATTAAAATTCTTTACGTGTCAGAAAACTTTACCACATATTCATATACTCCGCATTATATGTATGTATATGCGGGTCGCTTAATACAACACACTGCAACAGAAGAAATAGGTTGACATATTATGTTTGTTGTATTTTTAGGATTTCACTCCTATTCTGAGTGTATTTTTAATGGCGTATATAAAAAACCCATTTAACTTTTTGAGTAAAACCCACCATTTTCCCCGGGACAAGTTGTTCGTTGATAAATGATCCGTACTTTTTCATAATAAAGTAAATTTTTCGGGAAACGAAGAGGGAAACGCCTCAAACAAAAGGAGAATAACGCGAACAGAAAGAAAAAAAAACTAAGAAGAAACGAGTATTAGGTAGCGCGAGTCGGAAAGGACAACGTGATTTAAAACCGGTGCTTCGATTTATCTAAACGTTAATTTCTCCAAATCCCTCCAGGTATATTTTATAATATTTTCTTTTTTTTTCCTTCGTCGCGTTGGGGTGCAGACTTTGCGAGACAAAGGGAACGGGAACATGTAGTTTTTCGTATCGTATAGGGGAAAATATGCGCGATGTATTTCATGTTGTTCATTTGCTCAGTTGAAATCTCGGATCATCATTCTAGTTGACGGGTTGCAGTTGTTCTTGCTTAATTTTATAAATATAGCGAACAGTGAGATTTTAATGTCGCTCTTACATCTCTCTCTTTTTCTACTTCTAATGTCTTTTCTTGTCAGTTATCTTTTGTTAGGAGGGTTTTTCTTAATTTGGAGGATCGCGCAGCGTGACTGCGGAAACGAAATGAAAGAGGACACTCTATCCGCTCCCCTCCTTCACAACCTTTCTTTCTTTCTCGCTTTATCTCTCGGATATTTCTGTTACTGCTTAGGTAAACACGATTATTTTTAAGTTAAAGACAAGACATTTAAATAAAGTGTTCCTTTCTCTTTCTATCTTTCCCGTATCGTAGCAGTCGTCACGCCGCAGGGTTGAGGTCTGCGGAGAGGATGGATTCGCGGGTTGTTGTCGAGGCCTTGCGGTGAGCACAAGAATGATTTCGAATCACGGTGCGGCAAATTGGACTCGTATTTAATGTTGTTATACGGATTAGAGTGTACAACTGCGGGTGTTATCTGTATCTGCCGCCGGCACTCGCAGTACTTAATCTCTTAAGGCGAGACCCACAAACTGACTCTCTGCCGTTCGTTCGCCGCCACTTTCGATATAGAAACGTTCGCATGTATAAACACACACATACACAAGCATAAATAGAGGCAATAAATACACAACAATAACTATTATACGTCCGAACCTATAATGCTTCTCTTTGTTCGGATACAATTTGATGCTTCCGTTATTTGGAGAGGAACTGGCAATAAATAGTCTGTTAATGCTTCGTGAAAATTATGTTTAAATCCACGGATACATGAATCTAGCTTTTTGTTAACATTGTTGCTTGTATGTACATATGTAAAGATAGCACACATCATTCTTATTATTGTCTTATTATGAGGCACGCAAGGCCTCTGATTTGAAATAAAAAGCTGGATACAGAAAAACTACATTTATCTATATATTATTTTTTTATACAGATGCTTAGCGTGCTCTGCAACGCCTTTCAATTAAATGAAATAGATGTTTTTTATGTGTATACTTACATATTTATTGAACGAATTGAACCAGGATTTTTTATTTTTATCCTAAATTTAGACAATATTTTTTGTTCGGCCATCAGGTGCATATACAAATAAATTTGTCGTTTTACCAACATTCACTTTGTTTCGTCTTATAAACGAAAGCAATTTGTATATTATATAGTAAATATAAATATTATTCATTTTGTATTATATATTAAAAATAAGTATTATTCATTTTAATATTACACGTTAAATATAAGAAATCATAGATTATTTAAATCTAAGAGTCAGAAACAAAATTAAAGCCTTTGTATAATTATATTTTCTTATTGTATTAAGATGCAAACGTTTCACTAAATTTATGATATCGCGTATTACATATTTATCAATTTTTATTCATGTCGGTACTTATTTACTGCCGCATTCTTTAGATACGTTTCAAATTATATTATTTTATCAGTGAACGTGCCGTGCCATGTATACAGTTACAATCAAAAACCATCTGCAACGTTTGTTAGTTTAGTAGGCACAATTTACAATCAAGGCGGTTCTTTGTAACTTTGCCGACCTTTTGTTCGTCATCTGGCCGCAGGTGGCCTATTTTCTTAATTGTTCCAAGGTTACTAGAGGGAAGGTTAAATTTTGCCTACAATGTTTAAAAAAGTTTTTAAATAGCCCAGCGCGCGATAATATTAAAAAAGAGAAAAATAGAAAATCGCCACGGAACAACGTTCTTTCAACAGTCGTAAGAACAATGTTCAAGTCAAGAGTCTATATTAATGAACAACAGTCGCGAGTCTTAACGTAACAACGTTCTAGACAACAGTCGTAAGAACAGCGTTCAAGACAGCAATCGACATTTAAAATCAAGAGACACCAGTCTCATATGTTATCAAAAGACAGCCGTCTTTCATTATACAACAAATTTTATGTATGAAGTAATGTAAATATGTAAATAAAGGTGTTATATTGGATGTGCCGCATTTCATTAAAAACTGTCACCGAAGAGTAAAAAATTTAATGCGTATACGGCCTTACAACCCGTGCGCGGTGAGTCAACATAGGAGCGACGACGAAAAACCACGAGTTACCCCAACACACTTTATAATGTATATCTTTTCAGTTCAAGGCCAAATTCAAAGCATATAATTCAAATCAGTACTGCAGAGTTAAATGAAGAAGAGTTGTGTATTCACCTGGCTGCCGAACAAATCCGACAAAGTAAGTATGAAATTCGGATAAGTACTTCTTCTGTTGGCTTACGGGCCCAAGCCTGCATTCAACAAGGCGGCGGACATTTCGAATATATTATTAATTGAAGTTTTTTAAATAAAATCAGTTTTTATTGACTTTAGGATTACATTTTTTCATGATTTGACAATCACATTCATAAATCTGTAACTTTGAAGCAAATAAAAATTGATATACAAGTTTTGCGTTTTCGTTACTTGAAATGAAGTCTACTTTAAACTCCTAAAATTTGAACATAACGATACGGGACACTTGCATATAACCTATATGTCAAAGTAATAATAATGAGTAATGGGGAAAGATGCACGATGTTAAGCAATAGTATTGAAATAGATGCAAAGCTGTATTCCATAACTCCAAACGGGTTTACATGTCAGTTTGTAAACAAGGACATTGTTCTAGACAAACAGGTTGGATTTTTGACCATTTAACCAGTATAGTCTACTAAGTTTAAGGCCCAGCTGCTTCCGCTTTGAGAATATATACTTTCTACATGTTAGCCTCCGATCAAGGTGCATTCCTAGGTATTTGGCGTCTTCTTTTTGTAGTAGAGGGTAGTTATTTAAATACACTATAGGACACCAACCTCTTCTGATGGTAAATGTTACTGTAACATATTTACTTTCGCTAACTCTGATTCTTCATTTCGTTAATCAGTCTTGAATTTTGTTCTGACTTGCCTGGAATAATTGCGAAGAAGTAACAGGATCGATATGAGGCAAAAAATGCGTGTAGGAATAATGACTTCACGAGTAGTTGGCAGGTCGACAGTATATAATAAATATAGAAGGGGTCCAAGCATGCTACCTTGTGGAACTCCCGATTAGATAAGATAAAAACCAGTATATGCGTCAAGATGCTGAACTAGGCAGTGACGGTTATGCAGGTAGGACTGGAAAATACGGAAGTAGCTATGAGGAAGGAGTGTACTGATTTTAAAGGAGACCAGAGTCTCAAACTTTATCGAAGACCTGTGATATGTCTAAAATTGCTGCGAAGCAATACAATTTTGCTCTATAATAGCATGTTGTTGTTTAAAGCCATATTGGTGTTTAGAGATGCATAACAGAAGTTTCTCAAATAATTTTGATGGAATTGGTAGTAGGCTGATGAGTCTGTAAGAAAAGAGACCTGCCAGGATTTGGAATGAGCCACCTTCCATTGAGCGGGAAATAGCCTGCCCTTAAAATGGTATTAGAAATTAGCACTAAACACTTTAAACCTTTTGCTGATAGTTCTTTTAGGATAGTACTTGTATTCTGAACTTACTGCAAATGAGAATCAATGAATATTAAATCTCACTTTTACATGTAAATGTCGCCTTATGTGATGCGTTACTAACTACAATCCGACAAACCAAGTTTGTACTAGCATGTAGAACACACCTCGTCGCGATTCTGACCTTCCTGGTTGTTAGGATAATTAAAAATTACTGAAAAGCCACGTCCATCAACGGAACGTACAGACGCGTTTCGCTCTTATTGGAGCTTATCAATGCACGGTATCTCGAAGACGGATATAGCTTTTCACTTCTAAAAGCCACGTCCATCAACGGAACGTACAGACGCGTTTCGCTCTTATTGGAGCTTATCAATGCACGGTATATCGAAGACGGATATAGCTTTTCACTTCTATACTTTGTGCGTATATAGTTAACATTCTGAACTTACTGCAAATGAGAATCAATGAATATTAAATCTCACTTTTACATGTAAATGTCGCCTTATGTGATGCGTTATTTTTTTAATTTTTAATTATCCTAACAACCAGGAAGGTCAGAGTCGCGACGAGGTGTGTTCTACATGCTAGTAAAAACTTGGTTTGTCGGATTGTAGTTAGTAACGCATCACATAAGGCGACATTTACAGATTTAATATTCACTGATTCTCATTTGCAGTAAGTTCAGAATGTTAACTATATATACACAAAGTATAGAAGTGAAAAGCTATATCCGTCTTCGAGATACCGTGCATTGATAAGCTCCAATAAGAGCGAAACGCGTCTGTACGTTCCGTTGGTGGACGTGGCTTTTCAGTAATTTTTAATTATCCTAACAACCAGGAAGGTCAGGGTCGCGACGAGGTGTGTTCTACATGCTAGTACAAACTTGGTTTGTCGGATTGTAGTTAGTAACGCATCACATAAGGCGACATTTACATGTAAAAGTGAGATTTAATATTCATTGATTGTCATTTGCAGTAAGTTCAGAATGTTAACTATATATACACAAAGTATAGAAGTGAAAAGCTATATCCGTCTTCGAGATACCGTGCATTGATAAGCTCCAATAAGAGCGAAACGCGTCTGTACGTTCCGTTGATGGACGTGGCTTTTCAGTAATTTTTATTATTTATCCTATCAACCAGGAAATCCAGAGTCGCGACAACGTGTGTTCTACATGCTAGTACAAACTTGGTTTGTCGGATTGTAGTTAGTAACGCATCACATAAGGCGAAATTTACATGTAAAAGTGAGATTTAATATTCATTGATTCTCATTTGCAGTAAGTTCAGAATGTTAACTATATATACACAAAGTATAGAAGTGAAAAGCTATATCCGTCTTCGAGATACCGTGCATTGATAAGCTCCAATAAGAGCGAAACGCGTCTGTACGTTCCGTTGATGGAGGTGGCTTTTCTGTGATTTTTAATTATAGTATAGCAATCGCCAATTAAGTTGGCGCGAGGAGGGGGCGCGCAGAAGCAGTTTTTAAAAACGTCCACCCCCACTACTCTAGTAATTGTCAGAATACATTTGTCATTGACGTTTGACGGAACATAATGTCTTTGCTAGGGGATCATACACGCTCAGAGGTTAGAATTATCTGACATTTGATGTAAAACCAAACTTAAATCTCCCCACTACTTCTAATCCTGCGCGAACTTACCCCTCCTCGCGCCAACTTAATTGGCGTTTGCTATACTTGTAATTAAATCATATCCAAGTGATTCTTTTGAATTCATAACTCTATTAATTGTATGTTTAACAAAATTTATTTTCAAATTTTGCTAGAGGTGGTTCAAGTTGATAAGGAAATACTAGAAGGCGATATATTTCACGTCATCATTGTTTTTGGAGGGAAAAGGTTGGAATACTTTTTTTATATAATTTGCAAAGACTTTGGCTTTTTCGTCATTGCGTCTTGTAAGGAGGATTAGACAATTAGACAAAGAGATCGACTTATTCTCTTCTTCTTGCGGCTTTCCAGATAGTGTATTCTATCGTTATTGTACCTATTAAGTTTTTTAGGTGATTATAAATCCCTCTATTTTGATGATTATTAAGTAACGACTTCAATTCCCGCGTTATCTCGTTGAGTCTTCTTCTATCCTCAGGTGTTCTTGTTCTTTGCCATAATTTTCTGATTTACTAGTCCTTTGCAATCTTATATTTAATTAGAGAGGATATATCTTGATATACGTCCGTTTGTTTTTTCAAGTAAGTGTAGATTGCTACCTACTGGAAATATCTGTATGAAATATAAAATTTCAATATCTGCAATAATCAAATCAGATGTCACTTTACATTTTATTGAACACGTTTTCGAAAATCATTTACGATAAAATCTTCCGTTTAGTGTAGTTTCAGTTGCCCATATCCTTTTTGTTTGTGATTGAATGGAAAAATCTAATACAGAAATATGTCAGATTCTTGAGCCGGAATGATTTATGCCAAATATAAAAGTAGTAATAACGTGGACGCTGGAAGACGCTGGACTATCGGAACGCGCGGATATGAATGGCTTATCCAATATCATTCAATAAGCCATAACCTTTCAACTTGCCTCCGTGTGCTATACAAAGTTAGCGGCAATAAAGATCACCTTTGTGAATCAAAAGCAATCTATCAAGCGATATTATCGGACGCAGAACGGAACGAGATGACCGGCCGGCTATTACACAAGTTTTGTTCGTGAACTGCATCGATTCAATCTATATATATGTACCTATATATACATACATATATGTATCTAGTATATACGTGACGTAAATGTATAACGTATAATAAAAATGTGCCATACATCATGAAGTGGCACGCGCTTCTGATATGGTTTTTGTTCAATACTGAGGGGCTTTAGAAACAAGATACTCATTCTGTCGATAAATATAAAAATATAATAAGACACTGTTTGACTGGGAATATTGTAAATCTAAAGAAATAGCTTTTATTTAACAGTAGCAATCATACAGATTATTCCATAAAAGTTAAAAATTAATAAAATAGGTTAAATAGTAGATAGATAAATAGGTGTCTTCACGGCTACAATGTAGCGAAGCTCTCTTTTGGGAGTATGTTCTTGCATCCTCTAAAAGGCGGGTCTGAATCTGAACAAGCTTTCGAAAGTCTCTCTACAGTCATTCTCAGGTTGTTGTTGTTACGGCTGTCGTTCTTCGAGCGATACCTGAACTTGCCTGACGATGGTCTCTCAGACAGGGTTGGAGCGCGGTTGTCTCTAACTGTCTCTAGCCTTCGTCTCTCTTATTCAAGCTTATTCGGTCTCATCTCTATCTCTCTTGCCTCTCTAATCATTCTTACGAGCAGGCGTTCTAAGTTCGCAATAGTTTTTGTTGCCTTGAAGTTGATTTATTGGCCCGTCTGTAATGTGTGCTTGAATCGTAACCAAGATATGTCTTTTCGTGTTATCGCATTGGCGCTCTTCTCTGCGGTTGCTTATTCGTCGATTTGATTGCATTACATCCGCACAGTCGCAGGAGCTCCACGGTATTTCATATGCGCCTTGTTCTTTCAGTTAGATATCTTCTTTCGGCTATCTCAAAAACCGGGCCCACATCGATGTGCTAGACATTAATTAATGTGTCTAGGCAAGTTTCTGATGAAGTGATCAATGACCTAATGAGATATCTAATCCATTGGTATCTGCAACATGGGTTACAACCAAGTGCTGCTAAAGTCTTAAGATAGTGTGATAAATTCTCCTACACGCAATGTACGACGCATGTTGGACAGGGAAAGATCTGAAGAACTGGCTGGTCATAATCCACGACTCCAGTTTTCACTTCTTCGTCATCGTCGAACCGTTGGCCACCAAGGAACTAATAGGCCACGTCGCTTGATTTGTACGCCACGTCGGAATTTTCTCACCGTATCACAATACGTATTAGAATCGATTGTTATGCCTCTTGGCATAAAATCCACTAAGAAAATTCCTTTCCTGTCCCAAAATAGAGTTGCCATAATCTTTCGTGCTGAAAGTTTAATTTTCACGCTAGTTGGTGGCGATGTGTGTTGCCATTCCATTGACTGCTGCTGGAACTCAGAAATCATGCAATACACCCAAGTTTCATCTGCTGTAATGATGTGGTCCAAAAACTTATCCCCATATTGATCGTATCGAGTCAAAAACCATAAAGCACTGGCCAATATATTAGTTTTGTGATCGTCAGAATGCAGTCTTGAATATCATCGATAACACAATTTTCGAAATTTCAGTTTCTCCGAAACAATGGTGTACAAAACTTACCTTGGAACCACTGAAAAATCAATTGATAACTTTGAAATCATGAATCGTCAGTTCTATCGAATTTTGTTGTCCACTTCACGAACTAATCATCAGAAATCAGAGCAGGTCAACCAAGGCCTGACTCATCATGCACATTAACCCATCCGTTGCTATACCCAACGTGCAACAATAAAGTCAGCCGACTAGTACCACGGCTACAACTCAGTGAAGACGACGTGCGATTCTTGACGAAACGGTATTAGACTAGCTGATTAATATTTATAAAGGGCATCACCGCGTTTTGTAGACAACTTGTATAAGTGATTATACGTTACACAGAAGACGTACATGCGATAACGTACCCACGTAGAACCATGTTTTATCCAAGGAAGCTACCTATAAGAATTTCAGAACAGCTTTTTGTATACCACTGTGCACATATACAATCTAATATGTCAATCAAATTGTCAAATGGATGTTTCCTTGATCAGTGGAAGCTGAGTAAAATAACGTCCGTCTTTAAGAGTGGGAATAAAAATGACATAAACTCGATTTCTTTAATTAGTAATTTTTCGAAGGTCTCGCTGCTCTTGTCTGCAGAGAAATAGTGACACAATTATCGGATTCGCAACACGAATTTGTGAGAGGCAGATCTACAACAACTAATTTAATGACTGTAACTCTATACGCCTTCAAGTGGATGTTGTATATACTAACCTAAGTAAAGCCTTCGACAATGTTCCCCATCACGTATTAGTCTCTAAATCAAATAATTTTAGTATTAGTCCCAATTTCGTCAAGATTATTTCCAGCTACTTAACGGATCGATCTAATTTTGTTGATTGCGAGGGATCGCATAGATTTCCTGCGAGTAGTGGGGTTCCGCAGGTGTCCGTTTCGTGTACTATACATAAATGAATTGTCAGCTATGTTCAGGTCAAACTCTTTGTTGTACGCCGATGATATGAAGATTTATGGTAAAATTAACACTTTCGTTGACTGTGAACAACTTCGAACTAATTTCAATATTATAAATGATTGGTGTGCGAATGACGGCTTGGAACTAAATGTTAACAAGTGTAAGGCTCTGTATTTTTTAAGAAGGAAGTCACAGTTCAGTACCATTACAATGTCAATGGTAATCGTCTGGGCAAAGTAAAACTTTTTAAGGATCTTGGAGTCTGATTTGATAACTCGCTTACATTTAAGGAACATATCCGTTAGGTATGCAATAAGGCCTACAGATACCTTGGTTTCCTTTCTTGCAACACCAAGGTGTTCAAGACAATAGAGCCCTTGAAACTATTCTATCAAAACTATATCAGAAGTAGGCTGGAGTATGGGAGTTTTGGTAGATTTGGTCACCATATTACGTCAAGGCTGTTGATGATGTTGAAAAGGTTCAGCGCAAGTGTCTGAAAATTATTTACTTTCGTAAGTATGGTATATATCCTGAGAGAGATTACTTACATCAGGAATTACTCCAAGAATTCATTGTAATAAGCTTGCAAGACAAACGTACAATGTCACAGTTGCTTTTCGGGTTTAAGCTCATTAAAGGTATTATCCTCGATTCCCACCTCCTATCTCTACTGAATCTCTCGGTTCCTCAATTTACCTCAAGGCGTTTTAACCTTTTTTATGTCCGCAAAGCTCCACTCCTTATATCGTCAACATTCGCCTGCGATTGATATGATTTGTACCATGAATAACATAATCAAAAAGCTATACGTAGATATTTTTAATCTAAATTACAATCAATTTGTCACTGTTATTAACAATCATGTCACATTGCAATAATTGCATCTGTGTTTATTTTATTTTATAGTTTTGGTATAGTTGTTGGACCATTTTCTTATTTTCCATTTTTTTTTGCAGCAGCAAACACTTCATTTTGTTGTGTATAAATATTATATTATTCTGTAATTCGTTATTACGAATATTGGATAATAAACGTATTATTATTATATTAAATAAAAACGAACAATAACCAAATAAGAAGTAACAATATTAATGAAATAAAAATTAAAACGCAATATTAATAATTTCCACCTCAATTGTAGTGAATAATAATAGTGGAAATTAAGTATTATGGCTTCCTCATTTTGATTTAATTAATTATGAATTTCCATCAAGTAAAGGCTACTTCGATTCAATAAAGTAACAATATTTATTACGTATAACGTTTACGTTGTAAATAGAAATACAAACAAGCGAAAAATATATCAAGTGTCAGAATATAATAACATGGTGAAGCCCTGTATATATTTTAGTTTATGACTACTATAAGCAAATATTCAAACATTGAGTTATAATTAAACAGTTAGAAATAATGCAAAGTTCGAAACTTTTGATCGTGCCTGTATGTATTAACATACGGTATACTATACAGCAAAACAAGAAAATAATATATCGATATTTACTGAGATCTCAAGAACGTTTCCAAGAGTATTATAAACTTTCAGAACCAAATATGATGCTAAATATATTTCAAAATAAAATGGTATACTAAATAATAATGATAATTAAATGTTTCAAATTAAATTAACAGATATTACAGGTGAAATTGACTAATAATATTTTGTACTATACTACTAAATGTAAATTAAATAAAAATATTAGATAAATATCTAGCTACTTCAAACGGTACGATTATAAGCAAAATCTTTTGGCAGGTATAATAGCGACATCTCGGTGCTGACGGCGTATCTTCCTGTCTCTTTCTTTTCTCTATACTTCGCTACCCGAGTTACTATTAGGCAATCCTAACTATAATCAGCGACTAAATGTTGCTAATAAAGGTATAATTAATTAGAAGTCAGTAACAGGACCCTACAATATTATTTTATGTATATATATATATATATATATATATATATATATATACATATATATATATGAAAAATTTTGTGAAAAAATTTGTGAATTTGTGAAAATTATAGCGACAATCGCATGTAAAATGAGATTTAATAATTATTAATTCTCATACACATGAAGTTCAACACATTCAACATATATATATATATATATATATATATATATATATATATATATATATATATATAAATATAATAACTTCGTGACCTTGGTACGATATGGTAAACCTAATCAGTAGGCGATTAAAGGTCTGTATATTACTTCAAAATATATGTATTTAAAAAACTCTACATGTTTCGGCTGTATACGCCTTTATCAAGAGAATACAAAATATGAATTCATATTTTGTATTCTCTTGATAAAGGCGTATACAGCCGAAACATGTAGAGTTTTTTAAATACATATATTTTGAAGTAATATACAGACCTTTAATAGCCTACTGATTAGGTTTACTATATATATATATATATTAGCCAAAACAGAATGCGGGAACAATGAATTGGAATGGTTGGAGCAAAATACGTCGCTTCGCTTACCTTGGATGCTCAAAGGTACAAGAAATCACGACCCAGACGACGTGCAATGATCCAAGTTTATCTTGGGATTAATTAAGTGCGGTCACATGAAATCCACTTATTCAGTGTAGTTTCCCTCAAAACTCATAAATTTTACGATAACCACAAGTGACACTACACAGGCACGAACGCATTGGTCGAGATACTAACGTCAAGTGAAGCCAAGCCAGACGCGGAACCGCAAAAGGGTTTAGAGGGGAAGCGTCTCGAACTACGAAGCACCAGTGCACCGATGTACAATACAAGGCATTGTTCTTCAGACACTTAAATAAAATATACGTGATAAAATATTTTAAACAATGAACAGTAACACCGTTCTTGAACATTTTCACCCATATTCGAACCTTACTGTCACTGATGTCTAGAGAACGGATGCAATTTCCATAAAACGCAATCGGCAATTGGAATTGTGTATAACGTCGCTCAGTACATCCCGGCGTAATTCAATGAAGTATTTGTTTGACTTACTCGGCCACCTGGTCTCGCAGCGATAACAATGGACAACCCAGCTATCGCATTCGGAGAATATAGTGTTTTCAGTGGTGTCGTGTATGTAGATAAAATGCATAAAATTTCGTTATTTAATTTCGTTTATTTGGATCTAGAATATTCTTACTTTTTCAGACAATGGAGGAGCGTCGAGAATGGCATCGTGAAACAACGGCGAGTTGGATTGAGGGCCATACTGATTGTATGTACATTGCCAGTGATTCCGAAATTTATTGTGAAGTGTGTGAAACGTTATTGAAAAATTGCAATAAATCAACCGTAAAACGTCACGTAGGATCGTTAAAGCACGAAAAAAATTGAACCCGTTGGAATCTGACAATTTTAACGAAGAACTCTGTGAAACTTTTATGTCAGCTAATATTACATTATTTAAATTGAACAATCCAATTTTGAAGACATTTCTGAAAAAATATACTGGTCGAAATGTTCCTGATGAACCAACTTTACGCAAATATTATGTTTCTAGGTGCTATACGAGAACAGTAGAACGCATTAGAAGCTATCTTTTAAATCAATACATATGGATAAGCGCCGACGAAACGGTGGATATGTTAGGACGCTGTGTGGTAAATGTTGTAGCTGGTGTACTACATCCAACTATTCCCTATAACTCATATGTAATAGCAACAAGTGTTATAAATAGTGTTGATGCGGAAACAGTTGCTGAAACCATTAAGGAGAATATGCAAAAAATGCTTCATTCGGACGCCACCTACAAAGAAAAATACTTTTATTTGTCAGTGATAGTGCTGCGTATATGTTAAAAACAGGCAGACTATTAAAGCAAACATATCCTAATATGCTGCATATTACTTGTGTAGCACATTCTCTCCACAGAATCTGTGAATATATCAGAGACACTTTTCCGGAAGTTGATAGACTTGTATCAGCTTTTAAAAAAGTTTTCAGAAAAGCACCATTGAAAGTAGCTCTTTTCAGGGAAAAATTTCCATCTCTGTCACTGCCTCCCACTCCAGTATTAACTAGATGGGGAACATGGCTGGAAGCTACTAGTTATTATACTGAGAATTTCGATAGTCTAAAACATTTCGTAACACTGCTAAAGGAGGATGCTAGAAGTATTGGTGAGTGCAACGAGCTCACACAAATCCCAAATTTAAAAAAATCAGTTGTACTTTCTTCACGAACACTTTGGAAAATTGCCAAAACTAATCACTTATTTTGAAAATCGAAATCTCAAATTAAATGACGGATTAACCACATTAGATGTGGCTGTTAATAATTTGAAAAGTATTCCAAGTGACTTCGGATGTGGCCTTCGGCAAAAGTTTAAAGCAATTCTTAATAGAAATCCAGATTTAATTACATTGCAGCAATTATGTATGGAGACAATTCCACAAAATCTAACGGCTAAATATGAAGAAATAAAAGAATATTTCCAGTATGCACCTATAACCAGTTGCGATGTAGAAAGGACGTTTTCTATTTATAAGGATGTACTTAATTCAAAGAGAACAAAATTGACAGAAGAAAACCTTGAGAAAGTATTGCTAGTAAATATTAATACTCCTTTACTCAACTTGAACGACAAAATGAACAAATAAAAATGTTCCAATTATAGAAATAAAATTAAAAACTTTAAAAATACAACTTTTCAACAAATACATATGTATTTCGTAATTTTATAGATCACCACCCGTTTGTTTTCCAATTATATAAATAAAATTAATTAATAAATATGTATTTCGTAATTTTAGATAGATAGATCACCACCCGTATGTTTTCCAATTACATAAATAAAATTAAAAACTTTATAAATACAACTTCTCAACAAATAAATATGTATTTCGTAATTTTATAGATCACCACCCGTTCGTTTTCCAATTATATAAATAAAATTAAATATTTTAGAAATACAGCTTTTCGCGAGTACTGCACTGGGCTTTGCGTCATGTGGTAAGCGTGTCCGTTCTCTACAGTGATGTCACAGTAGGCACCCCACTCAATTTTCTTAAACATTATAAATTTCTACAGCTCAGCAGACAAACAGACGATACCGCTGCAAATGAGGTCTAAAAGCGCAATCTCTCTCTCATTCACAAATTATTTTTAAAATATGCATCGTATTAATTCGAGTATGCTGAGTGTTACTCTTGCCATATACGATTTGGCAATATTTTGTGTAGAACTAGATTTTACAGAAACAACTGGATCAAGATAAGCCTGTGGAACTCCTGATGTGAAGCAAAATATATCATATTTAACATTGCGATATTCAACTTATTGTTTTCTATTAAATAAATAAGTGAAATTTTCGCAAACTTAGAGTTAATGTTGCAATATATACAAAGACAAAACTAATTAGAGAAATTTCTATCCTAACACTAATACAATAGATTTCTTTTTAAAGGAAAATTTAGAAAGCAATAAACTTCTTAAATATGATTAATTAGCCATAAATGCTTGTAAGGTAGTTCCTGATAGTAATGTAAAACCTGTGCTTTGTTATGTGATAAACAATTACACACAAATAAAAAAAAATAAGCGACATTCTATTGTGTATTGTTTAAGGCAGTGACACTGGTGAATTAATAATTAGTACATGACCGCTTAATGGCAGAGTCGTCGTTCTCCCTGGCCGAGCAAAAATACCAAGAAATGCATTCGTTCAACTTCATAATTATAAACGGTTACAATTATCGACGAATGAACGGAATAGACGCAAACTGTGGAAAATAAAAGAAATAACGAAAGAATGAACACAAATATATATATATATATATATATATATATATATATATATATATATATATATGGCTGTGTAACGGAACCGGGTATAGAAGTGAAACTGATTTCCGGTTAGGTGCAAAGCACCGAATAAACAACCTAATTAAAATAAATTAAAACAACATATCAGCGAGATAAGAACGCTTTATTTCGGCCGATTCATGTAAGCCAGGGTCTTTAATTGAGATATAATTCACTATGGGTCATATCAGTGATTATCTACGAACAACAATGAATAAATTAAGTCAATAGTCTAAAATTGTATGTGTGTGTGTTAATGTGTATTTCAGTAAATGAAGGACAAAGAAAAGTTAAAGAAAGGGAACTCAAATAAGAATTCAGAAAAAAAGTTACCGAGATAATAACAATAATAATAAAAACTCGAAGCCTGTCTACCTTCACGGAGCTAAGAAGGTATCTTTTTGTTTTACGTTTATTATGTAATCTGTCTTTATACAAATAATGGGCATATACTCGCATAATTTAAGACATAAATGGCGAGAGAGAGCTCCATTCCACTGAATATAAATATGACACAATTTCAATGTCCATAATCATGAATTTATAGCACAATATTATTGCCATAATTTCACATTTTAATTTAAAAATGTGTTACGTGCTCGTAGCTACGTCCTCGTTTTGGTTGCAAATTTCTTCTTTTATTTCATTCCGTTATGTTTATTTTGAACCGAACTGTAGTACTTTCGTTTGCGTGCGTATATCTTCACATACAATAATTACGAATTAGTTTATCTTCGTGGTCTCTCGATTCTCGAGAGGCGATAACTTCTAGACAGACGAGACTGAGATCGCTATCGATAGAGAGAAGGTCGATGGTTGTCATTCGTCATTTGTTTTGTAACGGCTTATTGTAGGGCCTGATTGCTTTAAGCAGTATTCTGGGCTTCTTTTGGCAGCCCTCTCGTTTGAGCGAGGTTTTAATTTAGTCGCTATAATTTTTAATTGTAACTACAATTACCCGACAGGGGATTTCTGGATTACGATTAGAGTCCGATTGACTCCTTCTCTACGATGCACTATATTGCGTTGTTAACCATCAGACATTATCCTGGTCTTTTCCTCTACCGACGCAAACGTCGTTCACAGCAGGAAACCGTCGACGCTCACGAATATCCCGCTTGCAAGAAGGAGACGGACACAGCTAGGACTTTAAAATATTACTTTATTAATTTAAACAGAAATGTTTTGCAATTAGTTTTCTTCCTTGAACTTTTTTTTAGATTCAATTTTTCTTTGTTTAGTTATTTAACTTAGTTATTGCATCGTTACAGATATCATTTTTCAATGTTTATTTAGTTAATTCAATTGCATGTCTCATCATGGGTCTCAATCCATTCGATATTTTGACTTACTGCATTTATTTTCATCCATATGAACCAAATCAACACTTCTTACTTCTTACTTCTTATAAAACGTTAAGAACAGCACTGTTATGAATGAAATTATCCGTGATGTCAATCATTCATCCCATGACATGTAGGTTATGTATTCAAAGAACCAAAATATTCAACAACAAATCGTACGAGTTTGAATATAGAACACATAAAATTTATTGACTATAAAAGCGTATTTAATATATAAGAATCATGGCAAATTTAAAATGATCTGATCTCCTTCAAATAATATTTTAAAATGCACTAATAGGAGACCGGAATAAAATTCAGCCTGCATATTGCAAAAATTAGCACAACCTATGATTTTCATTCGTTAAGAAAAATAACTGATAAATCTTACTCATGTTTCATGACAGTGTTCTAACATTACATTGTTTAGGCTTATATTTAGATGCTGTGTATAATTTTGAGAATTTTATCTGGTTTCATTTACTTTCATTAATAGCTTTTTTTTATATATCTGAGTTTGATATTTAGCAATTATATCGAATGCAAAACCTTTTGTAAGTAAATAATACACTAAAATTTTTCTAGTGTATTTTGATACAAAAAATAACTTGAAATTTTTAATTAATTTATTACAACACAATAACAAATAAGAATTTTATAAAGCGATAATTATGAATTTCATGATTTAAAAGTTACAGGAAGAAATAACACTAAAATAATTGTTTTAACATGACAAACACTTCAGTCAGATTCTAAATCTCAATTTGAGTTAGATATTCCATTAGGATTTATAATATGTAATTGGCTTAATATCCACGTCTGCCAAGTGTCTTACTAATCAAATTATTTGTACGTCGAACACCATTTTATCAGGTATTTGCAGTGTAATGCTCTAATGCTTCGTTCCATATGTTCAATACTTTGTCATCTCCATAGGCCACCCCTACCAATGTTTTTGTCATAATAGTCCTTTACCACAGCCCAAATTATTTCAATGGCTTTTAATTCACAGCGATATGGAGGTAGTCTTAATACTTCATGTCCATTATCTTTTAAAATTTCATCAATTAAATGCCGTTTCTTAGGTTTGTTTCTCCTAACTAAATCCAACAATTCATATTTTGTCAATTCGCCTGGAGAAATCTATATTATTGCTGGATAACCAGTTAATTATTTCCTGTTTTCTCGATGTAGTATTAGGAATTTTATTTAATATTACGCTATGATATGGTGCATCGTCCATTATTATAAGCGAATTGCTTGGTAATGTGGCATAAATTGTGTTCTAATCCATTCCTCAAACTTGTGACTGTTCATTTCAGCATGATAATCCGTTGCATTGGTTTTCGATGGAAATACTAAACTTGCACCTTCAATAAAACCTGATTCACTTCCAGCATGTAAAATAATAAACCTTTTACCAACATAACCTTCTGGTTTTCGGACACTTTTCGTAGATGCATCTTGTCAAGATTTTCCCTATTACCTTTTGAATATATCCATGTATTATCTAGGAATATCAGTGGTTTAGAAGAATTTGACTTTAAATTATCCATATACTTCATCAAGAAAATGCATCTGTAAAGGGTTGTATCATGCTTTTTCACTTATGCTCGTCTGTTGTCTTCCTTTTTGAATTTTAAACCGATATCTTTTAACAAACTGGATAATGAAGATTTGCCAAAATCGATGATGGCTTTGGTATTTAATTCCTGTTTGAACGTCAACAGAATTATATGTTTCTCTGAAATAATTTCAAATATATTGAAATTGTGAATCATTAATGAAATGATAACATACTCTCTTTATACATGTTGTTTCGTACTTCCATCCTTGAAGATTCTCGCAAATCTGCAGTTTCGGGTTTGGCACGTTGTCTTTTATTACCAGGTGGAGAATGTATTGGGTTTTGTCCCTTACGTTCTCTGCTATTTCTGACAGTTTGTTTGGAGGTCTGAAGAGCAGTTGCAGCTCTTTGCAAAATTCAAACTTTTATTATGATTTCAAAATACATTCATATAATAAATACTTCAGAAGCTGCATTTATATTTATCAGAGGTGCTTGATTTAGTTTTTCTCATTCAACAACGTCCAAGACATCCAACACAAGTTGTTGGGATTGTGAATTCAGAGGCTTTACAGGCATATCTGTAATAAATGTAAATTCTTAACCTACAACCAATAAATAACTTCGTGATAAGAATACCTACTGAAAATGTTTTAAAACAGTTATTTGTGTTCTGAAATGAACAATTATTTGCTAAATAGAAAGAATAGTATATTAAAAAACAAGTTTCATAAGGCACCATTTTGCCGCACGAGATCAGTTTAGAAAACGAGCCGCGATAGCGGCGAGTTTTCTAAAGAGCGAGTGCGGCAAAAGGCCTTATGAAACGAGTTTTTTATACTATTTTTTCTATTTTGCGTTTTTTACATTAATAAATTGCTGAAATTGGAATTATTTAATTTGAAAGTTCAGAGTTTAATTTTTATATAAAGCATGCAGTTGGTCACATTGATACTTGACATTTTCAAATTTAAATCTTGCTATCCGCGAAGTATATTATATTTCATATTATTTACTAATTTTCGTTAACATTACTTGATACTTCATTTAAAAATATAAACATGAATGACATAGAAACATATATATGTTGTTGTCAATTGTATACAACATACGTTGTTTGTGTAAAATACGGACATATATCATATCTGTCAAATGTACATAAATTCTTAAAATCAATGACAGCAATGATATTTATTTCTGTATTCGAACAACGCCAACATTGAAAAATGAAAAAAAGCGTATCGAAATGAAGCTCATTTCGATACTGTTTTGGGTTTCATAATGAGTTCATTTCGAACGCAAAATAGAAAAAATTAATTAGGAAAGCAATAAGACGAAAATAAACCAAAGTACGATGTTAAACGTCAAAATTTAATTATTTGACTACCGTGGTACAGGAGTGTTATGGCGGGCGGTATACTGCATGTTATATCTATTTATCTTATTGGTCATACAACGAAGACAATCCCACATTTTCGTTTCAGTTTTATCCTTGTTTAATTGAGCTTTGAATGAAATCATTGGGCTTTGAACGAAACGAGATTACATACATTGACGTCGAATGGACATATTATATGTGTCTGTTTGTCACATAGTTGGGACCATCAATAATTGCACGTTTTTTGCGCATTGCAAATTGTTTTTGATTGGAATCTCTATGATCGCAATATTGGATTTAACTGAATCCCATAGGCCCAACGATATAAAAATTGATTCAACATTCGCTAATGATTGCCTAAAACTAAACCATAAATTTGTTAAAGACCTTAAAATCTTATACATACAGGATAATGGCAAAAAACTTAATATATTTAAAGCCTTAGAAATTAATAGATATAGTAAAGTAGGTCTGGCACTAAATGAACAAAGATAATTAAGTCACTCCCCTCTACTGGCTTTCTCAATTGGTAGTCACACCCCCACATGTAATAACCCCACACTTTTGTATGAATACATATATAAGGAGCTTATTTTTTTCAATTTATTTCAATATAATTTATTTCAATATACTGGATTTGGGGGATAGTTGACCTAAAAATTTTAATTGGTGTTAAATGGTCCTCGTATTGTTAAATTAATAGCGTATTGTTTTGGATTTTGATTTTCTTCTGACTTTAGTTTTTGCTATATGTTTGTTTTATTATTTTAACTTTTACATATACATCTTTTTAAAGGTTGTTGTGAGACCATGTATCTATTGTTATATTAATGTTTTAAATTTAAATTTAATCTATGTTAATATGTCTGTGTACGTCGCTTTAATTTTTAACTCTATATTCTGTGAATATTTTGCTATTGCTTTATGCACTAATTTATTGAATGTCTTGTTCATTAATCTTGTAGTTTCTCCTGAAGAAGCAACAAACTCGTTGTGAAATATAGAGATTGAAGGTAAATCAGTTTTAATTGACAGACCGCTTGCCCGTTTTAAATTTATTATTAACCAATATAGTACGGTCGATAATTCTTGTAAGTTTTATATATTTTTTTGAACTAAACCTTGTTTGATTTTCTAAAAATCTTCAGTATCGTCATACTATTTATTTACCTTTTCCTTAGTTTTAATATAACTTTATTTAATCTAATAAAAATCTTGATTATTCATTAATCTTTTAGTAATACTTTCTAGTACATCAATAACCGTATAATTTTAAGCGTCCTCACATCTAAAATGTAGTAACGAAAGTCTCCAAAGCAAATATCTATCGACAAAGCAAATAAATCGAACTTTGAAAGCGAAAAAAAGTAAAACAGGAAGTCCACCCCCCTAAATCCTTCCTTATTGCAATAACTTTATGATACGTTTGTATATCCCTCTGACAAATTGATCGCCCTTGGACGTATCGAACGCAGAGGAAGTAATAGAGGAATGACCCCTCACGATATAAGGTATATATGTGGGTTATTGAATCAGCATTTAGGACTGTATACTTATAAAATATATCGACTGGTCGGCGGATCGGGTGATATCATAACTCAAATGCCACGTATTACCTCTTAGGTGATTAAGGTCATCTATCAAATATATTGTGCAGTCATCAAATATTTACGTTCTCAGGTTCCTTCTTTCTCTTTCTTATGTAAGTGTATGTCTGTTCTGCTCTAGTTACAATTTAAAAAGTAAAATTATTAGAGATACATATAAGTTTATTCAAAAACTCTTAATAGAACTAAAAATTATAATTAGTCAATCTACGACGGACACTCAAGAAATTTTGGGAACATGGCAACACTGTAGTTTGATAAATGATACGCGTATACTGTACTGCAATATGATAAAAATATTACGTTTTCGTCCGATTGTCAAAGTACTAGTCAGTTCGTGTAGACAGCAGATTTAAAGTTTGCTAAGAGTATTGAAAATGAAGGTAGCTCGTGAGTATGTTCGTGCTATGATTTATTATGTCATTTGCTGTAGTTTAATTCTGCTAATCTCATTGCCTTTAATCTCCCTATGTGCTTGCACTCATGTCAGTGACACAGTATTGTCTTATGCCAGTCTGTTCGAGCACTTGCGTCCAATATTTCGCCAGACCTGATCAGCAAATGTAAATCATTAAATATAATGACTGTCTACAAATAAGCGGAATTTTGAGAAAATAGACGAATCTTGATGCACCATACCATATCTATTTATTATCGAAAAATAGCTTCATTAATGTTGGCGCCAACTATTCAATGATATTTGCTTTATTAGAAGTCGACTTATAACCGATGTTTCGTCATATGGTCAGAAGAAGCTGTGATTTGAGTACCAAATATCCTTAAAAAGCATGCAGTGATGACTAAACATTCCCATACCGATGTTTAAGGATAGTTTAAGCAATTTCAAAGTGCCCATGAGGTACTGGACAGACCGAAGCTAACATTCAAGAAACGCATGATCTCATCAAATAAAACCCGAAAGTATCCGCGAGATTGAAAGTAAATTAGAATTTCCAAAAACAACTGGACACGGCAGCTTTTTCATCGAAAGTTTGGGCATTTGTGAATAGAATTGATGATTAGCAAGTTGGACCGCAACCAAAAAAATTAACGTTGCAAGAACTTCATGGGAAGCATAACAACTTAAACTCTCTTGACATTATCGTTGCGCGATTGTGCGTCTGTGCTGTCGTATCCACTGTGTATTCTGTATGGGTTGGTGACCCAGACATCGACGTTCCCACAGGCCTGGAAAATTAGTAAACTTGTGCCAGTGTTCAAATTTTAGCAAAGTATTCGAATGCATACTTTACTGTAGAATATATAACAATGTACGGCCCTTCATTTCTGGAAGGTCCACGCAATATAAATTTAACAAAGTATGGACCAAATAACAAAACGATTTAAAATGGTCAACTAACAGTCAAACCAAGTATATTAAAATAAATTATACTAAGACCATTAGTATCGGATCTATAATTTATGTTATTTGTGTCTCTGTTAATGTGGACCATTTCTAAAAAGGTTCATTTTTTAAGGTTATTTTCAACGTCTAAGATCTTAACGTCAACAAAATTGAAAGTATGCAATATATTTTTTATTTTTCATGTTTTAACTTTTACATATGTAACAGTTAAAACAGTTAAAAATAATAGTTAGAAGTGAGTTTAGGGTATATATATCGTGATGGAAGCTATTGGCCACTTTCACCCTATAATAATCGATTTCATTATTCGGCTATTGTAAATAGATATTGAGCAAAAAATATGCTCATCTGTTGGAACACCTGCCTTACTTACCTGATTTAGTTAACAGTTACTTTTTTTCCCGACTGCACTTACCAACGACAAGAAGCTGACACGACAGCATTGAAAATTATGATTGCTCAGAATTTTGTTTGGAGCTGGAATATTCGAACAAATACTATTTATTCTAGGTTTCTCTTTAAGTTACTATAAAACAATATAATAAACCAGAGTAGTTTTGAAGTTTTTTGTTGTTTACTACAATACTGTTTCGCCAAACTTTAGTTTCATCAGGTGATGATAAACTGTAACGAAAACAACATCTGTAAAAATATAAAAAAGCAAATAATGAATTTAAATCCTTTAAAACAAATAATTCAGTCCAGAAATATATTCGAAATGATAAAGACAAAACAGAAAGAAGGCAAGCTCAGAGGTTTATATGTTGACATGCGAGTACAATAAGGTCTACATTGGTCAGACAGGACCTACCCTTGGACAGAGAACCAAGGAACATGGAAGAAGTTACAAAGATCAAAAAGACGGGCTCAACTTTCGCAAACGATTGTTTAGATTCAAATAATAAATTTAATAGAGAATTCAAGATTCTGCATGTACAGCTCTGTGCAATAAAATTTGGGACAAACATATTTAAGTTGCGTAATTAAGGTCTCGTACTCATGGAATATCAATTGACTTAATTTTCTGTAAGTCTCATTTTATTCCGTAAATTTACAGACATTAGCTAAAATTATTACATTAAATAGCAACATAATTGAAATTTTCTTAACATTAAAACACCATGAAAGATGCCTCAACATTTAGATCAAGTGATGAAAGCCAGGATCATGTCAAAAATAGAAGATAGTCGGTCAATATGTAGAGTGGTAACGTTTTTTAATTTAAATAAAAATACCGTGTTTGATGTAAAAAAGCGGTGGATGCAGGACGGGTCTTTAGCAAGGAAAATCGGTTCTGGACGTCCTAGAAGCAGCATTGACGCTGATAATGCGGCTTTGATAAATTATATAATAATGAATCCCTTTACTACAGCGAGGAAAGCAGTTAAAGAAACATATTTTCCAGCTTCTAAATCTACAATTTGACGAAGAATACGTGTTTTCTATTTAAAAAAATCCATTGCCTATTCAAAGATTTTATTAACCGACGAAAGTAAGCAGTCACGATTACTATTCGCTTGAAATAATATCAATAATGGGGAGGACTACTGGAACAGAGTAATATTTACGCATGAAAAACGCTCTCAGTCAACCTACAGGCGAAAAGTGAGAGTTTATAGACCACCACATTCTCAACTCAATGAAAATTATATTTACCGCTCACAGAAATCTGGAAGGTTTTCGATAAATGCGTGGGCCTGGATGAGTTCGACTGGTTCAGGTGTCTGGAATATCGATAGACCTTTTGTTGCCGCGACATATGTTGACATATTGGAACATGTAATGCTGCCATCTATAGCACAAACGTTTCCATACAATAACTACACATTTCAGCAATATAATTGCACTGTCCATACAGCCAGTACTGTTGGACAGTAGTTCTAGAATCGCAATATAGAAGTTCTGCCATGGTCTCCAAAAAGTCCAAATCTAAATCCACTTGAAAATGTATAGGGACTTATGGTCAAAAATATTTATAATAGAAATTTTCATTCTCACAATGCGGAGGAACTGTGGGAAGTCATAGAAGAAGAATGGGAAGCACTAAGTGAGATTTAACACCTAACAAGAAATTTAATTCGTTGAATGCCAAGGAGATTAACCCAAGTCATTGCCGCAAACAGTGATATAACTAAATATTAAAAATATTTATTGCTTTTATCTAATGTCTTTATTGTGTTATTTATTTTATTATGATTTTAAGTTTCAAATAATTTAATCTAACTTTCCACTACAATATCGTTTCATCACACTGTGACTTCATCAGGTGGATGAATAAATGGTGAATTTACAAATGTACAAGGTATATATACAAAGCCTGATAATTATAAATTTAATGAAAGTAGGGGGGGAATTACAAATTTCTGTTTGGTCGTTTAATATTAACCCTAATTTCTTCTAGCAAATCTAGTTTTTTACTTTTATCTTGAATATGAAGAATTTTGAAGTTCGTATTAAAGTTGTGGTTATTCTCTATACAATGATTAGCAAAAGTTGAGTCTGATTTATTATTTCTATAACTATTTTGATGTTCGGATATCCTTTTAGTGAATGTTCGTCCTGTTTGACCAATATATGACATATTACACTCACAAGTTAACTTATAGACGCCTGAAACAAGTTTTTTATCCGTTTTGTCCTTATTGTTTTTTAAAAAACTTCCAACTGTATTATTGGTTTTGTACGCTACGATAGTATTAGTGGCTTTCTTGATAAGATTACTAATTATGTCTGAAGTTTTCCCGATATACGTTAAGGAAGAATAATATACTACATCTTTTAATTGTTTAGGGTATATTAAAGAGCGGGTAAGTATTTTTTGTTTGTGTTGGAGGATTCTATTGATAATATTGTATGAATATCCATTATTTTTAGCAATAGTGTGTATTCTGTTTAATTCTATGTTGAAATTGTTTTTATTAAGGGGTATATGTAAAAGTCTATGTATCATAAATTCATACGCGGCTAATTTGTGTTTTAAAGGATGAAAGGAGGACGCATGTATTGTTGTATCTGTATGTGTAGGTTTATGGTAAATGGAAAATTCATGTTTATTAGCATTATTTGATATAGTAAGATCTAGGAAATTAATTAAGCCATTCTTTTCTATTTCTAGTGTAAATTTAATATTAGGGTGAACATTATTTAAATAATCAAAAAACATTTTTAATTGTCTATCCGTACCATTAAAGCAGACTAGCACATCATCAACGTATCTAAACCAGTAAATGCATTTTTTAATAAGGGAGTGAGTGCTAATAGTTTCTTCGAAATGGAGTTTCAACAAGTGTCTCCCTTATCAATTAATTATTTATTTTATTCCATTATAAAAACAATATTTTGGTATTGCATTTTATTTAAATTTTTGGTTTACTATATACAATCAAATTCTCATATACTAGTACTAGTACTACTAGTAACAGAATTATAAGTAGAGGTTATTTCCCTTGTATAATGCCTTGTTGCTATGTCACTGAACCACATGACAGCTTTGAAGCAAGATTTACAATTTAGCATGTCCCAGTTTTTTTTTTTGCACAACTCAACTAGACATTGGTATTACGAGTTGTCCCAGATTTGATTGCACAGTACTATACAAGAAAGTATAGAAAATATAGAAATAAATAGTTAATAGGAAATTAGGTTTAACTCTAAATGAACAAACAGAATTCAATAGCGCCACTTTATTACTTGTATAAAATATGTCGCACATCCCCACTTCCAATGCACTTCTGTAAAAGAAATATATATGTAAAATTCAGTTTGTCATCACCTGATGAAGCCAAAGTTTGGCGAAACAGTATTATAGTGTACAATAAAAAACTTTTAAACTGTTCTGGTTTATTTTATTACTTTAAAATGGAGTTTCAACAAGTATCAGCTCGTTCAGTCAACTATAAGTTACTATAGTTTACTGCTTCAAGAGAACATTTAATTTTTCGTTTTTATTTCTTAACAAGGAGAAATTTTTTATGTATTTGTACGAATACCGCAATGAAGAATATTCTATTTATTTTTGGAATGAACATTTGTCTTGAATTTTTTTATTATATTTATTCAAATAATTTTAGCGGTAAGTTTAGTTAGTTTTCCATTTTCTACCATTGCACATAAGAAAAATGTTTATGTCTATTTATTTAATTCTTAATTTCGATTTTCATCATTCTCTAAAATTCTCATAATAAATAAAGTAAAAATGCCATTATACTTTTCTACTTTACGTTTGGTTGTCCAATACACGATCTTGGGAACTGTATCTGCTCCGTATCGGCGTCTCGTTACCTTTCTTCCACGGTGTATATATAGGATGACATTTAGCATGTGAGTCTTTAATTATTATCTTTAGATTTCAAGTAAAATGCATAGCAATATGCATATCTAAGATTATCGAATAAATGGCATTTTTCTGTAATTCTTTTGTAATGATTTTATAACATTTTGCAATTCCAAATCTTATTTTTAAATCTCCAAGACGTTCTCCCTTTTTTAATAAGATCTTCCCGCTTTCGACATTCTTTATGTCAATATTGGTTTTGTTAATTCCTTGTAGGAAAAAAAAATTGATTCTCACTGTTACCCCGCCGGATATTCTCTTTGTCCTTTTTAACGTGTGTCCTCCCGATAATAGGAATTATCATCGTTAACTTGTTCGTCGATTCGTCGGCGTCAGTACGGAAGCAATTAAACAGAAAAATTCTCCCCAAATTGCTCTTTTAAATCAATTCAGTTTTGATTAATAAAATCCGTCAATTTCGAATAGGTTCCCGGGCATGGTGGAGGTATTAAATCCCGTCGCTCTCCCTTATAAATCTGCGTATGGAATGTGACGCTTTCACAGCGGGATTTTAGAGCTTAGCGCGCGTTCGGTGGGGCCGCCACCGTTGCTGCCGCCGCCACCAACGCCAACACCGCGCCAATCACCCTTATAACATACGGATCCAGACCGGGCGAGTGAACGATAGAGGTGCGCAGCATGCAGTAATAAGCCGATTAGCAAATTTCATTAGGTTAAATTGATGGTTTCGGTACCTACTGCTTTAAAGTATAGTAATTCATGCGTGCTGTTGCATAAATGCCATTCAATTTTAATAGACATATCAAATTAATATTAATCTTCTTCGATAATCTAGTCTCGATCGGATAAAATAGAAATTTAATCCTAATCTAGTGATAGACTGAATGTTCGATCTCAATTCTATGTATCAGAGACGACGATTTTCATTGCCAACAATCACAAAAAGCGATTTTTGAATACAATTCAAACAACAATTGTCAAGATGCTAAATAAATTAATTCTATCAAGTACAACATAGTTCACAGTATTTTTATTGAACTCGAAAGTTATTACTTATTTAACGAATAAAATATATGAAGTAATCAAGAAGATATTCTCCTCCATTGTTTAGTAATGCCTACCATAATTTGGCAATTTTTTAATTCCATGCCTCAAGTAATTCGGCGGTAATTTGGAAGTAAAGAAATCCTCAAACCAGTTTTGAAGTGCGACATTTTTATTAAATAATATTGAAGGTTGTTTGATAGAGAGCAAATGACATGGATATCTGATAGAGTGATATCAGAAGAGGAAAGCCAATGTGGAAGGACTTCCCAACTGAATTCTTGAGTAATCGCTTTTGTTAAATTAGGAGTGGTTCAAAATGACTTGATGTTTACTTTCTAAGTTTCTTTTCTTGAATTCCGGCCTCAAGCGGATGAAGAAGAAGAAGCTTTCTTTGCCCGACCAGATCTACATAAATTTACGCTGATAAATACCATCTTTTGCTGCTGGAGAGGGGGCTTCCCCCTTTTTGTTAGGTTTAAGTCACATTTTTCTCTTCTGGACATATTGTCATGAATTTTTCCCCGAAGAAAAAAATTAAAGAAACAGTAAAAGACTATATATTTATGTACATTTTATTCCAGGAAAATAATTAGAGATATTTTATATTTTATTTAAAATTCGATTATAATGTGTATTTTTGTCCACGTCTGTAGAATGTTCGAGCGTGGTCTAGATGTTTGAGGTTCCCGCCACTTCGGAAGTATATTGTCGTAGTCGCTCATTTGATTTTGTTTTAGGGATGGGGAGATCCATTTCCGTAGTGCAGCGTCAGAGATTTTTGATCCGTTAAACAGATAGGTTTTTCTGAATAAAGACTTCCTTTTTATTCAGTATATTATAGTTATTTTCGGTTTATGTTTTTAGTTGTGTTATTCTGATGTGTTTAAAGTAATTCTCGATTAATTACGAGTTTCTGATACTTGTAATTTTTGATTTGTGCGACCTATCTGAAATCTCTCTTTTAGTATAATTTTTTTTTAGTGAAGTGTGACGACCACATTAATTAATGTACGTGTACATTTGCAAGTATATTTATATATATATATATATATATTAATTTAGTTATGATATTTGTATATTGATTGAGCTCGTAAATTCAGTAAATTTTTAGTTTATAATATTTTATAGTCAGAAAAATTTTCAACATTTTATATTTTTTTTAGTTAGTTTTTGCTTTTAGCTGGCTGTAGTTGTATTGAAGGTCAGGGAAATTTGGTGGGAGTTTGATCATGTTATAGAGCGCATGATCTTGTCATAATGTTTGAGTTGCGCGCTGACAGATAATTTTCTGTTTGACGTTTGAAGTTGTGGGATAACGTAATTTAAAGTTTGAAAGTTTTTCCAACTAGATAATTAGTTTTAATTTAGCTCGCGGTCACGTGAGGTTTTTTTCTTGTATATCAGTCAATATTTATACAAGTTTTCCTCACGCTGTCGCACATTTGTTGCTTCAGCACTTCTTTATACTCTATAAAGTCGATTTTTTCTTTTTTTTCTTTTTTTATTACATGTTCATACTGTTAATGTTTGTTTTCTTTGCTAATACCTTTTGTTTTATTTAACACATACCCTTTGAGGGTAACCCTGAAGATACAAGAGCTCCTGGAAGGCTGTACTGACTAGAGTGAAACTGGGCAAGCTATTGTGTATTGTGGGCTAATTTAAATAATTTATCAACTCCACAATACATAGCAATATGTCAAGATGTAATATGGTTGGACACCACATTGAGAGGGTAGTGCCGCTTCTTATAGAAACTCTTCAGGCTTATATTTTCGGGGTCTTTCTGTTCCTTGTCTTCTCTTTCCAATTCTGAACTGCTATTTTTTTATTTCATCAATCACATCCCGCAATCAAGAGTATTCAGGTCATCCCCGGAATTGTCCGACAAAATTAATCTAAGTATTGACGAATACAATTTCGCAATAAATCTAGTTGCCCTGGAATGGTGAATGATGCATTACAGGAAAACAACTCAAAAAAGCTCTTATGTTTCAAATTGAACGGCGAATTAAAAAATAATTTATATTTTGGAAAAAATCATAGGCCTACCATTTTCCAACACTCTGTATTTTCGTAACGGAGTCATAATTTCTAAAGCAAACTAGCATTTATTTTTCATGTAGATTCACGCCCTTAAATATTCGCATATCAATAAGGAACACCCGGTATACAAAATATAGGCACAATATGTACACACATTGACTTTATTCAGTACGAGTAAAAGTGAAATTTTATGGAATGTGTACTACTACAAGGAAACATAAATAACTACTTGTATAAATCGGAAAGTACCCACTTGTCTTTAAACTATTACTGTCAATGGTATGGTAGAACCGTTCGCGAGATAAATGCCTCTAATAACGTGAAATTGCGTCAGGATACAAAAACCAAATGAAATATCAGAACGGAAATACAGGATGACTGCGTATTTATTAATGTGGATTTATGGTAGTTATGGTTTAGAAGTGAATGAAGAGAAAAATGGTGATTTGTGATTAGAACAAATGAGTAACAAATTAATGAATTATTGGCTGTCTATAATAGTCTATATTAAAACATAAATTCAATTTAATGATTAACAGATAACACGCAAAATTTATTTGCTTAACGTTGAATACGTCAAAAATATTATGAAATAACGCTCCACGTTTTTACAGCTAAAAATAACACGAAATCAAATATATTGATTGTCGAAAATAACACAATCAGATTGCAAATAAAATGTACATCTTCAGGGTATGTGAATTTTTTTAAATTGAATTTTCATTACCGAACTTTATATTACCTATTTCTTATTTACTTTTTTTGAATTAATTAATATACTTCAACATTTAAATCAAGAATTAAAAAAAAATTCAAACTGTTATAAAATTTAATATATATTTATAATATATATGAATTTTGTCACACACAACTCCTACTTTATTTTAAATTTACTTTAAATAAACTGCAAAATATTAACTAAACTCCTCTTAAATTCTAAATCTGAAATATAACAACTTGTAGGAATTCTTTTCGATAATCTTGTCCTTTTGTAATTTAATCTATTGTCTCTACCTTGTCAAACTTCTTAATGATTCCTTATTTTAAATATAAGTTGATCAATTCACATTTTTTTTGTATTAGACTTTGCCTTCCTTGGTTTATTTCTTCCTTAGCTATATAATTTTAATGGTCCTTTTTACTTCAGTTAAATGGTGCTTTATAAATTCCTACCACGTTTGCATTCTTTTTATAAATCTTCTTATATTTATACAAGATGTCAGTATCATTATGTTCAAATTTTAGGAGTGTAAAGTAGACTTCACTTCAAGTAACAAAAACGCGAAACTTGTATATCCATTTTTATTTGTTTCAAAGTTACAGATCTATGAATGTGATTGTCAGATCAAAAAAAAATGTAATCCTAAAGTCAATACAAACTGATTTTATTTAAAAAAAGTTATACGATTCATTAACAGGCCTGTGATTGTTAACGTCGCATAATAAAATGTTATCCTAAAATAAATTTACACGTGTCGTAGTGTATACAGTAATTTCTTGGAGATCTACAAAAAAGAGTACTGGAAATTGGTTTATGATAAAGAAAGTTCTTACTTATTTCGGAAGTGCTGAACCTTGAATATCATACAATAAACAAATGTTCAGATGACTGTTAACGTTGCATTTTTTAATAAAGGATTACATTACGGTTCAGTTCATACAACAGCTTATTAGTGAGTGGACACGTTTTCTTTATTAAAAATGCCTTACCGATTTTCTTCTCAAGAGTATGCGGACCTGCATTTTGTGTATGGCTACTGTAACAGCAGTGCACGTCAAGCAGTTATTGAATACTGACATCGGTTTCCCGATAGGCGCATTCCTTATTACAGAACGTTTCTGGAAGTACACAGACAATTTCGAGAATGCGGACTGCGTGATTATCATTTCGACCGAGGAGTAAATTTTCCAGCAGACTTAGAGGAAGGAGCAGTAGCTATCCAAGGGATCCAACTCTCAATGTACGTCGAATTGCTAGAGAAATACGAGTGCCACGAACGACAGTTTGGCGAATTTTAAAACGTGAGGGCTTATATCCATATCACTATCGCAGGGGACACGGTTTGCTTGAGGCAGACCACTATGCTCGTCTAGTTTATTCTAACTGAATATTAAGACAGTCGCGGCTTCATTTTAATTTCTGCAAAACCATCCTCTGGACAAATAAATCTACGTTTACGAGGAGTGGTGTTACAAATCTAAGAAACCTGCACAGTTGGTCATCAGAAAATCCCGAAGATATACGCTCATCTAAATTGCAACAATGAATTTTCAATTAACGTTTTGGCGGCCATAATCGACGACTTGTTGATTAGTCCTGTCGTTCTTTCTGGAAGGTTAAATGCGAACAAATACCTTCAATTTCTTATTGACGAACTGCCAGGTCTTTTAAAGGATGTACCACCGAATGTTTGACGAGATATGTGGTTTCACATGGATGTGGCACCACCACATTTCGGAATTGCTGTCCGAAATTGGGTTAACGTCAATTATCCAAGATGGATTGGTCGAGGTGGTCCTGCTGCATGGCCACCCAGATCACCCGATCTTAATCCCCTTGACTTTTATTTATGGGGGTACATGAAAAATTTAGTATACACGCAAGTTTCGAATAGAAGAGAAGAGTTGTTGGATCGTATTCACCTGGCTGCCGAGCAAATCCGACGAAACAGGTATGAATTTCGGATAAGTACTTCCTCTGTTGGCTTACGGGCACAAGCCTGCGTTCAACAAAGAGGTGGACATTTCGAATATATTATTAATTGGACTTTTTTAAATAAAATCGGTTTTTATTGACTTTAGGATTATATTTTTTTTTATGCTCTGACAATCACATTCATGGATCTGTAACTTTGAAACAAATAAAAATAGATATACAAGTTATGCGTTTTTGTTACTTCAAATGAAGTTTACTTTTCACTCCTAAAATTTTAACATAATGATACGGGACACTTGTATATTTAATTTTAGCTAAAAAGTACTATCTGTAACTAGTATTTGATCAATTCTGTTACTTCATAAAATAATCAATTTTTAATACCACGACACAAATTTTATCGATATATTATTTCTTTTTCCTTACTATCAATAATCTCATTCATATATTTTTTACCGGATTACTTATTTTCTATCGAGTTAATATATTATTTTTTTATTTTTCATTCAATTTTTAATGTCAGATTTATAACTATTGTCACAGATATTTGACAAAGCTTACATTACATACAAGTATAGTTTATTTTAAAACTTACTTAAACTTTTGTGATTGTAATAAGTTCTCTTTTCTTATTAATTACATGTTTATTTATATCCATCTCATTACAATATATATATATATATATATATATATATATATATATATATATATATATATATTTATTTATTTAGGTTAAAATAAATTAAAAACGGGCAAGCGATCTGTCAATTAAAACTCATTTATTAGTTATCTCTATATTTCGCAACGAGTTTGTCTCTTCTTCGGGAGATACTACATTAATTATTATTTATTAATGAAAAACTATTGATAATATAAATAGAAATAATATCTATTAATTATATATATATATATATATATATATATATATATTGGAGAGAATATAAATATTGTTTAGAAATACATGGTAAGAAAATATAAATTAGCAAATACAGGCTTTTGGAATATATATTTCATTAATCTTGTAGTATTTCCCGAAGAAGCAACAAACTCGTTGCGAAATATAGAGACAATTAATAAATGAGTTTTAATTGACAGACCGCTTGCTCGTTTGTATTTTATTTTAACCAATATAGTACTGTAGATAATTTCTTTTAAATTTTTAAATTAAATTATTTATATATATATATATATATATATATATATATATATATATATATATATACGTGTTTAGATAATTTCCTAGCCGTTCATTAAATATAACATTTGATAAATTATTGGAGTTTTTCGGCTTTTTATATGAAATATTTACAAATATTAAATTAGAATGTATGTAATTGCAGAGTAAGTGGGGATGTAAACATTGCTGTCTACAAATTACAAAGCAAGTCATACGAAATTTTTTATTTGAAAAATATGGTCTACGTTGGGACTCGAACCCAAGTCTACAGCTGTCCGGGCTGTCGCCTTAACCACTAGGCCACAATAGACCCAGGTTCAAGCCATATAGAAATGCATTATAAAGTAACAGTGATAATGAATCAGATGTCAGTTATTGAATGTAGATGTCAAGCTGAAAGCAGAAGTCAGTTTTTGAAAGCTAATGTCAGTTTTGATAGCAGATGTCAGTTAGTGAAAGCAAATGTCAGTTATTGAAAGCAGTTGTCTGTTTTGAAAGCAGGTGTCAGTTATGAAAGCAAACGCCAGATTAGAAAGCAGATGCCTATTTTGAAATTAGATATGAGTTACTGAAAGTAGATGTCAGTATTTTGAGAGCAGATGTCAGATTTGAATGTTTGAAAATGCTAATTATTACTCCATATCAAATGTTATATTTAATGAACGGCTAAGAAATTATCTAAACACGCATATAGCTATGGAGTAATAATTAGCATTTTCAAACATTCAAATCTGACATCTGCTCTCAAAATACTGACATCTACTTTCAGTAACTCATATCTAATTTCAAAATAGGCATCTGCTTTCTAATCTGACGTTTGCTTTCGTAACTGACACCTGCTTTCAAAACAGACATCTGCTTTCAATAACTGACATTTGCTTTCACTAACTGACATATGCTATCAAAACTGACATGAGCTTTCAAAAACTGACTTCTGCTTTTAGCTTGACATCTACATTCAATAACTGACATCTGATTCATTATCACTGTTACTTTATAATGCATTTCTATATGGCTTGAACCTGGTCTATTTTGGCCTAGTGGTTAAGGCGACAGCCCGGACAGCTGTAGACTTGGGTTCGAGTCCCAACGTAGACCATATTTTTCAAATAAAAAATTTCGTATGATTTGCTTTGTAATTTGTAGACAGCAATGTTTACATCCCCACTTACTCTGCATTTACATACATTCTAATTTAATATTTGTAAATATTTCATATAAAAAGCCGAAAAACTCCAATAATTTATCAAATGTTATATATATATATATATATATATATATATATATATATATTAGAATGAATTTCTTCTTTTCTTGGCCATAATTATAATACGAAATAAAAATATTTTTTGGGAGTAGCGGCCGGGAAATTAATAACAATTCACAACAATTTACACTCTCTAGAACAGAAATAAATAAACCAAATACCCCAAATAGACCAATCCCATCCTGTGTGCTATTTGAAACATTACTGGCAAAAATCAATATTACTTAAAAAACTCTTACGATTTCAAACATTTCCTAAACAATATAGAAATCCCTGAAAACCACATATTTATTTCCTTGGATGTTATTTCGATGTACGCCAATATACCCACTAACCTTGCCATAAAAGCAATAGAAACTAATTAGAACCAACTACAAAATTTCACACCCTTAACACTAGAAGAATTAAAAAAACAATAGAGTTAACCCCAAACAACATATATTTCCAATATAACAATCATTACTACAAATAAATACCTGGCTGTGCAATGGGATCCCCCATCTGAAGTGTCATTGCCCAACTTGTATTGAAAGAACTAGAACATAACATAATTTCAAAATTAAACTTTAAACGGATATTTTTTAAAAGATACGTAGATGATTGCATCGCTTGCATTCCCTCTGATAAAACAGAATACATACTAAAAAAAATTAATTAATTTAATCCAAAACTACAGTTCACAATAGAAAAAGAAAATAATTCAAAAATTAACTTCTTAGACTTAACCTTAATACCCACCGAAAAAAAAAATCTTAACAAAATTAAACCACAAACCAACTTCATCTGATCGTTTTCTGAATTTCGGTTAATGCCAATCAATGTCACACAAAAAGAATGAAGCAACGGGATTAACTAATAGAGCGATTAAACTAAACTAACTCGTTTATACCTGCTGGTGGCGTACATATTTCAATTAATTTAAATTGTCGCATAACATTAATCTTAATAATTGTAAACAAGTTGTTGAAAAAAGTTAAAATTTATGTTGCTATAGTAAATAAGCCGTTAAGAAGTTGTTTATATAGTAACAAACGGTTCTTAAGTCAAGCTTTAATGAAACAGACATGTAAATTACACATCTGTAACTGTAAACATGGACAACACACCTCGTATTTTCCAGCTTTTTACTTCTGCTTAAGATATATGTTTCTGCTATTACTATTAAGCGTCGTCAGTTAAGCTAGTAAAGTAATTTAAAAGCTTAAATCACCTATAAGGCATAGCAAATTTCGTCCTGTCAGGTAGCACCATATAATATAGTGACATCTAACGGACGAAAGGGACTATGCGGAAAATGGCAACCCTTCCCTTGACCGGTTAAGCTGGTACAAAAGGGAAGAAAATACGCATATAGGTGTAAGTCCATTAACACGATGCCAGATGGCAGTAAATATACAAAAAAGGTTTAAGTATATCAATACGTTAAGCACGTATTACGCATTTGTTACAAATGAAACAGACATGTAAAATACACATCTGTAACTGTAAACATGGACAACACACCTCGTATTTTCCAGCTTTTTGCTTCTGCTTAAGACATATGTTTCTGCTCTTACTATTAAGCGTCGTCAGTTAAGCTAGTGAAGTAATTTAAAAGCTTAAATCGCCTATAAGTCTATGGTGCTACCTGACAGGACGAAATTTGCTATGCCTTTAACCTTTTTTGTATATCAAGCTTTAATAAAAGAAAATATTTCGCATATGCTTGCTTATAATCCAGCCTTTCCAAGAAACAGAAGCATTATTTTTTGTGCAGTTCTGGATATAATTTGTTGAGTATTTAATAAATTATTATTACTAAAACTATTATTTTAGAGGATGACCTTGTTGTGCTGAAACTAAAGAAAAGAAAACAAGATATTTCTTGTACTTCATGTTCTATTTTACTTGACGTACTCTGTATGTTTGTACATATACAGAGAAATAAATATAGACAAAGATAAAATATACTAAACAACATGGAAATATTAATTACTACATATTCATCCGTTCACTATTAATCTTAAGCAATTAAAATTAGTTTTGTACGTAACATGGGTTACGCTTGCATGCCCCTAATTATAAGTAACGTAATAATACGTAAGTTAAAATAAGTATGCGCTGGTTTAGATATGAATTCTGTGATTGCGTTTTCGTGATGTATGTGTACTTGTATAGGTGGGTATGTTTTTTTTTACCTTTTCGGTCACACTCCGTCGACCGCTACTCCATTTTGAAATCTTCTCATTTGCATTTTACGCCGGCCACATATAATTGAATTGTTTCATTCGCCGCGTATTATTTTATGTATATCTGAAGATAA